>OW240924.1:4526293-4591536 GCA_933207985.1 Pelobates cultripes | reverse complement strand
TAACAGGAAGTGAACACTCAGTGTTCACTTCCTGTTATTCCGGCCGGGTACAGGAGACAGCTGCTCTCTGTACCGGTCGGACCATGCCATAGAGGGCTCGGCCACGCTACATAGAGGGAGTGACAGGAGGGAGCATTTCACTCCTGTCAGCACCTCTCCTCAGGCTGCGCCCGGGCGGTGCGGTCCGCCCTCATGGAGGCACCGCCCGGGCAAAGCTGCAGCCGCCTGAGGCTCTTTACAGAGCGCTCGGGCGGCTGCAGCATGGGGGGCCGGCGCTCCTGGCGGCGCCCCCTCCCAAGGGGCGCCCTAAGCGGCTGCCTAGTCCGCCTTACAGGTAGCGCCGGCCCTGGGCCCAACCATAATGCTCCCCACTTGTCGACTTACAACCCAGTGGGGACACTTCCAACCTGGTACCTTCTCCAGGTTCACCATAAGAGACAGGGGGAGGATGAGACCCGGCAATTATCCCCCTTTTTCATCTAATCTACCAAACCATCCCTTATTTGGCAAGGACACACTCCGCCTCACTGTGACAACCCCCCGGTCCCAAAGCAGCAAAAGGAGGGTGGGTGGGAAACTTGTTGCTGGCCCGGCTCCTAAGTGGCACTGAGGTCAGTCTGATCTGTCACCACCCACTTCCTCACATCTCAGACTCCCACATGTAGCATACAGCCAATCATGCATCATCCATCCCACACTCATCCACGTGCTCCTGTCCGCTAAGCTGCACACTCTCCCTGGGGCCTTATCCCCACATCCCCTGAGAGCCCCGATCTGGGCGAACAACATATCCAAAAATCACCTATATCGGTTCAGGAATTTCCTGGAAGTCTTATTTTTGCCTCACTGGTATAGCACGACCGTGCCCCTTTAAAAAAAAAATTAAAAAAAATGCAACTGTAGTGCAAGTGCTGCTGGGAGGAAGTTGTAACAGATCACCTGGCACCCCGACTGGGTAACTCCGTTATTGGATGCTCCTAGTGCTTCCTGAGGGCTCCATGCACTCCAGCCGATACCATAACCACCGTAGACGCCTTCTTGAGCAAGACAGGAACAAGCGCTTAAAATAGCTTAGAAGTGATTATCTGAGGGAGCATGCAGAGCATATCAATCCCGTGTAGTGATATAATAATTCCCCCAATAAAAGACAGGAGTCTAGATTGAGGGTGAAGAAGAACTGTCTAAAACTTTATTTTCCTTGGGACTAGCCCATATGGTCATTACATTAACATTGCTGTGAAAACTCAATAAAATTACATACAGTCAAATCATAGCAGGCAACATACAGTGACTTATTATAACACAATGTCATATTTTTAAAGAGGTGGGGGAGACAATAATTAACAGAAAATATCTCACGTGCTTGCAGAATTAGCAATATGCAAATCCAGTCTTGCTATTCAGGTAGTGCATATTGCTGTTGCTACCAACAGAGGGCACTAGACAAGCTCCATAGCCAAATCCACCTAGTTGGTAGCAAACCTCAGCAGTACAGGAGAGTAGGCAATACATCCCAGGGGCCATAGTCACATGGCAGGAGGCTGGCAAACAGTCTTCTCCAATGCCCAGTGGCGAGGCTGGTTCCGCCACAGAAGTGGTCACTTCCTCCCAGATCATTCCGTGTGGGAGGAGTGCGCGCGCGGCAGTGAGGGAGAGCCGCGATGACTACTCCCATCAGCCCCAGCCACCTTCATGCAAAGACAAGGTAAGAGACAGGAGGGTGGCTGGAAAATGAGCTGTGTGTGTGTGTGTGTGTGTATGCATGTCTATGTCGGTATGTCTGTATGTCTGTATGCATGCATGTCTATGTCTGCATGTCTGTATGTCTGTATGCATGCATGTCTATGTCAGTATGTCAGTCTGTATGTCTGTATGAATGCATGTCTATGTCTGTATGTCTGTATGTCTGTATGCATGCATGTCTGTATGTCTGTATGCATGCATGTCTATGTCTGTCTTTATGTCTGTCTGTATGTATTTCTGCATGTATGTCTTTGTATGTATGTCTGCATTTATGTCTATGTCTGTCTGTATGTATGTCTGCCAGTATCAATGTATGTTATTATGTATGTCTGTCTGTCTGTATGTATATATGTATGCATGTATGTCTGTATGTATGTATATATGAATGAATGTATGTATACCAGTATCAATGTGTCTGTATGTCATTATGTATGTATGTCATTATGTATGTATGTATATCATGACCGGTGTATAGTCGCCATATGGGCAGTCGGACTCCAGGACAACCCTCCCACATACCTAACCCAATAACTCACTGACACGAAGGTATATGGGAAAATTTGTCCACAGCTTTATTTAAAACAATCTTGAATAATAACAATTTATTAATTTCCATATTAATAACCATAGCAATAATAATTTAACAATAAACATGGGTCATTGCCCCCATACTCCGCCCTCGCATCCGAATCCTTCTGTTAATATAACAGGCAATGACCCCCATATAAATAACACATATACATATATATATATATACATATATAACATACATATCAACATATTCCAACATACCAACTTAAAGTGCCAAACATAAATTAACCATGGCAGGGGTATACCCAGATACCCCTGCCCCACCAGATTCTGAACCACCGACAGGACTCGGAACCTACCAACCACCAATGACCACAGTTTTACGTCTCCATGACGTTCATCCTAGGGAGCCTATTTCTTCTCCTTCAGCTCCCTATCCCTCCACAAGCTCAGACCTTGACTCCTTAAGCTGTCTGAGCTCTGCCACCCCGAAGAAAAAGTGCCTTGGTTATGCCATCCTGCCAGCCCAGGGTCAACAGATCCCAACCAACTGCCGAGAGATGGACTCCATCCAAGCGGTAGTACCCCGGCAAACCACCTTCCAACTCGCTGTGCCATACTACCACACCCCCTAGCTTCCGCACGAAGCTTGCCATCAAGCTATTCACTTTCTTCCTATAACTGTCAATAGCCTCCGGGTCCCTAGCGTGCCGCCATCGCTTCCTAGGGATAATCTCCGACCAGACCAACATCACCCCTGGAAGCAGGTCCCTTAAACTGTTAAGGTCCTGCTTCATCCACTTCACCAGCCGCCGCTGCGGAGTGAGGCCTAAGTCGTTGCCCACCGCATGGAGCACCAGCAGGTCCGGCCGTTGCCCGCCTGCTACCATCCGGAACACCCTTCCACAGACCTCCCCCCAACAAAAACTCCTGTACCCAAACCATTGCACCGCCAACTGGTCCCGATGAAAGCCCAGCTGGTGGCCCTGAGCTCGAGCTGCAGCCCTTCTTTCGGCCCAGAAGACAAATGAATGGCCCACGATCCATGCGACACGGCCTGGGGGAGAGAAGAAAACAGATCGTAACAGCCCCTTTCGTACCCAGCCCCCGGGATCCTCAAAGGCCCTCCACCATACTACTCCAATAAACCCAAGCGCACATATGAACGGAACCGTACCGACTCCCATCTCCCAATCCGTTTCACTATGTCATCCCCCAGACCCAACCGAGCTGCCTCCGTAGCCGCCCCAATGCGAAAGGAGTGGGTACCAAAATTATCTGCCCTCAATCCCAGCTTTCCCAGGCCAGACCGAAAAACCTTGGTGAACTGGAACCGGGAGAGGGAAGACCCATCCGCGTGTACCAGCAGCAATCCCCCAACCCCCGGCCTTCGTGCCATGTACCCCGCCACTGTGGCCACTGGGCACAAAGCAGAGCCCGGCAGGGCCCGCAGCGTCACATCTCGGCCCTTGCCTAACATGTCCGTCTTGGATTTTGCCAGGTGTACAACCACCTTCCCTTCCAGCACTCGGACCCCCAACACCTATACCCCCCCTGCCGCAGTCATCGTGGCACGGACCAACTCCCCTATCCGAAAGGCTCCAAAGAAGGCCAACAGAAACGCCGCCTGGAACAACGATGTTTCGAACCTGTCGAAACAAATATTAGGCAATAAACCAACCAGGTCACTCAACACTCGCACCGATACAGGGCGCCGAGTGTCAGGCCGCCTGCGGCCCCGTCGGTACCCCTTCAGTGCCTGCCTGATGACAAAGGCCTTAGTAAGGTCCTCTTTCCCGTGTAGCTTAAACCAGAAAGCCATCGCCGCCATGGACCTGTCAACCACTGCCGGGGACGCCCCCTTCGCCAGAAATTGCCAGGTGTACCAGAGGAACGCATCCTTGATCGAATCCACCGCCGGCAGGCGGTCCAACCCATCCCATGACATTTCCCAGGAGTCCCAGACCTTACTGTATGGGGCCCATGTGGCCGGCACCAGCGAAGCCTTCACAAGTCCCCCAAGCAGGTTGCCCCGAGCCGCCAAATCTTGTCTGGGCAAGCCTGCCCCACATCTTGCACTTCTGGCGCCACCGTCCGGAATCGGGACCACTGAAAATGAGACAGAGCGTCAGCCACATCATTCATGAACCCAGGCACATGGCGTGCGTGAAAAACAACATTTAGCGACATGCACAACAGAACGAAATGACGTAGCAACCTGACCACGGGTTTCGATGCCGCCGATTGGTTATTCACAGCGTGCACCACGGCCATATTGTCCGAGAAAAAGACCACCTTCTGGTCCCGCAGCCTATCCCCCCACAGGGCCAACGCGACGACCAGCGGGAACAGCTCCAAGAAAACCAAGTTCCGCATGAGGGGGCTCGTTCGCCACTCCCCCGGCCATCGCTCCGCACACCAACTACCCCCAAAGTAGGCCCAGAGGCCCACGCTACCAGACGCGTCAGTGAACAGCTCCAGTTCCGCAGCCGACACGCCCTCCTGTCTAAAAATCACCGTCCCATTGAACTCCCGCAGAAAGGTCTCCCATACGGCCAAGTCGGCCCTCATGGCCGACGACACCCGAATGAAGTGACGCGGGGATCGCACCCCCGCCGTCGCTTCCGACAGACTATGGCTGAACACCCTACCCATTGGGATCACCCTGCACGCAAAATTCAGCATCCCGATCAACGACTGCAGCTGCCGCAGTGTAACCTTACGGGCTTGAGCCACCGCTGTCACCTCTCCCCTCAGCCGCCGTAACTTTTCCAACGGCAGCCGACACGTCCCTTGCAACGTATCTATCTCCAGCCCAAGAAAACTAAGGCACGGAGCTGGCCCTTCCGTTTTGTCCGCCGCCAGAGGGACTCCGAAATGGCCAGCCACCCACTCGACCGTTCTCAGCAAGTGTAGGCAGGCGGGGGAGCCCGCCGGTCCCACGCAGAGAAAATCGTCCAGGTAGTGTACCACAGCTCCACTCCCCGCCTCGACCCTGACCACCCATTCAAGAAAGGTACTAAACTTAGGAGCATGAGATAGCACAAGAAAAGTAGGAGCATGAGATAGCACAACCCATCGGGAGGCACAAATCCACAAAGTACTTCCCGTCGAAGAAACACCCCAGCAAGTGATGACACGCTGGGTGCACCGGAAGCAGCCTAAACGCCACTTCAATATCCACCTTAGCCATTAGTGCCCCGTGCCCGGCCCTCCTCACCAGCTCGACCGCCCTGTCGAATGATGCGTAGGAGACTGAGCATAAGCTCTTGTCAATATCATCATTCACCGACTCCCCTTCTGGGTAGGAGAGGTGGTGAATGAGTCTGAACTTCCCCGGTTCCTTCTTGGGAACCACCCCGAGTGGGGAAACCCTCAGACCCTCCAGTGGATGAGCCGGGAACGGTCCTGCCATCCTCCCCAACTTGACTTCCTTGCCCAGTTTTCCCGCACCACACCCGGGAACTCAGCCACCAATTTAAGGTTGCGCCGAACCCCTGTCCCCCCCCGGTTACCGTAGCGGCTTAGCCATGGCTCCATCGCGTCTAGCCTCACCGGGGTTAGGCCCCGGGGCAAGCAAAACTCCCCCTCCTCCCCCAGCCGCGGTAGGGACTCCGGCGTGCCCCGACTTCCCTTTCTTGAAGCACCGGTTGAGCCCATGAACGCCTCCGCAGCCCGAACACTCGTGCTTAAAGCGACAGGCGTTTCCCCATTTGCACTGGCCCTTGTTAAAGAGCCAGCAGAAGCCCTTTTGGACTGCCCCTTTGTGCCGGCCGTGGGCTGAAAGGGCTGAGCTTTCTGCGCCATCATCAGCTTCATCCAGAGAGGCAGGTCCATTTGATCCCACCGCATACCCGGATTAGCCGCCAAACGCTGCCGGAATTGCTCGTCGTACCGCCACCATGCCAGTCCGCCATAGGTGCGGTACGCCTCCCAAATGCCATCCAAATAACAAAACAGGGAGGAGCACAAGCCCGGCGATTTCTCGCCCAGAACACTGGCCAACACGCAAAACGCCCTCAGCCAGTTACCGAAAGACTTAGGAATCTTACGATACCACTTCTTTTTCTCTTCCTCCTCCTTCTTCTCATCTTTTATATCGTCCTCCTTGAGATCGATAAAATCCTCCAAAGGGAGAAGAGAAAAGATCTCGCAGAAGTCACCCTTCCAGATTTTTTCCTTCACCTCCTGTTTGAGGTGGACCCCCAGCGGACCCGCAAACGACACATATGCGTGTTGCCTGGCCGCATCAGGAACCACCCCCCCAGTCAACTCGGCCCGCTCGCTCGTCGCATCCGCCCCGGTAACCGTCGTCACAGTGTCCCCACCCGAACTCTGCTCCGCGGAGGGAATCTCACTCGGACCCGCCACCCCGGCCCCCTGAGCCCAGACCTGACCCACACCGCCCCTCGTGGCATCCCCTGCTCCCAGTGAGTGGAGAAGCGCTTGAAGTGTATGAACCAGTGCACTGGAGTGCAGAGAAGCACAGGACTCACCGGCCAAGCCCCTCGTTCCCGAAGCTCCTTGGCTGCGTTGTGTACTATCCCCCGAGCAGGATGAGCGACATCCGTCAATGACCCTCCAACCGGGGAGCCAACCCGGTGCCCGGCCACATCAGAGGCGGAGCGGCTCCGAGATCTGTAACGAGGAGAAGAAGTCCTGGGCAGAGCATACTGGTCATGAGCAGCCCCCCCGTCCCGACCTTGAGAGCGCCCGCTGGACACCAGAGCCTCCTGTCGCGCGACCACTCCTTTTCGCCCACCCAAGGCCCGATCGGCCCTGCCTCTGGGACTACGACTCCTCCCGTTCCTACCAGAGGCCCGCCCCCGTGTAACAAGCCTGGGGGCCATGACACTCTCCCCCCCGAACTACTAGATAAGGACCTAGCGCACCGAGCCATTTCCTTAACCCCCCCGAACCCCCGGGCCCTAACCAGTGATGGGCTGCTATCACCAGACCCCGACCCTGAGCCACCCCCAGTACTACGCCCACCCAGCTGCTCACCAGCGCGGGGGAATCTCCACCCCCCACCCCGGCGGGCCCCTCGGCTAGAAGAACCCCCCCCTCGGTACCTTTAGACCGTCCCCAGACCCTGCTGCAGACCCAGCACCCCTAACCTGCCCTGAACGCCCTGCGCACCTAGACCTCCTGCCCCCACCCGATGGCAAACCGCCCCCCACCGTACCCCCTGGCCCATCCACCCTCCCGGCTACAGGCCCCTAGGCCTCTCTGCCCCCTATCCAGGAGGAACCTGACCCCTCTCCATCCCCCCCCCCAGGTCTCTGAACCCCGAGCCCAGTACTCCTGCGCTGATCCGCGCCAAGGGGGCCCCGGCCGGAACCCCCTGCACTTGCCTGCTCCAGGGGCGGTCCACTTGCTCCTCCCGAACTGGCCTCGCCAGTCCCCATCACGGGTGTAGGGGACGCCATCCCGGGCCGCAATCCCGCGTCACCTCCGGTTCCAGGGGGCCACCCGATGTCTTCCGCGGCCCCCACTCCAGGCGCCGCCCTCCCCGAACTGGGAGCCGTGCCGTCCACCTCCCGGGTAGCCGCCCGCCGGCTACCGCTTCTCCGACGACCCGGCAATGCGCCGGGAGGCGGAGCCTCAACCATGCGGCTAACGGGTCCTTTGCGGCCTGGTCCCGCCGCCGCCCGGCCACTGGTACCGTCCCCACCGGACTCCGCGCCTGGGCTCAGCCATCTCGGCGGCCTCCGGGCCCGCACAGGCCGACCTCCGCTGCCCTCAGGATCCGCAGCACCCGCCAGGGCCGGTCCAAGTTGCGCCCGCAGCCAGTCCACGCCACGTCCTCGAGCTGCCGACCGGATCCCCTCCAACAGCTTCTCCATGTCGTCCATCGACCCTGCAGAAGGAGAGAAAAACAAAGGCCCACCAAGCCAAATCCGTGGACACAGGAGTGCACACAAACTCGGCAAGGTAGTAATTAAAAGTGAAAGATTTAAAATGGCTGCCTATTTAAATAGCCAAGCCTACTTACCCATAACTCCATACTTCCTTCCCTCCTCCTATGCCCGCCTCCTAACCCCTATCAAGGCCTTTTTCCGCTTAGCTGCGCTTTGGCTACATGGGGCTACAGTATGAATGTATGTCTGCATATCATTATGAACGTATGTCTGTGTGTATGTGTGTATGGATGTATATATGCATGTATGTCAGCAGTGACGTCGCTGGGGTTGGGGGCAGAGGGGGCCATGGCTCCCCCTACATCATGCTGTGCCCCCCCTTGGGCTGCCCCAATTGCCAGCAACATGTTCTTGCATTATATTCCCTCGGGCTGTAACAGTGTGTGAGTGTGTGACAAAGCGGGGGAGGGAATGCAGGGCAGAGAATGCTGGGGGCTATCTGTGGCCGGAGGCTGGAGGGATGGTGCTGGGGGCTGTCTGTGGCTTACAGCCTCCCCTGCAAGGCCCCGCCCCCAAACCAAGCCCACCTCCTGCACATAAGCCACGCCCCGCCTTTAAGCAGCAGACCATGCTGCTGCTGGAAAGGCAAGAAGATGACTGTCTGACCCCCAGCAACAGGTAGGCTGGATATGCTAAGGTGTGTGTGTCTGTCTGCTAGTGAGGAAGCTTGTGTGTGCGCGTGTGTGTGTGTGTGTGTCTGTATGTGTGTATGTGTGTATGGACTCAGCAATCTGTCTGTGTGTATGGACTCAGCAGTCTGTGTATGTATGGACTCAGCAGTCTGTGTGTGTGTATGGGACTCAGCAGTCTGCATGTGTGTATGGACTCAGCAGTCTGTGTTTGTGTGTGTAAGTTTGTATGGACTCAGCAGTCTGTGTGTTTGTGTGTGTGTATGGACTCAGCAGTGTGTGTGTTTATGGACTCAGCAGTCTGTGTGTGTGTGTGTGTGTGTATGGACTCAGCAGTCTCTGTGTGTTTGTGTGTGTGTTGACTCAACAGTCTGTGTGTGTGTGTGTGTGTGTGTGTGTTTGGACTCAGCAGTCTCTCTGTGTGTATGGACTCAGCAGTCTGTGTGTGTGGACTCAGCAGTCTGTCTGTGTGTGTATGGACTCAGCAGTCTGTCTGTGTGTATGGACTCAGCAGTCTGTATGTGTGTATGAACTCAGCAGTGTGTGTGTGTGGACTCAGCAGTCTGTCTGTGTGTATGGACTCAGCAGTCTGTATGTGTGTATGAACTCAGCAGTGTGTGTGGGTATAGACTCAGCAGTCTGTCTGTGTATGGACTCAGTAGTCTGTATGTGTGTATGAACTCAGCAGTGTGTGTGGGTATGGACTCAGCAGTCTGTCTGTGTGTATGGACTAAGCAGTCTGTATATGTGTATGAACTCAGCAGTGTGTGTGTATGGACTAAGCAGTCTGTATGTGGGTATGGACTCAGCAGTGTGTGTATGGACTCAGCACTGTGTGTGTATGACTCAGCAGTCTGTATGTGTGTATGGACTCAGGAGTCTGTGTTTGTTTGTGTATGTGTATGTGTGTATGGACTCAGCAGTCTGTGTGTTTGTGTGTGTTTATGGACTCAGCAGTGTGTGTGTATGGACTCAGCAGTCTGTGTGTCTGGACTCAGCCGTCTGTGTGTGTGTATGGACTCAGCAGTCTGTGTGTGAATGTGTATGGACTCAGCAGTCTGTGTCTGTGTTTGTATTGACTCAGCAGTCTGTGTGTGTGTAAGGACTCAGCAGTCTCTTTGTGTGTGTGTGTGTGTGTGTGTGTATGGACTCAGCAGTCTGTGTATGTGGGTGTATGGACTCAGCAGTCTGTGTGTGTGTGTGTGTGTGTGTGTGTGGACTCAGCAGTCTTTGTGTGTGTGTGTGTGTGTGTGGACTCAGAAGTTTGTGTGTATGGACTCAGAAGTATGTGTGTGTGTGTGGACTCAGCAGTCTATGTGTCTGTGTTTGTATGGACTGTGTGTCTGTGTGTGTGTGTGTATGGTCAGCAGTCTGTGTGTCTCTGTGTGTAAGGACTCAGCAGTCTGTGTGTCTCTGTGTGTATGGACTCAGCAGTCTTTGTGTGTGTGTGTGTGTGTGTGGACTCAGAAGTTTGTGTGTATGGACTCAGAAGTATGTGTGTGTGTGTGGACTCAGCAGTCTATGTGTCTGTGTTTGTATGGACTGTGTGTCTGTGTGTGTGTGTGTGTATGGTCAGCAGTCTGTGTGTCTCTGTGTGTATGAACTCAGCAGTGTGTGTGGGTATAGACTCAGCAGTCTGTCTGTGTATGGACTCAGTAGTCTGTATGTGTGTATGAACTCAGCAGTGTGTGTGGGTATGGACTCAGCAGTCTGTCTGTGTGTATGGACTAAGCAGTCTGTATATGTGTATGAACTCAGCAGTGTGTGTGTATGGACTAAGCAGTCTGTATGTGGGTATGGACTCAGCAGTGTGTGTATGGACTCAGCACTGTGTGTGTATGACTCAGCAGTCTGTATGTGTGTATGGACTCAGGAGTCTGTGTTTGTTTGTGTATGTGTATGTGTGTATGGACTCAGCAGTCTGTGTGTTTGTGTGTGTTTATGGACTCAGCAGTGTGTGTGTATGGACTCAGCAGTCTGTGTGTCTGGACTCAGCCGTCTGTGTGTGTGTATGGACTCAGCAGTCTGTGTGTGAATGTGTATGGACTCAGCAGTCTGTGTCTGTGTTTGTATGGACTCAGCAGTCTGTGTGTGTGTAAGGACTCAGCAGTCTCTTTGTGTGTGTGTGTGTGTGTGTGTGTGTGTGTGTGTATGGACTCAGCAGTCTGTGTTTGTGTCTGTGTGTGTATGGACTCAGCAGTATTTGTATGTGTGTGTGTGTGTGTATGACTCAGCAGTCTGTGTGTGTGTGTGTGTATGGACTCAGCAGTCTTTGTGTGTGTGTGTGTGTGTGTGGACTCAGAAGTTTGTGTGTATGGACTCAGAAGTATGTGTGTGTGTGTGGACTCAGCAGTCTATGTGTCTGTGTTTGTATGGACTGTGTCTGTGTGTGTGTGTGTATGGTCAGCAGTCTGTGTGTCTCTGTGTGTAAGGACTCAGCAGTCTGTGTGTCTCTGTGTGTAAGGACTCAGCAGTCTGTGTGTGTGTATGAATTGTATCAATGGAAATGTGTTTGTTTTTTAATAATCCTTGGTGGACTATAATGAATTCTCCACCAGGGATTATAAAAGACAAACAAAAAAAAAACACATTGTGTCGGGGGCGGGTTTAACATGCAGCAGGGACGGGGTCAAACTGCGGTGAGGGCGGGGTTAAATGTGCCCACCTACTTTAGTCCCTGGCCCACCATGTGCCCCCCCTAAAAATGAATCCTAGAGACACCACTGTATGTCAGTCTGAATGAATGTATGTCTGTATGACATTATGAATGTATGTATGTATGGCTGTCAGTGTCTGTATGTCTGTCAATAATGTCTGTGGTATTTGGAGGCAGGCCCCAAGGGACCCAGACCCTGAGCTGAGTTAGGGGCCCCAAAATTTCTGGTGGCGGCCCTGCCCATGGATTATAATCACTAAGCTCTTTTAAGAGCTTGTTCCTGCTACTCTCTCTTGGAGGAGAGGTTCACCCACTGGAACCTGGAGCCTTGTCAGAGGACGGCGAGTTCCCAGCCAAGCTGCGGCAGTTTGTGGGATCTGCAGTGCTTATGGTGTCTGGTGCAGTGCTGATGGTCTTTGGTAAGCACTAGGAGCATCGATTGTCGGAGGGTGACACGTACACTGTATATTACACAGTCAGTATATGTATATGTGTATGTTACGTACACTCTATATTATGCAGTCAGTATGTGTATATTATGCAGTCTGTATATAGTATATACTCTATATTACACAGTCTGCATATCATGTGCTGTGTTTTCCTGATACATTATTTCTAAGCCTGTCTTTGAGGATGAATCGTGCGGAGATCTCTGTAGCTGGCCTGGTGTTTGATGGCGAGCTTGTTATTACTTTGTCTGGTAGCAGCTATTGAAGGGACTCAGTGGGTTGAGGACAGAATAGAATTGGGGTCAGCGTGGGGTCTAGCAGGATCTTTGCCCCCACTCTCTCTTGTTTTGTGCTGGCCTCGTACTGACAGGAGTTACTGACAGGCAGGGGAACAAAGGCAGCTGTCAGACGGGCAGACAGTGACAAGCCCTGAGCATCTGAATGAACAGACATGAGTGTTAGGCCTGAGATGGGGGTCAAGGGTCACCGATTCAGACTGCTCTTATCTTGTGATCTGTGCGGCCATTAAATCCTGGTATTACAGCGCGTTCCAACCACTGGACTCAGCAAAGCCAGTTCTCGTTCAATGTCAAACACTTCCTACTGCAGCTACATTCACTCCCTCTCACTGTCTGCCTTTCCACTCTCTCCCCACCATGTGCAGAGGAAGATATCGAAGACCTTTAGTGCAATGGAGGGTTAATAAGAAGGCTCATCCCTTCTACGGAGCTTCTTTAATTATAGCTATGTAAATGGGGCTTATCTCACTGCACTGGGAGCCCAATAGATGTGGAAGTAGTTGTGGTGGCAATCCGGGCACTGGAAGCCCTATAGATGTGTAAGTGGTTGTGGTGGCAGTCCGGGCACTGGGAGCCCTACAGATGTATAAGTGGTTGTGGTGGCAGTCTGGGTACTGGGAGGTGGGAGCCCTATAGATGTGGAAGTGGTTGTGGTGGCAGTCTGGGTACTGGGAGGCGGGAGCCCTATAGATGTGTAAGTGGTTGTGGTGGCAGTTCTACAACTGGGAGACGCTGCCCATTACTCTAGAGTATTTGTATATTACTCTAGAGTAATGGGCAGCGTCTCCCAGTGCTAGAACTGCCACCACAACCACTTACACATCTATACGGCTCCCAGTGCTCGGACTGCCACCACAACCACTTACACATCTATAGGGCTCACTACACAACCACAACATTGGTTGGATTCTGTAGCATTATGAGAATGATTGGTGGAAGCCATAGATCCCCCAGTTACTAGCCTTGGGGGCACTGGATCTGGTTTGTAGAAAGCATTCAAAGCACAGGGAGAGACACAGAGGTTAAAGGATAACAATGCACCAGCATTGAGCATTCTGGGGACATACAGGACAGTGGCTATGGGATGTAGTCTACACACTGAGACTATCTACAAATCTCTGAGCAAATCCCATTCAATGTGAATCTGGCCTTATCACATCAGACAGGCTTACATATTATTGACTAGCAATGCCACAGCAACCCCAGACCCCAGGAACCCTTCCCAGTAACTACGGCTGCCACGTGGTCACCACAAGGTCAGAATGGTGGCAGGGCTGATCCAAGGGTGCCTTCCATAACCTATCGATATAGAAACAAGATGTATCCTAAGATATCATTCTAAATCCAGCTCAGTCAACCAATTCCACAAGTAGAAACCATTAAAATATATTCCAATGGTGATATGTGGCTTATATAAATACATACAAGGTAATGAAATGCTATAATATATATATCAGGGCTAGACAAATTTGTTTGGAATCTAGGAGCCAGCTAAACAAGTTAGAGGCCAGTCATTTTCAACGAGTAAATGCAATTCTTAAAGGGACACCATAGTCACCAGAACCCCTACAGCTTAATGTAGTTGTTCTGGTGTCTATAGCCTGTCCCTGCAGGTGTTTTAGTATAAACACAGCCTTTTATGTGAAAAGGCAGAGTTTACATTGCTGCTTAGTAACACCTCTAGTGACATTCACTCAGACAGTCACTAGAGAGTCCTGGGTCACTGCTGCACCACATGCAGCACCCAGGTTCAGTATCTCCAAGCTCTGCATGGAGGTGCTGAATGTTCCTCGTAGAGATTCATTAATTTAATGCATCTCTATGAGGAGATGCGGTGTGGCAAACCTAGCCACTTCAGACTATTCTTTTATATATCTAAGGGTTGTCCTAGAAAAGCTGTTTAACCTATGTGATTTTATGTGTTCGCTTATAAAGGTGATAGAGGTGCATTCGTATGGTAGGGGCGTGAAAGCCGCTAGCATTCATATGCTAGTTTCACTAACAGTGACTTTCAACACTGTTCGTGAAACGAACAAAGTACTGAATGGGAGACCACACACAGGAGGTCGTGTGGCTCCCATTAACAGATTGCAACATTGTAGCGTTCCCCAGTTAATTGATTCGAGGGGTGGCCACCGTTCGGATACCGACCACGCGGTGGCGGCCATCTTGGATTCACTTTTAGCCCAGTGGTGTTTGGTCGCCGAGTGCCTGGAACTAAAATCGGCTACTTGACGGCACGAACATAGCTGGACTTCCAGACCATTCGGGAACACCGGTCTTTCGGTACTTTTCTTCAAAATGTGCATTCGTGTGTTTTATTGAGAATTCATGTTAAAATTAATTTTATGTGACGTTCGGCTGATTGTGCTGGGATCTGAGTGGTAATCTACCGAAGTATGCGCTCAGATCCCAGCTATCTACCTATAGGTAATTCGGTACAATAGCACGAATAATGTGCCAGTTATGTATTTTTGAGTGAAAAGCCCGGTTCTGCTGTACGGAGGGATAATCCACTTAACAGGATATCCTGTGGGAGTATCCCTCTCGTACAGCAGTGCATGGTGGGAAAAATGTCTTGCATGTTCAGTTCCCCATGTAGTCCCCTACTGTATAACCCCTGTAAAAGGACTAAGGAAACCCCTTGCATGGGGAACCACATAAATACTGGAGTATGTGAATAAAAACCTCAGTTGACTCCCAGAACTGTGTTTCGTCCGGTTACTGGGGGATTTGGGATATTGCCTTCATTTTAGCGCTTTTCTCGGATTACTGTCTTTTACCAGCGGAGATATTGTGATTTAATATTGCAGCTCTGCTACATGCGGATTGGTACATTTGCTGCGCATGCACAAAATCCTCCCAATGTTTCCTAAGGGAAAGCATTGGGGTAGCTGAGATCATAAATATTGATTATCTTAGCCATGGCGAAACTGTCACGGTGTGAGAAAATGGGGGGAAAAGGTGAGTAAAAACTATCGGAGGGGGCAGGTACCTAAACGCACACACACACTGACAGGCTCACATACACACTCACACTGACAACAGGCTTGCACGCACAAATTCTTTAAAGACTCGCTTGCACACACACACAGTCTCTTGACAGGCTCACACACTCTTGCGCTGACAACAGGCTTGCACGCACACACTCTGACAGACTTACACACACACACACACATGTGTTCACACATACACATACACACTCTGATAGGCTTGCACACACATACATACAGACACTGACAGGCTCACACACACACACACACTGACAGATTCTCACACACACACACTTTGACAGATTCTCACACACACACTCTGACAGGCTCACACACACACACACACACACACACACTGACAGGCTCACACACACACACTCTGACAGGCTCACACACACACACTCTGACAGGCTCACATACACACACACACACACTGACAGGCTTACACACACACACTCTGACATATCACACACACTCTGACAGGCTCACACACACACTGACACACACACTCTCACACACACACAGGCACACACACTGACAGGCTCTGACAGTTCACACACATGCTCTGACAGGCTCACACACACACACACACACACACACACCTGACAGGCTCACACACACACACACGACAGGCCCACACACACACACTGATCTCACACACACACACACTCTGACAAGCTCACACACACACTCTCCCACACACACTCTGACAGGCTCACACACACACACTCTCTGACAGGCTCACAAACACACACACTCTGACAGGCTCACACACACACCTGACAGGCTCCACACACACACTGAGAGACTCACACACACACACACACACACACACACACACTCTGACAGGCTCACACACACACACTCTGCAGGCTCACACACACTCTGACAGGCTCACACACACACTCTGACAGGCTCACAAATACACACACTCTGACAGGCTCACAAACACACACACTCTGACAGGCTCACACACACACACTCTGAAAGGCTCACATACACACACACTCTGACAGGCTCACACACACACACTCTGACAGGCTCACACACACACTCTGACAGGCTCTCTCTCACACATACACACATTTTTGTTTGAATTGAAACCCACTCAGCCTCCCTACCTTTGGGAGAGCTGAGAGGGTCTTTCCTGGGGTCCAGTGGGGCTGCTCTCTTCCTGTGTGCGAAGGAGCAGTACTCTGCCTGTAGCTGCTCTCTGCTCCCTCACGCTCTGTAATGATGCCGGGGCTGGAATGATGTCATATTCCGGCTCCGGCATCATTACACAGCGCAAGGGAGCAGAGAGGAGCTACAGGCAGAGAACTGCTCCCATGGGCGGCCGCCTGCAATATTCCCTGTGACGGTCGCTGCCACACTAATTAGAGAGCTGGCACATCCCAGACGCCAGAGCGAAATTTTTAGTCGCCTTGGCAACCTGGGATTCGTCGAGCCCTGATATATATATATATATATATTTATATATATATATATATAAATGTATAATATATGACACATACTGTTTTATCTTGAGGTATATCTCAAAAGGAAAAATCATCCCTAGACTATAGACCTGGTGTTGGCCTGGTGTTGACCAACAGCTGGATATAAAGCTCCTTGGGCGAGTGAATTTACTGCGAGGTTTAATCTACTTCAATCGTATGGACTTCAAAATACGTCAACCGTTACAGGGAGGACTAGGTCTCACAAATCCAACACGCTAAGTAAAAGTCAGAAACAGACAAGAAGAGAACGCAATGACAGAGTCTTACAATGATTGGGCTTCATGCAAACTTACATGGGAGAGAAAAAAAAGGCACACAAGAGGAACCAAGTATAGCCGAGAATAGGAAAACCACCAGAGCACTATAAAGACTATGAATCCATAAATCCATATAAAGAACACATTATAGGCTCATAAACTACAACATCCAACTACAGAGTCAATAGAAAAGAGATGAGCTTTGTGGTAATGCAACCATGATTTGGTAAAGCTAAAATTCATTTTTTCTTACGCACAGCGACAGCCAGGGACATTTGGTGTGATCCTTCGCTATTTGACTAGAAGAGAGAACACCTAGAGAGATGGCTGCATATGGAGTGCTATAAGGATGAAGTAAAATGGCAGAGGCCATGATGTATTCTTATATGGTTCTATCTATTGTTCGTAGACTTGGATATTCGTTTCCGTCCAAACTGCAGTTTGTCCGAACTTGGGCTAATCGAATGATCACCCGACCTCTGGAACTCTGACTCGAAATGTATTTGAAGCTTGAAACAACCGAAGCAAGCAGTGACTGAGCATGTTCGATTTGATTCATGATTCAGAATTCCGCCCAAAATAAGAGATGTCGGGGACAGTTACTAAATGCTGATTGTACTCATAGATCAAGTAAGAAGTGACTCGTAGAGGGGGAAAAGGAGATGCAGTAAAAAATATCAATATATTATAAACATGATAAATATCATATACATAAATATATACGTGTCATTTATATTTTTTTTCCTAATGGCAGGATTATATATAATATATATATAATAATAAATATATTATGGATATATTTTAAAGTACACAGATTAGTAATTTTCATGTCTTTTCGGTTGTCTGATTTGTGTTCCTCAATCTATTTTCATTAACAGAATTTGTCCAAGTCGAACCGCCATATTGCTGCCTGCAATTCATTGGTTGTTTTAGAGGGTCGGAGAGCTCTTCCATAGACTGTCTGCAGAATGATATATATATATATATAGAAAGAGAACCCAGATACCTCCAGTATCACTAACAGACCACGATTTATGGCTAGCCAAACATGAGCACAAAGAGATTAATCAAAATAACCAGCCATTAATCGAGCCATCTGTGCTCCGAGAGAGATTCCCATATAAAATAATCTGTTAATAACACTCAAGGACGGGAGATCACAGTTACTGATCCAAAGGTTAACCACGCGTGACGAGTGTAGCATTTTTATCACGGATGCACAAAAAGGGCTTTTACACAACATGCAGTGTGAGGAATGAATTTAAAGGTACAGTGAACCTATGGGGCATTGCCAAGAGAAAGATGAGAGACATGAGACCGAACAATGCAGAAGAGCTGAAGGCCGCTATTGAAGCATCCTGGTCTTCCATAACACCTCAGCAGCGCCACTAGCTGATAGCTTCCATGCTACGCCGCATTGAGGCAGTAATTGCTGCAAAAGGGGCCCAAACCAAGTACTGAGTCCATATGCATGCTTATACATTTCAGAGGTCCGATATTGTTCTATGTACACTCCTTGTTTTATTGATTGCATGTAATATTCTAATTTACTGAGATTGTAAGCCATAATCATCGCACTTATGACAAATCACGGCTTGATCTATCTTGCTTTGCATGTAATACGTCTATCTCATATATTAGTTTCCCCTTTTACACTGCATTACGGAAATAAAGAACTTTTGCACAATATTCTAATTTTTCGAGTATCACCTGTATCTGTCAGTGTGTGTATATGTTTTCCATTAGATGCTCACGATCCATAGTTGCCAACTGTCCTATTTTTTCCAGGACAGTCCCGGCAAGCTGGAGTCTGTCCCGACCAATTAACTCTCCCGGGACAGTCCCAGCAACTTGCAGAGTCATGTGCTTTTGCTATTTTCCCTCGGACAGGGCTGCTGGGGGCTACAGAGAGGTGCTGGGGCCTGCGGATGCAGGCTTCGCCCCCCACGTTGCAAGCCTCCTGCCATCAAGCTCCGCCCCACCTTGCTGCAGAAAATGGCTGCCTGACCTCCCAGCAACAGCCTCCAGTGTCAAGTAGGCTTGATATACTCAGCCTTGTGTATGTGCCTGCTAGTGAGAAAGCTTGTGTGAGCTTGCGTGTGTGTGTCAGTGAGCTTGTGACAACTCACCACCACCAGGGCACAGCACCCGTCACACACACACAGCACCCTTGACACAAAGCACTCCAGCACACACATCAACTTCACATACACACAGTACCCGTCACAGACAGCACCCCTCACGGACACACAGCACCCGTCACACACACACAACACCCCTGACACAAAGCACTCCAGCACACACACCAACTTCACATAAACACAGTACCCGTCACACACGGCATAAGCCTCCCACAACACCAATGTACCCAGGGCCGGACTGGCCCACCGGGATACCGGGAAATTTCCCGGTGGGCCGTCAGCACCTGGGGCCGGTCTGACAGCCGGCTCACCTGCGGCCGCAGAGGGAGCTCCCTTGGCGGCCGCAGGGGGAGCTGGCTGTTCTGCCTCTGCTCCCCATCCCCAGCATGCTAGAAAGAGACCGGGGCCGGAATATGACGTCATATTCCGGCCCGGTCTCAGTAAGCAGTGCGCTGGGGAGGGGGATCAGAGGCAGAACAGCCAGCTCCCCCTGCGGCCGCCAAGGGAGCTCCACACAGCCCCAGGTAGACATTGTCTGTGTCATGCTGTGTGTCTGTGTGTCTCTGTCTGTCATGGTGTGTGTATCTGTGTCATGGTGTGTGTGTGTCTGTCTGTGTCATGCAATGTGTGTCTGTGTCATGGTGTGTGTGTCTCTGACTGTCATGGTGTGTGCGTCTGTCTGTGTCACGGTCTGTCTGTGTCATGGTGTGTGTCTGTGTGTCATGGTGTGTCTGTCTGTGTCGTTTGTGTCTGTGTCACGGTCTGTGTTATGGTGTGTGTGTCAAGTTGCGTGTGTCTTTTATAAGGTGTGTCTGTCATGGTATGTGTGTGTCTCTGTCATGGTGTGTGTGTGTCTGTCTGTCATGGTGTGTCTGTGTTTCTGTCTGTGTCACAGTGTGTGTCTGTCATGGTATGTGTGTGTCTCTGTCATGGTGTGTGTCTGTCTGTGTCATGGTGTGTCTGTCTGCCATGGTGTGTCTGTGTTTCTGTCTGTGTCACGGTGTGTGTCTGTCATGGTATGTGTGTGTGTATGTGTGTTTTTACTCACCCTTTTTTTTTTTTTTTTCACGTCGTGCTGGTTTCCCCTCAACTGGCCCTGCCTCTACGGCTGAGATCATCAAGCTTGATGATCTCAGCCAATCCGCACTGACACAGGAAGCACCTCTAGTGACCGTCTGAGTGTCTGTCACTAGGAAGCAATGTAAACACTGCCTTTTCTCTAAAAAGTCAGTGTTTACATTGAAAAGCCTGCAGGGACAGACTATAGACACCAGAGCCACTACATTAAGCTGTGTGTGTGTGTGCCTGCTAGTGAGTGGGCTTGCTTGTGTGTGTGTGTGTGTGTGTGTGTGCCTGCTACTGAGTGAGCTTGTGTTTTTATTTTAATGACCTTATGTATATCAGTGAGATTGTTTGTCTATGAGGCTGTGTATCAATCAGCTTGTGTCAGTGAGATTGTCTGTGTCTGCATGTGAGTATGCTTACTGTATAATTAAAATTTTTACTCTGAAAGAACCAATATTTTATATTGGAAAAAGATATATATATATATCTCAATCATCTAGGGTGGCAAGACATAGCCTTACATATTACATGCAACAATATATGGTGCAATGACTTATGGGGCTGGCATAGATTTTTTTTCCAGGGCTGCTTTGGAATCCCCAGTCCGGCCCTGAATGTACCCCATATCTGGCAGGTCCTACACTGCCTAATGTCTGCTAAATGAACCATAATAAAGCACATACAGCACTTACCTGCAAGAAAAGGCAGAGAACTTGAGCAACTGCCTGCGGGGACAAACTGAAACAAAAGGAATCATGGAAAAGGAACGGGTGTGGCAACATAAAACAAACATATAAAGGAATCCAAGAGACTGGGAATTTCAGGAATGGAATAAAGGAATGAACCCAGAAAACCTAGCATAAAGAAAACCAGACATGGAATAGAAAACCAGAAAAACTAAACAAGAATTGTAAAAAGAGTACTGGATACCAGAAGCCATAGCAAGAAATGATCCGCAGCTAGGAACAGGACGTGACAATTGGAGATTTAGACATCCATAAATCGCCAAGATGTATGCAGCCCACCACTGCGCCAAATTACTCCAATTACGGTGGGTCCAAGACTGCCTAGATATGCATGACTAAATAAACAATAATAGAACACACACAGCACTTACCTGCAAGAAAGGGGCAGAGGACTTGGAGCAACTGCCTGCAGGAACCAACTGAAACAAAAGGGATTAATGGAAAAGGAAAGGGTGTAGCAACAAAAAACAAACATTTAAAGGAATCCAAGAGACTGGGAATTCCAGGAATGGAATAAAGGAATGAACCCAGAAAACCTAGCATAAAGAAAACCAGACATGGAATAGAAAACCAGAAAAACTAAACAAGAATTGTAAAAAGAGTACTGGATACCAGAAGCCATAGCAAGAAATGATCCGCAGCTAGGAACAGGACGTGACAATTGGAGATTTAGACATCCATAAATCGCCAAGATGTATGCAGCCCACCAGTGCGCCAAAGTACTCCAATTATGATGGGTCCTAACTACATAAATATGCAACAATAAACACATGTGGTACTTACCTGCAAAGAAGAACATTAGACCACTGCTAGCAGAAACAGACTGAACAAAAAGGATTAATGGCAAAGGTTACAGCTGGGGTCTCGCTGTCCTACACCCACCGAGGACCCAAGACCAGGATCCAGCTTCCAGTGAGTAGACCTTTCCTCCGAGAGAGTGTAGCAATATGCTCTTAAAAGTGCAAGGGATTATAATCCAATGGTGATATAGCAATCCCCAAAGTGATACAGCCGTTCCCCCCCACACATGAGATGAGACTATGTTGAGGGTAAGCAGGAATTTGTTTATTGGCAGCCACAACTGGCCTTATATGCAAACTACCGGTTTAACCTGGAGCTTGTTCAACTTGTTCATGGGAACGTTTCCACCAAACAGTGCCCTTCTAAGTTGTGTAGAGCCAAATGCAGGCAATCCTGGAAGTCCAGCGGTGTTCGGGAGTTTCAGTGTCCGAAAACAGTTCTGTGAACTCAACGACAAAACACCCCAGCTGTCAAAGCTTTGTGGGAAACAATCTACCCTTTGGCCACCCTTGCGATAATGGGAGCCCAAAAATCTTCTTGCACTAGGGTCTTCTCTATTTTAGTTCAACCACGGTCTCTCTTTTTATGTTTTAGCTCTCCCTCTTCTCTCTATGTTGGTCTGTCTCTCTTTATGTTGATCTCTCTCTATGCTCTCTATTTTGGTCTGTCTTTTCTCTTGTGCTCTGTATGTTGGTCTGTCTCTCTTTATGTTGGTCTCTCTCTGTGCTCTCTATGTTGGCCTGTCTCTCTCTGTTTGTCTGTCTCTCTTTATGTTGGTCTGTCTCTCTCTGTTGGTCTGTCTCGCTTTATGTTGGTCTCTCTTTTCTCTCTGTGTTGGTCTGTCTCTCTCTAAGTTGGTCTCTCTTTGCTCTCTATGTTGTCTGTCTCTCTCTGTTGGTCTGTCTCTTTCTGTTGGTCTCTCTTTTCTCTCTAAGTTGGTCTGTCTCTCTCTGTTGGTCTGTCTCTCTTTGTCTCTTTCTGTTGGTCTCTCTCTGTGCTCTCTCTGTTGGTCTGTCTCTCTTTATGTTGGTCTCTCTCTGTGCTCTCTAAGTTGGTCTGTCTCTCTCTGTTGGTCTGTCTCTCTTTATGTTGGTCTCTCTCTGTGCTCTCTCTGTTGGTCTGTCTCTCTTTATGTTGGTCTCTCTCTGTGCTCTCTCTGTTGGTCTGTCTATCTTTATGTTGGTCTCTCTCTGTGCTCTCTCTGTTGGTCTGTCTCTCTTTCTGTTGGTCTCTCTCTGTGCTCTCTCTGTTGGTCTGTCTCTCTTTATGTTGGTCTCTCTCTGTGCTCTCTAAGTTGGTCTGTCTCTCTCTGTTGGTCTGTCTCTCTTTATGTTGGTCTCTCTCTGTGCTCTCTCTGTTGGTCTGTCTCTCTTTGTGTTGGTCTCTCTCTGTGCTCTCTCTGTTGGTCTGTCTCTCTTTGTGTTGGTCTCTCCCTCTTTGCTCTCTATGTTGGTCTGTCTCTCTCTGTTGATCTCTCTCTCTATGTTGGTCTGTCTCTCTTTGTTGGTCTGTCTCTTTGTGTTGGTCTCTCTGTGTGCTCTCTCTGTTGGTCTGTCTCTCTTTATGTTGGTCTCTCTCTGTGCTCTCTATTTTGGTCTGTCTTTATGTTGATCTCTCTCTCTCTGTGTTGCAGGCTGCTTCATGCTGGGTAATAACCTCCGATTCTCTGAGAATTTCCTTTCTAAAATGCTGCACTTACTTCCCTTGTGTCTGTCATTGCTGCTAAAGTGATTCTCTCAATGTCATTTAACGATTTAAGTACATTATTGAGCGAGTTTTTCCTGTGCGCTGCCTCCTCTCCTGCACTGGGACATCTCATTGTGTATCTCCAACAGTAAACACACTCCTCTTAATTCTCCACCATCAGAGATGTATGGCCCTCTCCAACTCCTCATCCACACTGCTCCCATCGTACCTCAATTCAGTGCTCAGAGAACTCCTCTGTCTTAAACCAACAACGCCTTTAAAGCAGCCTCTCTAATCTTTCCACAGCCGCTCACTGGGACACGGTCACCACTGGATTCTCATATATAATGATTAAAGGTCCAGTGAAGTTCAGCTCTGGTGGAGTGATAGGCCTCAGTAATGGGGGTCTAGTATTATTAAAAGTAGTACTAACACAAGCTACAGTAATGATGGACAGGCTCAGCTTTAAAACATTGAGCGACAGTTTGCAGCTATGACCATAAATAAATGTATATCCTAATTGAGTGGTCAGTTTTTGAGTGAGGGAGAATGTATAGATAAGTAATCTTAGTACAATATTATTGGGACACATCTCTTAATTATTGAATTCAGGTGTTTCAGTCAGACCCATTGTCACAGGTGTAAATAATCAATCTCGTTGCCGTGCAGTTTGTGTTTATAAACATTTGTGAAAATAATGGGTCGTTCTGAAGAGCTCCGTGAATTCAAGCTGCCACCTTGTCAGTTTGTTAAATTTGCGATGCAATATGTCAGTTTGTTAAAAATTCCACGGTCAGTGGTCTAATTGGAAAGTGGAAGAGTTTAGGAACAGCGGCAACTCAGCCATGAACCCCAAGTCCACGTAAAGTCACAGAGTGGGTCACCGAGTGCTGAGGCGCTTGGTGCATAAAAGTCGCCAACGTGCTGCAGATTCTGTAGATGAAGAGTTCCAGACTTCCACTGGCATTAATGTCAACACAAAAACTGTGCAACAGGAGCTTCATGGAATGGGTTTCCATGGCCGAGCAACTGCAAGGAAAGCTGACATCGCCCAGTTCAATGCCAAGAGTTGGACCACGTGGTGTAAAAGCACGCTGTCATAATACTCTGAAGCAGTGGAAATGTGTTCTGTGGAGTGAAGAATCACACTTCTCTGTTTGACAATCTGATGGGCAAGTCTGGGTTTGTTGATTCCAGGTGAACGTTACCTGACTGACTGCATTGTGCCAACTGTAACCTTTCTGGTAAATACTTTTTTATTATTAAATATTATTATTATTATTATGTGCTCCTTGCTCCAGCTAGACGTTCACAAGACGTTGACGTTCTATAATAAGGACATATTTTCCAGATTTTATTATATATATTTATATTAGGCCTCAAAGTAAAAGATAAGATGAAAGACTAGTTCCCAGTTCGGTGCTTGCGAATGTACCCTACATTAGTTCATACCTACAGATTGCAAGCTTTGTGGGGGAGATCTCTGTTTTTAGCACCATTTAACGTGTGTAGGTTTGCTGATTGTTTTGGTCCAAATCGCTGAGCACTTTACATTAATGTTAAGTGCAGTGTGGCCTACATAAGAAGAGATCGTTAATGGTCACACTTAGTACAGTGAGCCTGCCTGGGTGGTTGAAAGCATATGGCACTGGAAATAGCTACCAAAAATATGATGGCCATTTAAACATAATTATTAGATATTTTATAATATTTCAGACACCTCTTAGTGTATTCACATGGAAACCATCCTTTCTAAAAATGGGAACATATTCAGACTAAATTATTCCATCTATTCCTGTGACATAAAAGCTTTCAAGGACAAAAGTTCCCTCAATGACAAATGTTTTCAAAGTCATTTAACCTTCTGGGCTACAGGTACTATAACGGTCCAAACTCTGTGATTCCTCTAAGCAGACGAAGTTGTGAAGCACTATTAAAAAAAATATGTTATATATCCTTTTTCTATGATAACTGCAGGGTATGGTTCTTGTAAACATTGTTTTTTTAACATTTTTTAATACTGGACCTCTCACACCAATGCTTAAAGGAAACATTTGTCTTACAGTGACCTGTTTTCAAGAGAAACAGTTTATCTTCTTTGGGAAGTGTCTGATATCATGGAGGATTATGGGAATTTGCATGAAAATAAGTACTTGGCAGCGGTGGGGATGATATCAATTGAATGGGAGTGTTTTAATCTCAGGTCGTGGTTCAGAGGACCCCTGAAAGATTGACTGACCAACCTTCTACAGCTGCTACCTAGATAATTGTATGGGTCAACAAGTCGGGGGTTTCACAAGGCTGGAATATGATTAGTAAACATGGCTCATTATGATATTCAATTATATACACTGTGCTGATACATTCCGTAGCATTCCATATGATAAATGCTGTTTGTTTATGTAGTATAAATTAAACAAATTTGATTTATTTGTGGAATTAAATTAAGAAGCAGATTTTACAGTTGCAGCCAATGACAAACTAGCCGTGTGCATTGCATGTCAATTAACCAGGCTGCACAATATTTTTGTTCTCCGAGGTGACAGTTTTGAGATATACATTTCCTCTTCCACAATCCATTCACCATAAACATGACCCTTCCATCGGCTTGCCACCTCACCCTGCTGAAAGTCACCATCTGCAAAGATAATGCCCTAATTAAGGCCTGGCACAACCAGCCAAACAAATCCATCCATAAATAATACAATCAGTGTCTTTATATAGTAATACAAATCCCTGTTCTTTGCTAATAGGTATACACAACTACTCAATTCAGAAGAAATGTAAAAGATGAGTTGACCTTGATGGGTTGGAACCAGTGACCTTGAGGTGATCCACCATTAAGGGCATTTACCAACTGACGTTACACAAACAAAGCATTTGTTTAATTGCTGCACTACTCTATACAGGTTAATATTTAATCTTGAAATTAGAACCTTCTTTCAAGATTATTCCTCCTCTAATTAATTTTATATCACGATAAAACAAATTATTGCATCACGCACTGAAGGCATCTGCATGTAGACTATACATTGCTTCCAATACATCATTTGCTTCACAAAACCCCTGGTGAATTATCTTTAATTTTACTGCAAATCCATAATTCAGTGCATTTTGTAAGATGAGTGATTACACGAGGACTCTGCAAATAAATCAAAATGTCTTTGTCTCTGGGATTACGAATTGTCTTGTAAAGAGGCCTTTTAAAACTAAAAATGAGCATAGCATTTTATGTGTTTGTTTTCAGTTAAATACAGAGATTTAGTAATAAAGCATGGTTAATTTTCATACTCAACATATTTTAGATTTTTTTTTAATTCTCTGTTGATGGTTGCTTTATGAGAATAGGGAAGAGGATTAAGTAGAAGGTCATGATCAGGTCAACACGTCTTTGCATTGGGCTTTTTTATTGACTATTACTGGAGTCCTTCTACAATGGAATTTTTAAATCCTAAAATACCCTACAACCCTACGGTCTGTGCTTGTGGTGGCAATGCAAGGTCCATGAATCTCTGTTTTTGTGTTACCATTCTCCAACCTCAGCAAAAGTGTCCATCTTAGAGATTTGTATGTCTAGTGATTCAGCTATCAGTAGAGTTTAGAAAAAAGTTCTTAATCAACACTGGCATGCCAATGGGCAAAGAATATTTGGTTTAGTCTGTTAACCCAAATTGTTAGGGATGGTCCAAAAGTAACTAAATACGTGTTGATTTTGGATGAAGACGGGGAGGATGGGCTGTCTTAAGAATAAAGGCTTGACCTAGAAGCCACCAATGACATTTCAAGTCATGAGTCCTAACCACATTTTGTAAGCTGCATACCACTACAAGATGGACATTGAAGGCCAAACCTTATATGAATGACACAATGCTCTGGTGGATGAGACATCGGCTCAGATTTCTGACATAATATTTTCAAGCATTTTTTCTAGTCCATTATCAGCCTTATGCAGTCTGAAGAAAAATAACACCACAACTCAAAGCCCCAATGTGCTGAGCAGTGTTTGTGCATCTTTATGGCTGACACCTCCTGTGCCAACCATTTCATATGGCAGGCAGTATTGTGCGAGAACCTCTAAAAGCTGGAGTCTCGTGATGTTAAAACCAGCACTTTTCCAAGTTTCTAATTCTTCAAATGACAACTTGAGCTTGTTTGTGGTTTTTTTTCACAAACAAGCTCAAGGAAAAACATGGCTTTCTGGTTACCTCAAGCAATTAAACTTTCTTATTTTATGTAACTGATGATAGCACCTGCTTGCATAAACAAAGAAAGCGTAAATGGAGGAGACACTAGACACTTTATAAACCTCACTATAAATATTTAAATATCCTTTCTGTGTTGTCTCCGTGCATGCAGTGTTTCTCAATGTGTTAGGATGCTCAATAAGTGTCTATATATTGCCGGGGCTCAGCCGGGAGAGGAATCTAGTAAAAGCTTTTAGTATGTACTGGGCAATCTGAGGCCAGCCCTTCTCTAACTGCATTATGGGGGCTCTCTCGTACTTACAGCTGGCTACTGGATGAAAATGGCTTGTCAGAACAAACAAAGAGCACTCTACCAGCTGAACCAAAATCAAAGTGGACGTATTGATCGCTACTCTGTAACCAGGTAAAACTCCATTTCATCTGTATTTACCATAACCACTACATAAGTGTAGCCATATGGCCTTCCGTGATAGTGGGAAGAGTTTAATGAAGAAGTTTGGCAGAATATGTTACAATATGTAGTTTATTAGAATAATTAGTCCACTGTGATATAGGAATAATTAAATAGTGAAATACTGGAGAGCTTTTACCAAGTTTAATGAATTTCTGCTGAAAACCAAGTCATGACATTGAAACCCGGGCTGTGATATGGGGTCAGGAGAGATAACTGCATGACGTTTAGTCCTGAGTTTAACTTTCAGGATACAATGGGGGTTTATTAACTCAATCGTGAGCTGCAGTTACATGGATACATAATAGCCAAGTGTAATGAATCACCTGGCACCCCGACTAGGTACCTCCGCCAAAGGACCGCTTCCTAGCTGGAACAGGGAATAAACCACAGCACTTCTTTCCCTCAGTCGCCGTAGCTTGACTGGGGCCCGAAGGGGAAATTAGCACTGACACCTCCAGGCACTGGACGACACTGAGTCCTGGGAACTCTGAAGCCGAATGGGGATAAATATCCTTTCTGTGTTGTCTCTGTGCATACAGTGTTTCTCAATGTGTTAGGATGCTCAATAAGTGTCTATATATTGCCGGGGCTCAGCCGGGAGGGGAATCTAGTAAAAGCTTTTAGTATGCACTGGGCCAGGACTTACAAGGACTTTGTGTCTGGACACTTAAAAGACAGGGCTGAACAGGAATGATGTCGTCAGAAGAAGCCCAGGAGGCGGGCGAAACGCGTCACGTGTGACATCAGTGAGAGGCGGTCCCAGCAGTCACGTGACCGGAACCCGGCAGTGTCTAAGCTGTATCATTTTCTGTGTGTAAATTCCTGCTTATCTAGTTGTGGGTTTATTGCTGGCAAACCCACTACTTCAAGTAAGAGTTTTTAACCTTTTGTTTAAATAAATACTGTGTTTGATACTATTCAATTTGGGCTCCTGCCTCTCTATTTGTTTATACTACCTAGATATTACATCTGATTCAGAAGAGTATCCTGTTTTGCTACACTGTGGGTTTATCCCTCTCCATTGGAGCAATTCAAACCCAGAGCCAGGGGTGATAGGCCTCTGGTCCATGTGAGTTGATCCCCAGATATACTTTTAATTTTGCATACCCTGTATATACAGATAGTCTGCACTATATACTGTATATTTTTTCAGAGTACTCAGAGAAGATCCTGACTCCAGTGCAGTTGCTAGCGCACTCCAAATTTCTGGTATCTCTTACAAGGACTTTCCCCGTTGAATCTCCTGCAAGCTGGAACAGCAGACACAGGAGCAAATCTTCTTTCCCTCCAATAACAGGACGACACGCAGTTTTGGAGTGTAAGCAGGAATCTCAAGTTTAATGGGACACACTGGCCTATTACACAATTTTCCAGGCCAGAGGAACACCCCCTGGACCTGATGGGGCACAGGAACACAAAGGACATAAACCAATCAAAATAAACATACAGTCTGTGACACGGCCATTTGGTTAGTTAGACTGGGAGCTGAGCGGTATTCTCACGAACTATGCGCTCAGCCTCCAGCTATCTACCAAAGGTCCATTTGTGTAAATCAGGGGAATATTAGTAAAGTTATACATTTTAATGTAAAATGTAAGTTCTGCTGCACGGAGGGATAATTCCATTAACGGTATATTCCAGTGGGAGTATCCCTCTCGTCCAGCAGTGCATGATGGGAAAAATGTATGTGTTGGTCAGTTCCCCATGTAGTCCCCTACTGTACCACCCCCGAAATGTCAGTAGGGAAACCCCTTGCATGGGGAATCCCATAAATACCGTGACCTGAAAATAAAACCTCAGTTGACCTCCAAGCTATGTGTTGTCTAGTTCTTGGGAGCAAGGGATTGCAACTACGCTACCTGGATTTTACCTACTTTGTGCCTGCTTGATTCTGTCTACCAGCGGTGATACCGTGGATAATACCACTACTCCGCTACAGTAAGTAACTCAATTATCAGAAAGTACCCCAAAATCCAACATAGGGATCTGATCTGGGTGAACAACATATCCAAAAATCACCCAGATCAGTTCAGGGGTTCAGAAATTTCCTGGAAGACCGACCACAAGCATGGCCCCATGCCCAAAACAGTTCCAGGGAAATCAGTGCTAACAGTCGGTCAAGTTTGGTAGTCTCTTACAGGTTTCCCTGCAGAGCCCATAGTCCTCACTTGGATAGGGGAGTTTGTCACACGAAGTTTGAATATAATTTCCAGCTGGTTTCCGTGAATGTCAGCTCTTCACAATGCACTGTTTGGTTAGTAAATATCTGGATATTTCTAGTGAGAGTCCCCAGTAATATATATAGAGCAGATGATGTTCGTTGGAAGTGCACCTGTGAGAAAAAGGTTTTTGAGAGCAGAGCGGGGATTAAGTGAACGAAAGCTACAGAATTACGCTATGTTTTTGCCGATACTCTATGTTTTTCTTTGTGTTTGTTGCAGTTCTTCAGGGACAGAGAGAGCAGGTATATTAATCTGCAATACTATTACTAGTAAAAAGTAAAACCATTAGGTAAGTAGTATGCAGCTCCTGCCTAAAGGTCGCAGGACAGATATTCTATAGATACATGCGGGGCAGGGTGCATTAGATGCCTCTAATACCAGAGAGTTGGATATAGTTCAGTGGACTGGAGGCAGGTTAGAGAGGCCTGTGACTCATGGGACGGTAATATCAGTAGTTTCTATTGTAAGGGGCGGGGTGGCGAGAAAAACTGGAACAGTGCATGGGCAATTATATCTAGAGGTACATCCCTTGTAACGGATCGCCTGGCACCCCGACTGGGTACCTCCTAGTGCTTCCTGAGGGCTCCAAGCACTCCACTTGACACCATAAGCACTGCAGACCCCACGAACCGCCGCAGCTTAGTTGGGTCTCGCCGTCTCCTACCCACCCTGGACCTACGACAAGGCTCCAGGTTCCAGTGTCCTTCCATACACTCGACGGCAAAACACTGCTGGACAATTTAAGATGGCCGCCACCACATGTTTGAATCTGTTCCAGTTAAAAGTCCAAGGGGCAGAAACAGTACATTTGAACATGGGTTATCACATGGCCCATATTCCCAGGTTTGGAGGTCCCTCCAAAAACTCATGTCAAACTCCCTTAAAAAGGGGAGTTTGTCACATCACTTATGCCATATGTAATAAAAAAATAAATTTTTGTTTCGTACAAATTATTTTGTACTAAATAAAAAGGTCATTTGTCAATCCCGAATTTCATCCGCAAACCATTTGTTTTCGAACGAAATTTGTTAAAAAAAATAAAATTGTTTTCGTTCATGAGAATGAAAACAGCACTGTGCATGCACACACAAAAAAAAGCAAGGAGGGAGCCGGCAGCGCTACCAGCTCCCTCCTTGTAAGAAATAAATAACTATTCCTACCCCCCCGCCTCCCCGGCATGAAAACCTATGACCCCCATATTGATAAAAGGGAGGTTAAATCCTCCCAAATGGTATGCCGCGAGTAGGGGCATGTCGCCTATACAAATATAAAAGTACTAGTGACTGGGCAGCAAGAGCTGCCCAGTCACTAGTACAATAAGGGGGGACTTGGTACAGGTTAAATCCTGCCGCATGCCCCTACCTGTGCCAGGTCCCCCCGTGTAGTAGGGACATGTTGCCTACACAGCAAACAGCCAGTGGCTGCTCGCTGTCATTTAAAATTGGATATAAAAAATCTGTATCTTATATAGAAGTGATAGTAATAGAAGAGCGATATGGTAGGAGTTTGTGTAACCAAAAATTATAGTAAAAACTATAACAATGTTCCAATCTGAAAAAGTAGCTATTTATATCTAAATTGCTACTTTTTACACATACTCTTACCATACCCTTTACACTGCTATACAAGATACATTTATATCCAGTTTTAAATGACAGCGAGCAGCCAGTGACTGATCGCTGTTATACAACTAAATATAAATCAGCATCAGGGTCACTATGACCCCATAAAAGGGAGGTTAAATCCTCCTGCATTCCTCTACTCAAAGCATGCCGCGAGTAGGGGCATGTCGCCTGAACAGCGAGTAGCCACTGCCTGCTCGCTGTAATTTAAAACTACTAGTGACCGGGCAGCTATTGCAGGTGGCGGCTATTAATATAAACGGGGGACCAAATGTCCTCCCAGGTCCCCACCCATGAGCAGCAGGTGGGGAGCATAATTAAATAAATAATGGGGGTACCTGATTGTGACGGACCTTCTGGCACCCTGACTGGTTACCTCCGTCAAAGCGGCATTCGACTAAATTGAACGAACGACCATCAGGCACATGACTACCCAGTTTGTGAATGTTTGCATTCGTTAGTTTGTTCGTGAGAACTCTCGAAATGAGACCGGTCAATCATTCAATCGCATGGAACTGTTTTGGGGCTTCACCCTGTGTCTGACCGGTCTAAAACTTCAGTCGAATGGCTTTCCTGTTCTACCAAACAGATCTGAGCGGTATTTCGACAGGTTGGGCGCTCAGATCCCTACTATTCGGTGAAGCTTTTGTGGAGTTCTGATTAATATTTAAAGAGTTATAATGTTTTCAAATATTGTTTAATTTTCTGTACTTGGGAGATAATCTAATTAAAGAATTGTTCTTGCGCAATTATCTTCCAAGTACAGAAAAGGATCATGGAAAATGTGTCTTTGTTCCCTGTCCTCCACAAGGTCCACCAGGGGGAAACCCCTGGAATGTAATTAAAGAAACCCCTTGCATGGGGAATTGTATAAAAGCCAGCTGTGGCTTAATAAAAATCAGTTGACTCCCAAAGCTGTGTTTCGTCCAGTTGTTGGGGAATGGGATTGGAATTGTCACGCTACACTTTATTTGAATGCTGATCAAGTCTACCAGTGGAGATATTGTCATTAATATGCCTACTCCGCTACAGACGGGTATTATGTTTTTTTATTTGGCCTTTTTGGAGGCTAAAAAAAATAAGACATCAAATGGTAAGTATGATTTTTTTTTTACAGAGTGAGTTTATTGCCCCCCCCTCACTACTATTAGGGTGAGGTAGGTAGGTAGGGTATTTTTATTGTGACCCCTAGTCACTTTATTATTTGTGGTCGCTACCCGCCGGTCATGGGTGGGGACATTAGGCCTCCCCATTATTCAATTATTTAGGGTCCCCACCTGCCCCTTATAGGTGGGGACCAGGGGGGACATTAGGTCCCCCCATTATTTATTTAATTAAGGTCTCCACCTGCCGCTCATGGGGGAGATCAGGGGGTCATTAGGTTCCCCCATTGATATTAATAGCCCCCACCTGCAGGTCATGTGTGGGGGCACTATGTCCCCCCCATTCCAGCATGGGGGAAGAGGGGACCTGTGCCAGGTCCCCCCTTATTGCACTAGTGACTGGGCAGCAATAGCCAGTACTTTGAAATTTGTTTAGGGGCATGCAGGAGGATTTAACCTCCCTTTTATTAATATGCCGATCATAATTACCTCCATAGGCTTTAATGCAGGGGTGGGGGTGGGTTGGAATTAATATTTATTACAAGGAGGAAGCTGGTAGAGCTGTCGACACCCTCCTTGTTTTTTTATTTTTCGCATGCACACTTATTTTTCCGTGCTGTGGGGGTTAATTCTCCTGCAGCACGGAGTCTATTAAACGAACAAAACAAAATGAAAAGGTAATGCATTCGGCATTTGCCCTTTTGTTTCGTTTATATTTCATTTGTAAGTCTTTCGTTTATGTTTTAGTAAACGAATACGAAAAAACCTGAATATTCAGGCGAAACTGTATTCGTACGAACACGAATGCACATGTCACGAATGCACATGTCCACATCAAAAAGTGAAATAAATATAACAAAAACGTATTGGAGACAATATGATCCCCATATTGGTATTATACCCAAACCCTCCATGCCACAATTACATATGTCTCAACATTTCCGATAACAAGGGATTCTTTAATTTTAGGGGTGTGAGTGGGGGTGTGACCAGGGGTGGGCTCTCGTTCGGGAGTACGCTACTATGAACACCCGTTCTTTTTTGACTAATATAACTGATCGTAGGTGGAGGTGGACGTTTCAGTGGTGTTCGGGCGGCCGAGTGTCCGATATGAATACCATACACTCAGTGACCAAACACCGCTGTATGTGGCCGCCGACCATCCAGCCGATCGCTTAGAACGTTGAGGTTATAAGTGTTAGTGAGGTGCTGACAGGGGTGAAGGAGGTTAACAAGTAGCACACTCCGCAAACGCTTGGTCTGGTCATTTGCTGGTTTGTTTGGTATTCAAACTGATTAATAATGAAATTGAAGGGGAATGCAATGTACCAAACAAACAGGGGAATGGAGAAAAAGCTACCCACTGTTATTAAAGCCACACTCACATCATCTTTGGCCGAATTTGCAAAGTCCCCCGATGGTGACATCACCGTTCAGTGGCGTACACACAACCGATGGGGCCCTGGTGCAAAACTGATCCATGGGTGCCGCCCCTCTCTAACTACTCCCCTGACAGACACACATACACACACATATACATACAGAGACACATAGACACACAGATACATACAGACATACATACACACATGACACATATATACAAAGACACATACATATAAACAGACATGCACACATACATACAGACACACACATGCAGACATACAGACAGACACATACGACAAACATACATACAAAGACACATACATACAAACAGACAGACAGGCACACATACATACATAAAAACAGACAGGCACACATACATACATACAGACATATAGATACAGACACATACAGACAGACACACACACACACACACACACAAAAACACCTACACACACATACATACAAAGACACATACATACAAAGACACATACATACATACAGACAGATAGACAGACACACACACAATACATACATACAAAGACACATACATACATACAAACAGACAGGCACGCATACATACAGACAGATAGACACAGACACATACATACATACAAACAAACACACACACACACACATAATATTTAAGTCACCCACCTGTTTCCTACCTTTTAGGTGCAGGAGGGTGACTTTCCCTGGGGTCCAGTGGTGGCTCAGGCTGGTGAAAGTCAAAGTTCCAACTCTGACTCCCTCTGCTTCCTCCCGCGCGCGGTCTCAGTGATAGCTGTGAGGAGTGACGGGGAGTCATTTCCTCCCAGCGTGAGTGATGGGGAGTCACTTCCTCCCAGTGTGTGATCACAGGGGGCCCGCACTGTTAAAGCGTTGCAGCGCTGACCGGGCCCCTTGAAAATCCATACCCATTGGGTGGCCCTGACAGCATTAGCCCCCCGATGGGCACCTTAACATGCGGTCCCGGCGGTTTGCCGCGTGGGCCGGGTCACAAATGATGATGGAGGGCACCCGGTCGCAGGGGTCTTCAGGGTGGCCGGGCCCCCTGGAGTGATGAGCCCGGTCACAGCTGCGACCCCTGCAACCGTTATATGTACGCCAGTGTCACTGTTGCTGGTCTGGTGGCGCAGCGGGCAGGTAAAAGTGATAACTTACCTGGACCTATACCTCGCACCATCTTTCTCATGCTGCTCCTCTCGCCAGGAGCTGATGGCACTGCTGCGCTGCGTGCGCGAGAGGACAGCATTGAGGGGATTCCACAAGACCACAGGATCCTCCACAGACACAGCAAATACCCTGTAGCCCTCACTAGTGACAGCTGTCAGAACTGACTCTTAGACTCTGAGTCTAACAAAGTCAGTCGGTGGAGAAATACAGAAACTACGCAATCTCTACTTTGTCTCTGTATATCTCTTGACTGGGTTGGAATTTCAGTGAAATATCTGCATGAAATACTCATTTACAGGGGGAAATGGTGACAGTGCCGCTTTAAATCCTAGTGACTGGATGGCTAATTGTGGTTCTGTGTGATCCTTGTTTCAGTAGAACATTGTATACTGGCACAACATGCAGCCTTGATCAGAGAGCGTCAGCAAGAGTTCTGAGATTGGCAGCCTTTATCCAGTACTGTTTCCTATTTAACATTGTATCCACGGCAAATGACACACATGGTGGAAATGATAGATTCCGAATTGATATTTTATACATCTAGAGAAACTTTGTAACGCTAAGAGAAATAACTGCTAGCTGCCAACTTTACCATAACAATATATCGGCAACATCTTCAAATAACCTGCCGTTCCTAGTAAAATGAATAACTGGCACACATTCATACTAGCAATGCATTGCTCTGGCTAGCTCCCTATTGGGGTCCTTACACTCTCAATGCATCGTCCCTCACAGTCCAAACACGGCCCGCGGGAGCTGGTTATTCAGCAGAGACTACAGAGAAAGCATGCAGGCATAGAGAGTAATGGCTTTCTGGGGATAATGAGAAGTGCAGTCAGTGTATTCTCTGTGTTTAACTCTGCGGTTCTCAGAGCAGCCTGTGGGGAATATTAATAACTCAGGAATTCGGCAATAACCCCATCTGAACAAAACAGTCATTCAATCGGGGCTTTAACTGAAATTAAATCTGATCCACAGAGTTAATATCCCAAAAACACTGCAAATCCAATATATTATTACACCACGCAGCTATAATATCATTACGTACCATGTCATCTACTGCGACCCTGTCATATCTGTACGCCATGATACTTAGCGGATACTCACAATTTATACCACGCTGCTATCATATCATTACGTACCGTGTCATCTACTGCGACCCTGTCATATCTGTACGCCATGATACTTAGCGGATACTCACAATTTATACCACGCTGCTATCATATCATTACGTACCGTGTCATCTACTGCGACCCTGTCATATCAGTACGCCATGATACTGAGCGTATACTCACAATTTATACCACGCTGCTATCATATCATTATGATTTTATTCTGTCCCTGTCATATCAGTACGCCATGATACTGAGCGTATACTCACAATTTATACCACGCTGCTATCATATCATTATGATTTTATTCTGTCCCTGTCATATCAGTACACCGTGATACTGAGCGTATACTCATAATTAACACCACGCAGCTATCATATCATTACGTACCGTGTCATCTACTGCGACCCTGTCATATCAGTACGCCATGATACTTAGCGTATACTCACAATTTATATAATGCTGCTATCATATCATTACGTACCGTGCCATCTACTGCGTCCCTGTCATATCAGTACGCCATGATACTTAGCGTATACTCACAATTTATACCACGCATACGCTGCGGGCTGTGTCTTGGCTCTAATTTTATGGAGTTGAAAAGGATAATGAGCAGTAAATGCATAAACTTTACATCTCAAGCCAATGAGAATTACATATATAAACTAGGTATATCATAGAAAATGAGAATTAAATATATAAATTAGGTATATCATACCAATGAGAATTAAATGTATAAAACTTGTATATCATGCCAAAGGTCTAAATGTGCCTCCAAAAAGGTTTCCTTCAACCTTTCTGTAAGATCTCTCTGCCCCCAGCAACTTGCTTTAGCACCCCGCACTTATTGTGGCGTACCTTCCGGGCCGTAGGGGTCGCAGCTGCCACGGGGTCCGTCACTTCAGGGCATACCTTCAAGGCTGGTGAACAGCCGCACCGGTCCAAGGCCCACAGTTGCCAGCAGGAAGTGAGGGAATAAGACACATAGAGTGACTGGGGGGGTGGCTGGAGTGAGGAAATGAGACACACGGAGGAGCTGAGGAATTAAACGCAAGGAGAGACTAAGGTGGAATGAGATACATGAAGAGGCTAAGGGGTGAATGAGATACATTGAGGGGCTAAGGGGGGAATGAAATACATGGAGGGGCTAAGGGGGGAATGAGATACATGGAGGGGCTTGGGGGGATTAGACACATAAAGGGAAGGAATGAGGCACATGGAGGGGCTGGAGGGGGGAGAATTTTCGCACCGGGGCCCAGTGGTTTCCAGTTACTGCTCTGCGCAGGACCCAGGTGACATGCCCTGTACTTACCATAGGACCCGGGTGACATGCCCTGTACTTACCATAGGACCCGGGTGACATGCCCTGTGTAACGGACCGTTTTGCACACAAGGGGTAAAAACCGTTTAGGCGATCGACCCCCTTTCCAGAGATACAGGCACAGCTACTGCAGAACATCAAACTCCCGAACTGGATACAAAATAGCACTCCAACTCCCGAACTGGAACCTCCCAAATAGCTGCTAGCAGACGAACAGGAAAAGCACCCAAGCGGCTTACACTCCTGGCAATCAGTCTCTAACAGCATACAGTGAATCCCCCCAAGAACGAGACAAGGCTCCGTGTTGAGGGTCAAGCAGTGGTCTGAGGTGCTGGCACACCCAGCCTGGTTTTTATTACAGTCTTCAAATACAGGACCGCCCACAGGGAGGTATAAAACAACCAATCACATCACAGTTACATCCCACATATTCCCTCCCCTTATCCTGAGAGGAAACTCAATTATACATACAGTTAAAACATACTTTCTACCCAACTTTCATAACTCCAAAACCATACATCACATTCACATAAAATTACATATTCACAATCAATCCATTCAGGGGAACAACATATTCAAAAATGGCACAAATCAGACAAGGGGTTCAAAGTTAGTAAAAAGTCCTTTGTGACTAAATGAAGCATGGCTTTCTGGCCCAAACCAGTTTCAGAGTCTTCTATCCTGGAGATAAGTAATTCAATTATCTCCCAGGACAGACACAAGACTCCATTAAGCACATGGTTGCAAAAAGACACAAAACACTTTAAAATACATAAAGTCACATTTATTACATAAAACACAGACATGTAACATATCCCCAGATAGCTCAGGTCTGAGCGCACATTATTAAGTGAATGGCGCTCAGACCACACGAATACAGTTTAATCGCCATGGAGCCAAAGTCTTTACAGTCAGTTTCATACGAATGGGCTCCATGGGATTCCTATCTGGGGTATAACACATTCAAACAAATCTACCGAACCCCAGGCAGAAAAGCACGAATGAAGCTTTTCTGCAGGTAAAAAAGATGTCTTTTAACAGGGGGCCATAGTCCAAGGCAGCAGGCGAGCAACCAGGCTTCTCCAATGCAATGTGGCGAGATTGGTCTCGTCACATCTCTCCCCTTTTCCAAACAGACTAACAGGGTATCTGACCTCCTGCGGTCAGTGCCCTTGTGAATCAGCAACCCACCCACAAAACATAATCAACAGCACAGCCCACCCACAATAAATGGTTACTACACCTGGGTAAAGGAGAAGCTTGTCCATGTCCAGGTGCCTCACCACGGCTGTGCTGGGTACGGGTATGCTGACTTGGTGGGTTGCTGCGTGGGCAGAGACCAGCGGCACTCTGCCCTGTGGCCAGCGCTACTGGGAGGGTAGCCTGGTTGAAGCCTGGTTGTTGGAGGGGGAGACCGACTGTCTCCCCTTTAACTACACCACTCTGCTGCTGGAGACCGACTGTCTCCCCTTTAGATACACCGCTCTGCTGCTGGAGACCGACTGTCTCCCCTTTTGTTGCACAGCTCTGCTGCCGGAGGGGGAGACCGACTGTCTCCCCTTTGGATACTCTAAGATGTTGCAGGGGAGAGGGGGTAACAGGCTCCTCTCCCGATAGAACACTCTGCCGCTGGGGAAAGGAGACTGAGCTCTCTATTCCCTGCCCATTAATGATCCGCCGCTGGGGAGAGGTGGTAGCAAGCTCCTCTCCCATACATACTTTCATCCTCTGTGGAGGGAGACCGACTGTTTCTGCTCCCAATACAGTGTCCTGCTGCTGGGGAAAGGAGACTGGGCTCCCAATTCCCTGCTGTATCTCCCGCTGGGGAATGGAGACTGGGCTCCCAATTCCCAAAAAATCATGCTGCTGCTGGGGGGCAGGAACAACTACCTCTGCCCCTGTAGCCCAGCCTGCCGCTGGGGAGGGAGGACGCTGCTCTCCTCTCCCTGCACTTTACACTGCCTTCCTGGCATATCACTCTGCTGCTGGGGGGCAGGAACAACTACCTCTGCCCCCTGTAACTCAGCCTGCCGCTGGGGAATGGAGCTTGGGCTCCCAATTCCCTGCAATATCTCCCGCTGGGGAATGGAGCTCGGGCTCCCAATTCCCTGCAATACCGGTGGAGAGACCTCGGTCCCCTCTCCACCTGCCGCCTGGGGTTCCTCCCAGTAAATTTCAACAATATCTTCCCAGCTGAATGGGTCTGAGACTGGATCTGTCACTCTGCTGTCCTGCGGAGCCTTCCCAATGGAGTGGAAGAGATCTCGGTAGTCCTGCTCCAGTTCCCACTCCAGGGTTGCTAGGTGAGCCAGGTCTTGCTCTACCTCATGGGGGTCATCCCAGTCATGCCTAGCCTCCCTCTCGTAGAAAATTTCCTGAAGTCTGTTCTGCGCAGGGCTCCCGAAGTCAGGCTCTGCAAAGGACTCCCATAACAAGCCAGGACCATCAAACCCCTCTCCCTCTGGCTTGTCATGCTCAGCTGTCCAGGGTATATACTGTGCCATATACCACCAGAGCGCCTGGTAGGCATCCTCCAGCCATAGCTCCTGCCATACCCGATGCTCTAGTTCCTTCACCCATTCCTCCAGGGGCTGCTCTCCCAGGAAGGGCATCCGCAGGGCCACTTGCTTCTGCAACCGCTGCTCTTCACTGGGGAGACTCTCACCCCGCTGGTATTGTACATTATCCAGGGCCTGGTACCAGATGCCTTTCCTTAATGCATCCCGGCCATCCAGGTCCTCCTCCTTGTATAACACTGCTGGTTCCATTCTGTTGCTTTTAGGGTCGCTGTACTGGGACATGCGTTGCCCCCACTTGTAAATCCAAAGAAACGGTGTCTCCTGTAGCTGTCCTTCTGGCTGTAGGAACGATCCCGCCGCTGCCACCAATTGTAACGGACCGTTTTGCACACAAGGGGTAAAAACCATTTAGGCGATCGACCCCCTTTCCAGAGATACAGGCACAGCTACTGCAGAACATCAAACTCCCGAACTGGATACAAAATAGCACTCCAACTCCCGAACTGGAACCTCCCAAATAGCTGCTAGCAGACGAACAGGAAAAGCACCCAAGCGGCTTACACTCCTGGCAATCAGTCTCTAACAGCATACAGTGAATCCCCCCAAGAACGAGACAAGGCTCTGTGTTGAGGGTCAAGCAGTGGTCTGAGGTGCTGGCACACCCAGCCTGGTTTTTATTACAGTCTTGCAAATACAGGACCGCCCACAGGGAGGTATAAAACAACCAATCACATCACAGTTACATCCCACATATTCCCTCCCCTTATCCTGAGAGGAAACTCAATTATACATACAGTTAAAACATACTTTCTACCCAACTTTCATAACTCTAAAACCATACATCACATTCACATAAAATTACATATGCACAATCAATCCATTCAGGGGAACAACATATTCAAAAATGGCACAAATCAGACAAGGGGTTCAAAAGTTAGTAAAAAGTCCTTTGTGACTAAATGAAGCATGGCTTTCCGGCCCAAACCAGTTTCAGAGTCTTCTATCCTGGAGATAAGTAATTCAATTATCTCCCAGGACAGACACAAGACTCCATTAAGCACATGGTTGCAAAAAGACACAAAACACTTTAAAATACATAAAGTCACATTTTTACATAAAACACAGACATTTCACATATCCCCAGATAGCTCAGGTCTGAGCGCACATTATTAAGTGAATGGCGCTCAGACCACACAAATACAGTTTAATCACCATGGAGCCAAAGTCTTTACAGTCAGTTTCATATGAATGGGCTCCATGGGATTCCTATCTGGGGTATAACACATTCAACCAAAACTACCAAACCCCAGGCAGAAAAGCACGAATGAAGCTTTTCTGCAGGTAAAAAAAGATGTCTTTTAACAGAGGGCCATAGTCCAAAGGCAGCAGGCGAGCAACCAGGCTTCTCCAATGCAATGTGGCGAGATTGGTCTCGTCACACCCTGTACTTACCATAGGACCCAGGTGACATGCCCTGTACTTACCATAGGACCCGAGTGACATGCCCTGTACTTACCATAGGACCCAGGTGACATTCCCTGTACTTACCATAGGACCCAGGTGACATGCCCTGTACTTACCATAAGACCCAGATGGCTAAATCAGCAACCTGCTCTGCACTCACATACTTGCCATCCCCTGCACTTACTCCAGGAACTAAATTGCTTCCCACCCCCTGCAGAAGAGGCTGGTATGGTCCTAATACTGGCATGGCTTGATTAACATCGTGCCTGTAAAATAGATGCCCGGTGTGGCTTTAATTTTGGTGCTAAGTCTATGTTTGATAGCAGTTAGAGAACCCTTTCAAATGATAGTCCAAAGGCTCACTGTTTCCTGTTCTAATGTAATAACCTTCTATAAAACACCTTCTGTTGGTTACATATTTCTATATATTGCAGAGATGTCCCCAGAATTACTGTTTTTGTTATGTGTCTGTTCGGGAGCTTTGCTTTGTAAATCAAATCCAATCCTTGCGCACAGACCTGGCCGCGTATAAAAGTAGTCATTGAGTTAAGGTGAGATAACTGCATTTACAAATAAGATTAAACACTTGACATCTCTGTAAATAATACAGTCAATCTAAATATTTATGGCAAACTCCTGTCACTACACCTTCGACATCACCCTCCAAAATGGAAGTGTCCTCCTTCTGGCCTTTCGGGACAGATAAAATCGAGTGGTTTTATGAGCATTCCTTGGTGAGGGGATTGAGTTAGAGAGTCAGTTCACATCACATCCATTGGTGACATATTAACAGATTATCGATACCCACAGCCATCTCCACATGACACCGTGTACTATTCTTCACACTGCGGAATAACATGGCTCTATATAAAAGTAAATAATAATAATAGTGATAACACAAGGCCATCCTCCAGTAACCCCAGCACAGCATCATATCGAGAGCAATGTCGCAGTCACTCTCCGCCATAATGACACATTATTGAGACGCCTAGAGCGGAGGTGACACCTTTATTGGCTAATTAAGTAGATTTAAATGGCAAGCTTTCAAGACCAATCAAGCATTTTATACAAATGGCGACCATTCGTCTCCTAGTATAAACACATTCGCACAATGCTATGGTCTGACTGCTGCCACATTAGATTGGAAGTGAAAAGATGGCCCTTTGACCCTCAGAGACGATGTAAGACGAAAAGAGCACCAAAGCTTTGCGCTATTCAGGACTACAAGTCCCATGATGCTTTGCCGAGGGTGTTTACATTTGTAAGAGATCGTGTGGTAAGAAGCTGTGTCGCCATCCCTCATGTTGCCCTTTAGATTGTAAGCTCTTTCGAGCAAGGTTCTCATCAACCCATTGTACCTGTAAATGTCCTCATTTTATAATATTGTAAAGTGATGCAGAATAAGGTGGGCCTATTAAATGCCAATAATAATATTAATAAAATGGTCCCGACATTGCAGGGGTGTGTATTTATTTAATCTCATGGTGTTCAGTTATCGGTAATCGAAGATTCACACACTATAGAGTTACTCAATGACTGTCACAATCCTGATGTGTTTATTCATTTTAAATTCTGGAAAGTGACTCAGTCACAGAAACAGCTTAATGTAAGGCTTTCCATGTACAGCAGACTGACTTAATCTCACATTATCTGTCGACATTTCATGGTTACACAAAATTACACAGTGCACTTTAACATTTCTAGCTGAGAGATAGATTGCTTTGACAGTCAGTGACATCAGTCTGTCTATCTGTGAAATCAGTCTGTGTGTCCATGAGATCAGTCTGTGTGTCTGTCTGGGAGATCAGTCTTTGTGTCCATGAGATCAGTCTGTGTGTCCATGAGATCAGTCTGTGTGTCTGTCTGGGAGATCAGTCTGTGTGTCTGTCTGGGAGATCAGTCTTTGTGTCCATGAGACCAGTCTGTGAGATCGTGAGATCAGTCTGTGTGTCTGTCTGGGAGATCAGTCTGTGTGTCCATGAGATCAGCCTGTGAGAGCGTGAGATCAGTCTGTTTGTCCATGAGATCAGTCTGTGTGTCCATAAGATCAGTCTGTGTGTCTGTCCGTGAAATCAGTCTGTGCGTTCATAAGATCAGTCTGTGTGTCTGTCTGTGAGATCAGTCTGTGTGTCTGTCTGTGAGAGTATGAGATCAGTCTATGTGTCTGTCTGTGAGATCAGTCTGTGTGTCTGTCTGTGAGAGTGTGAAATCAGTCTGTGAGATCCATAAGATCAGTCTGTGTGTCTGTCTGAGAGATCAGTCTTTGAGAGTGTGAGATCAGTCTGTGTGTCTGTCTGGGAGATCAGTCTTTGAGAGTGTGAGATCAGTCTGTATGTCTGTCTGGGAGATCAGTCTTTGAGAGTGTGAGATCAGTCTGTTTGTCCATGAGATCAGTCTGTGTGTCTGTCTGAGAGATCAGTCTTTGAGAGTGTGAGATCAGTCTGTGTGTCTGTCTGGGAGATCAGTCTTTGAGAGTGTGAGATCAGTCTGTATGTCTGTCTGGGAGATCAGTCTTTGAGAGTGTGAGATCAGTCTGTTTGTCCATGAGATCAGTCTGTGTGTCTGTCTGAGAGATCAGTCTTTGAGAGTGTGAGATCAGTCTGTGTGTCTGTCAGTCTGATTGAGAGTGTGAGATCAGTCTGTGTGTCTGTCTGTGAGATCCATGAGATCAGTCTGTGTCTGTCTGAGATCCATGAGAGTGTGTCTGTCTGTCAGAGATCCATGAGTTCAGTCTGTGTGTCTGTCTGTGTGTCTGTCTGTGAGATCCATGAGATCAGTCTGTGTGTCTGTCTGTGTGTCTGTCTGTGAGATCCATGAGATCAGTCTGTGTGTCTGTCTGTGAGATCCATGAGATCAGTCTGTGTGTCTGTCTGTGTGTCTGTCTGTGAGATCCATAAGATCAGTCTGTGTGTCTGTCTGTGTGTCTGTCTGTGAGATCCATGAGATCAGTCTGTGTGTCTGTCTGTGTGTCTGTCTGTGAGATCCATGAGATCAGTCTGTGTGTCTGTCTGTGAGATCCATGAGATCAGTCTGTGTGTCTGTCTGTGTGTCTGTCTGTGAGATCCATAAGACTCGTGTGTGGGTTCTCGTCTGTGAGATCCATGAGATCTGTCTGTGTGTCTGTCTGTGAGATCCATGAGATCAGTCTGTGTGTCTGTCTGTGTGTCTGTCTGTGAGATCCATAGATCAGTCTGTGTGTCTGTCTGTGAGATCCATGAGATCAGTCTGTGTGTCTGTCTGTGTGTCTGTCTGTGAGATCCATAAGATCAGTCTGTGTGTCTGTCTGTGAGATCCATGAGATCAGTCTGTGTGTCTGTCTGTGTGTCTGTCTGTGAGATCCATAAGATCAGTCTGTGTGTCTGTCTGTGAGATCCATGAGATCCGTCTGTGTGTCTGTCTGTGTGTCTGTCTGTGAGATCCATAAGATCAGTCTGTGTGTCTGTCTGTGTGTCTGTCTGTGAGATCCATGAGATCAGTCTGTGTGTCTGTCTGTGAGATCCATGAGATCAGTCTGTGTGTCTGTCTGTGTGTCTGTCTGTCTGTGAGATCCATGAGATCAGTCTGTGTGTCTGTCTGTGTGTCTGTCTGTGAGATCCATGAGATCAGTCTGTGTGTCTGTCTGTCTGTGTGTCTGTCTGTGAGATCCATGAGATCAGTCTGTGTGTGTGTCTGTCTGTCTGTGAGATCAGTCTGTATAGGTGTTCCAATGACTGAAATTGCAGTGTGATACTGATGAGAGTGGTGATTGCTGGGAATCCTCTGCTTGGTGCAGCTTTAAATACATCAGGGGTAACAGAGTATTTGGGCTGTTACCTGGTACTATCATCCAGTATGACCTTTAGTGACCTGGATAAATTATAAGATGAATATATAAATATCAGATTTTTCTAAAGGGAGTCATGACAGTACAATACAGTGTGTGATCCGTGCCACATTGTATCGCCATTAATCATAATACATACTGTAAAAAGGCAGATGCCAAAATATTGCTAATTGTTGGAACACACGATAAAAGCACTGTGTATGGTTTTAAATACCACTTCAAAGGCTGAGTGTGAGCCATTATCACGCGTTTAAAGTGCACGCTCTATTTTATTCATTGTACTCGCACTGAATGGGAACACCACACGACAAGTTCATTTTAGGGACATCAGGGAGCCTGGGAAAAGGATCTTCTAAAGGCAGGAAAAGCATTCCGAGTGTAGCGGAGCTGCAATATTAAATTCCACGATCTCCGCTGGTACAGAAAGTAATCCAAAGTAAAGCGCTGAAAAGTAAGGCAATATCCCAAATCCCCCAGTAACCAGACGAAACACAGTTCTGGGAGTCAACTGAGGTTTTTATTCACAGGTCACAGTATTTATGCAAGTCCCCATGCAAGGGGTTTCCCTACTGAAATTGCAGGGTGTGACGAGACCAATCTCGCCACATTGCATTGGAGAAGCCTGGTTGCTCTCCTGTTGCCTTTGGATTATGGTCCCATGTTAAAAGACTTCTTTTCCCCTGCAGAAAAAGGCTTATTCGGGCTTTTCTGCGGTCGGTAGATTCAATCTATCGAAATAACGCATGTATGACTGGACCAACTGGGAGCTAGAGTGTGTCGGAAATTAACCACCCAGAAGCTGCGGTTAACCGCAGCTTAATTGATGAATGCTGGGTGGCCGCCATTCGTATACCGAACACCATTTTAAAGACGCGAACACACAGCGGTGTTCGACGTCCAACTCATGGAACTGAAAACGGATACATTTTGGCGCGAACACCGCTGAAGCCGCCAACCTCTCTTCTTGTTCGGTAGACGTGCACGAACAGCCCTATATTCGCTAGTTTGTACCTGAATACACCATACCCCAGATAGAAATCCTGTGGAGCTCATTCGTATGAAAACTGACTTTGTGAACACTTTGGCTCCACGGCGATTGGACTGTGTGCATAGGATCTGAACACTATTCGGTACTTTGGTGCGCCCAGATCCTAGCTATGTGGGGACATGTTGAATGCCTGTAAAATGTTATAAAATGTACCATTTATGTATTTTTATGTCTTTTGTTATTTTCATATAAAATGGCGTTTAGGCTCTGTCCTGGGAGATAATTGAATTACTTCACAATTATCTCCCTGAGCAGAACAGAGGGTTCTGGGTAAGAAAAGGGGAATGGCTAAGTGTGTACCCTGTGATTGGTTCCTACAATGTCCTTGTCACAGTCTTCCATCTGGTACCCTAGGGGAGTGTCCACCAGGTGGGAGACCTGCATAAATACTGGGCAGGTAGCCCTCATTAAACAGACCACTGCTTGACCCTCAACACGGAGCTATGTCTCGTTCTTGGGGGGATTTACTGTATGCTGATAGAGACTGATTGCTAGGAGTGTAAGCCGCATGGGTGCTTTTCCTATTCGTCTGCTAGCAGCTATTCGTGAGGTTCCAGTTCGGGAGTTTGGAGTGCTATTTTGTATGCAGTTCGGGAGTTTGGAGCATTCCCTTACATGCGGTTCCGGAGTTTGGTGTTCTGCAGTAGCTGTGCCTGTGTCTCTGGAAGGGGAAGATCTTCTAAACGGCGGTTTAACCCTTTTATGCTGAGGGTGCCGTTACACAGGGGTTATACAGTAGGGGACTACATGGGGGACTTAGCAACCTGGACATTTCTCCCATCAGGCACTGCTGGACGAGAGGGATACTCCCACTGGAATATACCGTTAAGTGGATTATCCCTCCATGCCGCAGAACCGACATTTTACATTAAAATACATAACTTTTATAATATTCACTTTATTTAAACGAATGGATGTTAGGTAGATAGCTGGCGTCTGAGCGCACAGTTCAGGAGAATACCGCTCAGATTCCAGCATAAATAACCGAACGCCGCACGAAATACACTTTAACATTATGTTCGCCTAAACGTACCAAACACAATGGGGAACCATAATAGCGAAAGACCGGAGCTCCTGAACGGCCTGGAAGTCCAGCGGTGTTCACTCCGTCGAGCGCCGTTTTCAGTTCCACATGCTCGATGACCAAACACCGCTGGTGAAACAAAGGATCCAAGATGGCCGACCACCGCGTGGTCGGTAGCCGAATGACGGCCACCTAGGAAAGCCCTTAACTACCGATTGCAACAATGAGTGCCACACGACCCTCTGTGTGTGTGCTACTGGGTGGTAGCTCATTCGTTTCATGAACAGCCGGTAAAGTCTCTGTTCATGAAACGAAACACATGAATGCTAGCGGCTTTCGGCTGCTAGCATACGAATTCTATACACATAGCAGTACAGACCAATATTACAATATATAATCCAGCGGTTATTGCAGACAACCTTTTGTACATATAGTTCAGCAACCCACAAGTGGCTAGATTTGCCTCACCGAGGAACTGTCCAACTCCACGCAGTGTGCACAATACCCAGAATCCTTTGCAATGCATGGTTTTATGGCAAGGTGGTTGTAAGACTTTAAGGCAGAGACTGGATGGGATCCCTTATCAAACAAGCTGGAACGATGGACCCTGCTAGCCAACACAGGGACCTATTCACTAAACAGAGAGACTCCGTGAGTTGGCAATAATGCTAAGGATTTTTTAATTCTAATTCGGCTCATTCTGCCTGAATTGTTTAAGGTGGCTGTTGTGTGTTTCCATTTAGTGAACAAACTCTCCGGTCTGTAGAAAGTGTTTGAGAGCAGTGGAGGAGACATCAGTATTATACTGTACCACATGTGGTACTGCAGATTATTATTCATCTAAAAAGCACACTATATTCACTGAAACAACATTAGCATAACATAACAGTTTGGGTGTATAGATCATGCCTCTAAAGTTTCACTGCTCAATTCTCTGCCATTTAGAAGTTAAATCACTTTGTTTCTGTTTATGCAGCCCTAGCCACACCTCCCCTGGCTATGATTGACAGAGCCAGCATGCAAAAAAAAAATGATTTTGCTTTCAATCAGATGTAATTCACTTTAAACGTTTTTATCTCCTGCTCTGTAAATCTAACTTTAATCACACACAGGAGGCTCCTGCAGGGTTTAGCAAACTATTAATAGAGCATGAGATATGAAATTCTGGATTACACAGAATTTGGCATAAAGGAAGCATAAACATTAGATGACTCTTTACAGGAAGTGTTTAGGAAGGGTGTGCATGTCACATGCAAGGAGGTGTGACTAGGGTGTATAAACAAAGTGATTTAACTCCTAAATGTCATAGAATTGAGCAGTGAGACTGTAGGGGCATGATCTATACACCAACACTATTTCATTAAGCTAAAGTTGTTTTGGTGACTATAGTGTCCCTTTAACTACAAATTAAATAAAGTCAATAGTACAATATTTTTTATTTCACTGAAATTGTAAATCCAAAGATTTCCAGTAAATCTGCATAATTTTTAATTCATGATTTTCTATGGATGGCTTGTATGGAACGTATCGATACTCCCGCACGTTCGAGTATTCCTGTCAGTTTGCCAAACATTAGCCACCTTAGCTTGTCCTGTGTACTGAGACCTGTGATGGTTCGGATGGAAGTCTGTGTATTCGCTGGGGGAATAATAAATTACAAACAGCTGTTTTAGTTTTTCAGTATAATAATTTGATGTAGTAATACTTTTAGGAGATCGCTGGCCAGATACACTCAATAAGGCGTAGAGGGGAATGTCTCAGCAACATGAAAGTTCGACAATCCACGAATCATCAGCTAAATATTGTTTTTAAATATATAGCACAGATGCTGTGGTGATGATTATGTATGTGCGTAGTGGGCATTGGATAGCATTCCCCTCATCCCCCCATAAAAAATCATAACTTACCCCGTCAAATAACGACAGACAACTTCTTGGAGAAAACAGGCCACAGCATTTATTAACATCACCAAATACTGTATAACTACTTAAACATATAATAAATTAACATAAACACTTTTTATACAGTCATACAGTAATCATGAAAACCGTCCTTGCCAATCTAACTTCCCCAAGGCTCTCACCTCCCCCCCTTGGCATAATAAAACATCTTCCTTCTCAGGGCTACCCACCAGCCAGTTTTCCGCTCGGTGGGGCCCAACTATAATGCTCCCCACCGGTCGACTTACAACCAAGTGGGGACACATCCAACCTGTTACCTTCTCCAGGTTCACCATAAGAGACAGGGGGAGGATGAGACCCGGCCATTATCCCCCTTTTCATCTAATCTACTGTAACGGACCGTTTTTGCCCACAAGAGGTTAAAAACCGTTTAGGCAATATTCCCCTTTTCAGAGGCACACCAATCTCCTGAACTGCAAATGCACAAATTCACCAACTCCCGAACTGGAACCAAGTAGCACTCCAAACTCCCGAACTGGAGACACACGAATAGCTGTTAGCATACGAACAGGAAAAGCACCCAAGCGGCTTACACTCCTGGCATACAGTAAATCCCCCCCCCCCCCAAGACGAGACGACACTTCGGTTTGAGGGCCAAGCAGAATCTGGTTTTACTGGGGCTACCTGCCCGGCTTTTATGCAGGTCTCCCACCTGGTGGACACTCCCCTAGGGGACCAAATGGGAGACTGGGACACAAAGGGTACAAGAACCAATCACAGACTTACACATTTCAACCATCCCACAATGCATCACAATCCCTCCTCTCTGTCCTGGAGATAATTGGGAAGTAATTCAATTATCTCCAAGCAGAGAGGCAAAAACTCCATTAACCACATGGTAGTAAAAAGACAGTAAAAGACATAAAATTACATACAGTTACATTTATTACATAAAACATATACATTCTAAATATCCCCAGATAGCTTAGATCTGAGCGCACATTACTACCGAATGGCGCTCCGATCACATACATACATTTTAATCGCCATGGAGCCAAAGTCTTTCACATAGTCTTTCGTTACACGAATAGGCTCCACGCCTTAGCTATCTGGGGTGATGCTGTTTATCCGGTTAAACTACTGAATGAACAGTCATTCCGTTCCGTAACCGAATGGAGAGGTAAGGAGGCTGGCGGCTCAGCGGTGTTCGCGCCAATAAGTGTCCGTTTTCAATTCCATAGTTTGGGCGCTGAACACCGCTGGCCGTTCGGGAGGTAAAATGGCCGCTGCCACGTGTTCGACAACCGAACAAAGGCCACCCAGCGTTTATCAATTAAGCTACGGTTAACTGCAGCTTCTGGGCGGTCAATTGATGGCACACTCCAGTTCCCAGGTGGTCCATTGTTCGGTAGTTTGTTCGGTAGATTGAATCTACCTAACACCCCGGCAGAAGGGCACGAATAAACCTTTCAGCAGGGAAAATAACAGGTCTGAACTGCAGGGCCATAGTCTAAAGGGAGCAGACGAGCAACCAGGCTTCTCCAGTGCATAGTGGCGAGGTTGGTTCCGCCACATCTACCATCCCTTATTTGGCAAGGACATGCCCCGCCTCGCTGTGACAACCACCCGGGCCCAAAGCAGCAAAGGGAGGGTGGGCGGGAAACTTGTTGCTGGCTCGGCTCCTAAGTGGCACTGAGGTGAGTCTGCTTTGTCACCACCCACTTCCTCACATCTCACACTCCCACACGTAGCACATAGCCAATCATGCACCATCCATCCCACACTCATACATGTAGAATATAGCCAATCATCCATCCCACACTCATACATGTGCCCCTGTCCGCTAAGCTGCGCACTCTCCCTTGGGCCTGAAACATTCTGGGGTTACAGTACAGCATTTACACTTTTACAATAGAATTCCGTCCTAGAATTCTCTCGGTACATTCCGTACAGTTGGTGGGCTCCTTCTTACAGCTTATTGGCGCTCAGTGATGGTTGGTTTTCCTGGTGGACTTATAATAATGCTGTGTACAATATATTTCAGAAATAGATTCATTTAGACAGCTAATGTGAAAATCCCACAAGAATATAGGAGACTCAATATCACAAGCAATCCATCACTGCATAAAATAAATTATATCTGGTAATGTAAATTCTCCATTTTATATGCCGGTATTCATTTATTTTGAAGCTTTATTCTTTAAAACAAACAAATCTACAGTAAACACCTCTCTACCATTAGTACGCTGTGACCCTGGGAGGGACTGACCATTAAACATGTCACTGTCATTAGTACGCTGTGACCCTGGGAGGGACTGACCATTAAACATGTCACTGTCATTAGTACACTGTGACCCTGGGAGAGACCGACTATTAAACATGTCACTGTCATTAGTACACTGTGACCCTGGGAGGGACCGACCATTAAAGATGTCACTGTCATTAGTACGCTGTGACCCTGGGAGGGACCGACCATTAAAGATGTCACTGTCATTAGTACGCTGTGACCCTGGGAGGGACTTACCATTAAACATGTCACTGTCATTAGTACGCTGTGACCCTGGGAGGGACTGACCATTAAACATGTCACTGTCATTAGTACGCTGTGACCCTGGGAGGGACCGACCATTAAACATGTCACTGTCATTAGTACACTGTGACCCTGGGAGGGACCGACCATTAAACATGTCACTGTCATTAGTACACTGTGACCCTGGGAGGGACTGACCATTAAACATGTCACTGTCATTAGTACACTGTGACCCTGGGAGGGACCGACCATTAAACATGTCACTGTCATTAGTACACTGTGACCCTGGGAGGGACCGACCATTAAACATGTCACTGTCATTAGTACACTGTGACCCTGGGAGGGACCGACCATTAAACATGTCACTGTCATAGTACACTGTGACCCTGGGAGGGACTGACCATTAAACATGTCACTGTCATTAGTACACTGTGACCCTGGGAGGGACCGACCATTAAACATGTCACTGTCATTAGTACGCTGTGACCCTGGGAGGGACTGACCATTAAACATGTCACTGTCATTAGTACACTGTGACCCTGGGAGGGACTGACCCTTAAACATGTCACTGTCATTAGTACACTGTAACCCTGGGAGGGACGGACCATTAAACATGTCACTGTCATTAGTATGCTGTGACCCTGGGAGGGACTGACCATTAAACATGTCACTGTCATTAGTACGCTGTGACCCTGGGAGAGACTGACCATTAAACATGGGAGGGACTGGGAGGGACTGACCATTAAACATGTCACTGTCATGAGTGCACTGTGACCCTGGGAGGGACTGACCATTAAACATGTCACTGTCATTGGTACACTGTGACCCTGGGAGGGACTGACCCTTAAACATGTCACTGTCATTAGTACACTGTGACCCTGGGAGAGACCGACCATGAAACATGTCACTGTCATTAGTACACTGTGACCCTGGGATGGACTGACCCTTAAACATGTCACTGTCATTAGTATGCTGTGACCCTGGGAGGGACCGACCCTAAAACATGTCACTGTCATTGGTACAGTGTGACCCTGGGAGAGACTGATCATTAAAGATGTCACTGTCATTAGTACGCTGTGAACTTGAGAGTGACTGATCCTTAAACATGCCACTGTTATTGGTACACTTTGGCCCTGGGAGGGACTGATTCTCAAACATGTCACTGTCATTAATACACTGTGACCCTGGGGGCGACTGACCCTTAAACATGTCATTGTCATAACTACTCTATGATGCTATAAGTTAATGAATGGATGGTGGAATCGGCTCTGGTTCTTTAGCTCTGCAGAGGATGGATGTCATTAACCGGGTTGTTGTGGAGCATTAGCATCCCATGGGCACCATGGTAAGAGGTTAAACAGTTGAAAAACTGTTCCATTGCCAGGGAACAGTGTAGAAGACTCATTCCCTTTTTGTTTGGTTTTCCATAACCCCCTTGTTTATTTCCCAAATGAATGATATGTGGTCCCCTTTCATACCTCCCCAAACACCGACCACACCTGACTGTTAACCACAAACAAGCAATTAACTAGAGTGCTTTCCCTGGCTGGCTGCCATTCGTATAACCGAACGCACATGCTCCTGCGAATGGCAGTCATTTTGTCTCACTGTACCTGGTGGTCGAATGTCTGGAACTCTTTTTTCGGCTACGTAATCCCGCAAACTCTGTTAAAGACTCTACCGCTGCCCGTCCCACTTCCCACCCAGCTAGCCGAACAATGCTTGGGAGATAGGAACTACTGACTGGGGGGGATCATTTGCTCCCTGTAGCGGATGGCACCAGGCGACCCTACAAAAATACTGTATAAAGCTGCATACGTGTATCTGCTGTAATTTCTGTGTATTTAAAAAGAATTGTATTCCTCTGATTGTTCGGTAGTTTCATTCCCTTAGTTTATTCGAATGAAACTACCGAAAAACCAGACCTCCCTGTGTGAAGTGTGTCCTCAATTACCCGTTGCAACATTGTTGCGAACGGGTAATTGAACAGTAAGTAGCCGTCCTTTGTTCTCGGGGGTGGCCGCCATTCGACAAACGAACACGTGGCGGCGGCCATTTTAAAACTCCCGAACAGCGGTGTTTTGCCGTCGAGTGTCTGGAACTAAAATCGGACACTCGAGTAGGCGAACACCGCTGAGACCTCCACAGCCCTGGTCCGTTCGGTTCCAAACTACCGAACGGCCCCTCGTTCGGTAGATAGAGAATACCGAACGAGGGGATTCAGGCGAACCCTCCCTAGCCTCTATAGCTAGAGGCTTTCGTGTATTTTATTCCCTTATGCCAGGACCGACCGCAAGGCCCATTCACATGGAACCGAATTCGGCTATCTCAGTTCGTGCGGTCGGTCATTTTATTCCCTCCATACTTTTCCCGAACCCCTGGTCTGATCTGGGTGATTTTTGGATATGTTGTTCACCCAGATCAGGGCTACCCGGGGATGTATGATTTAAAGGGGTACCCCTACGTTTAGGGGTACATCCAGAAACGGGGGGAATTGGTGTGCTGGATAAGGGGATTATGATGCTGGCTGAGGGGAGGGGATGTGTGGGAGGTTACCAGGACAGGATTGGCTACTGTAATAATTACTGTAAATCCCTCCCTTGCATGGGAGCATGCTTTATAAGGAGACTGTGATTAAAGGCTTGTCAGTTATGCTCCTGAAACTGTGTGTCGTCCAGTTATTGGGATTGCTGTTGGGATATTGCTGTATTTTACCTGCTGGAAACCCTGCCTTTGGATTTACTATTTACTTGTTCCTGAGTCTCACTTGGATTATAAGCGGAGATAACCTGGGTAATATTGCATCTCCGCTACATTGGTTGGCAGCGCTGGGATCCAGACTCACAGAGGAACAAGCCTAAATGGAGTACGGATGGAGATTGATTTTGCCACACTAAAACGCTCCACGCTAAAAGACCTTCTGGAGGCAAGGGGTATCCAAGCCAGCAATAAGACAAAAGCGGCACTTATCACTGAACTGATGGCGGAGTACCGAATGGAAGGCGATTCGGTTCCCGAACAGGGGAATTCGGGAGAAATACCGGAACAAAGGGAGTTCCAGAGGCAGGTACAATTTCGACTGTCTTTCTATGGGGAACAACCTCCAACAGAGATTATTTCCAAAACGATAACGGAGGTCCAGGAATTTATACTGAGGAGTCAAACAGCGGCCCCAGAACGCAGCTCTGCAGTAAATATGCCACATGAAGGTAAGCCGAAAATACCGTACCAGGCTTTTAAAACATATGTGGAAGCAGAGGAAGATATAGACGCTTTCCTGCAAGATTTCGAGAGACTGTGTGCACTGCATAGAATCAGCGCAGAGGACTGGGTACCTATTTTGGCAGGGAGGTTAACTGGGAGGGCAGCTGAGGCATACCGGACTGTACCGAATGATGAAATACGGAATTACCACAAAGTGAAAGAAATTATATTGGCCAGGTATGCTATAACACCAGAAGCATACCGGCGGAGATTCAGGGATTTAAAGAAGGTGGAGAAAGACTCACATGCTGAGTGGGCATGCAGACTACAACGAGCAGTCTTGGGGTGGGTGCAAGCGAGCAAGGCACGGTCTATGGAGGATGTATTGCAAATGGTACTGCTGGAGCAATTTTATGAAGGAGTAACCAGCGAGGTACAGGAGTGGGTAAGAGACAGAAACCCTACCTCCCTTACCGAAGCAGCCAGGAAGGCAGACGAGTACCTGGATGCACGCAGGCAGCAAAAACCTGCAGCTCCAAAAGTACCTTTTAAAACCTTTGGGGGAAACAACTACACGCCAGCTCTACCAAGGTCACTGCCACCACCACCACCACCCGCTGCACAGCCACGTTTCCGCCAGCCCACGTCGGGCCCTTGCCACCACTGCCAGAAGTGGGGACATTATAAAAGGGAATGCCCCCAGTTGCGGGACCGTTCCACCTGGATCCGACCCGGTCCACCACCACCACCGAGAGCCGCCGCAGCCCATCACTACCAGGACATCGTGGCCACACCGTATGGTTCAGCAGTTCCCATCACAACCGTAGAGCAGTGGGAGGTACTGCACGAGGCAGATCCCGTCCAGGCTAACGCAGACAACCGCCAGCACCACAGGCAGACCGTGTATCTGGAGGGTAAAGCGGTTCAGGGGCTACGTGACTCAGGAGCCACCATCACCCTGGTAAAAAGTCACCTGGTCTCAGACCAAGCTAAACTTAGTAAGACTGTGGCCGTCAGGGTAGCCGGGGGAGCAGTATACCGGCTACCCACAGCAAGGGTACATTTGCATTGGGGAGCGGGGGCAGGGCATGTGGAGGTGGGGTTGATGCCGCAGTTACCGGCGGAGGTTTTATTGGGGAACGATCTGGGGAGGCTCACATCTGCTTTTGAGCCCCAGACACCCACCACAGGAGAAGCTCACCCTGTGGTCACTCGACAACAGGCCCGCACCCAGGACTACAACACACTCCCGGAGGTCCAGGTAAGAGATCCTTCCCCTTCCCTTGACTGTGTTCCCTGGGCCCCTCCTAACGAATTTGCAGCTGAGGTAGTGACTGACCCCACCTTGCAGGTGTATAGGGACAAGGTGACAGCAGACACGCCTGGGGGGGAGGGCGAGAGGTTTATTTGGGACAACCAGCTGTTATATCGGGAGACGGATAAGCAGGTATCCGGGTCAGACCCGATTGTGATGAGGCAGTTAGTGGTACCTCAGCGGTACCGGGCGGAGTTACTACGGATAGCTCATGACATTCCGCTATCTGGACATTTAGGGGTCAGCAGGACCCGATACAGGTTAACCCAAAGTTTCTTTTGGCCGGGAATTAGCCAGGAGGTGCGCAGGTATTGCAACACGTGCGATACCTGTCAAAGGGTGGGGAAAAGGGGGGACCGGCGCAAGGCCAAGTTACATCCCCTCCCCATAATCGAGGAACCCTTTAGCAGGGTAGCAGTTGACCTAATAGGACCCCTCAACAAAGCAAGCCCGTCAGGTAAAAGATTTATCCTGACCGTAGTAGATTATGCCACTAGATATCCAGAGGCGGTGGCCCTGACGAATATACAGGCTGAGACAGTAGCTGAGGCCCTGATGAAGATATTCTCCCGGGTGGGACTCCCCAGGGAGATTGTCTCCGATCAGGGCACCCAGTTCACCGCCGAAGTCACGCAGCGCCTCTGGAAGTTTTGTGACATTAAGCCGGTCATTAGTTCCCCTTACCACCCCCAGACGAATGGGCTCTGCGAACGTTTCAACGGTACATTGAAACAAATGCTCCGAACCTTCGCAGAGACCCACAAGGACTGGGAGAAGTTCCTGCCGCACCTCCCCTTTGCTTACCGGGAGGTGCCGCAGGAATCCACTGGGTTCTCCCCATTTGAACTATTGTTTGGCCGCAGGGTACGAGGGCCTTTAGATTTGATCAGAGAGCATTGGGAGGGAGAACGGAGCACTGACGGTACCCCCATCATACCCTATGTGTTGGCATTCCGAGACCGCTTTGAGGCCTTAACTCAGACGGTACGCGAGAATTTGCAGGCGGCTCAGACACGCCAACGCACATGGTATGATCGGGGCGCCAGGGACCGTAGCTTTCAGGTCGGGCAGAAAGTGTTGATTTTAAAACCTGTCCGACACGATAAGCTGCAGGCCGCCTGGCAGGGCCCTTATAAGGTGGTGGAACAACGGTGTGACACCACTTATATAATCGGCTCGTGCGTTGGTACTGGGGGGCGACGCATGCTCCATGTGAACATGATGAAGCCCTACCAGGAGCGCTCTGAGGAAGTGACCGCTATATGTGCGCCTAACTCCGAGGAGTTTGACAGTTTACCCCTCCTGGATCTGCTGGGAGAGGGTCAGTTATCCGGGGACTTAGGGGAGGTCACCCTGGGGGATCGGTTGAGCCCACAGGAGCGGAGCGAGGTACAACAGCTGTTGAGGGAGAAGCAGGATATCTTCTCTAATGTACCTGGTTACACTCCTCTGGCCACTCACCCAGTAGACACCCCAGGGCAACTTCCCATGCGTCAGACCCCGTACCGCATCCCAGAAGCGGTACGGGCGAACATGCGCAAGGAGATAGATGAGATGCTCCAGCTGGGGGTGATTGAGCCCTCTGACAGCCCCTGGGCATCTCCGGTAGTACTAGTACCAAAGCGGGACGCACGACCCGGTTTTGTGTAGACTACCGGAGATTAAATGAGAAGACGGTCTCGGACGCCTATCCTATGCCCAGGATAGACGAACTCCTGGATCGGATGGCGAGGGGGCACTATCTCACCACCATTGACTTGTGTAAAGGGTATTGGCAAATACCCTTGGCACAAGACGCCATCCCTAAGTCGGCCTTTGTCACCCCCTTTGGCTTGTACCAATTTAAGGTCATGCCGTTTGGGATGAAAAACGCCCCGGCTACTTTTCAGCGGATGGTGGACCGCCTCCTAGATGGGTTCCAGGATTATACCTGCGCATACCTCGACGATATTGCCATCTTCAGCAATACCTGGCAGGAACACCTGACCCATATAGGAGCGGTCCTAGATAGGATTAGGGCCGCTGGTTTAACGCTGAAACCAGCCAAATGCAGCATAGGAATGGCTGAAGTACAGTACCTAGGTCATCGGGTAGGATGCGGCAAGCAAAAGCCGGAACCAGCCAAAGTAGAGGCTGTAGCTCAATGGCCCACCCCTAGGACTAAGACCCAGGTGTTAGCGCTCTTAGGAACGGCCGGATACTACCGGAAATTTGTCCCGAATTACAGTGCCCTGGCCAAACCTCTCACCGACTTGACCCGTAAAAACCTACCCCGCCAAGTAACCTGGACCCCGGAGTGTGAACAGGCATTTCAGTTGTTAAAAGATGCATTGACAAATGCCCCTGTCTTGGCAGCTCCCAATCCAACTAAACGTTTTCTTGTCCACACAGACGCTTCTATGTTTGGATTGGGAGCAGTATTAAGCCAAGTCGGGGCCGATGGCGGAGAACATCCCGTGGCTTACATCAGCCGGAAACTGTTACCTCGAGAAGTAAGCTACGCCGCCATCGAGAAAGAATGCCTGGCTGTGGTGTGGGCCCTGAAGAAATTACAGCCATATTTGTACGGACAAGCTTTTTCCCTGCTCACGGATCACAACCCGCTAGTATGGCTAAACCGGGTGGCTGGGGACAATGCCCGGCTGCTGCGCTGGAGTCTAGCGCTGCAGCCCTTTGACTTTAATATCCAGTACCGCCCGGGTAAACAGAATGGAAATGCTGATGGGTTGTCTCGACAAACTGACCTAGAGAAATGATCCGTGAGCCTCCCCGGACATCCCCCAGCCGATCCGTGTTGGATCAGACTGTGTATGCCGGCTTGTGGGCAAGGGGGAGCAGTGTAGCGGATGGCACCAGGCGACCCTACAAAAATACTGTATAAAGCTGCATACGTGTATCTGCTGTAATTTCTGTGTATTTAAAAAGAATTGTATTCCTCTGATTGTTCGGTAGTTTCATTCCCTTAGTTTATTCGAATGAAACTACCGAACAACCAGACCTCCCTGTGTGAAGTGTGTCCTCAATTACCCGTTGCAACATTGTTGCGAACGGGTAATTGAACAGTAAGTAGCCGTCCTTTGTTCTCGGGGGTGGCCGCCATTCGACAAACGAACACGTGGCCATTTTAAAACTCCCGAACAGCGGTGTTTTGCCGTCGAGTGTCTGGAACTAAAATCGGACACTCGAGTAGGCGAACACCGCTGAGACCTCCACAGCCCTGGTCCGTTCGGTTCCAAACTACCGAACGGCCCCTCGTTCGGTAAATAGAGAATACCGAACGAGGGGATTCAGGCGAACCCCCCCTAGCCTCTATAGCTTTCGTGTATTTTATTCCCTTATGCCAGGACCGACCGCAAGGCCCATTCACATGGAACCGAATTCGGCTATCTCTGTTCGTGCGGTCGGTCATTTTATTCCCTCCATACTTTTCCCGAACCCCTGGTCCGATCTGGGTGATTTTTGGATATGTTGTTCACCCAGATCAGGGCTACCCGGGGATGTATGATTTAAAGGGGTACCCCTACGTTTAGGGGTACATCCAGAAATGGGGGGAATTGGTGTGCTGGATAAGGGGATTATGATGCTGGCTGAGGGGAGGGGATGTGTGGGAGGTTACCAGGACAGGATTGGCTACTGTAATAATTACTGTAAATCCCTCCCTTGCATGGGAGCATGCTTTATAAGGAGACTGCGATTAAAGGCTTGTCAGTTATGCTCCTGAAACTGTGTGTCGTCCAGTTATTGGGATTGCTGTTGGGATATTGCTGTATTTTACCTGCTGGAAACCCTGCCTTTGGATTTACTATTTACTTGTTCCTGAGTCTCACTTGGATTATAAGCGGAGATAACCTGGGTAATATTGCATCTCCGCTACATCCCTAAAAGCCAGGGGGAGCTGTGACGAGACCAATCTCGCCACATTGCATTGGAGAAGCCTGGTTGCTCGCCTGCTGCCTTTGGACTATGGCCCCCTTTTAAAAGACTTTATTTTTGCCTGCAGAAAAGCTGTATTTGTGCTTTTCTGCCTGGGTTTCAGTAGATTTGTTTGAATATGTTATACCCCAGATGGGAATCCCATGGAGCCCACTCGTATGAAACTGACTGTAAAGACTTTGGCTCCATGGTGATTAAACTGTATTCTTGTGGTCTGAGCGCCATTCACTTAATAATGTGCGCTCAGACCTGAGCTATCTGGGGATATGTGAAATGTCTGTGTTTTATGTATAAATGTGACTTTATGTATTTTAAAGTGTTTTGTGTCTTTTTGCAACCATGTGCTTAATGGAGTCTTGAGTCTGTCCTGGGAGATAATTGAATTACTTATCTCCAGGATAGAAGACTCTGAAACTGGTTTGGGCCAGAAAGCCATGCTTCATTTAGTCACAAAGGACTTTTTACTAACTGTTGAACCCCTTGTCTGATTTGTGCCATTTTTGAATTTGTTGTTCCCCTGAATGGATTGATTGAGAATATGTAATTTTATGTGAATGTGATGTATGGTTTTGGAGTTATGAAAGTTGGGTAGAAAGTATGTTTTAACTGTTTGTATAATTGAGTTTCCTCTCAGGATAAGGGGAGGGAATATGTGGGATGTAACTGTGATATGATTGGTTGTTTTATCCCTACCTGTGGGTGGTCCTGTATTTGAAACACTGTAATAAAAACCAGGCTGGGTGTGCCAGCACCTCAGACCACTGCTTGAACCTCAACACGGAGCCTTGTCTCGTTCTTGGGGGGATTCACTGTATGCTGTTAGAGACTGATTGCCAGGAGTGTAAGCTGTTCGTCTGCTTTTCCTGTTCGTCTGCTAGCAGCCATTTGGGAGGTTCCAGTTCGGGAGTTGGAGTGCTATTTTGTATCCAGTTCGTGAGTTTTGGTGTTCTGCAGTAGCTGTGCCTGTATCTCTGGAAAGGGGGCCGATCGCCTAAACGGTTTTTTACCCCTTGTGTGCAAAACGGTCCGTTACAGGAGCAATCATTGGTGTTCGCACATGAACTCCCGAAAGTGTACCAGACATTTTCGGCCCCATTTTCTCTGAAACTATTTTGGGCCATCACCTCGTGGCCATCCGTTCAGAACTTTACCCGAATGGCAATTCTGTTCTACTGGATGGATCTGAGCGCTATTTGGACTTGTGAACTCAGATCTAGGATATTCGGGGATACTTGTGGAGTTCCTGTGGAATATGAGTATGTTTTTGGGGTGTTTCACTGTTCGAGCTAGTTCCAGCATGGAGAATTCAACAGGGAAAGTCCTTGTAAGTGGACTGAGTGTCGTCCAGTACCTGGGAGTGGATAGAGCGAGTTCCCCATTCGGCTACAGTAGGGAGTGGTTCCAGGACCCCAGTCAAGGCACGGGAACTGTGGGCAAAAGTGCTGTGGTTTGTCCCCTGTTCCAGCTAGGAAGCTGTCCTTGGTGGAGGTACCTAGACAGGGGTACAGGGACTTGCGCCCCCCTACAAATAGCACCAGGGTTCTCCTTGCATTATAACTGCTACCGTGGGCTGTACAGTGGGCTGTAATGGTTATGATGCATCGAGTAACCCATTAAGCACAGATTAAAATGGTGGTTTTGGTGCAAAAGGCGACCTCTAGTAGTTATCAATCAGACCCTGAACCTTAGATTAGAAATGTGTTAATGTATTCCAATGTGCCGATATGGAATACTATACACAATTATTCATTTCTAAGGTGACATCGACATCTGAGATATGTCTCCTACATCCACATAATAGACTCATGCAACTAAGCCAGTGAGAACTTGCAGCTCCAGGTCCACGGGACCTTAACCTGGCTCTGGGACATTCCCCATCACTCTGATACAGGACCTTCCAAAGGAAATCAGTAAAATGCAATGTTTGCCGCACAAACCTTTTCTATTTGCAGTCAGTGATCGCTCTAATGAGTCACTGTCTGATCCGATCCAAGGGCGTCTCCTGCACTCTGCAGAAGAAAACATTATGAAGAAATGCAGAGAAGATGACTGGATGATAATTTTGTTTTGTCAGTTATCATAACTCAGTATGATGCTTAAAGGTCCCACAGGGACAGTCAGGTGACCCCGTTTTAATCTGCAAAATAGTGAGCATGTGTGAATTGCACTTGCCAAATAGATGGCAAATATATTAATTTATCAATATTATAAAAAGAAAATACACCACGTTTTGTTTGAGACTGCCTGCAAGAAAATCGGCATTTGTCTATAACTCCCAGAATCCTCTCTGATATGTTCCAGAATCCCTCACAGAGTGGGTAACACTCTGTATCCTGGTTGCCAAACAGCAATGCTTAGACTGGCAGATCATCTACCTGACCCCTACCCCCGTTATATATCTGTATCCTGCCCCCATTTTATCTCTGTATGTACATGATGCCCCCTAGTTATATCTCTGCATTTACCTGATCCCCCCAGTTATATCTCTGTACCTACCTAATCCCACAGTTATATCTCGGTATCTACATGATTCCCCACCAGTTATATCTCGGTATCTATCTGATCCCCCACCAGTTATATCTCTGTACCTACGTGATCCCCCACCAGTTATATCTCTGTATCTATCTGATCCCCCACAGTTATATCTCGGTATCTACCTGATCCCCCCCCCAGTTATATATCTGTATCTACCTGATCCCCCATAGTTATATCTCTGTACCTATCTGATCCCACAGTTATATCTCGGTATCTACATGATCCCCCACCAGTTATATCTCTGTATCTCCCTGATCCCCGGTTATCTCTCTGTATCTACCTGATCCCCGGTATCTCTCTGTATCTCCCTGATCCCCGGTTATATCTCTGTATCTACCTGATCCCCCATAGTTATATCTCTGTACCTATCTGATCCCACAGTTATATCTCGGTATCTACATGATCCCCCACCAGTTATATCTCTGTATCTCCCTGATCCCCGGTTATCTCTCTGTATCTACCTGATCCCCGGTATCTCTCTGTATCTCCCTGATCCCCGGTTATATCTCTGTATCTACCTGATCCCTGGTTATCTCTCTGTATCTCCCTGATCCCCGGTTATATCTCTGTATCTACCTGATCCCCGGTTATATCTCTGTATCTACCTGATCCCTGGTTATATCTCTGTATCTACCTGATCCCCGGTTATCTCTCTGTATCTACCTGATCCCCGGTTATCTCTCCGTATCTCCCTTATCCCCGGTTATCTCTCTGTATCTACCTGATCCCCTGTTATCTCTCTGTATCTACCTGATCCCCGGTTATCTCTCTGTATCTCCCTGATCCAAGGTTATCTCTCTGTATCTCCCTGATCCCCGGTTATCTCTCTGTATCTACCTGATCCTTGGTTATCTCTCTGTATCTCCCTGATCCCTGGTTATCTCTCTGTATCTCCCTGATCCCTGGTTATCTCTCTGTATCTACCTGATCCCTGGTTATCTCTCTGTATCTCCCTGATCCCCGGTTATATCTCTGTATCTACCTGATCCCCGCTTATCTCTCTGTATCTACCTGATCCCTGGTTATCTCTCTGTATCTACCTGATCCCTGGTTATATCTCTGTATCTCCCTGATCTCCGGTTATCTCTCTGTATCTACCTGATCCCTGGTTATCTCTCTGTATCTACCTGATCCCCGGTTATCTCTCTGTATCTCCCTGATCCCCGGTTATTTCTCTGTATCTCCCTGATCCCCGGTTATCTCTCTGTATCTACCTGATCCCCGGTTATCTCTCTGTATCTCCCTGATACCTGGTTATCTCTCTGTATCTACCTGATCCCTGGTTAACTCTCTGTATCTCCCTGATCCCCTGTTATCTCTCTGTATCTCCCTGATCCCCCACAGTTTTGCTGTCCTCCCTAAATCCAAGTTCCTCACCACTGTCACCACCTGATCCCGGTTATCTCTGCTTATCTCCTGGTCCCGGTTATCTCTCTGCTTGTCTCCCCTGATCCCCACGGTTATCTCTCTGTATCCCCTGATCCCATTTATCTCTCTGTATCTACTAGTCCCTGGTTGCTCCTCCTCCTTCCATCCACCTGATCCCTGGTTATGTCTCTGTATCTCCCTTGTCTGCACCTGATCCCTGGATTTATCTCTCTGTATCTACCTGATCCCGGTTACATCTCTGTATCTCCCTGATCCCGATTTGTTTCTCTGTATCTCCCTGATCCCCAGTTATCTCTCTCTGTATCTACCTGATCCCGGTTATCTCTCTGTATCTCCCTGATCCCCGGTTATCTCTCTGTATCTCCCTGATCCCTTGTTATATCTCTGTATCTCCCTGATCCCCGGTTATCTCTCTGTATCTCCCTGATCCCCGGTTATCTCTCTGTATCTCCCTGATCCCTGGTTATCTCTCTGTATCTACCTGATCCCTGGTTAACTCTCTGTATCTCCCTGATCCCCTGTTATCTCTCTGTATCTCCCTGATCCC
>OW240924.1:4438411-4526193 GCA_933207985.1 Pelobates cultripes | reverse complement strand
GTATCTCCCTGCTCCCCCCCAGTTATATCTCTGTATCTCCCTGATCCCTGGTTATCTCTCTGTATCTACCTGATCCCCGGTTATATCTCTGTATCTCCCTGATCCCCCGGTTATCTCTCTGTATCTCCCTGATCCCCGGTTATCTCTCTGTATCTCCCTGATCCCTTGTTATATCTCTGTATCTCCCTGATCCCCGGTTATCTCTCTGTATCTCCCTGATCCCCGGTTATCTCTCTGTATCTCCCTGATCCCTGGTTATCTCTCTGTAGCTCCCTGATCCACGGTTATCTCTCTGTATCTCCCTGATCCCTGGTTATCTCTCTGTATCTACCTGATCCCTGGTTATCTCTCTGTAGCTCCCTGATCCCCGGTTATCTCTCTGTATCTCCCTGATCCCCGGTTATCTCTCTGTATCTCCCTGATCCCCGGTTATCTCTCTGTATCTCCCTGATCCCTGGTTATCTCTCTGTATCTACCTGATCCCCGGTTATCTCTCTGTATCTACCTGATCCCTGATTATATGTCTGTATCTACCTGATCCCCGGTTATCTCTCTGTAGCTCCCTGATCCCCGGTTATCTCTCTGTATCTCCCTGATCCCTGGTTATCTCTCTGTATCTCCCTGATCCCTGGTTATCTCTCTGTATCTCCCTGATCCCTGGTTATCTCTCTGTAGCTCCCTGATCCCCGGTTATCTCTCTGTATCTACCTGATCCCCGGTATCTCTCTGTATCTCCCTGATCCCTGGTTATCTCTCTGTATCTACCTGATCCCCGGTTATCTCTCTGTAGCTCCCTGATCCCCGGTTATCTCTCCGTATCTCCCTGATCCCTGGTTATCTCTCTGTATCTACCTGATCCCCGGTTATCTCTCTGTATATATCACTTTAACATACATTCCCCACATGCAACGTTGTAAACTAACAGTAATGTGCTCTGTGTATGAGTTTATCACAGAGCTCCACAATAATAAAACCCATAGTATTGTACAGAGTGTATGGGGTATTACAGAGCTCCCATTAATGTACAACCAATGAAAAAAATGAAGGAAAAAAAAATCAAATGTTTTGGTTTTTTCCTTGATTAATGCCAAATTTGTCCTTAGGACAATAGTACATAACTGTATGAGTATATCACAGAGCTCCACAGCTATACAACTCACTGCAATGTGTGTATATAAATATATCACAGTGATTGTCCCATTCTAATCACAATGTGCCACATGTATTAGTGTATCACAGAGCTCCACAGCAACACAACTCTCAGTAATGTGCAGGGTATCTGAGTATATATCACAGAGCTCCACAGCAACACAACTCTCAGTAATGTGCAGGGTATCTGAGTATATATCACAGAGCTCCACAGCAACACAACTCTCAGTAATGTGCAGGGTATCTGCGTATATATCACAGAGCTCCACAGCAACACAACTCTCAGTAATGTGCAGGGTATCTGAGTATATATCACAGAGCTCCACAGCAACACAACTCTCAGTAATGTGCAGGGTATCTGAGTATATATCACAGAGCTCCACAGCAACACAACTCTCAGTAATGTGCAGGGTATCTGCGTATATATCACAGAGCTCCACAGCAACACAACTCTCAGTAATGTGCAGGGTATCTGCGTATATATCACAGAGCTCCACAGCAACACAACTCTCAGTAATGTGCAGGGTATCTGAGTATATATCACAGAGCTCCACAGCAACACAACTCTCAGTAATGTGCAGGGTATCTGCGTATATATCACAGAGCTCCACAGCAACACAACTCTCAGTAATGTGCAGGGTATCTGAATATATATCACAGAGCTCCACAGCAACACAACTCTCAGTAATGTGCAGGGTATCTGAGTATATATCACAGAGCTCCACAGCAACACAACTCTCAGTAATGTGCAGGGTATCTGCGTATATATCACAGAGCTCCACAGCAATACAACTCTCAGTAATGTGCATGGTATCTGCGTATATATCACAGAGCTCCACAGCAATACAACTCTCAGTAATGTGCATGGTATCTGCGTATATATCACAGAGCTCCACAGCAATACAACTCTCAGTAATGTGCAGGGTATCTGAGTATATATCACAGAGCTCCACAGCAATACAACTCTCAGTAATGTGCAGGGTATCTGAGTATATATCACAGAGCTCCACAGCAATACAACTCTCAGTAATGTGCAGGGTATCCAGGGCCGTCTTTAATAACGAATGGACCCTGGGCAAGTGTTTGCTTGGGCCCCCTGTGCCCTGCCGCTCTCGCCCCTCACTCCCTGGTATGCAATCACGGCATCCATCCCAACGCAGTGGCGGTACTAAAGTAGAATGAATTTTATTGGGACCCCCAATTGCAAGGTTGGACTAAAGGTAGAACCCCATCTGTCGTGCAACTCCAACAATGCTTTGACAGCTGGGACTCTACCAATTTCCCATGCTTGCAGGGTTGTATTTAGCACTGAGCCATGTTAGTATGTTTGAATGTAAGCATGTGTTTGTATGGAGTATGTTTGTGTGAATGTGTTTGTATGTGGTACTGGAGTTTGAATGCAAGTGTGCATTTATGTGTAGTGTTTGTTTTTGAATGTAGGAGTGTGCTTGTATGTAGTGTTGACGTTTCAATGCAGGAGTGTGTTTTATATGTAGTGTTGAAGTTTGAATGGAGGGGTGTATTTGTATTTAAAGTTGCGGCTCAGATGCACAGGTACACACTCTGACGCACAAGCAGATGCACAGATACATACACTGACTACATACAGATAAACAGGCACATACACTGACAGACACACTGACACAGGTACATATATTGACACACACACAGACACATACACTGGTAGACGTACTGACAGACATACTGACACAGGCACATATACGGACATACTGACACACAGACACATATACCGACATACTGACACACACACACAGACACATACACTGATCAACATACTACACCCACACACTGACAGATATACTGACACCCACATACACTGAGAAATACTGACACACACACAGGCACATACACTGACACACACAGACTGATATACTGACACACACACACACGGACATACTGGCACACAGACAGATATACTGACACATGCATACACATGCACTAACAGACATACTGACGCACTGACAGACATACTGACACATACGCATACTGACACACGCACATATAGACAGGCATACTGACACACACACAGACATACTGACACACACACACAGACATGCTGACACACTCACACACATACACTAACACACATACACTAACACACAAACACACAAACAAACACACATACACACAAACACACACACATACACTAACACACATACACTAACACACAAACACACAAACAAACACACATACACACAAACACACACATACCTCTAAACTACACATTTTTTTAAATGTAATCCCCAGCCTCCTTACCTTTTGGGTGCTGGGGGATTCTAGTCAGTGGTGCTGCTGGGCTCCTGGGTGGAGTGTGATCCGAACCAGGAAGAAGCGGTGAGGGAGCCACTCACTGCTTCCTCACTTCAGCTCCTCGCTGGCGGCGTAGGGATCTGGTAGCGCCCGGAAGATGAAAGCGTCATCTTCGATACATTATCTAGTCTTGATCGCGAGGCGAAAAAGCACAGTAATCTTTCCTTGCTCCTTCTGGTCCAGCTGAGGGCCCACGGGGCAGGTGCCTCGGGCCCCCCAAGAGAAACTGGGCCCGGGGCAGCTGCCCCGTTTGCCCCGCGTTAAAGACGGCCCTGAGGGTATCTGAGTATATATCACAGAGCTCCACAGCAATACAACTCTCAGTAATGTGCAGGGTATCTGAGTATATATCACAGAGCTCCACTGCAATACAACTCTCAGTAATGTGCAGGGTATCTGAGTATATATCCACGAGGAGCTCCACTGCAATACAACAACTCTCAATGATAATGTGCAGGGTATCACAGGTATATATCTGCGAAGGCTCCACAGCAATACAGCTCTCAGTAATATTACCAGGGTATCTGAGGTATACGGAAACTCCCACAGAAATACAACTCTCAGTAATATTACAGGGTATCTGGTATATATCACAGGCTCCACAGCAACACAACTCTCTCACAGAGCTCCACAGCAATACAACTCTCAGTAATGTGCAGGGTATCTGAGTATATATCCCAGAGCTCCACAGCAATACAACTCTCAGTAATGTGCAGGGTATCTGAGTATATATCCCAGAGCTCCACAGGGTATCTGAGTATATATCAGAGCTCCACAGCAATACAACTCTCAGTAATGTGCAGGGTATCTGAGTATATATCCCAGAGCTCCACAGCAATACAACTCTCAGTAATGTGCAGGGTATCTGAGTATATATCACAGAGCTCCACAGCAACACAACTCTCAGTAATGTGCAGGGTATCTGAGTATATATCCCAGAGCTCCACAGCAATACAACTCTCAGTAATGTGCAGGGTATCTGAGTATATATCACAGAGCTCCACAGCAACACAACTCTCAGTAATGTGCAGGGTATCTGAGTATATATCACAGAGCTCCACAGCAATACAACTCTTAGTAATGTGCAGGGTATCTGAGTATATATCACGGAGCTCCACAGAAATACAACTCTCAGTAATGTGCAGGGTATCTGAGTATATATCACAGAGCTCCACAGCAACACAACTCTCAGTAATGTGCAGGGTATCTGAGTATATATCACAGAGCTCCACAGCAATACAACTCTTAGTAATGTGCAGGGTATCTGAGTATATATCACGGAGCTCCACAGAAATACAACTCTCAGTAATGTGCAGGGTATCTGAGTATATATCACAGAGCTCCACAGCAACACAACTCTCAGTAATGTGCAGGGTATCTGAGTATATATCACAGAGCTCCACAGAAATACAACTCTCAGTAATGTGCAGAATATCTTAGGATATATCACAGAGCTCCACTGCAATCATTAGTAAATACAGTTGCAAATTGTAGTTTGCTAATATCCGCAGAACCTGTTTTGCTATGATTGCCAGTGCTAATAGAAGGGCCACACCGAGTACTGTAAGGATGTACGGCTGGCTGTGGATACCATATGAGGGGGTGTGAAATCGATGCCCTCTCTGGGGTCCTATGAATCTTACTCCATCCTGAGGAGCGTTCTATATTCTAATAACTGCTGCAATAAGTCTCGCTCAGAGACAATATTTCCTGGAAAAAGAACATATAAAACCATAGAAAATGTATATACCAGCTCTGGCAACCCAGATATACCATGTCAGCACAATTAGCTAAAAATGAGAATTATGTCATTTACAAATTACAGCCCAACCAGTTAGAAACATATTGGATGTATTTCAAATACAGAGTGAGAATCTAGGGGTTATTCACTGCAGGAAAGCGTTTAATAAAGACATACCCTGGATATCGGAGGACTGACTCTTCGTACAATGAGCTGTGGTCAGCCTGTCCCCCCACCCCTGATGATGACGACACGCTAGCCCTGCACATACATGCTAACGAATGATGGACCCTTGAGGCTGTTACTATAAAGCCTGGTATGGCTCCTATCTTGTGAGTTAAATTCCTCTGCCTATACAGGCTAACGAATGATGGACCACTGAGGCTGTTACTATAGAGTCTGATATGGCTCCTATCTTGTGAGTTAAATTCCTCTGCCTATACAGGCTAACGAATGATGGACCACTGAGGCTGTTACTACAGAGTCTGATATGGCTCCTATCTTGTGAGTATACAGTAGCCGTATAGCAATCCAAGTGATTACAGCAGGTATAGCTTTCCCCCACAGACATTAGTCGAGACTGAAATCTGGGGGTAGTCTGTTTAATCTGTCCAAATGGTCCACTTATATACAAAACTGAGCACCCACCTTCAAATACACCCACCATGAGCCATAAAATACAGTATCACAGTGACTCAGCATAAAATACTAAATATTAAAAACACATAAAAAAATACACATTTCTCAAATAGGAACCCCCACAGTCTATACATCCCTGGATATCCAGGATCCGAGCCACCAAAATATCTGATAAGTGCTCAGATCCCACGAACACAGCCAAATCGCAACTAGGGTAAAATTCTGACCGGCCGCACACATGCTCCTATGCCCAAAACAGTTCCATGAATTCAGGGGTTGCAGCCGGTCCCGTTCGGGAGTTCCATGCGACCAAAATACCTAACATAATCCCTAAGTATAGTACGTGGAGCTTGTTCACCTCATGCAGACGAATGATTCCACCGAACAGCGCTTTTCCAGGAAGTACCGAACACAGGCGGGATAGAAATTCAGCGGTGTTCGCAAGGTCGAGTGTCCAATTTTAGTTCAATGCACTCAATGACCAAACACCGCTGCCTGCGTTCGTGCAAACAGATGGCCGCCACCACGTGTTCGAGCATACGAACGGCAGCACCCAGATGAACACTTGCAACACTGCTGGCAGAATCATTGTCAATAATGTTTAACGAGCTCCCGGGTGGTCTTTAGTTCAGGAGTTGGTTTGGTTCGTGATCCAATAAGAAAAGCCCACAAACCAAGTCTTTTCCCATGGATTTTACAGGACCCATAGTCTTTCGGCAGGAGGCTGGCAAGCAGGCTCCTCCAGGAGCCCATGGCGAGGTCACATTCGCCACAGATGGAAAAACTAAGAACGACCTGTCCAGGATTTCCTTAATATGTCTTGCATGTTATAGTATGTATGTGTGGGACATACCCTGTTTCCAATCATTTTATTCCTTACATTTAGGCCTAGATTTAATATTGTTGGATAAACTTTCAAACTGATGTAATATTGTGAAAAATGTTTTTATTTTGTAATATTTTGATATTGTGTTATATATTGATATATATATTTTATATATGATGTATGTTTGATTATTACATTTTTTTGAATAATACTATTTAAAAACTTTACCCAAAAAGATTAAATCGACATTGTCTTTTTTACACACGTGAATTGACTGTTCGGATGTGCTGTGAGGGGAGTGGGTGCGTCCGGCTTGTATAGTGTAAGATGTGTTTCTGTTTGCAGGTTCTCTATAAATTTGTATCAATACCCTGATCAGTCAATAAATATAAATATCCAAATAAATGAATACTCGTACAGCTATGTGTTATGAATAATGTCATGCTGCCATGTATGTAGAAGCTGAACAACAATTCTTCAGGGGTTCTAACGGACTCACCAGAAATCCAGGACGTTGTCGTAGCGCTCCCCAATGATTGATGCATTATTAAAATAACTGATTCCCTTTAAAGACTTTTTATTCTATGTGTGCCATGGCAATACCAAGATCCATAATCTTAATTTAAGACAATTATTAATAAATCCTACAAAAAATGCTGTACGTCCTCTGCACAGCCCAAACTGAGTACAGGTCCCCAGTTTGCTCAAATACCGCATCTTCATGTTTTACGCACATACCTAACATCGAAATAGGGGAACCAGTGATTTTTGTCAGGCTTTTGTATTCAGTGCACTTGACAGGCGCATAGTCCCCATATGGGCAGGTGGAATTCCCCCCCAAAACTTACCCCAAAACACACCGACACTAATGTATGGGTCAATATGTCCACAGCTTTATTAAAGTTGATAACAATAAATTAAAGTCATTGCCCATCCCCCTTCCCGCCATATAACATCATTTGTCCCCAAAATAAAAGGCAATGACCCATTATTTCTGTAAATATAAATAACAATAACAACAAACATCATAAATATAATATAAGTGCCAAACGTTGTTAAATAACCATGGTAGGGGATACCTACCACACACCAGGTTCTGAGCCACCAGATACCCCTACCACACACCAGGTTCTGAGCCACCATCGAGCTCGAAACCTACCAAGGTTCAAACCGAACCATTTAACCAAACTCTTCACCAGCAGCCTAACTGCCCTATTCTATTGACACTACCCCAGAGCCTGTTTGTCCCCTAACTTTTCTCTCTCTAGCCCCACCGCTGTGACCAAATGGGAGTGAACACCCCTTACCCTTTGAAATGGGAGGGAGGGAGTGACAAAGGTAAGCAAATTAAAAGTGCCTAATTCTAAAATAGCATCCTATTTATTCTGGACCAACCCCCTTAACACTCTAACTCCGAATGCCAATGTGCCTTCCCCCTATGCCCACCTCCTAGCTCTGTCAAGCCCCTATTCCACAAAGCTGTGCTTGTTCCATAGTGTTACAGTCCATTTAATTACACGCTTTGCGCTATAATATTAGTTTATTCAATAGACACTGGGTTTTGGATATTGAATGATCTCACAGGTTTGGAACATGTTTCCTTATAATGTCTGTTATGTGATGATGATGATGATGACTGTTAACTAATCACAACTCTTCATGTAATTAACTACTATTTCATTAATTGTGCCTGCTCTTCTATGGATCCCCTTGAGGTCTGATTGTAACCTTTCATGTTATTATTCATTATTTAATTATTGTAATTGTTTTAACATCTTAAGAAGTAAAATTCAAGCATGACGGAACATTTGTCATGTGTCCTTAATTGTTAGAATATACTTTTGCCTCGTAGCTTTGTACTTTTTCCTGTACACACATCAACATGTCATAATGGGTTTTATTTTGTAATAATTTAAAGGGATACTAAACCTGTATTCCTAATTCTATTGTCTTTAGTGTCCAGTGAGAGGATTTTATTATACAATAACCCCCGCCATACAGGTTAGTGGTAACTTTTCGTGTAATTATCTATTTAATTATGATTGTTGACATTTTATGTTTGTCTTTTCATTATGTGCTTTTTTATACTTGTCAATAGTTTATATAGTTTTTATCTTGTATTTAAAGAAAAGGATTTTATTTTATTATTGTCTATTATATGTATGTATTTGGTTATTGATTTTATAATTCCCTTTCTGTCCCATAAGTGAGGTGTGAGGAAGTCTCGCTGGAGCTGAAACGTCGCTGTGATTGTGTTTGAGAAGGTAACCTAACCTACTGAGTGCCTGGTTTACTCTGCATGGGGGGAGAAACAAATCAGGAAAGTTTGGATAACTTCATACTTTAGTGACAATCATTTATTCAGCAGTAGACACACGCCTTTTTGAGGTTCACCACTCCCACTGCGCTCCTGTCTTTGGTTCATACATAATGTTGACGTGTATATGGTGTTGCTCTGTTCTAATGAGAGGCTTTAGGACAGATAAGAGAAACAAAGGGATTAGGGTCCCAAATAGCGACTGTCCTTCCTGATTGGGAAACTTGGGATTTATAGCACAGTATAACATCTTGTTTACTAAACAATCTGTGATTTATGACTTCACTATTAAACATTTTCTTCAGTTCTGTCTTCAATCAAAGCTCTGAAATACAGGACTCTAAATAAGGCCTGTGGCGGCCACTCGGATAGGGACACAAGTCTCACAGCACAGGACGTCCTTTCCTCTTTCTTAGGATCTCCCTCAGCGCCGTCTTCAGTGATTAAAGCTGAGCAGTGTGATATAACTTTTCCCCCAGACATTAGCCGATACTTAATGCTGGAAGTAGACTGGTTTATTTGGGGCAATGTACACGCAATTTATACACAGCCCCCCCCAGCATGGGGTCTCCATACATTTTAATACAAACTCCTCCCCGGCGTCCCAGTGTCTGGGAGATAATTGAGTCAAAGAACGGTAACTCAATTATCTCTCAGTTACAGGGACCCACACAGAAAATACCCCAAAACACATTCAATTTCCACAGGAACCCGACAAGTCTTTTATCCCTGGATAGCCCAGATCTGAGCACCCAAGTTGTCCAAATAGCGCTCGGATCCATTTGATGGAACAGAATTACCACCCGGGTAAAGTTTTGACCTACTGTCCACGAGGTTGTAGCCCAAAATAGTTCCAGGATGAAGTAGGCTGTGGCCAGTCTCCGTTCGGGAGTTCCTGTATACATAAAAACAAATGTTCCTGCCTGTCTCTAGGGAGCGAATGTTCTTTCTGTTTGGGCAAACCTTTTGCCCGAAAAGCGCTCTCCTGGCCACCCAAGAGAATTAATAAGTTAATAAGGTCAAAAAGGTTAATGAGCCAGGTGGTGGTCTGGATATGTGGGGGAGGTGGGGGGGAGGGGCTATAAGAAGAAAAAACAGGACTTTGTTTGGTAACAGAACGACAGGGGGAAAAACAAATGGAAACAGTATAACTAGCATGGTGCTCCAACAGACACGGCTTGACCCTTTTCAGGTTAATTTGGGATGTTTGGGAAATGTCTTCTTTCCAATAAGATCCAATAGGGGCATGGGATAAGCTTTGGTAACAGTTCAGTCGTTCAGTCGCCAATAGTCCACACAGAAGTGGATTGTTCCATCCCATTTCAGTACAAGCACCACAGGCGAAGCCCAGGGCTGTCTGAAGCCTCAATTACTCCTAGTCGGAGCATCTCCTATATTTCCTCCGCATCCCTTCCCGGACTGCCCCAGGGATGCGATAGGGAGGTTGTCTCATGGGTGCTTGTCCCAGGGTTTCTACCTTGTGTACAGCCAGGGTGATGGACCACGGTTCTTGGGAGAAGGTCAGTTGGTCTCCTCGTGATAAGGTCGGCTTGGGAGTCTCCCTCTAGTAGGGTAATGGGAGGCTGTCTAGGTGCTCAAAAGCTGGGATACACACTGCAGCTACATTTCCCTGCCTTTCTTGGTACTCCAAACAAATGGTGGCCACCCAGGAGCAGGGCCGGTTCAAGGATTTTTTCCACCCTAGGCAACAAAAAAATGTTGCCTCCCCCCCCCCTATATGTCCTGCCCACCATGTGACATCACAATACCCCGCCCATATGCTCTGCCATATGGGCCAATGCCAGTCTTCACAAAGTGTCTTTTATCTGAAAAGGCAGTGTGTTTACATTAAAAAGCCTACAGGCACAGGCTATAGACACCAGAACCACTACATTAAGCTGTAGTGCTTCTGGTGACTATAGTATCCATTTAATGTGAGGTGAATTAGAGATTAGTGCCACTAATAATATATTGGATTGCCTACTTACCACCAGGTGAGGACAAGAGGCTGATGATGGGCTCAGTCTGGCTCCACAGGTCTGGTGTAGAAGAGGCTCTCTGGAGACTGTTTTTAACAGTGCTCACAACAATTAACGAACAGGAAGCAGCTCCATTTTTGGGGCCCCTTACACAGCTCAATGTCTGGGCCCCCAGGGCTTAACAGTGAGAATGCCTACAATGCCCACCCATAAATCCACCTACATGGCCCACCCATGAGTTCTCTGACAGGGAGTGTTGTGTATGTGTGTAGGGTATGTTTTATGTGTTATTGTAGAGGATGTTATGTGTGTGTGTGTTCTTATGGAATGTAGTGTATAGGGATACCAATTTGTGTAAGGGATGTAGTGTGTGTATAGGGGATGCAGTGTGTGTTTGCGTGTAAGGAATGCATTATATGTTTCTGTGTGTGTATGTGTGTGTAAGGGGTGCAAGGTGTGTTTCTGTGTATATAATTGAATGCAGTGTGTGTCTGTAAGGGGTGCATTGATTGTGTAACAGATGCATTTTGTTTCTGTGTGTAAGAGAATGAGTGTTTGTGTGAGCATAAGGGATGCATTGTGTGTTTCGGGTGTGTGTGTATGTTTCTGTGTGTGTGTGTGTGGGGATGCATTGTGTATGTGTGTAGTGTAAAAGAGAGGGTTTGTGGGGTAGGATGGGACTGAGAGGGGAGCAGCTCTTTATTTGTTTTTAGATTTTTTTATAGTGCTCTCCCCTACTGTCAATTAGTGATCTCCCCTTCCCTCCTGTCCCTCAGTGTTCTCCCCTCCTGTCCCTTAGTGCTCTCTCCTCCCCCCCACCCTCAGTGCTCTCCCTTGGCCCCCCCGGGCCCTCTGCAGTCCCCTCTTGGTGGTCTTCTAACTTCCCCCTCTGCCCCTTAATGGTCCTCCCTCCCTCCCCCCTTAGTGGTCCTCCCTGCCCACCTCTTCCACACCCCTTATTGGTCCTTCCCCCCCCCATGGTGGTACTTCCGTCTTCCCCTCAGTGGTCTACCTTCTTCCCCCCCCTCAGTGGTCCTTACCTTCTTCCATCCCTTAGTGGTCCTTCCACTTCACCCCTTAGTGGTCCTTACCTCCTTCCCCTTGGTGGTCCTCCCTCCTTAGTGGTCCTTCACCTCCTTCCCCTTTGGTTGTCCTTCCCTTCTTCCCCTCCCTCCCTTTGTGTAGTCCTTACCCTCTTCCCCCCTTAGTGGTCCTCCTCTCCCCCCTCTCCCAAACCCCTTAGTGGACCTCCCCCATAGTGGTCCTCCCCTCCTCCCCCACCCCTTAGTGGTCCTTTCCCCCCCTCACTGGTCCTTACCCTCTTCCCCAGCTTAGTGGTCCTTACCCTCCTCCCTCTCCTTAGTGGTCCTCCCTCATTGGTGGTCCTTCCACTCCTTTGGTGGTCCTTCCTCTCTTCTCCCGTACCCTCTTCCCCCCCATAGTGGTCCTCCCTCTTCCAAACCCCTTAGTGGATCTTCCCCTCCTCACCCAACCCCTTTAGTGGTCCTCTCCCCCCCTCAGTGGTCCTTACCCTCTTGCCCCCCTTAGTGGTCCTTACCCTCCTCTCTTCTCCTTAGTGGCAATCCCTCCTTAGTGGTCCTTCCCCTCCTTACCCCCCCTTTGGTGGTCCTTCCTCTCTCTCCCCCTATAGTAGTCCTCCCTCTACCAAACCCCTTAGTGGACCTTCCCTCCTCCCCCGACCCCCTTAGTGGTCCTCTCCCCTTCCCCCCTTCAGTGGTCCTTATCCTCTTCCCCCCCTTAGTGGACCTCCCCCCCCTCCTTCCTGAGTGGTCCTTACCTTCTCTTCCCTCTTCTTTGTGCCTCCTACCTATGTAGCGTGACCGGGCAGAACTTCTGTTTCCTGTACCCGGCCGCCGGCGGACTGAAGGGAAGCACTTTCTGTCAATCCGCCGGCGGCCGGGTACAGGAAACAGAAGAGGCTTGCTATAGCGCCCAGGTGGCGCAGCATGAGGAGCCACACCGGCCGGCGGCCCATATAGTGATTCCGAGCGCAGGTCTCCGGCACCCCCTGCTAAGTTGCACCTTGGGAGGCTGCCTAGGTCGTCTTACAGGTAGCACCGGCTCTGCCCAGGAGAACACCTGAGTTAATAAGGTCAAAAAGGGTTACAAGCCAGATGGCGGTTTGGATACACGTGGTATAAGAAGGGAAAATGGGACTTTGTTTGATAACCTAACTACAGGGGGAAAAATGAATGGAAAGACTATAACTAGTGACAGGGTGATCTGTCACAAGGCCCGCCCCAATTGGAAGGACGTTGCATACACTTGTTTTCAATTATCAGAATTGACTAAACCCAAAAATTGTTCATAATGCAGGATCATCGTTAAAGGAGGACTGTCATGTCCAATGAATTTTACTATCCTTACCTTTTTGTGTCATTTAACCCACTTCCTCTAGCATGTAAGCTCATTGAGCAGGGCCCTAAACCCCTCTGTTGCTGTGTGTCCAACTTGTCTGGTTACAACTACATGTCTGTTCGTCCACCCATTGTAAAGCGCTGCGGAATTTGATGGCGCTATATAAATAACATAATGATAATAATAATAATATTATGATTATTTATCTCCATATTTAACTAATATGTATTTGTGAGATTTGAAAAACAAAATAAATTGTAGGAATCCACACATATTTATCCTACAACTGGGCACCTCCATCTTGGCTCCCTGTCAGTCATTTTTATAAGCTCCGCCCATTACACCTGGCAGTCAGCACAGAAAGAGCAGACAGAGAGGAGGAGACATGAAATATTTGCAATGTGTGCCTTGGTTGTCCAAACTGGATTATGATATAATTTGTTAATTCTTTAACGTAACTTAAAGGAATATTGAGCAGAACATAAAAGGGTTAATACAAGTTGTAGGTAGTGATGTCCCGAACGGTTCGCTTAACGGTTCGCCACAGATGGCGAACATATGCGCTGTTTGGTCCTCCCCCTATGTCATCATTGAGTAAACGTTGACCCTGTACCTCACAGTCAGCAGACACATTCCAGCCAATCAGCAGCAGACCCTCCCACCTCCTGGACAGCTCACTAAGAATGCAGCTTCACCATGAATGTAAAATGGATGCTGTCCAGGAGGTGGGAGGGTCTGGGAGGGAGGGTCTGCTGCTGATTGGCTGGAATGTGTCTGCTGACTGTGAGGTACAGGGTCAAAGTTTACTCAATGATGACATAGGGGGCGGACCGAACAGCGCATATGTTCGCCATCTGTGGCGAACCGTTCGGCGAACCGTTCGGGACATCACTAGTTATAGGTAATTGCCAATGTTTTTTTAAACAGGAGGTTGTTCATGTTGGATTCTGAAATATTTTAGAAGTGAGATCTTCCCAGTGTCCCCCTTACCCATTATTATACTGCAGATGGGACACAATATATCTATAAATTACAAGATGCTTTCCTGGGTGACCTTATACAGCCAGTGCTAATTGTCGAGGACAGTTCCCTCTTTTTCATCTCAATCCACCCTCCCAGACAGAGCTCTAATATTGAGTAATGTCAGAACACGCTCTAGACGCCAAGGACAGCGAAACACAGAGAGCTGATGGATGTTGCATAACTGTTAAAGTGTTATTTATAGTTGTACTTGTTTTTAGTCATTGTGAAATTTTTTTCACTAAAATTCCAGAGTCTAACACAATGGACCCCTGTTTTCAATAAAACCAATTGCAAACACACAAAACAAGCTCTGCGTCCAGAAATTTAAATCATTTTAATAGCTTGAGTTATCCTGGACATGTATCAGAGCAATGGTTGAAAGAATACAATCTAAGGTTAGCTGAGCATTATGGGGGATGTAGTTTGTAGCACATGCAGAAGTACAATATGGCTTCCTTTATATTAAAATGTGGATTCCTGCCATTGAAGGTGAAACATGAAGAATATTAATCTAAGTCTTAATTTAATATCTGGGAAAGTTCTACAGAGACAAAAAGAAAATTTGAGGTCGGCATTGAAATTCAAGCCAGTTTTTCCAGTGTTGTGGTTCTTAACACCTGGGACAGGACTCAAAACGACATTGCAATGCTACTTCCATTGAGTTTCTATTAGTCGACACAGGCACTGTATATTCATTAGGTCCTAGGCCTGAGATGTTTCTATCACTGTCTTCGTCAGTGGAAGGGATACTCCTGGCACTAGGAAAAGCTGCATAGATGTCAGGTTTGGCGAGGAACCTAAACGGGCAGATTAAAACACAACAAATAGACAAGCCGTATACCGGTCCTAAGAGTGGCAAGGCTAATGGTAAAGGAGTCAGAGAAAATGCAGAGGTCAAGGACAAAAGAGATAAGGATAAAAGTTATAACAAGCCAAGGTTAAAGAATACCAGAGTTCAGGAGAATTGAGTCATTGGGCAAAATCAGAAACCAGGAACAGGAAATACAAGGAAAGTACTCTTGGGCTACTAAGACTACAAAAGGGCAACATGGAGTGGGAAAGAGGCATATCTTAACTTCTGTTGGTCCACGTCATAATTGAATTCTTTATGATTCGTGAATGGTAGAATCCCTTATTAATGTAAGTGGATTTATCATGGTGTGCCAAATTCGATCTAGTAAAACTGCCATTTGTCCCTGAATTCGACATCGCAGAACACCCAGCGGCTCTCGAGCATTCAACATCCCATAGAACGCTGGGCAAATCAGGTCAGAGGCAAGGGATCCCGACAATGGAGTTACTTTAGTTTAGTATATATGACATAAGAATGGGTCGCTGATCGGTGCCTTTTTCTATTCTTACATGACACAGGAGTAATGTTCAGGGCAGATAGCGATAAGTGGTACATTTTACCATCTAGCATGGAATACAGGTGTTACTTAGTGTTAGTGACTCATATTAACCTCTAAAGAACGATAAAACATTTGTCAGCCTCTACTTTCAAGTTGCCATGAAATACATTTCTTATCGCGATCCCAACCACTAATTGCTAACTATAGTCGTTTTAGAAATTACTGTTTATTGCTACATGATTCTGACAAACATAGAAACCAGTTCTTTCTATAGAAAGCAGGGACCATGGTGGTGGAATGCCAAGAGATACGTAAGTCCAATCACCATGTTTCTATGTGTCCAGTATACTCTGTTACTCAGACTCATGCGGAAATGAAATTCTTTAGTAGGAAAATAATGATTGATGAGGTTATAAATTCCAAGCACTGCTGTTGATACAAGTCCCAGAGATTGCAGTCCATCACCACACAACCATCCACCACCACACAACCGTCCTAGTCTTGCCATCAGAGTGATGACTTTATGTATTGCCATCATAACTGCACAGCGTTTCTTTCCTGTAAAGACAGATGCAAATTTCTGAAGTTTGATATTTGTAGAGATCTAAAGAGAGGTAGAAAGAAAATCACTAATCACAGTATATCAGCAATAAGTGCCCAGACTTGGCAGCGCTCCGGAGAAAAGCAGGGCTATTTCCAAACTGCAAACTGTGTCTCTCAAGGATTGCTTTGTCTGCAGAAAAACACTGGGGAGACAGTATATTGTAACTGCCACACAGTAGCCATGGGAATGTGCTCCGGATACAGAGATAGAGAGGGGTACACCCCCCACGCCTCATACCGCAAAGTAAGTGCATACTCTGCAGGGACTGCTATAATAGGTTGACCAGACTCCCAGAATGCTTTGCAGCTGATTTTAAATAGATTGTGTTAAGACTTGGCAAGGGAGAGTGATCAGGGAGTGGCCCTGGCTCGGTGTGCTGGGTACTCTGACAGGGCAGAGTCAGCCTGCATTGCACCCTCAGGGCTCAGGCTGTGCGCATTGCAAGTCATTCATCTGTCTCTGGCCGTCCGGCGTTCCACCAGCACAAACTCCTCTCTGTGACAGTGTGACTGCATCGCCCTCTTGGCTAAATCCATAATCTGACACTGATACTGTGTATCTCTGCAAACATAAGGAACTGCAGCAATATTTATAGACAGACTCACACAGTGCAGGGGTCACAGAGTGTGTCTGTGTGTCTGCCTCCACATTACGGCACCTACCTGAATCCACAACATCACTACACCTACCTACATCCACCACACTACTACACCTACCTGCATCCACCGCAACAATACACCTACCTGCATCCACCGCAACAATACACCTACCTGCATCCACCACACTACTACAAAAACCTGCATCCACTGCAACAATACACCTACCTGCATCCACCGCAACAATACACCTACCTGCATCCACCGCAACAATACACCTACCTGCATCCACCACACTACTACAAAAACCTGCATCCACTGCAACAATACACCTACCTGCATCCACACTACTACAAAAACCTGCATCCACTGCAACAATACACCTACCTGCATCCTCAACATCACTACACCCAGGCCCGGACTGGCCATCGGGCATACCAGGCAAATGCCCGGTGGGCCGCGATGGCCGTGGGGCCGAGGCCGGCAGGGAGATCACAGGATCTCCCCGGCCGGCCCCTGCAGGGCCAGCGCTATCCGAGCGCCAGCCCCGCTGTGTGCCTCCATGGGCCGGTGGGGACATCACATATCTCCCTCACCGGCCCACAGGCACTGTTACATGCGGCCGCCGGCTGGGTGAGGGAGGGAGGAGAGAGGACCGGCGGAGCTCTAACCAGCAGCTCCGCCGGGTCCTCTCGCGGGATTCTGAGCGTTGCCGCGGTTACCGCGGCAACCCTCAGATCTCGCGAGAGTGAACTCTAACCCACAGGTTAGAGTTCACTCTCACCACTGGACCACCAGGGAAGGCAGCATGGTCCCCCTCCTCCATGGATACCCGGCTCCCCACACCCACGCAGAACGGATCTCCCCCCCTCCCACGCTAAAGGTAAGAAGGGAGGGGGGGGGGACATAATTATTTTTTTATTTTAATTATTAATAATTATTAATTATAATAATATTATAATTATTAATAAAATAAAAAATTTATATTTAAAATAACTTCCCTAACAGCCCCCCCAGACACACACAGCACCCCACAGACACACACAGCCCCCAGACACACACAGCCCCCCCAGACACTCACAGCACCCACAGACACACACAGCACCCCACAGACACACACAGCACCCAGACACACAGCCCCCACAGACACACAGACCCCCAGACACACACACAGCCCCCAGACACAGCACCCCACAGACACACACAGCACTCCACAGACACACACAGCACAGACACACACAGCACCACACACAGCACCCCACAGACACACACAGCACCCCAGACACACACAGAGACACACACAGCCCCACACAGACACACACAGCACCCCACAGACACACACAGTATAGACACACAGCACCCCACAGACACACAGCACCCAGACACACACAGACACACACAGCACCCAGACACACACAGCACCCCCACAGACACACACAGCCCCCAGACACACACACAGCCCCCAGACACACCCATCACCCCAGACACACACAGCCCCCAGACACACACAGCCCCCAGACACACACAGCCCCCCAGACACAGCACCCACAGACACACACAGCACAGACACACACAGCACCCACAGACACACATCACCCCACAGACACGCACAGCACCCCACAGACACACACAGCACCCAGACACACACAGCACCCCACAGACACACACAGCACACACCCCCAGACACACACAGCACCCCACAGACACACACAGCACCCCACACACACAGCACCTCCCAGACACACACAGCTCCCCCCAGACACACACAGCACCCCACAGATACACACAGCACCCAGACACACACAGCACACCCCCAGACACACACAGCGCACCCCCAGACGCACACATCACCCTCAGACAGACAGCACCCTCACTCCCACACATATACAGCACATATATTATATAAAATAACCCTCAGTGAGTTAACAGACAAAATTAGAAACCCAGAATATGACGGCAGATAAAAACACCTTCACACACAGCACCCCCTTACACAAACACGCTGCGCACCTCACACATACAATACGTCCAAATATATTTTTTATATATATATATATATACAAAAATCAAAACTGAGGATGCACTCACAGGACTTGGTTAAAGTGAAAAAAAGGGACTTTTAATTATTCCATGTGAATGGAAAATGGATTTTTCTGTACATTTCACATGGGATAATTAAAAGTCCCTTTTTTTCACTTTGACCAAGTCCTGTGAGTGCATCCTCAGTTTTGATTTTTGTATATTTCTGACGTTTGGGATATAGCACCCAGGCTATTAGTTCTTTCTTATTACTTAAAGGAGAGTGCCAAGCATCCTGTTTTTTTTATATATATATATACATATATATATATACACACACACACTACAACACCCCTCACACTGCACCACTACACACATTACGCTCCAGATACACGCTAGATCCCTTACCCTATATGCACTCTTAATCCTCTACACACACTCACACAATTTTCTATACACACTCTGGGTCCTTTACACACTAGATCTCTTACACACACACTGCACCACCTACACACACACTACATTCCTTGTAAGCAAACACATACGACATTCTCTAAACACACCCTCTCTACAAACCCTACACACACTACGTCACCTATACACACACTCTACTGCCCGTATGCACACACTCGCTACATCCCCTATAACACTATGCCCCTATACACGCACTCTCTACAGCCCCTAGCCACACATATTACACCACACATATTACACCTATTTACACAATACCACACCACACTCTACACACACAGGCAATCCCACAAGCATGCGCCAAACACATGCACCATACACTTTCCTGGCCCTTTTGTCCTCTGGTATCCCACTTGTGGAGACACCAGAGACAATTTAAAAGCAAACACAGCGCAAGCATGTTATTACATTTGCTTGCGCTGCGCAGAACAAATACAGGGCCTTTTTCTAATGCTAGAGCTCTTCTGCGGGGCTCTGCGCATTGAACCAACATGCTCACTTTCTCTGGCCCCACCCCCTTTTTGGGGGGCCGCTCTAATTGAAAAATGCCCTGGCCTAATTTTTTTCCCAGTCCGGCCCTGACTACACCTACCTGTATCCATCACACTATACCTACTTGCATCCACCACACTGCTACACCTACCTGCATCCACCACACTACTACACCTACCTGCATCCACCACACTGCTACACCTACCTGCATCCACCACAATACTACATACACCACATTACTACACCTACCTGTATTCACCACACTACTACACCTACGTGCATCAACATCACTACACCTACCTGAATCCATCACACTATACCTACTTGCAACCACCACACTACTACACCTACCGGCATCCACCACACTACTACACCTACCTGCATCCACCACAATACTATATACACCACATTACTACACCTACCTGTATTCACCACACTACTACACCTACGTGCATCAACATCACTACACCTACCTACATCCACCACACTACTACACCTACCTGCATTCACATTACTACACCTGTCTGCCTCCACAGACTACAAACTACAACTCCCATCAACCTCAGCCAGACTACAATTCCTTAAGCTATTGCAGACTACAACTCCCATCGACCTCACTCAGACTACAATTCCTCATGAAGCTATGTCAGACTACAACTCCTATCAACCTCAGGCAAATTTCGACTTCCATAAGAAATATTGGGGTTTCCAGTAAAACGGGGGCCGTATAAATGCAATATGGTGATATAGTGTGATTAAATCTCCATATTTTGTAACAGAGATATTGTTTGAAAACATGCTGCCATTTTTCTGTTTGTGTGCTCCGCTTTAACGGTGTATCCTGTGTGATTCTGGCTAATTTAAGGTTCTAGCAGCACCCTATTAAATAATGAATTCTGGAAAGAAATAATTGAAAACATACATGATTTTTAAAAAAATGTGGCTATTTTTTGCTTAAGTTTAAAACATCACTTTGAATTTGAAGCAATTTAGTGAATGACACTGATGGGCATTTACCCTCCGTGCTGCCCCAAGGCCAGTTTCTTCAAAGCACGTATGTATATTAATGCATGTGTGTTATAATAATTTTTGTTGCAAATGATATGTAAACCCCACTTGCCTAATATCATGTAGGTCACCCTTGTGCTGTCAACATAGCTCTGATGCATCGAGGCATGGACTACACAAGATCTGGCACCAAGACATTAGCAGCAGAAGTCCTACAAGTTGCGAGGTGGGGCCTCCACAAATCAGATTTGTTGTTCCAGTACATCCCACAGTTGCTCAGTTGGATTAAGATCTGGGAATTTGGAGGCCAAGGCAACCCCTTGAGCTCTTTGTCATGTTCCTCAAACCATTTCTGAACAGTGTTTGCAGTTTGGCACGATGCATTATCCTGCTGGAAGAGGCCACTGCCATCATATAACACCATTGCCATGAAGGGATGTATGTGGTCTGCAACAATCTCTAGTTGGTACATGTCAAAGTAACATCCATATTAATGCCAGGATTCATGGGTTTGTCAGCAGAACATTGCCCAGATCATAACGCTGCCTCCACCGGCCTGCCTTCTTCACAGTGCATCCTGCTTCCATCTCTTCTCCAAGTGAACGATGCAGTTGCACCCAGCCATCCATCTGATCTAAAAGAAAATTTGATTCATCAGACCAGGCAACCTTCTTCCATTGCTCCATGGTTCAATTCTCATACCCATGTTGCTATTGAAGGTGCTTTTTGCAGTAGACAGAGGTCATCTTGGGCACTCTGACTGGTCTGCAGCAAAGCAGCCCCATATGCAACAATTGTGAGACATTGTGTATTCTAACACCTTTATATCATTATAGCATTATGCATTGTTATTTGAGCTACAGTAGCCCTTCTGTGTAACTGGACTCTTCGCTCCCCATGTGCATCAATGGGCCTTGTGGTTCCATGATCCCAATGCTGGTTCAACAGTTATCCTTCCTTGCACCACTTTTAGCAGGTACTAACCACTGTATACAGGGAACACCCCATAAGACTTGCCATTTTGGAAATGCTCTGACCCAGTCATCTACCCATCACTATTTCATCCTTGTCAAAGTCACTCAGATCTTTTCATTTGTCAATTTTTTCTGCTTCAAACATATGAAATTCAAGAACTGACCATTCCCTTTCTGCCTTATATATCCCACCCCTTTCCCACAATTTAAAGTATTGATTGTTTTCCTTTTTGCAGACCCATGCATACTCACAAACACACAAACACTCAACGATCCATGTAAAACACAAACTTACTTATCCATTAACACTCACACATTGACTAATGCCGACACACACTCATTGACCCATTCAGAGACACACATTGACCAATGCCGACACACACTCATTGACCCATTCAGACACATACTCATTGACTAATGCAGACACACTCATTGACCCATGCAGACGCACAAACACATTGACTGATGCAGACACACACACACATTGACTAATGCAGACACACACTCATTGACCCATACAGACACACACTCATTGACCCATACAGACACACACTCATTGACCCATTCAGACACACACACATTGACCAACAGGGCCGGACTGGGAGAAAAATTCGGCCCGGGCATTTTTTTAACACAGCGGCCCACTAAAAAGGGGGCGGGGCATAGGAGGTGTGTTTTGTCATCACCAATGACAAACACGCCTCCTCTCAAAGTGAGCATGTTGGTTCAATGCTCTTCCAGGGCAGACCATGCGCAGAGCTCTGCTGAAGAGCTCTAGCATGAGAAAAAAGTCCTGTATTTGTTCTGCACAGTGCAAGCAAATTTAATAACATGCTTGCACTGTGTTTCCTTGCAACTTGTCTCTGGTGTCTCTATAAATGGATACCAGGAGACAAAAGGCCAGGAAAGAGTATTGTGCATGTGTTTGGAGCCTGCTTGTGGTATTGCGTGTGTGTAGAGTGAGCTGGTCGTGGTGTGGTATTGTGTAATAAGGTCGGTTTTAGTCGTGTTGTGTTTGTGGTGTAATGTGATGCATATGTGGCTCAGGGACCCCCTCCCGCCCGGCTCTGGAAAGGGGTTAAAACTTACCTTTTTCCAGCGCCGGGCGGGGAGCTCTCCTCCTCCGATCCGCCCCGTCGGCTGAATGCGCACGCGCAGCAAGAGCTGCGCTCGCATTCAGCCGGTCGCATAGGAAAGCATTTATAATGCTTTCCTATGGACGCTTGCGTGCAAAGCACGCAAGCGCCTCTAGCGGCGGTCAATGAGACAGCTGCTAGAGGCTTTGGGGGAAGGCTTAACCCATTGATAAACATAGCAGTTTCTCTGAAACTGCTATGTTTATAAAACAATGGGTTAACCCTAGAAGGACCTGGCACCAAGACCACTTCATTAAGCTGAAGTGTTCTGGGTGGCTAGAGTGGTCCTTTAAGAGTGTTGTGTGTGTGTGTGTGTGTGTATATATATATATATACACACACACACACACACACATATATATATTTGGAAGTATTGTGTATGTGTGTGGTGCAGTGTGTTGGGGGGGTTCTGTGTGTATGTGAGGGGTGCAGTATGTGTGTGTGTGAGGGTGCGGTGTGAGTAATGGGTGTGAGAGTGCCCTGTGTGAGATGGGTGTGAGAGTGCTGTGTGTGAGAGTGCTGTGAGAGTGCTGTGAGTGTGATGGGTGTGAGAGTGCTGTGTGAGAGAATGCTGTGTGTGTGTGAGAGTGCTCTGTGAGAGTGCTGTGAGAGAGTGCTGTGAGTGTGATGGTGTGTGAGAGTGCTGTGTGTGATGGGTGTGAGAGTGCTGTATAAATGTTATTGTGTGTGTGTGTAGGGGGGGGTAAATAAAAAAATAAAATAAAAAAAACAGGCATTATTCCCCCCCCCCCTTACCTTCTTACCTTTAGCCTGGAAGGGAGGGGGGGACCGGCACGCTGGCAGGCAGGGTGGCAGTGTTCCCTGGTGGTCCTCGTGGGTGAGTGAACTCTAGCCTGTGAGGCTAGAGTTCACTCTCGCGAGATCCGGTTGTTGCCATGGCAACGCGCCGGATGTCGCGAGAGGAACCCGGCGGAGCTGCAAGCTAGAGCTCCGCCGGGTCCTCTCTCCAGCCTGGCTGGCTGTCTCCCTCTCCCCACCGGCGGCCGCATGTGGGCCGGTCAGGGAGATCCTTGATCTCCCCACCGGCCCGTCGTGGCACAAAGCGGGGCCGGCGCTAGGAGAGTGCCGGCCCTGCATAGACCGGCAGGGGAGATCCTGGGACCTCCCCTGCCGGCCACGGCCACCGCGGCCCACCGGGCATTTGCCCGGTGTGCCCGATGGCCAGTCCGGGCCTGTTGACCAATGTAGACACATACACATTGAACCATTCAGATACACACACATTGACCAATGCAGACGCAGACTAATTCACCCATTCAGACACACACACATTGACCCATGCAGACACAGACTTATTGACCCATGCAGACCCAGACGTATTGACCCATGCAGACACACACACATTGACACATGCAAACACACACTCATTGACCAATGCTGACACACACTCATTGACCCATGCAGACACAGACTGATTGACCCATGCAGACACACACATTGACCCATGCAGAGACACACGCATTGACCCATACAGACACACACACACATTGACCCATGCAGACACGCATTCATTGACCAAATCAAGCGATGTACCAAACCCCAATCACTCGACACGATGGTGAGGCGTACAAGCATGGTGGGCAGTGTCGGCCGTTCTCCTGAAGCCGAGACCGGCCAAGTACCAGCAGGGGGTCATACCGGTCCACCCTCACAAGCTACCCCCGCAAAGCGGTGGCAAAACGATCATATTACAGAGTCCGAACCTATCGTCACAAAGGTCTCCAAAATGGCGGATTCAGTCCACACAGCCTACCCACAAAATGTATGGCTGGATGCAGAGCACGGGCAAAAAAAAATCTTCACCTCCTTTTGGAAGCAGTTGAGGGCTCACATGCGGCCTCCGGTGCACACACCGCTGACTACAGATTGGCCACGCAATTCATTGTGAGGTGTCCAGCGAAGAGAAGCAGAAGCTCCTGCGAGCATCCATATTGCACCCGCGAACGTCCAGCTCCGACAAGGCACCCTTTCAGGACTAAACTCGAGCCCCAGGGTGAGCAGCAACAAACCGGGGCCTGGGGCCCTGGGGATACCAAGGAGGGAGTTCCCACGTCACCCTCACCGGCAACCCAACCCAAGACTTAAGCCTCAGAGGGGCAAGACAAGAACGACCTGGCAGGTGACGCGAAGGGGCTTGAGATCCAGAGGGACGACCGAATCAGGTCGGTGGACATGGAGCTGTCCCAGCCCAAGACAGGTGAACCCAGCTCGGCACACAGCTTGGAGGTCATCAAACTCACCGACAAACATACCTCCACGCGACCCAGGGTCTCCATGCTCCCCCGCATCTGGGAGACTGCACAAGCTGACAGGCATATTGCAAGCCTGGGAGAGGACTTTACAAGGCATAGGCTGAAGTGCAGGCATTGCGGGACTCTATGGGACTTGAAACCTCTGCTGGCTACCTCCGGTACCCCCATACTCACAGAGGGCAACATAGCTAACCGTTTATTACAAGACAGATGCTCATATGTTAACAACGTAAAATTGCTTTCTGTTTACATTTCTTTCTTATTTTATTTTATCATAACAGTCTTAGCGTGAGCGAACCAATGCACCAAGCAAAGTTCACCTACTCGTTGACCACATTTATTTTATATGTCTTACCATACTACCGTGCATGGGCCACAGAGCACTTACTGCTCATAACTCCTGTTCAGTGTGTTAAGTAGTGCTTAAATATTCTCACAATAGATATAACGATAGCAAACATAACCATTAATTAATTACTATTTTATACTTTTCTTTAATTCCTTTGTCTCGTGATGCTTCCAGAGTGACTAAACGTAATTTAAGTTATTCTAGACATACCTGACTAGCATGATGTACTCAACAAAAATAAAAAAAGTTGTGCATGTCATATAATCGCCATACCATTGTCATAACATGTCTGAAGCTGAATAGTTTGCTCCACTATCGTGGTGATGCAACAAAAATAAAGAATTTATAAAAAAAACTATAATGACACAGAAAATTTGTAATAAATAATGTCATTAGATTAAACGTCTATAAATGTAAGGCTGTGGCTTGCAGTTGTGGGAGGGCTTACCAGGCCTGTAAAACGACTGGTAACTCTCCTACCTGGGCAGCCGCCGATCACTTGGCTCGCCCTCCGCTCCCTTTATAACTTAATTAACCTAGTGGACCCTCTTTATTTCAGACGTAACCGCCCGTCGGTTTCAACACACCTTAACCGACTTATTCATCTATTTGGCTTTTTGTCCCTGTGAAGGAATAACACCATCACTTGTTTTCGGCACAGTTCATTGGATTTACATTTGTTTATTGTATTCATACCCAGTTTGTTCGGTTCCTGAATGAGGACCACTCCAGAACCTCATTTGAACATGGAACACTAAGTATCCAGTGTGAAAACTGCAAAGGAAACAATTAATAGAATACTCCACTGGGTGCAACCGAACGCACGTGGTCAACAGAATGGATGGCGGCATCTTGTCTCCTAAACGCAGGCAGTGGGACTTGGTCATCGAGCGTCTGGAACTGATTTCGGCCAGGCATTCCCGTGAACACTGGTGAAGATAGACTTGCAGCCCATTTAAATTCCTAACCACCTATACGAACGGCGTTCAAGAGTTATAAACTATTGAACGAGGGGAGCATTCTACAATAAAATGATTACTTATACCTTCTGTGGTTTCCGTGCAAAATCCCGAGAACAGAGACAGGTCCTTGTCACAATTTCCCTGGAACTATTTTGGTCTTCGACCTTGTGGCAGACCGGTGAAAACTTCCCTGCGATGGCGATCAAAAACTACCGAACCGATCTGAGTGATTTTTGGATATGATGGTCACTCAGATCAGGGCTATCCGGGGATGTGACTTTTGCAGGGGTTTCCATCGATTTTGGGGGTAACTTTGGGGTGTTTAAAACTTTTTATACTTAATTGAGTTTGTACAATTCCCAACTCAATTATCTCTCAGGTTCCGAGGAGGAGTTTCGTGCATGTATAAATTCTGTGACTGTGCTTTAATTAAACAGTCTACTCCCAGCATTAAGCCTTGGCTCATGTGTTGGGGGGGACAGCTTTACTTGCTATACCTAGTATACTCTCTGGAGGAGAGGTCTATCCACTGAGAGCTGGATCCAGGACTTGGGTCCAGGGTGGAAATAGACCGTGAGACCCCAGCCAAGCCGCGTTAGCTAGGGGGCTGTAAGTGCTTATGGTGTCCCGGCAAAGTGCTTATGGTAGCTCAGAGATAACTAGGAAGCGGAGGTACCCAGGCGGGGTACCAGGCAGTCCGCCACAGTCCCCGACCACAAAATTGAGTAAATTTAACCCATTTGGAGCCAGGGTCTTCAATCTATGCATCCAGTAACACTCTCTCTTCCTAAGAGACAAATCCAAATCCCCTTCTCTTTGCCCAAGGATTACTCTCTCAATCCCTGCAAATTTCAGGTTTTGGGGGGAACAATTGTGGTAGGCCACGTGCCACCAGAGTGTCCCTGAGAGAGATGAGCGAGTGTACATCCTCAATTATGCGTTCCATTATTTCCCCTTTAAATATTTGTCTGCTCCTTAGAACTTTCTAATGTTTTTGCAATCTTCTCTTTGTATAGTTTAACCATCACTGGTGAGAACTTTCAGAATAAATGAAATTTGAGCTAATATTTGCTATTGTGGGTAAATCTTTTTCTACAGCAAATATGATCTAATATTATTATTTATGGACCAGTTTGTTACTTTCCTCTCTCGTTCTCTTCTCGACTGCTATTCCATTGAGATCAACACTGCATTAGTATCAATTACTATAATTGCTAAGATTTGAACATTCACAGTGCTTTAGTTACACACAACACATTTTAATCCATAATTAAATCCATTGACATTGTTAGATGAGAGACCCCACAATTTTCTCTTAGATCTCCTTAAAGTGAGTCTATGCTGCAAAGCTGGCATAGCCGCGTAGATTCCATCTACGTATTGTGCTAACAAAACTGCAACACTTTCATTTTAACCACACAAGATTAGACCTACTTTAATGCACGTTTATTTTTATTACAGCTTAAAGATGTGTTCACTGCGTCTACAGTGCTTCTCTAGGAGACCAATCGCATTGAACACGGTGTGCAAAAAACACAGAAATTATTGGGGTCCTTACAGAAGAAGGAAAGTTTTAGGGATTTAGAAATATAATTTTAAAAAATATCTTTGTGTGTTTTTTATTTCAACTGCAGTGTTCAAATGCATTAAAATATGCTTTTTTAACAAACCTACTCTTTAAGGAGACATTCCTGCCCAAATATAAATATATTATAAACATAAAGCTCGCTAAAGTGCTTTCAGTGTTCGGAGTGTTCCTCTAATCGCTGTCAGTATGTCATGAACAAACCTAAAAATCCTTGCAGTGATTTCCTACAGTGTCACTTGCTGGTCCTTCGTACAGGTACAAGTGATAAAAATTTACAAAATACGACACTTGCCGTTCTAAACTGGTCTTGAAGCTTCAAAAGTTCATGAAAACACATAATCCAGATAAAAGAACAGGGAGCCATGTACAGACTACGAGCATTGAATAAATTGTGTAAGTCTGACATTGGTTTATCACACTGGACTCAATAAAAAATGACTGTACTACATGGATCTCTGTAAACCAAGGTTTTAATAGGGTCCCTGTAACAACACACATGTGCCAGTGAGGGGCACCACAACCTGATGCTGGACAAAATGTATAGATGAGAACAGTGGCACTCGCTTGAACATGTATACTATGGCGAAACCAACCTCGCCACTGGCCACTGGAGGAGCCTGTTTGCCCGCCTCCTGCCTCTGGACCATGGCCCCATGTTTAACACTGTTCTTTTTCCCTGCAGAAAGGCTGGTTCGTGCCTTTCTGCGGACTGTTAAAGTCACGAACACTGCTGAGCCGCCGACCTCCCTTCTCCTACCTGCAGTCAATTATCCGAACACCGGTCCATTCAGTACTTTACTGTTTAAACCATGCTACCCCAGATAGCTATGCCATGGAGCCCAGCCGTATACTGAAAGACTATATGAAAGACTTTGGCTCCATGGCGATTGAACTGTATGTAGGTGATCTGAGCGCCATCCGGTAATAATGGACGCTCAGATCTAAGCTATTTGGGGATATGTAGAATGTGTATGTTCTATGTGATAAATGTAGCAGTATGTAATTTTATGTCTTTTATTGTTCTTTGTCTGCCATGTGGCTAATGGAGTTTTGTCTCTGTCCTTGGAGATAATTGGATTACTTCCCAATTATCTCCAGGACAGAGAGGAGGGATTGTGATGCATTGTGGGATTGTAAACCTGTGATTGGTCAATGTCCAATATGTTTCCCAGTCTTCCATCTGGTCCCCTAGGGGAGTGTCCACCAGGTGGGAGACCTGCATAAAAGCCGGGCAGTTAGCCCCAGTAAACCAGTTCTGCTTGATCCTCAAACAAAGTGTCGTCTCGTTCTTGGGGGGAATTGGATTGTATGCTGTTACAGTGCGACTGCCAGGAGTGTAAACTGTTCGTATATTTTTTCCTGTTCGGCTGTTTACAGCATTTGTGTGGTTGCAGTTCGGGAGATTGGTGATTGCAGTAACTGCCTGTGCATCTAAAAAAAGGGGAATATTGCCTAAACGGCTTTTAACCTCTTGTGTGCAAAACGGTCCATTACATATACATTATAAGGGCGTTGGGACCCACCAATTTTCCGAGAACCCCATAGGAGGGATATTCTATATAGTGGATTCTATTGGATTATCGTTTCTGAAGCATGCTCTATTTTACATATTGTATCAGCTGGGTCTCAGCAGCATCATTCTTACCTATGCATGTTTGGGAGACTGCGGCCGTTAGCTTTTATGTAAATATAACTTAACTATAAGTTAACTATACGTTACTGGTAATTAACTACCAATATAAATAATGGGAGCTAAAAAATAGCAATAGCTATTTATATTTTTAAAAAAAGTAAAATAAATCAAACACCCATCCCATAAATGTCAGGTCTCTAATAAATGTAACAGGGTAAATGCACATGTTTCTTGCTTTGTCGGGAATAATTAACAGAAGTAACTCTCCAGACATTACATATTCTGGTTGGTTTATTAGTGTAATAATTGCTGGCTATCGATTGATATTATAGAACTCACACTTGTTGTATTTACAGAGAGATGGTACAGAGCAGAATAATGTGTTTGAAAGCCCCCATTAGTGGTCACACTAAGTTTACCTGTAATAATGAATGCAGAGAGTGCATGAACATCGAGGAATATGCGGTAAACACTCAAACCAGCTCGTAAGGGAGTTGTGTGGTCATTAGATACTAATATTCAGAGACAATAGTGCTGTGTCAGCTACTTATATATAGTGTGTATTTCAGCATATTATTACAGAACACGTGGACATTATAAATGGTTTGTAATGCTCTATACAAGGGGGTACACTAGGACAGTTGGAGGTTTATTAATGAGGAATGTGAAGAAATCCCTCTTTATGTTCGGTATTTCTCCCCTTTCCATTCGGTAGATGTAACTACCGAACAGAGACCTTCCCCCTGGCTTGTTAACTTCAAAGCATGCCTCAATTGAACCCTCTACCTGTGTGGCCGTCGTTCGTATTGCCGAACGCCACGTGGCTGAGAAAACGGTGGCCATCTTTTTTGTGCGAATAAAGGTAGCGGGACTTGGTCGTCGAGTGTCTGGAACTAAAATCAGACACTCGACTTCCCGAACACCGGTCTCAACAAACGAACGCTGGATTTTTATTTCCCGAACAGCTAGAAGAGCGCTGTTCGGTATTTTTGTTCATTCGCATGAGGGGAACAATCGCTGCTAAGAGCCAGGGGAAACCGTTCGTGGAATTATTTGTTTTTTGCCACTTAACAGAATAGACCGGAAAAACTACCCAAACTCCTGGAACTGTTTTGGGCAGCAACCTCGCGGTTAGCCGGTCACAAAAGACTTCCATACTTTTTGAGAACCCCTGAACCGATCTGGGTGAAATTTGAATATGTTGGTCGCCCAGATCGGGGCTATCAGGGGACATATTATTTGTGGGGATACCATATGCTTAAAGAGGTGTTCTAAATAATGGGGAAAACTGTAATTTTTCTGCCTAGAGATAATCAAGTTATGTGGGAATTGTATGTTTGTGCTGGGAGTGTTTTATATTTTCCTTGTTAATGATTGGGTGTACTTTGTCCCTCCCTGTGGGATGTCCCCTTGCATGGGGACTTGCATAAAAGCCAGTGTGTGATCATTAAAATCCAGTTCTGTTGTGCCCTTCTTCTAGACTTTGGCTGATGTTTGGGGATTCGTATGCTTTATTAAGGGAATCATCTTGTAAAGCTAATGTATTCGTATTAATTTTATTTATTTCATCTGCCGAACGGAGAGCTATAATCACTGATGCTCTGGCCGTTCGGGAGGAAACTACCGAATGAGGATTGGATATACTAGGTTTCCTTACAAGGACCATATCAAGTTTATATTGGGGGCTGAAAGATTTCAAGATTAGGGATATATTTATTTATTGATTGATTAATTGATTCATATCAAAACTGAGGAGTATAAAATAGAAAGCCTGAGGACTACCATAAAACCGATTCCCACCATATTGAACTATAACTGCCAAATGGAATGTATCAAGCCAGCCAGTTCTCAAATACTAGACAGCAACACTCTAGAGTGGATTAATCCGGAGGATGACTGATCAGTTAATCTGATACATTGAGTTTGTTGTGTGCATTGTCAACAGCAGCTCCAACATCAAATGAACCAAGGAGTCCCCAATGTTTTTCATGGAATCATTCATGATGGATCCAGGCACTACATACTGGTAGAGTCTGGAGTAAGTGAGTATGGGATGACTTATCCATGGTTAGTGGACAGAAAACCTAATAATGATACAGCAACATGTACAATAACTAATAGCTAAACATGTTAGTGGTAATAGTATCTTGGTGGTAACATGACACTATGACACCCATCAATTAAAGGAGGTAAGTATAAATTAATTGGTTGGATTGAAGGGTCAGTGGATGTGTGAAGGCTATTCTGTCCCTCATATCATGAGTATCTGGAACTGGGGTAGGAATGGTCTTGAGGATAGAGTGATAATCAACAGGGATAATGATGTTTGCTTCCCATCATGTGCCTACATATTGTTGTTATTTGTGCTATGATTGCTACTACGAGTTTGTACTAGAAGTATTGTACTTTTATATGGATCTTCATTGATATGTACTAAGCATTGTTATCATCATTCATATGTCTTTATTTGTAAGTAAATTACAAAAAAATAAATAAAAATAAAAAAATGATGTACCTGGCATATTTTTTTTTTTTTTTCATGAGAATAGAGCGTGATGGGTTTAATCGGGTGCAGGGGTATTATAACTGGATATAAGAGTTTATAATAAGGTTCGGGATATTATAACTGGAGATAAGAGTCTATAATAAGGTTCGGGATATTATAACTGGAGATAAGAGTCTATAATAAGGTGCAGGGGTATTATAACTGGAGATAAGAGTTTATAATAAAGTGCAAGGGTAATATAACTGGAGATAAGAGTTTATAATAGGGTACAGGGATATTATAACTGGAAATATGAGTTAATAATACGGTGCAGGGGTATTATAACTGGAGATAAGATTTTATAATAAGGTGCAGGGGTATTATAACTGGAGATACAAGTTTATAATAAGGTGCAGGGGTATTATAACTGGAGATAAGAGTTTATAATGGAGGATTTAGGGGTTATAATGGGGGTCTAAAACATAGAAACATAGAAACATAGAATGTGACAGCAGATAAGAACCATTCGACCCATCTAGTCTGCCCAATTTTCTGGAGGGATTGTATGAGGGATTATAACTGGAGATAAGAGTTTATAATGTAGGACTGGGGGATTACAATCGGGTATAGGAGATTATAATGGGGGTCTGAAAGTTTATAACTGGGAAAAGAGATTATAATGGGGGCTGGATGATTATAACTGGGGATAGCAGATTATAGTGGGGGGGCTGGGGGATAACTGGAGATATGAATTTATAATTGTAGGCAGGGGGATTATAACTGGGATAGGAGATTATAATGGGGAGCTAGGGGTTTTAACTGGGGATAAGAGGTTAAAAGGGGTGTGGGTGTTTATAATGGAATAATAGATTATAATGGGGGTGTAGGAAATAATTGGGGATTATAACTGGATTATAACTGGAGATAAGAGATTATAATGGGAGTGAACTGGTGGTAGGAGATTATAATGGGGCTGGGGGTTTTAACTGGGGATAAGATATTAAAAGGGGGCTGGGTAATTATAACTGGAGATAAGAGATTAAAAGGGGGCTGGGCAATTATAACTGGGGATAAGAGATTTTAATGGGTTACTGCAGGGTTATAGCTGGGGATAAGAGATTATAATGGGGGCTTCAGGATTATAACTGAATATAAGAGTTTAAAATGGGGGTTGGGGGTTATAACTTGGGATAATATATCATTATGGGGGCTGGGGGATTATAACTGAAGACACGATTTTATAATTGGAGGAAGGGGAATTAAAATGGGAGCTAGGATATTATAATGGGGGCTAGGGATTTATAACTGGGGATAGGAGGTTATAATGGGGAGCTGGGTGTATTAACTGGGTTTTATAGATTAAAAGACGGTATGGGCGATTTTAATGGAATAAGAGATTATAATAGGGGCTAGGGAATAATATCAGGAATAATAGATTATTATAGGGTCTGTGGGGTTTTAACTGGAGATAAGAGATGGTAATGGGAGGCTGGGGATTATAACTGGTAAACTGGGAATAAGATTATATTGGAACTGGGAGATTATATCTGGGGATAATAGATTAAAAGGGGGCTGGGGGAAATAACTGGGGATACGAGATTATAATGGGGTTAAACGATTATAACTGGGGATAATAGATCATAATTGGGGGGGCAGGAGGATTATAATGGAATAAGAGATTATAATGTGGTTTAGGGAATAATATCAGGGATAAGAGATTATTATGGGGATGGGAATTATAACTGTAAATAAGAGATTATAATGGGGTGAACTGGGAATAGGAACAAAGTATTTATAATGGGGGGCTGTGGGTTAAATCTCACTTGCCCTAACTCTGCAACCTCACTCTTCAACTCCACTCTCTCCTCTCAACTCGACATCATGGCACCTCCTACATTTAAACGCAGCAAGCGTTCCCAATTACAACCATGGCAAACCAAGCTGACCCAACATCTCAAAAATGTTCCAGAACTGCTGAACACTGTTGGAGAAAGTCTCACTCTGCACCCGACTTCCTCCACTATAAATTTATGCTGCGTGCCTACACTCTGGCTCTTTCCTCTGCAAAAGTAAATTACTTCAATACCCTCATAAGCACAAGGTCCCACCAACCCAAATGTCTATTTCACACTATTTAGAGTGGCCTTTTATTGTGGCCAGCCAAAGGCACATCTGTGCAATAATCATGCTGTCTAATCAGCATCTTGATATGCCACACCTGTGAGGTGGATGGATTATCTCGGCAAAGGAGAAGTGCTCACTAACACAGATTTAGACAGATTTGTGAACAATATTTGAGAGAAATAGGCCTTTTGTGTACATAGAAAAAGTCTTAGATCTTTGAGTTCAGCTGATGAAAAATGGGGGCAAAAACAAAAGTGTTGCGTTTATAATTTTGTTCAGTGTATAATGAATTCGACGATAATGCTCATTTTCCTGTCTGCCTGCACCTCCCTGGTCAGTCCCTGCATTGGCTCCCAGTTAGATATAGGGCTCAATTTAAAATTCTGGTGCTTGCTTATAAGTCTCTACATAATGCTGCTCCAACCTACCTATCCTCCCTAATACACAAGTAAGTCCCGTCGAGGCCCCTACGCTCTGACAAAGACCTACGTCTATCTTCTGTCCGTACTCCCACCTCTGATATAACAATAATAAATATAAAAAGTCACCCAAACCACACAAAACACAGTGCATAAAAGTGAATAAATATGGGTGAGAGCACACTAAAAATGTATGGAATTACACACACACGCAAATTACCATAAATTAGATGAAACCTAAAAAACACGAAACAATAGACCATAGTGAAATCTGTATACAATAATATAAAACCAGATACATGCAAATTGGTCCCACTCACGTGGTGCTGAGCCGTTTATAGTGGGCTCAGACTTTCAGCGCTTTGGGATTTATATAGTTGTCGAGATCAGGTACTGAAATATTCAACTGGATACTTAATCTCCCCATTAGATTGCCAGGGAGCAAGAAAAGGTTGGTAATAGGTAGCCAGAAAAAAACTTTTATTCCAATAAAAAAATATACATTTAAAAAAATAAAGATTTCCAATAAGCAACCGCACTAACGCGTTTCGACATAAAAGTCTTTCTCAAAGTGATTCACAATGTCTCCAGATTGATGTCTGGTTTAAATCTTCCAAAAAGGCGTGTTTTCTCACTCCACCTGTGATCTACGTATCCGTGTATTTGTCCCACATCTGGAGTCTGATACTCTCCTCTAAGACTTCTCCAGGGCTGCACCTTTTCTTTGGAACTCCCGTCCCTTCTCCATAAGTCTTTCACCCAGTCTCCACAAAATCTTTCAAAACTCACTTCTTCAAGAAAGCATATCAATTAAACTCTTAGCAGGTTTTTATCCCCACTCCCTCCCATGACTCCTCTCTTCCAACTGTCAAAAATAAGTTCTCAGTGAATACTTTTCTAGTAACCTATTTCATGACTGGTGTATAGTCGCCATATGGGCAGTCAGAACCTTGGACAACAACCCCCCACATACCTATCCCCAATAACACGCTGACACTAGGGTATATGGGTCAAATTGTCCACAGCTTTATTACTGGATAAAATAATAATACGATAAACTTATGATAACAATCATAATAACGATACTAATAATTTAACATATATAACATAAAACATGGGTCATTGACCCCATACTCCGCCCTCGCATCTATACCTTCTTTAATATCAAGGCAATGACCCCAACATAACCAACACATAAATATATATATAATGCTTTAACCTTACTCCAACATGAACCGATTTAAGTGCCAACCATACGTAACCACGGCACGGGTATACCCGGATACCCCTACCCCACCAGGTTCTGAGCCACCTCCAGGACTCGAAACCCACCATCCACCAGTGACCACAATTCTTCATGTTCCTCACGTTCCTCATGGGGAGCCTATTTTGTCTTCCTTAGCTCCCTATCCCGCCGCTGTGACAAAATGGGATCATACAGAAAAAACCCATTCTAGGGAGGGAGGGTGGGACAAACACAGCTAGGTAGGAGATTAATATGCACATTTTAAGATGGCTGCCTATTAAATAGCCAGCCACCACCCCATAATCCAACAGTCCTGCCCGGTCCCTCCTACGCCCGCCTCCTAACCCCTGTCAAGGCCCTTTTCCGCTAAACTGCGCTCTGGCTACATGGGGCTACATTACCCCTACTTGTACCCTTTGTGTCACTATACCCCACTCCCTCTAACATGTAAGCTCATTGAGCAGGGTCCTCAACCCCTCTCTTCCTGTACATCCATTTTTCTGTTTACAATTGCGTGTCTATTAGTCTACTCATTGTACAGCGCTACGGAATTTGCTGGCACTATATAAATAATAAAATAATAATAACAATAATAATTGGGAATAATTGATTATAATGTGGGGCTGGAAGATTATAACTGGGATTATAATAGGGTCTTAGATAATAATATCAGGGATGAGAGATTATTACGATGGTAATGCGATATTGTAATGGGGGCTGAGGGGTAATAACTGGATATATGAGATTATAATGGGGGCTGGGGGATTATATCTGGGCATAAGAAAAGATAATGTGGTGCTGGGGGTTATAACGGGAGATAAGAGATTATAATTCTAGTGCTGGGGGATTATAACTGGGGATAAGAGAATACAATAGGGGTTGAAGGGATTATGCGCTATTATAATGGGGCTGAGAGGTAATTGTGACGGACCACCAGGTACCCCAACTGGGTACCTCCACCAATCACTGCTTCCTAGTGTTCACGAGTACTCCAAGCACCCCACCAGACACCATCAGCACTGTAGACATTTAGCCAACGCAGCTTGGCTGGGGACTCGCTGCCCTCCACCTACCCTGGACCCAGGGTATCAGCTTCCAGTGGGATCCACCTTCCTCCTACTCCAGAGAGTATAGTAGGATAGCTCTTACAAGAGCTAGTGATATAGCTGTTATGGCTGTTCCCTGCAAGCACGAGATGAGGTTCTGTGTTGAGGGTTGTGACGAACTGAACCTTGTCACGTGTTCTTGGAGGTGCCTGCTGGCGAGCCTCTTATCAAAAGACTATGGGCCCTTTAAAAATCTATGTGAACAGACTTGGTTTGTGGGATTTTATATTTGGTTCAGGAACTGAACAGCCGCACAAACCGAAGACCACCCTGGAGCTTGTTAAGCCTAATTGCTGGAAATTGCAATGTAATCATGTATATTACATTGTAAGAGCATATTCATGAATTTATACATGTACAAAACTCCTCCTCTGACCCTGAGAGATAATTGAGTCAGGAACTGTACAAACCCAATTATCTCCAGGTACAGAAAAGTATAAAAAATTTTAAACACCCCAAAAATATCTTTAAAATCCATGGAAATCCCGCAAAAGTCACATCCCCAGATAGCCCTGGTCTGGGTGACCATAATATCTAAAAATCACTCAGATCAGTAGTTTTTGATCGCCATCACAGGGAAGTTTTGACTGCCCTGCAACAAGGTCGAAGTCCAAAATAGTTCCAGGGAAATTGTGGCAAGGGCCTGTCTCCGTTCATGGGATTTTGTACAAAAACCACAGAAGTTATAAGAAATCTTTTTATTGTACAATGCTCCTCTTGTTCGGTAGTTTATAACTCCTGAAAACCATTCGTGTAGGTGGTTAGGAACTTGAACGGGCAGCAAGTCTATCTTCACCGGCTTTCGCGGGAATGCCTGGCCGGAATTAGTTCCAGGCACTTGACGACCAAGTCCCGCTGCCTGCGTTCGGGAGACAAGATGGCTGCTATCCATTCTGTCGACCACGTGCGTTCGGTTGCACTAAATGTTGGTCACCCAGTGGAGTAGTCTAGGAATTGTTTCCTTTGCGGTTTTTATACTGGATACTTAGTGTTCCATGTTGTGATGAGGTTCTGGGGTGGTCCTCGTTCAGGAACTGAACAAAGTAGGTATGAACAAAATAAACAAATGTAAATCCAACAAACTGTGCCGAAAACAAGTGGTGGGATTATTCCTTCACATATAGATTCTATGTACTAAATCAAGAGAGATATTACTCTCACTGTTACCTGGGATCTATAGATTGTAGGTACTAAGGTGAGAGATATTGCACCCTCTGATTCCTGGGATCTATAGATTTAGGTACTAAGGTGAGAGATATTGTACCCTCTGATTCCTGGGATCTATAGATTGTAGGTACTAAGGTGAGAGATATTGTACCCTCTGATTCCTGGGATCTATAGATTGTAGGTACTAAGGTGAGAGATATTGCACCCTCTGATTCCTGGGATCTATAGATTGTAGGTACTAAGGTGAGAGATATTGTACCCTCTGATTCCTGGGATCTATAGATTTAGATTTAGAAAACAGCTAGTTTAAGTGCCCCTCTCCATTGCAAGATGTTCTTTCTGTACCAGAAGATATGGGCGAGAATTGAACGTACATTAATAGACACTGGCTTTGTACATTGCTCTGTGAATGTTTGAGAGATATCCATGTATACAGCTGTTTGACTGGCACGGGGGACTTGCAGACTCACCCACCTTATAATTTTCATTCTATCAGCCTCTGTCCAGCCTGCTAGAATCTAATTAATCATTTCAATGCCAAGTTTAGGACCAAGTGCTTTACCCTCCTTCTAGCCTTTTAATTGTCACCGTATAGATACCATTCCTAGGAGACATTTACTAGGAGGGATCTGTGACCCAAGTGGACCCCCGACACAAGCTCATGTAGAACATTGTAGTTTCAACATATGTAGCTTGTATGTTTACGGTAATATGATCTCAGCCTTTACACATCCTACACGCGAGTCCTCGTCCCTGTGAAATAACTGAATGAAATGCAGAAACATGAATACCATTGCCAGTCTGCTAAAAATAGGCTTTTGTTCCCCCTAAGAATTATTTTTCCAGATTATTTGTCATTACGTGATAGAATGCGATTTCCTCAGATAGACCCCGCTAAGCCCCAGGGACCCCTGTAACATGGCCCAGTATGTATCGCAGGGATGATCCTATCATTGCGCACGTTACGTTCCCTCTAACCTTCAGGGGATACACACATGTGTAAAGTGTTATGTCTGCACAGCTGTTACCAGCACTGAATTACATCTGATCCACTTTCCACCCTGCGAGAGAGAGCGAGAGAGAGAGAGAGAGAGAGAAACAACCCCCCCTCCAAACCTCACCCCCCTTCCCTCCCCTCTACATCTCAAGGGGATCAGTGCAGAAGGCACCACAATTCCCCACACAGAGGGGAGAGAGAGAGGCAGGCTGTACGCTGAACATATCCGGCCAGCTGCAGGAATCCAAGGCATTTTCTGAGCGAGCATTCTCTGCATCCTGTCCCCTGCTCAGCCAGTGTTCATGGTCTATTCCTGGTACCCTATTTAATTCCCTCTACTGCTGCATCATAGCTTGCTCGGTGCTAGTCCGGCTTCTGTCCTAAAAGGGGAGGACTCCCTCTCCCCCGATTCCAGTATCCGCCAGCCTGCTTGGAATTATCTCCAACCTTTGTTTTCATTTTATTTTATTTTTTTAATTCATTCTGTGTCTCCCGTTAGGAGAGTCAGGACGGTCTCGGTGTGTCTCTCCATCCCTCCACCCTCCTTACAATCTCTCTCCCTGGTTTGGAAGAAGAACATCTATTCAGGAAGGATAATATTTGGGGAGAATTGAGCCCTGAACATCATGCATCTGGTGCTGACTCTGCTCCTGTCCCTGGCTGCCTTCACCATGGCCAACATTCACATCCACGATCGTAAGTACAACGGCTATTATTCCGTATCATTATCACGGCAACGCAGCTTGCCAACATTGTATCCATTCCCAGAGAGGATGGGGGCTTGCTAACCCCTTTATGACTGTGATGATATGTCATGACATCTCTAACGTTAATTGTTTAACTGCACTGTTATACCTTAAATAGCAATACCATCTCTGTCATGACATAATGGGATCTGCCTGGCCCCTGATCGTAAAGGAGTTCGATTAACCCTTTATGGTCCGGCGTACATTATGTTTAAAGATTTCCTAATCATCAGAGTTCGCAGCTGATGATGTTTGAAAAGGTCTTTGCCAGAGTCTACAAATAAGGAAACCCCCATAATTAGTCTCCCTGGGGTCTTGGACAGTGAGGGTTAGAAGGCATTGCACCTGATAAATTAACCTGTGATGTGCCAGGTGGCGTGTGAGATAAGATGGTGTCGGAGATTTCGAGCTGTGTATCTCGCATTTGGCTGGGGAGGCATGTTTTGGTTTTGTCTATTAAAAGGAGGAGGTGATGGAGGGGGTAGGTAGAGGACCTTAATGTATATAAACACACCCTCTTCTGGTTCAAAGCGCATACTGCTCCCTATGTATTGAGATTCTACCACGGGAGAGGCACTACCTCCTGTATACATCCTGAACCAGCAGCGATGCTCGTAATGTATTTAATGAGTTAAAGCGCCAACATAGGTAGGGGCGCAGTACAAAGCTGCATCAACATTACCAGTATTATCATCAGTATCTAAAAGCTGTATAGAGAAATCCCTGGGCCCAGGAGCTTGCAGCCCATTAAAAACAAATAGCGTGCTCATATCTTAGTGCTTCTCAGAATATTAACCCCTTCAGCCTCACATTTTCACAATGTGTCTGAAGCCATCTTTTTCTTTACTATTTTAAATTCTACTCTGTTTTATATTCTCTGTTCTATTCCATGTTATTTTTGTCTCATATATATATATATATATATATATATATATATATATATATATATATATATCTAATTAACCACGTTTAACTCTTCTTGTGCTGGTTGAATTTGGCTGGGATTTTCCAAATGTGTTATTTTTCGTTATATTATTCCCATTTGCTTTGAACGGGACCCGATTTAAATGCTAACAGATGCCAGCAGAATGTGCAGGGCATGGGGTCAGAGGCTGGGCATTGCACAATACCTGACCTAACAAAATCTCACAAAAACAAACTATTTGCAAGGCTCGCTGCTGGGATGCTGCCATGGTAATTAGTCAGTCCCTTGTAATGTACATTTCTGTTTGTGCAGAATGGTATTCCCAACACAGAATTCCTTCGCCGAGACTCTACGACATCATTCGTTCTGTGATTCGAGTCTTGCTATTGCTGTATCACCCATTGTGTTAAGTGTCAGACTGCAGCACGCAGAGAGTTAAATGGAAACGCTATTCTGAAATGTTAGCTTTGTTTGCAAACTAAATATTTGGGGATTAAAATACTAATTAAGATTTCTTGCAAACCTGAAAGTTTTGAAGATGAAGATATAATCGTTGAGCTTTTCATAGCCGGTGAATTGCAAGGGCTCTGTATATGATGTAATTTGACTTACCTCTTGTCGGGAAGGGGTTAATCATTTATCTTTGTAGGTCTGGCTACTAGTAAGAATTCTAGGGTTAAATGTAAGGGAACTTGGCATTGCGCTGTCTCTGTAATAGATTCAGAAACATTGAAATAAAAGCAACTTTATATCAGGTGTACAGATAGGATGTGCAGAGGAGGCAGCGCTGTGTATCAGAGGGGATATTCACTAAGCAGTGCATTCTGGGAAATTGCTTAATTGCAAGATTTAGGACAAAAAAAAAAAAAAGCTAAGGTGGATTCAGAGTGGACGCGGAGAAATGTACAGAAACTGATATTCAATCATCAATTCACCTGACGGCAGTCTGTGGGTGAACAAGATTGTCTTCAGACAGGGAGGCAGGCTATTTCAGCTGCCGAGGGCTTGATGGGAGTTTCATTCCACATTAATTACAGCGTAGATCCTGTCCATTACAGTTTCCAGTGTTTGGATTGTCAGCTCTTGGGGATAATAAAACACAGAATTATCGTAGCTCAGACCTGCCAACTGAATTAACCCTTTACTCTGCACGAAATGTGATTTAACTGACATTACTTGGTTTAATGCCATGGTGAGACTCAGACGTGGCGTCATATTGCTGAGAAATGTCAATATTAATGGTGAACGCAATGGACAAATTCAGAATGTATCGCTGCAGGGCAGGAAAGGGTTAAACAGCAAAGACACACACTCTCTCTTTCTCTCTCTGTCTCTCACTGGTGGCATTTCTGAACCGATCCATAAACTGTGTCTAGTCTGGTGTACTGGGTGTATAAAGGGGTTATTCACTAACTGGAGTAAATTGAAAACAGAATTGCAACATTTAAGTGAAAATTGCAGCGTTTCTGCCCATGTTTTACTGCTTGTTTGTAAATTCACCACAATGACCTGTTTAGTGCCTCAACAACTTTAAGAAGAGAAAGGAGAATAAATGATCGGGTTCAGTGTGTTGCTTTAAGACCATACTACACAGCTCACGCAGGCAGCTGGGAATCATGCTGTCATAAAGGGTCAGAAAGACGTACACATTCGGAGGACATTTCGCCATTTTATTATACTTCATTTCTGTGCACCCCCTTCCCCCCCCCCCATGCTGTCACAGAGTAAGCATGGTGTGTGGGGTGTCTAGTGGTGGGATACACACAGAATACATTCATTTCTGAAAACATTCCATTCTGGGACAGAGGTGGGCATGGAGTGAGCCGATGAGCACAGGGTGGGTTTGTCTGTCAAAAAGGATGGGGACACCCAGGAAAGCGGTTGACTAGGTTTCGTGACAGCCTGCCCCCCCCGGCAGTCGAGTGCAACTAAAGGGTTTGGGGGCATGGTTCTAGAATTTTCTGCCAGAAGATTTTAAAACACAGGAAAGCTCCCCGGGATCTATATCTGCTGATACAAATCACCAGAATGAGTGAATGTCCCGGCAAACTCTGGACTATTTGCACCAATGTTGGGGTTCAGTGCAAGTTGTGTAGTGGTGGGATTCACACAGTATAGATATGGTATGAGATGTCTAGTGGTGGGATTTACACAGTATAGATATGATATGAGGTGTCTAGTGGTGGGATTCACACAGCATAGATATGGTACGAGGTGTCTAGTGGTGGGATTCACACAGTATAGATATGGTACGAGGTGTCTAGTGGTGGGATTCACACAGTATAGATATGGTACGAGGTGTCTAGTGGTGGGATTCACACAGTATAGATATGGTACGATGTGTCTAGTTGGGGGATTCACACAGTATAGATATGGTACGAGGTGTCTAGTGGTGGGATTCACACAGTATAGATATGGTACGATGTGTCTAGTGGTGGGATTCACACAGCATAGATATGGTGTCTGGTGGTGAGATTCACACAGTATAGATATGGTACGAGGTGTCTAGTGGTGGGATTCACACAGTATAGATATGGTACGAGGTGTCTAGTGGTGGGATTCACACAGTATAGATATGGTACGAGGTGTCTAGTGGTGGGATTCACACAGCATAGATATGGTACAAGGTGTCTAGTGGTGGGATTCACACAGTATGGATATGGTACAAGGTGTCTAGTGGTGGGATTCACACAGTATAGATATGGAACGTGGTGTCTAGTGGTGAGATTCACACAGTACGGATATGGTGCAAGGTGTTTAGTGGTGGGATTTACACAGTATAGATATGGTGCAAGATGTTTAGTGGTGGGATTCACACATTATGAATATGGTGTCTAGTGGTGGGATTCACACAATATGGATATGGTATGAGGTGTCTGGTGGTGGCTTTCACACAGCATGGATCTAGTGTGAGGTGTCTAGTGGTGGCATTCACACACTATGGATATGGTACAAGGTGTCTAGTGGTGGGATTCACACAGTATGGATATGGTGCAAGGTGTCTAGTGGTAGGATTCACACAGTATGGATATAGTGTGAGGTGTCTAGTGGTAGGATTCACACAGGATGGATATGGTACGTGGTGTCTAGTGGTGGGATTTACACAGTATAGATATGGTACGAGGTGTCTAGTGGTGGGATTCACACAGTATAGATATGGTACGAGGTGTCTAGTGGTGGGATTCACACAGTATAGATATGGTACGAGGTGTCTAGTGGTGGGATTCACACAGTATAGATATGGTACGTGGTGTCTAGTGGTGGGATTTACACAGTACGGATATGGTGCAAGGTGTCTAGTGGTGGGATTCATACAACATACATATGGTGTGAGGTGTCTAGTGGTGGGATTCACACAGTATGGATATGGTGCAAGGTGTCTAGTGGTGGGATTCACACAGTATGGATATAGTGTAAGGTGTATAGTGGTGGGATTCACACAGTACGAGGTGTCTAGTTTTTTTGATTCACACAGGACGAGGTGTCTAGTGGTGGGATTCACACAGTATGGATGCTCTGCGAGGTGTCTAGTGGTGGGATTCACACAACATGAGGTGTCTAGTGGTGGGATTCACACAACATGAGGTGTCTAGTGGTGGGATTCACACAACATGAGGTGTCTAGTGGTGGGATTCACACAGAACGAGGTGTCTAGTGGTGGGATTCACACAGGACGAGGTGTCTAGTGGTGGGATTCACACAGGACGAGGTGTCTAGTGGTGGGATTCACACAGTATGGATGCTCTGCGAGGTGTCTAGTGGTGGGATATTCACATTTCGAGTAGACACTGTGTATTTTCCGAGTGCTCAGGCACTATCAAAATTTTTGGAAACAAACATACATCACACACACACAATCCAAGGGCAGACAGAGATTGCTGTGCTGTGAATGTTATATAATGATATCGGTCACTGATAGTAAGGGCTGGATAGGCTGTGAGTGTCTGATCTGGCTCCCATCGCACGCCATGTATAGCAATGTCTTAATGCATACACTGTCTATTTGCTAAGACCAAATAGAGTCGGAATTAGTTTTTGCTCTGCATTAACCAGATTAAATTAAAACCTGAATCCTATACAAACTATACATGTCCCCTCCACATTGTTATATCACAGCCCCCAACCCCATGGGATGGGACCTTTCTATCGGCTGTCCTTCTCGCTAGTTTTACACATTTAGCAGATATGCCCCTATCTGCCGCTGGTTTTAGAGCTCTCTTATAGTAATATTGGGGTTTTATTGCGCTCCATAGGTTTTTTTTTATTTATTTGAAACTATGTAACGCTGCTGGCAGTGTGGCTGGCTGAGTAAACTGGGAGTGTATTGAGTAGAGATTATGGCCGCTGAGGTGTCTGCTTGTGATGAACCTTACACAATAATTATCCAGCACTAAGAAAGCAATTGGATTTTTTTTCCGACCAATATACCCGTCCTGGTAAAATGCTAGAATAATTTTGGTGTGCAAGTTTTGAATTAAGCTCACAATTCCCTGAATCTCCAGTTAAGTAAATACACCTCCCCGAGTCCCACACTAAAGACAGTGCTCTAAATTCAGGTCACTTGTCCAGACATGCACTCGCTGGCAGCGTCCGAACCAGAGTATTCTAGAGCCAATTCTTAGCAGGATCAATGAGAGAGCTTACTATCAATTCTAACTTATTTACTGAACCAGTAGCATTCTCTCCTTTACAAACAGACAAAGGATGTGATTTTTTGACGTTCTCTTCCTCTCTGTGTTTTCTCCCAACTCTTTATGTTTTGCAAACTAACTGAACAGCAGGCTTATCTCACGGACTTCAAAATTCCACAAAATACTCAAAACGTAACCAATCACATCCTGTACAACAGATAAAGAGGAAACAATGGAGATTATCCAAGATTGACAGAAAATGTAATCTTGTAGTGAACTAATTAATTCATTTTAAACTAAAAATATATAAAGAAGAATAATGTGACGGACCGCCTGGCACCCCGACCGGGAGCCTCCTAGTGCTCACCGAGTACTCCTAGCACTCCACCAAACACCAGCAGCACTGAAGTCCCCACTTCCAGCATTACAGCTTGGTTGGGTTCTCGCTGTCCTCCACCCACCCTGGACCCAAGATCAGGATCCAGCTTCCTGTGGGTAGACCTCTCCTCCAAGAGAGTGTAGCAGTATGCTGGAGCAAGTATAGTGATATAGCAATCCCCAGAGTATGTATAGCTGTCTCCTCCACACATGAGATGAGGCTCTCTGTTGAGGGTGAAGAGGATCTTGTTTATTGGTAGCCACAACTGGCCTTATATGCAGGTCCCCATGAAAGGGGCACTCCCCCCTGGACCTGAGAGTAAACCACAGTAGAAACAAATACACAATCACATTGGCACTCAGATCCAGGACACTCCCATACATAATAGGTTAATCCCTCCTCTGCACCTGGGAGATAATTGAGTCAAGCACTGCATTAACTCATTTATCTCCAGACATAAAAACACAAATCTTTATAAAAATATTAAAAATGCACTCGACGACCAAACACTGCTGTATGTGTTCGCGGCTAAAGGTGGCCATCGCCACGTGTTCGCACATACGAACGACGGCCACCCAGCTAACCACTTAGAACGGTCAATAAGGGCAATAAGCAGCACACAACTGTTTTGGGTGGTCGGTTCACTACACAGTACACCTAACGTGTGTGGGAGTCTGGAGTGTCCATTTAATAATATAAACCCACCCAGTATAACTGTAACCTAACTACACAGTGCACCTAACATGTGTGGGAGCCTGGAGTGTCCCTGTAATAATATAAACCCACCCAGTATAACTAACTGTAACCTAACCTACACAGTGCACCTAACATGTGTGGGAGCCTGGAGTGTCCCTTTAATAATATAAACCCACCCAGTATAACTAACTGTAACCTAACCTACACAGTGCATCTAACGTGTGTGGGAGCCTGGAGTGTCCCTTTAATAATATAAACCCACCCAGTATAACTAACTGTAACCTAACCTACACAGTGCATCTAACGTGTGTGGGAGCCTGGAGTGTCCCTTTAATAATATAAACCCACCCAGTATAACTAACTGTAACCTAACCTACACAGTGCATCTAACGTGTGTGGGAGCCTGGAGTGTCCCTTTAATAATATAAACCCACCCAGTATAACTAACTGTAACCTAACCTACACAGTGCACCTAACGTGTGTGGGAGCCTGGAGTGTCCCTTTAATAATATAAACCCACCCAGTATAACTAACTGTAACCTAACCTACACAGTGCACTAACGTGTGTGGGAGCCTGGAGTGTCCCTATAATAATATAAACCCACCCAGTATAACTAACTGTAACCTAACCTACACAGTGCATCTAACGTGTGTGGGAGCCTGGAGTGTCCCTTTAATAATATAAACCCACCCAGTATAACTAACTGTAACCTAACCTACACAGCGCACCTAACATGTGTGGGAGCCTGGAGGGTCCCTTTAATAATATAAACCCACCCAGTATAACTAACCGTAACCTAACTTACACAGTGCACCTAACGTATGTCCCAGATTTCAGTGCCATCATTGTATTGCCTAGATTTTGGTACAGTTGCAGCATGCAGATTTTATGTACTCAGGGTTTAAATGGCATTTCCTGAATTGATTCAGTAACACAGTATTATTCAGCCAGTTTTTCTGGGAGCATTCTACGCAGCCTTTTATCATCGCTGGGACTGCCCATATGTCACTCGCAATCAGAGACCTGAGGCAGAACATTATTTAATCAATGAGGTGAGACAGCAGGAAGCGTGGATTTTAAGGGGTGCGTAAGTAAAGCCTTTTGGCATATTGGCCTCTAGTCCGGCTCTGAGATAAAAAGATAAAAACCAAATATCTGGATATGTAGAAGATGAGGTACATGTGACAGATGTAGCCTTGGATCAGCAGTGGGACCTCTGTGGGTGTATATATGTTATGAATACACTATTTCTGGTTTACAGTTTGTTTAAGGGGAACTTTTACTTGGAACTAACCCTAATTAGCTATTGACATCACAATCCAGTTCTGTCCTGGAATTACCAGGGCACACATTGTCACATTGTATTAAAGAAGAAACAGTGTTACGTTTTAAAAACTGGGGCAAAAATGTAAAAGGGAGCAGTCACCGAGTGTCACCTGTTGTGTTCAGCTCATAATTTGTGTGAAACGCCGGCATTGGTTAATTAGCCAGATTGGGGGACACGGCTTCTTGGTGGTATTAGGTGGCTAAATATAGACTGCTTATGATGAAAGTTCTTTATCTCGCCTATGTAACTCTCCGTCGCTCTCTCTATGGGTCTATTTCTGTCTACCTCACTGTATTCTGTCTATCTTCATTTCTCTGTCTCCATATCTGCTCATCTGTGTCCCCTTATGTTTCTCTGCCTCTTTGTGGTTCTCTATATCTTTATGTGTATCTTCATTTTTCTATGTCTCTCTGTCATTCTGTATCCTTTTGTCAGTATTTTTACGACTCTCTGTGCCTCTCCGTCTCTCTGTGACACTGTCTCTCTGACTAATTCTGTCTCTGTCTCTGTGTGTCTTTGTATCTCCATCTCTCTCTTTGACTGCCTCTGTGTCTCCATGTCTCTTTGTATATTTTTTAACCCTCTGTCTCTCTGTGTCTGCCTCTGTCTCTCACCAGGTGCTTCTTCATGTCTCTCAGAGTGTCAACTGTGTTTCTCTTTCTCTCTGACTGTCTCTGTATCTCTCTGTACCTCTCTGTGACTCTCAATGATTCTCTCTCTGTATTTCTCATTGTCTATGTATCTCTGTTTCTGTGTGTCTTTAGCAGTGTCTCTCCATGTCTCCACTTGCCTCTCTGTGTCTCCCTCTGTCTGTATGTATGTGTCTTTCTGTGAGTCCCCCCTCTCTCTCTCTTTCTGTTTATCTGTGTATCAGAGTCCATTTCTCTCCATGTCTCTGTACCTCTCCATGTCTCTTTATCCTTGTCTCTTTCAGTGTATCTGTGTTTGTGTTTCTGTATCTGTGCGTCTCTGTATTTGTGTCTCTCCATGCCTCTGTATGTGTATCTCTCTGTGTCTATGCATCTGTGTCTCTCCATGTTGCTGTATCTGTGTTTCTTTCCATTTTTCAATGTCTCTGTAACTGTGTGTCTCTGTAACTGTGTATCTCTGTATCAGGGGCACATGTAGGAGTGTGGGGATAGATGCATGGGATTGGTTGGGAAAGAGTGTGTGGGTGGGATTATGTTCTGTGTAAGTTAGTGTGGGGGAGGTCTTACCTCAGTGCCGCTTGGGATTCGGGCCAGCAAACAGCTTCCCTCCTGCCCGCCGTATTGGTATATTTCGTCACAGCTAGCTGGGGGTATGTCCTTGCCAATTGAGTTTGAGGGGTTACGTTTAAGTATATGGAATGAGATGAACACGTTTTTAAGGTCTCAACCTCCCCTGCTTCAAAAGGTTAAACATTAGGTTGCCTGAGGTGTTGTGCCCATCGAGCGTGGATAAGGTCGGCTGATGGCGGGCATTGGAAATATATGATTTTTATGACGAGGGGGGAGGTGAGACGAAGTAGTGATTAGGAACCACTGTATGTTTATTGGCAAGGACGGTTGGGTCACTGTATAACACTATGGGTGGAGTTATATATGTATATATGTTAATTTATGCTTATTTATGTCTAACGTTTTGGTTACAGAAAGAAGAGATTTAATAAATAAAGTTATGGATGTGTTATGCAGTAATTTATTTATGTTAGAATAAATGCTGTGGCCTGTTTCATCCATACTAAGTGGTCTGTCGTTATTGGGGGGTTGAATGGGGTTAGTTTATGTTCTAGGCTGCATCGCGATTCCCCACTACGTACATATATGTGTCTCTCCATATCTCTGTATCTGTGTCTCTCTGTGTCTTTGCATCTGTCTCTCCATTTCTCTGTGTCTGAGTGTCCCTGTATCTCTGTGTTTTTGCATCTGTGTCTCTCCGTGTCTTTGTATCTGTGTGTCTCTTCCCATTTCTCTGTGTGTTTCTTTATCTGTGTGTTTCTGTAACTGTGTGTCTCTGTATCTGTGTTTCTCCATGTCTCTTTCCATTTCTTTGTGTCTATGTATCTGTGTGTTTCTTTATCTGTGTGTTTTTGTAACTGTGTGTTTCTGTATCTGTGTCTGTCTGTGTCCGTCTCCATCATTCTATATTGTGATACCTTTATCACCACATGCCCTTATTTTATTTGTCCTCCTGGCGTACTTTCTCTCCTTTGCAATAATTAACTACAAATCATCTGAGTGCGACTTGCTGGGTGTGGAGTATTTTTATAGATTTTTTCACACAGCTATAAATATAGTAGGAAGTAGTGTTATGAGATTTTTGCGATGATGTATATAATGAGATTTTTTCAAATGCTACTATCTGCTGCAACGCAGTTATCCTTTTTTGTCCAATCTTGGCCCTAATGCTTTGTGTGCAGCATAACCAGGCTGTTTGTGCCCGGTTTACATATTGAAGATACTTGTATGAATAATGTACAGATAATGAGCCACCTCTCCCCTCCCCCTACGTCTTTCCGATGACGAGCTGGAAATGTCAGGGATTCCCCATTTCCCCAGGTGGTTATTATCTTGAGTTGTCGTTGCGTAGGTTTTTATCCAAGGAATAAATTGAGTTGCCCCCTGATGCCCCAGGACAGCGGGAAGGCACCATTCATTAGTGAATGCTTCCAGTTGCTGGGTTATGGATGCCATCTTATTCCCTGTTGGAAATATATTTCCAATGGTTCTTTTAATCTCACAGGAAAACTATACCTTAATACCGCAATGTTTCTTACTGTCTATTCTAATTATATAAATATATGGCAAGAAGGAGGGAGAACGAAGGAGAACAGAGATAGGGGGAGGCATATAGCTACCAACTGTCCCAGATCCAGTTATGGGAACCTTCCCAAAAGTCCTATATAGTCACTGAGTCACTGAGTACATCACAAAATATCCCCACATTAGTAACTTGCTAATGGCTTTCTGCTTCAATCTAGTCGCACTGATTGTAAACATGGCTCTAATATAAGTAATAGAAAGAGAGAGAGAAAGGAAGAGGAGTGAATAGGGGACAAATGAGAGAGAGCGAGAGAGCGAGAGATAGAGAGGGAGAGGAGGGAACAGGGGCCAAGGGAGAGAGAGAGAGAGAGAGAGAGAGAGAGAGAGAGAGAGAGAAGGAGGGCAGGGAAAAGGGGCCAAAGGAGAGAGAGAGAGAGAGAGAGAGAGAGAGAGAGAGAGGGAGGGCAGGAAAAGGGCCAAAGGAGAGAGAGAGGGAGAGGGTTATGGGGGTCAGAGGAGAGAGGGAGAGAAAAAGTGAGAGGGGCTATGGGGGTAAAGAGGAGAGAGAGGGAGAGATGTTATGGGGAATGGAGAGAGAGAGAGGGAGAGTGAGGGAGATAGAGAAGGAGATGGATTATGGGGACAGAGGAGAGAAAGAAAGAGAGAGAGGGAGAGGGTTATGGGGGTCAGAGGAGAGAGGGAGAGAAAAAGTGAGAGGGGCTATGGGGGTAAAGAGGAGAGAGAGGGAGAGATGTTATGGGGAATGGAGAGAGAGAGAGGGAGAGTGAGGGAGATAGAGAAGGAGATGGATTATGGGGACAGAGGAGAGAAAGAAAGAGAGAGAGGGAGAGGGTTATGGGGGTCAGAGGAGAGAGGGAGAGAAAAAGTGAGAGGGGCTATGGGGGTAAAGAGGAGAGAGAGATGGTATGGGGAATGGAGAGAGAGAGAGAGGGACAGAGGAGAGAGAGGGAGAGAGAGGGAGAGAGAGAGGGAGAGAGAGAGGGAGAGAGAGAGGGAGAGAGAGAGGGAGAGAGGTTATGGGGTAAAGAGGATAAATAGATAAAGGGAGAGGGGGGATTGGACACAAATGAGAGAGAGAGAAAGAGAGAGAGGGGGAATGGTGGGACAGGAGAGAAAGTGAGAGTGGGAAGCTGACTTGAAAATAGGGAGAGTGAAAGGGAATGCTTTGATTTGCATTGCTAAGAGAAACTCATTGAATTCCCCCTTTACTTAAAGGGGCACTCTGGACACCAAAACACATTTAACTCATTTGATTGTGGTTTTAAACTCATTAATATGCTGTATTTTTTTTACATGATCAAATCTTTAAAGTTTTTGCATTAAAAAAAAAATGTTTTTGACCTACTTTAGCCCCACTCCCTAACTACAGAAACATAATTCCTTATCAATATACGTACACAGCCCAGCCAATGACAGCACAGAAATAACTGAGATACAAAACAGCCTGTATTAGAAGCAGAGGACACTCAGTGAGACGTATCGTAAAGATATCACTACCTGTTTGTTGTTTTTTTGACTGTCTGCAGCTCATTTGGTGCTGTTGTAACTGAGTCTATGTACATACATTTAATAAGGAAGTATTTTTCTTGAGTGAGGAGGCGTGGCTAAAGAGGCCGGCTTCCATGCAACATTCTGTAAAACATATTATTTTAACACAGTGGGACCTCGGTTTACAAACGCCTCGGTTAACATAATTTTCAGTTTACAAATGAAAGTCCATTGAAAATAATGCCTCGGTTTACAATTTTTTTTTGCAATACAAAGCAAGTTTCCCCAGGATGCATTGCACCTGGGAGGTTTATAGCTCTGTGCATGCTGGAGCCTGTGGGTAGCACGTGGCATCGAGTGTGGGGCTGTTGTGTGTTCTGCATTGTGGGTTGGTTTCCATGCCAGCTCATTTTGACTTTTTTCTGACCTCCAAAACAGATTAAATGGTTTTCAATGCATTCCTATGGGAAACCGTGTTTCGGTTTACAAATTTTTCGCAATAAGAAACGACCCAGAGAACGCATTAAATTCATAAACTGAGGTCCCACTGTATGTATATATATATATATATATATTGGTGTGTATGTGTATATATATAATTCAAAGAAATTCCTTGCACGTTAGCGGAAAATCCTCTGTATTACCGGGTGGTAAAGGCAAGTCTCCAATAGATAAAATAATAAACATAGAATGTGACGGCAGATGAAAACCGTTCGGCCCATCTAGTCTGCCCAATTTTCTAAATACTTTCATTAGTCCCTAGCCTTATCTTATAGTTAGGATAGCCTTATGCCTATCCCACGCATGTTTAATCTCCTTCACTGTATTAACCTCTACCACTTCAGCTGGAAGGCTATTCCATGCATCCACTACCCTCTCAGTAAAGTAATACTTCCTGATATTAATTTTAAACCTTTGACCCTCTAATTTAAGACTATGTCCTCTTGTTGTGGTAGTTTTTCTTCTTTTAAATATAGTCTTTACTGTGTTGATTCCCTTTATATATTTAAATGTTTCTATCATATCCCCCCTGTCTCGTCTTTCCTCCAAGCTATACATGTTAAGATCCTTTAACCTTTCCTGGTAAGTTTTATCCCGCAATCCATGAACCAGTTTAGTAGCCCTTCTCTGAACCCTCTCTAAGGTATCAATATCTTTCTGAAGATACGGTCTCCAGTACTGTGTACAATACTCCAAGTGAGGTCTCACCAGTGTTCTGTACAATGGCATGAGCACTTCCCTCTTTCTACTGCTAATACCTCTCCCTATACAACCAAGCATTCTGCTAGCATTTCCTGCTGCTCTATTACATTGTCTGCCTACCTTTAAGTCATCAGAAATAATCACCCCTAAATCCCTTTCCTCATATGTTGAGGTTAGGACTCTATCAAATATTCTGTGCTCGGCCCTTGGGTTTTTACGTCCAAGATGCATTATCTTGCACTTATCCACATTAAATGTCAGTAGCAGGCTTATGCAATGTATGATTGTGACGGTGCAATCCTTTACTCCGTCAAGCATTCCCTTCTTCCCATAAAGTAAAATCGCCAAGTAATCCACAGAGTAATAAATCGCTGGTATCGCCGAATAATTCACACATGAGCCAAGGCTTAATGCTGGAACAATTCTGATGTACTGAGAAACAAGGCACACAATTTATACAGTACATAACTCCTCCTCTGGGCCAGGCTAGATAATTGGGTTTGAGCACTTATCAAACTCAATTATCTAGTGGCCAGAAAAGTTAAAATTCTTCACAATTATTAGAAACATACTTTATACATAACATAACATACCCATATCCCTAGGTAGCTGAGGGTGATGTGAGCAACCTATCCAAATTTCGGGAGAATCCGTTTGGTAGTTTTGGAGTTATACCGTGTGGAAGTTTGACCGGCTCGCCACGTGTTTGTAGCCGACCCAGAGTTCCATGAAATCAGTGGTGCGAGCCGGTCTCTGTTCGGATGAAAAATGCACGAAAACCCCCATAAATATAATGTAGCTGGTTACCTGAGAGTGCTCCACTCGTTCGGTAGATTGAAACTACCAAACGCCATTCGTCTGCAATTCATGTAAATGGGTCCGACGGGACTTCCATGGGGGACCGGGTATTGCTGGAGAGCCATGCCGAAATTAGTTCCAGGCGCTCGACGCCTAAGTCCCGCTGGCCGGCCGTTTGGGAGTTTAAGATGGCCGCCATCCATTGTTCTAGCCTCGTGTTCGTGTCCCGAAAAGGCCACCCAGGAGCACTCAATGAGCTTGTGGTTTTGTGCAATAACGCAGGATTCTACATTCTAATTGCTACCCAGGGTGTTCCTCGTTTGGTAAAATAGCTATTTTACCAAACAAGGGATTTGACGAATAGAAAGTAACGAATGAACTAGTAATAAAGGTAATAAATCCACGAACAAAGTAGCAGGGAGAGAAAGTACCGAATGCATGGAAGGTGATTCATCACAGGACTCTTAAATATTCTGTGCTCGGCCCTTGGGTTTTTATGTCCAAGATGCATTATCTTGCACTTATCCACATTAAATGTCAGTTGCCACAACTCTGACCATGTTTCTAGTTTACCTAAATAATTTGCCATTTGGTTTATCCCTCCTGGAACATCAACCCTATTACATATCTTAATATCATCAGCAAAAAGACATACCTTACCATCAAGACCTTCTGCAATATCACTAATAAAAATATTAAAGAGAATGGGCCCAAGTACAGATCCCTGAGTTACTCCACTGGTGACATGCCCATACTTCGATTATTTTCAGCCTAATGATGGCTTGCTTCACTGATAGTGACAGCTCTTTGGATCTCATATTGAGAGTTGACAGCAACAGATTCCAAATGCAAATAGCACACTTGAAATGAACTCTGGACCTTTTATCTGCTCCTTGTAAATAGGGTAATGAGGGAATAACACACACCTGGCCATGGAACAGCTGAGCAGCCAATTGTCCCATTACTTTTGGTCCCTTGAAAAGTGTGAGGCACATATACAAACTGTTGTAATTCCTACTCCGTTCACCTGATTTGGATGTAAATACCCTCAAATTAAAGCTGAACGTATGCAGTTAAAGCACATCTTGTTTGTTTCATTTCAAACCCATTGTGTTGGTGTATAGAGCCAAAAAGATTAGAATTGTGTCGATGTCCTAATAATTATAGACCTGACTGTATTGTAATTTGAGAAAAGTCTGTTTTTCTAAAGTCTAAAACTTTTGTTTTTGTGTGGTGTGACTCAGTCACTGTTCTTATATTAAACCACACTGACTGATGATCACTGGATCCTAAACTTTCACCTACAGTAATATCTAATACCAAATCTCCATTTGTCAACACTAAATCTAGTATGGCCTCTTTACGAGTTGGCTCTTCCATTACTTGTTTTATAGATAGTCCCAGTAGGGAGTTTAGCATATGTGTGCTCCTGGCACAAGCAGCTATTTTTGTTTTCCAATTCACATCAGGAAGATTAAAGTCACCCATGATGATAACTTCCCCCTTCATTGTCATTTTAGCTATTTCCTCAACTAGTAGATTATCTAACTCTTCAATTTGTCCTGGGGGCCTATAAATCACACCTACACGAGTTACTGTGTGATTACCAAATTCTAACGTAACCCAAACGGACTCTATGTTCACCTCAATAATTTTTATTAGGCTAAATTTTATGCTATCCTTCACATACAGGGCCACCCCTCCCCCTTTCTTGCCTTCCCTATCTTTTCTATTTAAAGAGTACCCTGGTATTGCTATGTCCCAGACATCTTTCTCATTGTACCATGTCTCAGTAACAGTGACTAAATCTACACTATCAGTTGCCATTATTGCCACAAGTTCATGGATCTTATTCCCTAAACTGCGAGCATTTGTAGACATGACTCTAAGCTTATCATTTTTTAACACACTTGCTACAGGTACCTTCTGTCCTTGTTTTGGGAGGAAATTGGATTGATGTTTTATCACCCTTCCCCCCCCTCCTAGTTTAAATACTTCCTAGCAAAACCTCTGAACCTCTCACTGAGAACATTTGTTCCCTTTTGAGAAAGATGCAAACCATCTTTTTTGTACAGCTTATTTCCATTCCAAACAGAGCTACCATGAGAAATAAAGCCAAACCCTTGCTCCCGACACCATTCACAAAGCCACAAGTTAAAGTTCCTAATACACATCCGCCTGTCGTTCTGAGTGTTATGCACAGGCAGAACTTCAGAGAATGACAGTGTGGAAGCAACCTGCCGTATATCATTGGCAAAAATACTAAAAACTTCCTTTACCTCTGAAACCTCATTGCAAGCCAAGTCATTATATAGTTACAAGTACATCCAAATCCCCTTCCTGCTTTGCTCGCTTAACAATATTACAGATACGTATCCTGTCTCTGTGAGCAGTAGCTCCGGGAAGACACCTCACAAGACCACCATTGTCCATCTCCACACCTCTTATGATGGAATCCCCCAACAACAACTGTTTTCTATTAGGCCTCACCAAGCCTGTCTCCACAAAACCACTACTCTCAGTGCCTGAGCCTGTCTCCATAACATCACTACACCTGGTGCCTGAGAATGTCTCCATAACACCACTCGGTGCCTGAGCCTGTCTCCACAACACCACTACACTCAGTGCCTGAGCCTGTCTCCACAACACCACTACACTCAGTGCCTGAGTCTGTCTCCACAACACCACTACACTCGGTGCCTGAGCCTGTCTCCACAACACCACTACACTCAGTGCCTGAGTCTGTCTCAACAACATCACTACACTTGGTGCCTGAGCCTGTCTCAACAACACCACTACACTCGGTGCCTGAGCCTGTTTCCATAACACCACTACACTCGGTGTCTGAGCCTGTCTCCACTACACTCGGTGTCTGAGCCTGTCTCTCGTGAATACACTCAGTGCCTGAGCCTGTATCCATAACACAACTACCCTCAGTGCCTGAGCCTGTCTCCACAACACCACTACACTCGGTGCCTGAGCCTGTCTCCACAACACTACTACCCTCAGTGCCTGAGCCTGTCTCCACAACACTACTACCCTCAGTGCCTGAGCCTGTCTCCACAACACCACTACACTCAGTGCCTGAGCCTGTCTCCACAACACCACTACACTCGGTGCCTGAGCCTGTCTCCACAACACTACTACCCTCAGTGTCTGAGCCTGTCTCCACAACACCACTACCCTCAGTGTCTGAGCCTGTCTCCACAACACCACTACACTCGGTGCCTGAGCCTGTCTCAACAACACCACTACACTCGGTGCCTGAGCCTGTTTCCATAACACCACTACACTCAGTGTCTGAGCCTGTCTCCACTACACTCGGTGTCTGAGCCTGTCTCTCGTGAATACACTCAGTGCCTGAGCCTGTATCCATAACACAACTACCCTCAGTGCCTGAGCCTGTCTCCACAACACCACTACACTCGGTGCCTGAGCCTGTCTCCACAACACTACTACCCTCAGTGCCTGAGCCTGTCTCCACAACACTACTACCCTCAGTGCCTGAGCCTGTCTCCACAACACCACTACACTCAGTGCCTGAGCCTGTCTCCACAACACCACTACACTCGGTGCCTGAGCCTGTCTCCACAACACCACTACCCTCAGTGTCTGAGCCTGTCTCCACAACACCACTACACTCGGTGCCTGAGCCTGTCTCACAACACTACTACCCTCAGTGTCTGAGCCTGTCTCCACAACACCACTACACTCGGTGCTTGAGCCTGTCTCCACAACACCACTACAATATGCCTTTTATCCAAAACTCTAAGTCTACCAGATCCTACAGTAATCCATCTGCCATTCCTAGTACGTCTCTGCTGCATATATATATATATATATTGTAAATGGTAAGGCTGCACTATAGAGCTTTTTTTTTTTTTAAAGACAGAGAGTGCAGCCTCACCATTTACCATTATATATATATTGTAATAAATATCCTTTAAATACTTGAGCAATGCAAAAACTCAGCATATTAATCCTATCAAAAGCCTTAAAGTTGTACTGGCTCCTGTGATGTTCCTCTAAGAGAACTTGGAATGCGATATGTTTGAGTGTGGCCTTTTAAGGAAGATTGTGTCATTTTTAGATGTGAATATGTGACAGAGTTTTAGCAAAAAGACTCACACTAACAGGTCACTAGCCCAACATTCCTGGGAAACTGCAAATTTTATAGAGAGAAAAGACAAGCTTTAGAAGAATTCTCCAATTCAGCAAATACCCAGATCAGTTACTAACAAGGTATTTCCTTCGTCAATTGTCTTCCGGTTCCAGATCATACTAATTATCCCAATAGATCGTAGGTTTCACACCTTCTGCAGACTTGTGGCACATTGAGAAAACATCACTGGCATGTTTACACCTTCTGCAGACTTGTGGCACATTGAGGATACATCACTGGCATTCCCACACCTTCTGCAGACTTGTGGCACATTGAGAATACATCACTGGCATTCCCACACCTTCTGCAGACTTGTGGCACATTGAGAATACATCACTGGCATTTCCACACCTTCTGCAGACTTGTGGCACATTGAGAAAACATCACTGGCATTCCCACACCTTCTGCAGACTTGTGGCACATTGAGAAAACATCACTGGCATTCCCACACCTTCTGCAGACTTGTGGCACATTGAGAATACATCACTGGCATTCCCACACCTTCTGCAGACTTGTGGCACATTGAGGATACATCACTGGCATTCCCACACCTTCTGCAGACTTGTGGCACATTGAGAATACATCAGTGGCATTCCCACACCTTCTGCAGACTTGTGGCACATTGAGAATACATCACTGGCGTTTTTACACCTTCTGCAGACTTGTGGCACATTGAGAATACATCACTGGCATTTCCACACCTTCTGCAGACTTGTGGCACATTGAGAAAACATCACTGGCATTCCCACACCTTCTGCAGACTTGTGGCACATTGAGAAAACATCACTGGCATTCCCACACCTTCTGCAGACTTGTGGCACATTGAGAATACATCACTGGCATTCCCACACCTTCTGCAGACTTGTGGCACATTGAGAATACATCACTGGCATTCCCACACCTTCTGCAGACTTGTGGCACATTGAGAATACATCAGTGGCATTCCCACACCTTCTGCAGACTTGTGGCACATTGAGAATACATCACTGGCGTTTTTACACCTTCTGCAGACTTGTGGTGCATTGAGAAAACATCACTGGTGTTTCTACACCTTTGTACATAAAATATTCACTATATATTACACTGTCATAAAATGTTCAAATGTTGTTAAATTATATATATTGATTTTAAATATTTTTATTTATTTATTTTTTTTAATATTTTTTATTTTGTATTTTTTTCAAGCTAAGTGAGCGGCCATGTTGGGTCGGACTCTACAGCTATCTCACCAACTGCTGCTCAACCTAACTTGCTGCCGCTGTGATCGCTCTGTGTGTGAACCTGCAACGGCAGCAAGTTAGGCTGAGCAGCAGTAGGTCAGATAACTGTAATCGGACCCAAGGATGGCCGCTCAGCCAGAAAAAGTTATATTTTCTCAAAAAAATAAATAAAAAATTAAATCAAAATACATCATTTAAAATAAAATTATTCAGTTTCATTAAATGTAATAAATGTTAAAAAGCAAGCTGTGAAGTTTTGATGGCACTTGGCCTTGAATTTGCATATTTGCAGTCGCACAAAAAGCACATATCTTGTGAAGATGACATCATGACCTCTCCTGTGTCACTGCGCCTCAGCACAGCCATATACACAGCAAAGCCTTACACTGTTCTCCAATTACGGGGTTCAGCATTCCCTAATACTGGATAAAATGGGTTAATTAGGGTAATGAATAGACAAATAAATATGCAGAATTTACACATGCCATAGCGCAGACAAATGCTGCTATCGGTGGCATTTTATTACCTCTACTTTTGCATCAGTTTGATTTATACAGTCAGTAAGCATGTCGTAAAAATGTACACGTGTAATAAGCGCCATCCATCTCGCGAATGCAGTAATTAGCCAGAGTTCCGGATCGCCTCCCAATTAAACCGACAAGATCGCAATCCCAAAACGGCCTCCTGGAATTATTCCATCTTAAAAAAGATCACAAAAAAAAAATTCCCAGGAGAAATATTTTTTCCAACGTTCGGTATCCATTTTCAGTGTGCGTTATTAAAGAGACGTGTTCGCTGACTGCGGTCACCGCGTGCATTTAGTGGAATGATTTATTGTGCACTTCAAGCCAGATCCATTCTTCTTTTCCTGCATATTTGTGGGTTATAATGCTCAGCTATTTGTTCAGTTTACTGTAAATGTGATTACTTCAGCACTATTTTAATATTTTTATTAATTATTCAGTACAGCATTGCAGATGTACACGGAATTATCTGTTTGTCTCCAATACAAAAAAAAATCAAGCTTTCTAATTTCACGTAACTTAGAACTCAGTGAGATTGGAGAGATGTCAATGGTCGTTGTCCGTGTTCCCCCAAAGTATTATTTTGTCCGTCATTGAAACTGTTGAAAAATAAAATCTTTAGAATTGTGCCCGAAGTTCACAGTGGGCACCCTTTGTTCTGACGCAAACTGCAGAGTGAGGTTACTTAAAACGTTTATTTCTTAACAAATTGCTGGAATGTACACATACTAAAATAAACCCATGATATGCAGCAATTCAATCAAGTATTTTTTATATTATTATTCGTAAAATAGCGGAATGTGAATCAGCATGTGGGGATATACATTAACAGACGCAGGAGATTTCCTGCATTGCAAGGATAGTGAATAAACCACAGCATTTGTTCACTAAGCTGAAAAATAGAGCGGTTGTAAACTCGAATTGCAATTTTAAGAAAAAAAAAGAGTTGATTTGGATAAATAATTATTGGTGGGTTACAGGAATGTAATCTGTACGGCAAATCGTTGGATTTTCTGTAGAAAATGTTAGACATATTAGTTCGAGAATTTTAGTTGACTTTAGCTGTGATCTGATGAGTAAATAGCATGAGGCTGAGTGAACGACCCGTGCTATATCTGTACATTAATACATTACTGAGTATAATGGACAGAAGGATTTACTGGAGGTGAATAGCCCCCACAGTGTCCTTAAATAAGAGGGACAGTCGCTAAGTTTGTCCCAAATCCCTCTGCCCCTCTTTTCTATCCCTCTCTCACTCCTTTCTCTCCTAATGCCCCTCTTTTCTAGGAGCTCCATATTGTTGGTGTGTTGGAGTGTACAGGGAGTGCAGAATTATTAGGCAAGTTGTATTTTTGAGGATTCATTTTATTATTGAACAACAACCATGTTCTCAATGAACCCATAAAACTCATTAATATCAAAGCTGAATATTTTTGGAAGTAGTTTTTAGTTTGTTTTTAGTTTTAGCTATGTTAGGGGGATATCTGTGTGTGCAGGTGACTATTACTGTGCATAATTATTAGGCAACTTAACAAAAAACAAATATATACCCATTTCAATTATTTATTATTACCAGTGAAACCAATATAACATCTCAACATTCACAAATATACATTTCTGACATTCAAAAACAAAACAAAAACAAATCAGTGACCAATATAGCCAGTGGGGTACCTCAGGGATCTGTACTTGGACCCAGTGGCGTACTAAGGGGGGGGGGCCCGGGTGCCAGCCGGGTGGGGGGTGCCATGGCCAGCCCCGCAGCCCCCCATGCTGCAGCCGCCCGAGCGCTCTGTATTGAGCCTCAGGCGGCTGCAGCTTTGCCCGGGCGGTGCGTCCATGAGGGCGGACCGCACCGCCCGGGCGCAGCCTGAGAAAGGGGGCTGACAGGAGGGAAGCGCTGAGCGCTCCCTCCTGTCAGCTTCCTTTGCTGTAGCGTGGCCGAGCCCTGCAGCATGATAGTCCGCGGGTACAGAGAGCAGCTGTCTCCTGTACCCGGCCGGACTAACAGGAAGTGCACACTGAGTGTTCACTTCCTGTTAGTCCGGCCAGGTACAGGAGACAGCTGCTCTCTGTACCCGCGGACTATACTGGGCTCGGCCACGCTACAGCAAAGGTAGGGGGAGGGGAGAGAAAGGTGGGGGTGAGAAAGAGGAGAAAGGGGGCGTGAGAGAGAAAGAAGGGGGTGAGGAAAAAGGAGGGGGGGTGAAAGAGAGAAGGGGGGTGAAAAGAGGAGAGGAGGGGGTGAAAAGGAGCAGGCAAGTGAGAGGAGGGGTGAAAGAGGAGAAAGGTGGGTGAAAAGGAGAAAGAGGTGAGAGAGGGGTGAAGAGGAGAAAGGGGCGGAAAAGAGGAGAGAGGGGGGTGAAAAGGAGAAAGGGGGGGTGAGAGAGGGGTGAAAGAGGAGAAAGGGGTGAAAAAGAGGAGAGAGGGGGTGAAAGAGGAGAAAGGGGGACAAAGGGGCAGAGGAGAGGGGGGTGAAAAGGAGAGGGGGGTGAAAGGGGGACAAAGGGGTGGAAAAGAGGAGAGGGGGGTGAAAGAGGAGAAAGGGGTGAAAAGGAGGGGGGTGAAAAGAGGAGAGAGGGGGGGTGAAAAAGGAGAAAGGGGGTGAGAGAGGGGTGAAAAGAGGAGAGAGGGGGGGTGAAAAGGAGAAAGGGGGGTGGGAGATAGGGGTGAGAAAGAGGAGAAAGGGGTGAGAAAGGAGGGGGGGTGAGAAAGAGGAGAAAGGGGGGGAAAGGAAGGAGGGGGGAGAGAAAGGAGGGGAAGAGAAAGGAGAGGGGGGGTGAGAAATTAGGAGGGGGGAAGAGAAATTAGGAGGGAGGGAGAGATATTAGGAGGAGGGAGAGATATTAGGAGGGGGAAAGAGAAATTAGGGGGGGAGAGAAATAGAAATTGGGGGGGAGAGAAATTGAAATTAGGAGGGGGGAAGAGATATTAGGAGGGGGGAAAGAGAAATTAGGAGGGGGGTGAGAAAGAGAAATTGGGAGGAGGAGAAGGAAATTGGAGCGGGAGGAGAGATTGACATTCATCACATACACACAATGCACCCTTTGCACACAGAAAAACACACAATGCATTACACACACAGACACACATACACAAGCAATGCAACCATTACACACAATGCATCCCTTACACACACAGAAACACACAATGCATTCATTACACACACTCAATGCATCCCATACATACACAGAAACACACCTTGCAGCCCTTACACATACAAACACAATTTTACACAATGCATTCCTTACACACATATCAGGACATCCCCTACACACTCCACCGAAGGTGAACAAACTCATTGGTGGAACATGAAGGTGGACCCTGGGACCCAGACCTTGAGCTGTGTAAAGGACGCCCAAAAAATGGAGCTGCTTCCCGTTCTCCCAGAACATTGATTTTTGTGACCACAGTTACAAACCGCCTCCAGAGAGCCTGTTCTGCACCAGACCAGTGGAGCCAGACTGCAGCTAGAGCCCATCATCATCCTCATCTGGTTGTAAGTAGGCAATCTAGTATATTATTCGTGGCACTAAGCTCTAATTTACCTCACATTAAAGAAACACTATATCCCCAGAACCACTTCAGCTTAATGTAGTGGTTCTGGTGTCTATAGCCTGTCCTTGCAGGCCTTTTAATGTAAACACGGCGGCACTGCAGCACTGGCGTTAGTTAACATGGCAAATCATATGTGTGGGGCATTGTGATGTCACATGGGGGGGGGGCGGCAAACTTTACTTTTGCCTAGGGCGGCAAAAATCCTTGCACCGGCTCTGGCTGGAGGGGGCTGTGTGAGCTGTGGCCGCATAGTGTCCCATGGTAGTTAGGGTGCCGTGCGGCCAGTACAGCTCACACAAGCAAACAGCTGATAAACTGGCCGCACGGAGTAAATGTGTATGTGTGACTGTCTGCCTGTGACTGTATGTGACTGTCTGCCTGTAAATGTGTGTGTGGGGCTGCAGGGATTTTGTAGAAGGGGGCGGGGGTTTTGTATTGGGACAGGAGTCTTTACAAATTGTAAAAAAAAAAAAAGAGAACATTTAAAAATTTTTACAGGTTTTTTTTTTTGGGGGGGGGGGGGGGGTGCCAAGCACAGGATCCGCCCCGGGTGCCAAATGCTCTAGGTACGCCCCTTCTTGGACCCATTCTCTTTAATATTTTTATTAGTGATATTGCAGAAGGTCTTGATGGTAAGGTATGTCTTTTTGCTGATGATACTAAGATATGTAACAGGGTTGATGTTCCAGGAGGGATAAGCCAAATTACAAATGATTTAGGTAAACTAGAAAAATGGTCAGAATTGTGGCAACTGACATTTAATGTGGGTAAGTGCAAGATAATGCATCTTGGGCGTAAAAACCCAAGGGCAGAGTACAGAATATTTGATAGAGTCCTAACCTCAACATATGAGGAAAGGGATTTAGGGGTGATTATTTCTGATGACTTAAAGGTAGGCAGACAATGTAATAGAGCAGCAGGAAATGTTAGCAGAATGTTTGGTTGTATAGGGAGAGGTATTAGCAGTAGAAAGAGGGAAGTGTTCATGCCATTATACAGAACACTGGTGAGACCTCACTTGGAGTATTGTACACAGTACTGGAGACCGTATCTTCAGAAGGATATTGATGCCTTAGAGAGGGTTCAGAGAAGGGCTACTAAACTGGTTCATGGATTGCGGGATAAAACTTACCAGGAAAGGTTAAGGATCTTAAAATGTATAGTTTGGAGGAAAGATGAGACAGGGGAAATATGAGAGAAACATTTAAATACATAAAGGGAATCAACACAGTAAAGGAGGAGACTATATTTAAAAAAAGAAAAACTACCACAACAAGAGGACATAGTCTTAAATTAGAGGGACAAAGGTTTAAAAAAATAATATCAGGAAGTATTACTTTACTGAGAGGGTAGTGGATGCATGGAATAGCCTTCCAGCTGAAGTGGTAGAGGTTAACACAGTAAAGGAGTTTAAGCATGCGTGGGATAGGCATAAGGTTATCCTAACTATAAGATAAGACTAGGGAGTAATGAAAGTATTTAGAAAATTGGGCAGACTAGATGGGCCGAATGGTTCTTATCTGCCGTCACATTCTATGTTTCTATGTTTCTTTCTTTGCAAGGACACTCAAAAGCCTGCCATCCATGGATTCTGTCAGTGTTTTGATCTGTTCACCATCAACATTGCGTGCAGCAGCAACCACAGCCTCCCAGACACTGTTCAGAGAGGTGTACCGTTTTCCCTCCTTGTAAATCTCACATTTGATGATGGACCACAGGTTCTCAATGGGGTTCAGATCAGGTGAACAAGGAGGCCATGTCATTAGATTTTCTTCTTTATACCCTTTCTTGCCAGCCACGCTGTGGAGTACTTGGACGCGTGTGATGGAGCATTGTCCTGCATGAAAATCATGTTTTTCTTGAAGGATGCAGACTTCTTCCTGTACCACTGCTTGAAGAAGGTGTCTTCCAGGAACTGGCAGTAGGACTGGGAGTTGAGCTTGACTCCATCCTCAACCCGAAAAGGCCCCACAAGCTCATCTTTGATGATACCAGCCCAAACCAGTACTCCACCTCCACCTTGCTGGCGTCTGAGTCGGACTGGAGCTCTCTGCCCTTTACCAATCCAGCCACGGGCCCATCCATCTGGCCCATCAAGACTCACTCTCATTTCATCAGTCCAAAAACCTTAGAAAAATCAGTCTTGAGATATTTCTTGGCCCAGTCTTGACGTTTCAGCTTGTGTGTCTTGTTCAGTGGTGGTCGTCTTTCAGCCTTTCTTACCTTGGCCATGTCTCTGAGTATTGCACACCTTGTGCTTTTGGGCACTCCAGTGATGTTGCAGCTCTGAAATATGGCCAAACTGGTGGCAAGTGGCATCGTGGCAGCTGCACGCTTGACTTTTCTCAGTTCATGGGCATTTTTCGCCTTGGTTTTTCCACACGCTTCTTGCGACCCTGTTGACTATTTTGAATGAAACGCTTGATTGTTCGATGATCACGCTTCAGAAGCTTTGCAATTTTAAGAGTGCTGCATCCCTCTGCAAGATATCTCACTATTTTTGACTTTTCTGAGCCTGTCAAGTCCTTCTTTTGACCCATTTTGCCAAAGGAAAGGAAGTTGCCTAATAATTATGCACACCTGATATAGGGTGTTGATGTCATTAGACCACACCTGTAACGGACCGTTTTGCACAAAAGGGGAAAAAAACGCTTAGACGATAATCCCCCTTTTAGAGACAGGCACAGCTACTGTAGAATCACCAAAACTCACGAACCGCCAATAAGTGAATGCTCCAAACTCCCGAACGGCATACAAGGGAATAAGGTAGCACTTCAAATAAACGAACAGGAACCATACGAATAGCTGCTAGCAGGCGAACAGGAAAAGCTTCCAAGCGGCTTACACTCCTGGCAATCAGTCCTTAGCAGCATACAGTAAATCCCCCCAAGAACGAGACAAGGCTCCGTGTTGAGGGTCAAGCAGTGGTCTGTTTAATGAGGGCTACCTGCCCAGCTTTTATGCAGGTCTCCCACCTGGTGGACACTCCCCTAGGGGACCAAATGGGAGACTGTGACAAGGGACAGACAAGTATACAAATAGGACACACAGTCACAGTATATTCCCACAATGCATCCTGGCTTCCTCCCCTCTGCCCTGGGAGATAACTGGGAAGTAACTCAATTATCTCCCAAGACAAAGGCAAAACTCCATTACACACGTGGGGACACAAAACCAGCATTATACTTTAAAATGCACAAAGTAACATTTATTACATAAAACACAGACATGTAACATATCCCCAGATAGCTCAGGTCTGAGTGCACATTATTAGGTGAATGGCACTCAGACCACACGAATACAGTTTAATCGCCATGGAGCCAAAGTCTTTACAGTCAGTTTCATACGAATGGGCTCCATGGGATTCCTATCTGGGGTATAAGACATTCACACAAAAATACCGAACACCGGGTCATTCGTGTGCTTTCACCGAACAAGAAGGGAGGTCGGCGGCTTCAGCGGTGTTCGCGCAAAACTGTGTCCGATTTTAGTTCCATGAAAATAGAGGCGAACACCGCTGTTCATTCGTATGGTTTAAAATGGCCGCGACCTCGTGTTCGGGATACGAACGGCGGCCACCCAGCGTTCATCAATTAAGCTGCGGTTAACCGCAGCTTCAGGGAGGTTAATTGCCGGCACACTCCAGCTCCCAGGTGGTCCAGTCATTCGTACGGTTGTTCGGTAGATTGAAACTACCGAACAACCGGCAGAAAAGCACGAATACAGCTTTTCTGCATGGAAAAATAAAGTCTTTTAAAAGGGGGCCATAGTCCAAAGGCAGCAGGCGAGCAACCAGGCTTCTCCAATGCAATGTGGCGAGATTGGTCTCGTCACATCTCTCCCCTTTTCCAAACAGACTAACAGGGTATCTGACCTCCTGCCGGTCAGTGCCCTTGTTAGTCCAGCAGCCCACCCACAACAAATAATCAACAGCACAGCCCACCCACAATAAATGGTTACTACACCTGGGTAAAGGAGAAGCTTGTCCATGTCCAGGTGCCTCACCACGGCTGTGCTGGGTACGGGTACGCTGACTGGGTGGGTTGCTGCGTGGGCAGAGACCAGCGGCACTCTGCCCTGTTGCCAGCGCTACTGGGAGGGTAGCCTGGTTGAAGCCTGGTTGTTGGAGGGGGAGACCGACTGTCTCCCCTTTAAATACACCGCTCTGCTGCTGGAGACTGACTGTCTCCCCTTTAGATGCACAGTCCTGCTGCTGGAGACCGACTGTCTCCCCTTTGATTACCCATCTCTGCTGCTGGAGGGGGAGACCGACTGTCTCCCCTTTGGCTAAACAGCCCTGTCACTGGGGAGAGGGGGTAACAGGCTCCTCTCCCAATATAACACTCTGCCGCTGGGGAAAGGAGACTGAGCTCTCTATTCCCTGCCCATTAATGATCTGCCGCTGGGGAGAGGTGGTAGCAAGCTCCTCTCCCATACCTACTTTCATCCTCTGTGGAGGGAGACCGACTGTCTCCGCTCCCAATACAGTGTCCTGCTGCTGGGGAAAGGAGACTGGGCTCTCTATTCCCGGTAGGACACTCTGCCGCTGGGGAATGGAGACTGGGCTCCCAATTCCCGGCACATCACTCTGCTGCTGGGGGACAGGAGCAACTATCTCTGTCCCCTGTAACTCAGCCTGCCGCTGGGGAATGGAGACTGGGCTCCCAATTCCCTGCAATTCACTCTGCCGCTGGGGAATGGAGACTGGGCTCCCAATTCCCTGCAATTCACTCTGCCGCTGGGGAATGGAAACTGGGCTCCCAATTCCCTGCAATATCTCCCGCTGGGGAATGGAGCTCGGGCTCCCAATTCCCTGCAATTCAGTCTCCCGCTGGGGAATGGAGACTGGGCTCCCAATTCCCTGCAATATCTCCCGCTGGGGAATGGAGCTAGGGCTCCCAATTCCCTGCAATATCTCCCGCTGGGGAATGGAGACTGGGCTCCCAATTCCCTGCAATTCACTCTCCCGCTGGGGAATGGAGACTGGGCTCCCAATTCCCTGCAATTCACTCTGCCGCTGGGGAATGGAGACTGGGCTCCCAATTCCCTGCAGTACCTGTCGCTGGAGTTCTTCCCAACGTGCCAGCTGACCTTCTCTTTCTGCCCGGTGTTGCAGATTCTTGAACACTAGATTCCTGGAGTTCTTCCCAACGTGCCAGCTGAGCCCGGTGTTGCAGATTCTTGAACACTAGATTCCTTATAAGCTGCACCGATTTCTCCGGTGGATTGGGTCCGTAGTACTTCAGCCGCAATCCCATCATATTGTCAAACTCTCTCCTTGAGTAGCTGTACGCCACTGCTGGTTCCATGCTGTTGCTGTCAGGGTCGCTGTACTGGGACATGCGTTGCCCTCAAATTGTAAATCCACGGAATGGTGTCTCCTGTAGCTGTCCTGTAGTCCGTGGGAACGATCCCACCGCTGCCACCAATTGTAACGGACCGTTTTGCACAAAAGGGGAAAAAACCATTTAGGCGATCGGCCCCCTTTCCGGAGATGCAGGCACAGCTACTGCAGAACACCAAACACACGAACCGCCAATAAGTGAATACTCCAAACTCCCGAACGGCATCCAATATAGCACTCCAAATACACGAACAGGAACCATACGAATAGCTGCTAGCAGACGAACAGGAAAAGCTCCCAAGCGGCTTACACTCCTGGCAATCAGTCCTTAGCAGCATACAGTAAATCCCCCCAAAGACGAGACAAGGCTCCCGTGTTGAGGGTCAAGCAGTGGTCTGTTTAATGAGGGCTACCTGCCCGGCTTTTATGCAGGTCTCCCACCTGGTGGACACTCCCCTAGGGGACCAAATGGGAGACTGTGACAAGGGACAGACAAGTATACAAATAGGACACACAGCCACAGTATATTCCCACAATGCATCCTGGCTTCCTCCCCTCTGCCCTGGGAGATAACTGGGAAGTAACTCAATTATCTCCCAAGACAAAGGCAAAACTCCATTACACACGTGGGGACACAAAACCAGCATTATACTTTAAAATGCACAAAGTAACATTTACTACATAAAACACAGACATGTAACATATCCCCAGATAGCTCAGGTCTGAGTGCACATTATTAGGTGAATGGCACTCAGACCACACGAATACAGTTTAATCGACATGTCAGTCAGTTTCGAATGGGCTCCATGGGATTCCTATCTGGGGTATAAGACATTCACACAAAAATACCGAACACCGGGTCATTCGTGTGCTTTCACCGAACAAGAAGGGAGGTCGGCGGCTTCAGCACAAAACCCGATTTTAGTTCCATGTTCATTCGTATGGTTTAAAATGGCCGCGACCTCGTGTTCGGGATACGAACGGCGGCCACCCAGCGTTCATCAATTAAGCTGCGGTTAACCGCAGCTTCAGGGAGGTTAATTGCCGGCACACTCCAGCTCCCAGGTGGTCCAGTCATTCGTACGGTTGTTCGGTAGATTGAAACTACCGAACAACCGGCAGAAAAGCACGAATACAGCTTTTCTGCATGGAAAAATAAAGTCTTTTAAAAGGGGCCATAGTCCAAAGGCAGCAGGCGAGCAACCAGGCTTCTCCAATGCAATGTGGCGAGATTGGTCTCGTCACACCCCCCTTCTCATTACAGAGATGCACATCACCTAATATGCTTAATTGGTAGTAGGCTTTCGAGCCTATACAGCTTGGAGTAAGACAACATGCATAAAGAGGATGATGTGGTCAAAATACTCATTTGCCTAATAATTCTGCACTCCCTGTATAACAGAGCTCCACAGCAATAATACTCCCAGTAATGTGTCTGAGTGTATAACAGAGCTCCACAGCGATAATACTCCCAGTAATGTCTGAGTGTATAACAGAACTCCACAGCAATAATACTCCCAGTAATGTGCCTGAGTGTATAACAGAGCTCCACAGCGATAATACTCCCAGTAATGTCTGAGTGTATAACAGAGCTCCACAGCAATAATACTCCCAGTAATGTGCCTGAGTGTATAACAGAGCTCCACAGCAATAATACTCCCAGTAATGTGCCTGAGTGTATAACAGAGCTCCACAGTAATAATACTCCCAGTAATGTGCCTGATTGTATAACAGAGCTCCACATAAATAATACTCCCAGTAATGCATCTGAGTGCATAACAGAGCTCCACAGAAATAATACTCCCAGTAATGTGTCTGAGTGTATAACAGAGCTCCACAGCAATAATACTCCCAGTAATGTGTCTAAGTGTATAACAGAGCTCCACAGCAATAATACTCCCAGTAATGTCTGAGTGTATAACAGAGCTCCACAGCTATAATACTCCCAGTAATGTGTCTGAGTGTATAACAGAGCTCCACAGCTATAATACTCCCAGTAATGTGTCTGAGTGTATAACAGAGCTCCACAGCAATAATACTCCCAGTAATGTGTCTGAGTGCATAACATAGCTCCACAGCTATAATACTCCCAGTAATGTGTCTGAGTGTATAGCAGAACTCCACAGCAATAATACTCCCAGTAATGTGTCTGAGTGTATAACAGAGCTCCACAGCGATTATACTCCCAGTAACGTGTCTGAGTGTATAACAGAGCTCCACAGCAATAATACTCCCAGTAATGTGTCTGAGTGTATAACAGAGCTCCCCAGCAATAATACTCCCAGTATAACAGAGCTCCACAGCAATAATACTCCCGGTAATGTGTCTGAGTGTATAACAGAGCTCCACAGCAATAATACTCCCAGTAATGTGTCTGTGTGTATAACAGAGCTCCACAGCAATAATACTCCCAGTAATGTGTCTGAGTGTATAACAGAGCTCCACAGCAATAATACTCCCAGTAATGTGAGTGTATAACAGAGCTCCACAGCAATAATACTCCCAGTAATGTGTCTGAGTGTATAACAGAGCTCCACAGCAATAATACTCCCAGTAATGTGTCTGAGTGTATAACAGAGCTCCACAGCAATAATACTCCCAGTAATGTGTCTGAGTGTATAACAGAGCTCCACAGCAATAATACTCCCAGTAATGTGTCTGAGTGTATAACAGAGCTCCACAGCAATAATACTCCCAGTAATGTGTCTGAGTGTATAACAGAGCTCCACAGCAATAATACTCCCAGTAATGTGTCTAAGTGTATAACAGAGCTCCACAGCAATAATACTCCCAGTAATGTGTCTGAGTGTATAACAGAGCTCCACAGCAATAATACTCCCAGTAATGTGTCTGAGTGTATAACAGAGCTCCACAGCAATAATACTCCCAGTAATGTGTCTGAGTGTATAACAGAGCTCCACAGTAATAATACTCCCAGTAATGTGTCTGAGTGTATAACAGAGCTCCACAGCAATAATACTCCCAGTAATGTGACTGAATGTATAACAGAGCTCCACAGCAATAATACTCCCAGTAATGTGTCTGAGTGTATAACAGAGCTCCACAGCAATAATACTCCCAGTAATGTGTCTGAGTGTATAACAGAGCTCCACAGCAATAATACTCCCAGTAATGTGTCTGAGTGTATAACAGAGCTCCACAGCAATAATACTCCCAGTAATGTGTCTGCGTGTATAACAGAGCTCCACAGCAATAATACTCCCAGTAATGTGTCTGAGTGTATAACAGAGCTCCACAGCAATAATACTCCCAGTAATGTGAGTGTATAACAGAGCTCCACAGCAATAATACTCCCAGTAATGTGTCTGAGTGTATAACAGAGCTCCACAGCAATAATACTCCCAGTAATGTGTCTGAGTGTATAACAGAGCTCCACAGCAATAATACTCCAGTAATGTGTCTGAGTGTATAACAGAGCTCCACAGCAATAATACTCCCAGTAATGTGTCTGAGTGTATAACAGAGCTCCACAGCAATAATACTCCCAGTAATGTGTCTGAGTGTATAACAGAGCTCACAGCAATAATACTCCCAGTAATGTGTCTGAGTGTATAACAGAGCTCCACAGCAATAATACTCCCAGTAATGTGTCTGAGTGTATAACAGAGCTCCACAGCAATAATACTCCCAGTAATGTGTCTGAGTGTATAACAAAGCTCCACAGCAATAATACTCCCAGTAATGTGTCTGTGTGTATATCAGAACATCACAGCAATAATACTCCCAGTAATGTGTCTGAGTGTATAACAGAGCTCCACAGCAATAATACTCCCAGTAATGTGTCTTTATACTAGTCAATGTGTTTAGAAATCAGCCTGTGTAAATAAGATACATTGTAATAAATGACATTTTAGTTCTATAAATTGTTATTAGATGCCACATTCCCACTCACACCCCTAAAATGAAAGTGTCCCCCTTTGTCCATGTGTAATGTTGGGAGGTATGATGCAGGTAATACATAAACATCACAATTATCAAGGTGATTTCACAGGACATTCTCAGTCAGTGGTGATTAACCTTTAATCCCCGGGAGTTTGTAACTCTGCAAGCATCGTAGCCACTAGAGCATGCTGTTGCCCCCCATTGTTAGGTGTCAAACGATTTCGTAATGATTTGGTTTCTTACCTGGGGTCTTCTCAATATCGCTCAGTGAGGCTTCCATTGATCTCCTAGAACTGCTAGCTCATTGGCTGAGATTGCCAGCTGATTGCTATGAACTATAGGACTCTGCTCTGTCCCAGAGCTTATATCTCTCCTGTAACTTTATTGGAAGAAATCCCCCTGTTCTAAAATTACCATAACCACTACATCATGCTCAAGTGTTCCTTTAGTAATTGTGTAAAGTTGGTAACTATTAGCTTCGTTTGATTTAATGCTATGATGGTGTTACAGTCCCACTCAATAATAATCACTTTACCAACCTCAGAAAGATCAAATGAGTTAACCTTTTAGAGAGCTTAGGACGCTGTGATTCCATTGTACAGCGCTATGGAATTTGCTGGCGCTATATAAATAATAAAATGATAACAATAATAACAACACAAGTGAGTTATCTCTCCATTAACCCCTTAAAGACAGCGGGCGTGCTATGCCATCCTTGGTGACCCGGCTCTAAATGCTGGCGGTCGGCAAAGTACGTCCCCGCCGTCCAGGAGATTTACCGCTTGCTGGCGATCCCATGCCGGCGATCACAATGGGGGGACTTACCTGGCGTCCCAGGTAGTCCCACCTGTATCTGATCAGGCCCTATGCTAATTTGGTTTTCTACAGAAGTGATACTTTTCCAGTTCTCAACCCTTTCTACTCTATTATTTCCCCTATATAAGTTGGCTTGTCAAACTTGGTCCTAGCTATATTAATCACTTATCTACGTTCATCATTATGTTCATCTGTCTCCGGGCTATCACATGATTTTTAGGAAACAGGGGCTTATACATATGACAGGTTCACGATTCACTTACTTTCCAGAGTTTCTGCATTATTAGAAATTTTGCCATATGCCTTAATGCTATTCATTTTAAGTTTGACATCATAGGCCGGTATTTTCATATTCATGCCACCTGGTTTAGTCTAAGTCACTCGTGTTACCCCTCAATTGTTGGCAAGTTATATATTGGTTGTCATTTACAGGCTACAATTATTTCCTTAGTCCTCGTAGGGCTCACTGTCTGGAAGATTCTGCTATTTCAATGGACACGGTATTACTACTCCAGATTCCGATATTTCATTGTACACGGTATTACTACTCCAGATTCTAAGGTATTTCAAGTTGTGCCCATAGTGGTCTCTCAGCAATTGCTGTCAGTCTTTCCATTACTACTCACATCACAGGTAAGTGGTCCTTCATTACATAATGTGGGTTATTATGTCTCTGGTTGTGTTCGCTATATTATTTTGCCACCTTCCGTTTAGGCTATCTCACTATTACGTCCGTCATCCAACATCACATGTTTCTCTACTTTCCAACAAAGCCAGTTTCCTTTCATCCTATCCAATCAGACTATACGTAAGGGTATCCAAACCTGCCTGATTTGCTAGCTTCAGCCCCTTTCAAACCCGTCACTAACTATGAAACCGCTATTTACCTGGCCTTTCACAGCTTCCTGAGGCCACAAGAATTCACCATCAGTGGCCAACACAATGCACAAGGTTATTTTCGAAGCTCCTACCTAATAATCATCAAGATCGTTACATACTGACTCTACTCGTGACCAAACGAGTCAATGGGGTTAATCCATCTCTATTCCATACTATCCAACAAATAACATATGGTACCGGTGAAGGTTTTCGATTACTACCTCTCCGTATACAGCAACTCTTCCGCTACTGTCAGTTCACGGAACTATCCTCACTACCTCTAAGTCATGTTATATGTACGGTTATTGTTAACAAGGCTTGATATGGACCCTAGCCTTTATTTAGGACACTCGTTCAGGATAGGGGCCGCATCTACGGCATCCAGCACGTTCCAGTCCATATCATTAAAACTCTAGGTCGCTGGAAGTCATCAGCATATACAACATACATACCCCAACCAGTACAGGGAGCACGAAGGGCATTCGTGAAAATGTCATCTTAATGTACATTATGTTCTTTACTCGATAAATGTACTTCGAACATAATGTGTATTCCTTTTTGTCCACTTTATTTACCGGCATACCTCAACCGACGTTTTCCTATCAAAGGTTTGCTAACAACAATCTTACTTCATATCATATTTCATACTGCCCCGAACACAAATTGGAAGGCCTGGCCTGAAGTTGTGGGAGGGGCTTATGGACCTTTAAAATGGACTGCCCCCTTCCCTACCCTACCGTGATTGGTCTGTCCACCATTTACAGTATACATCTACATGCTAAACAAAGATGATTCACCCAACACATTGCTTGACTCGGGCTAATCGTGGCAGATTGGATAAATGTTCCATTGTGACTGTTTATATGAAATGTTCCCATGTGGTTGTTGGCTGATCAGTCGGTTGGTTGGCAGAGGATTTGGGGTGATATAATTATTAAATACCTGGTAGGTCTGGCTGTTTAACTCACTGATGGCATTTTGGGGTTCCAACATTGCATTCCAACATTACCTTCCAATCTGTTCAATGGTTACTTAACATATAGCAGAAAACACTACCCTACAAAATGCAATTATTTTACCGTAATGTAATCACATTTCACTGGAATGGTACAAGGCTGAATACTATCATTAATAGGGATTTACAGAATCGATCCGGTAAAACCTAACACATACAGGAGGGACAGACATTGTGTCTGGGTTTGAGAGAAGCCGTAGGTGATGCTCTGAAGGTTTTTACAGACACAGACACAGATAGAAAGCATTCTGTGTAAGATATCGCTTTAACATTCAGCCAATAATGCTCTTTAACAATCACATGTATCAGCTGACTTTTACATTGTTAAATTACTGTCATTCATAAAGTGTCTTAATCATTCTATCACAGATACATTATGTGTCAGCGACATGTTTAATGGTCAGTCCCTCAATGGGTCACAGTGTACTAATGGCAGTGACATGTTTAATGGTCAGTCCCTCCCAGGGTCACAGCGTACTAATGGCAGTGACATGTTTAATGGTCGGTCCCTCCCAGGGTCACAGTGTACTAATGACAGTGACATGTTTAAGGGTCAGTCCCTCCCAGGGTCACAGTGTACTAATGACAGTGACATGTTTAATGGTCAGTCCCTCCCAGGGTCACAGTGTACTAATGACAGTGACATGTTTAATGGTCAGTCCCTCCCAGGGTCACAGTGTATTAATGACAGTGACATGTTTAATGGCCGGTCTCTCCCAGGGTCACAGTGTACTAATGACAGGGACATGTTTAATGGTCGGTCCCTCCCGGGGTCACAGTGTACTAATGACAGTGACATGTTTAATGGTCAGTCCCTCCCAGGGTCACAGTGTACTAATGACAGTGACATGTTTAATGGTCAGTCCCTCCCAGGGTCACAGTGTACTAATGACAGTGACATGTTTAATGGTCAGTCCCTCCCAGGGTCACAGTGTATTAATGACAGTGACATGTTTAATGGCCGGTCTCTCCGAGGGTCACAGTGTACTAATGACAGTGACATGTTTAATGGTCAGTCCCTTCCCAGGGTCACAGTGTACTAATGACAGTGACATGTTTAATGGTCAGTCCCTCCCAGGGTCACAGTGTACTAATGACAGTGACATGTTTAAGGGTCAGTCCCTCCCAGGGTCACAGTGTATTAATGACAGTGACATGTTTAATGGCCGGTCTCTCCCAGGGTCACAGTGTACTAATGACAGTGACATGTTTAATGGTCAGTCCCTCCCAGGGTCACAGTGTACTAATGACAGTGACATGTTTAATGGTCAGTCCCTCCCAGGGTCACAGTGTATTAATGACAGTGACATGTTTAATGGTTGATCCCTCCTAGGGTCACAGAGTACTAATGACAGTGACATGTTTAAGGGTCAGTCCCTCCCAGGGTCACAGCGTACTAATGACAGTGACATGTTTAATGGTCGGTCCCTCCCAGGGTCACAGTGTACTAATGACAGTGACATGTTTAATGGTCGGTCCCTCCCAGGGTCACAGTGTACTAATGACAGTGACATGTTTAATGGTCGGTCCCTCCCAGGGTCACAGTGTACTAATGACAGTGACATGTTTAATGGTCAGTCCCTCCCAGGGTCACAGTGTACTAATGACAGTGACATGTTTAATGGTCGGTCCCTCCCAGGGTCACAGTGTACTAATGACAGTGACATGTTTAATGGTCAGTCCCTCCCAGGGTCACAGTGTACTAATGACAGTGACATGTTTAATGGTCAGTCCCTCCCAGGGTCATAGTGTACTAATGACAGTGACATGTTTAATGGTCAGTCCCTCCCAGGGTCACAGTGTACTAATGACAGTGACATGTTTAATGGTCAGTCCCTCCCAGGGTCACTGTGTACTAATGACAGTGACATGTTTAAGGGTCAGTCCCTCCCAGGGTCAGGGTGTACTAATGACAGTGACATGTTTAATGGTCAGTCCCTCCCAGGGTCACTGTGTACTAATGACAGTGACATGTTTAATGGTCAGTCCCTCCCAGGGTCACAGCGTACTAATGACAGTGACATGTTTAATGGTCAGTCTCTCCCAGGGTCACAGCGTACTAATTACAGTGACATGTTTAATGGTCGGTCCCTCCCAGGGTCACAGTGTACTAATGACAGTGACATGTTTAATGGTCAGTCCCTCCCAGGGTCACAGTGTACTAATGACAGTGACATGTTTAATGGTCAGTCCCTCCCAGGGTCACAGCGTACTAATGACAGTGACATGTTTAATGGTCAGTCCCTCCCAAGATCACAGCGTACTAATGACAGTGACATGTTTAATGGTCGGTCCCTCCCAGGGTCACAGTGCGCTAATGACAGTGACATGTTTAATGGTCAGTCCCTCCCAGGATCACAGAGTACAAATGACAGGGACGTGTCTATGGGTCTGTTCATCTTTGAGTGTTTCGGTTAAACTCAGCAAACAAACTTGGTGATTGAAAGTAACTAAGCGTAATAATGACACTGTTTCTTATTGGGGGCAACATACTCAAAATAAAATATTCTACTGTTGTGCGGGATAGGCAATTCTACACAATAAGCAGAAAATCTACAGAGCTTCATGCAAAAAGATGCTATATGTGAAGATACTGCTAATAAGATGAAAAGTCCCTTAAGCGTCCTTCTTGAGTGATGACTAATTATTTCTCTGCACTTCCACAGAGTCCTTTGTATTCATCATCGGGGCTGCCATCAGCCATTACTGTCAGTGGAGATTTGTAAAAGTAACAGACGGGGCTCAGACAAAGTATATGGTATCCACCAGCACTTTGAACTGCCTTAATGAATCCAGATATAAATATATCAAAATTTCCTAACAATACATCAGAACGAATGCAAAGAAAATAAAAACCGAGTAAAGGCAAAACGCCAGCAATTAGTGATTTTGGTGCGTTCTCCAATGATGGACATCCAGTGACCTGGTCGAGATCTGTAGAGGTGGCAGCACCTTCAAAAATACATTTAAAGTAGATAACGCATAAACATCTGTTTATCTGGCATATTCTAAAGATATTTAAGCAGTTTTTAAGATATTTAAAATGTCACCAGTCTCTTTGATAAAGCGGTTAGAAACCTTCGTTTACCTTCATTTCCAAAACATTCTCTCACGTCTTCGTTCTGATTTATTCCCGAGTTTGAGTACTTTGACATTTTTTAGCTTCAATTAAAGCTGGGACAGAATTGAGAAATGTGTTTCCAGATTGCTTTGAGAGAATTAAGATGTACCATGAAAAGTGTAGTACACGGGAATGACCTGCTCAATGACAAGTGCGGTGAAATGTATTAGTAGAATAAACCAAATGTATTTTGTTTCTGCATAGTCCTGACTTGTGGTACCATTAATCTGGCATTTATACTGGTCACTGCATGACTTGAGAGGGTTCAAGCTGTCAGAGCAAAACAGTTTTATTGACGGCTTTAACACCTTTCAGAATATCATCTGCTTTAACAAAAAATAGCCACTACCTCCATAAAAAAGGGGGATTTTGTCATTATTTCCAGTCTAGTGCAGACAAGTAGTGAACTTTAACCCTTTCACCACCACAAGTACGTCACGCACACTCTTGGAGTAGGGTGCGTTCGTGACATACCCCATCTATCCAGGTCCAAAATGGGACTAACCAATCTACCTACTGATAACTCCCATACTGTACCCAATATATGCAGGTACCAGGCAGGTGGTATCAGTCTACCTACTGATTATTCCCCTACTGTACCAAATATATGCGGGTACCAGGCAGGTGTGACCAATCTACCTACTGATTATTCCCCTATTGTACCCCATCTATCCAGGTACCAGGTAGGTAGGATCCGTCTACCTACTGATTATTCCCCTACTGTACCAAATATATGCAGGTACCAGGTAGGTGTGACCAATCTACCTACTGATAACTCCCATACTGTACCCAATATATGCAGGTACCAGGTAGGTGTGACCAATCTACCTACTGATAACTCCCATACTGTACCCAATATATGCAGGTACCAGGTAGGTGGCATCAGTCTACCTACTGATTATTCCCCTACTGTACCAACTATATGCAGGTACCAGGCAGGTGTGACCAATCTACCTACTGATTATTCCCCTATTGTACCCCATCTATCCAGGTACCAGGTAGGTAGGATCCGTCTACCTACTGATTATTCCCCTACTGTACCAAATATATGCAGGTACCAGGTAGGTGTGACCAATCTACCTACTGATAACTCCCATACTGTACCCAATATATGCAGGTACCAGGTAGGTGTGACCAATCTACCTACTGATAACTCCCATACTGTACCCAATATATGCAGGTACCAGGCAGGTGGTCTACCTACTGATTATTCCCCTACTGTACCAAATATATGCAGGTACCAGGTATCAGGTGTTTTGTAACATCATGGGGGTGTCTTTTCTGGAAACGTATGCTTTATTGTGGTGGTGAAATATTCAACATGAAATGTGTTTATGGTTGTTGATAAATAAGGCTCTCTATGGGTAATGCATGTTTACTAAATGACACATTTATGACATGGTTTTTCTTTTTGTAAGTCACGTTTTATTTCTCTTTTGCTAAAAAGCACACTAGCACATATCTATCTAATCTATCATATTGACATTTAAGATAGATTAAAATACCATCGTTTTTCAATTGAATAAATTCCATAGACTCCTGCTGTAAAGCTCTGCTTACAAAATACTGCAGGTCTCGTGTGGAAATCATTGTGAACCTCTCAGCCACAATTAATGTAGGTTTTAATTGTTAAGAGATTTAACTGTCACTTGAATGGCAATAATTGTTTTAAAAAAAAAACAAAGTGTGATTTCTTTTGGAATATTTACTGTATATTTTACTGTTATAAATTATGCAACCTTGCTTGTTGAAATAGGTTCTATGGTTGGGGCATTAACCAACTGTGCTTTCTGAGCTAATCAAAGGCTTGAGCTGATAAACCAATCGGCTTCCATGGTCCTACCACTAACCGTCAATGAAAACTATTTCCAATAATCTGACTGTTATAACCGGTTAATTTAACCTTCTTGCTCCCCAATCCTCTTTCCCTTTGTCGCCCACTTACCTCCTCCCTCTCTTTTATTCTGAAACCCCCATGGTGTTTAAAACGTGGACCATGGAGAAGTTTAGTGAATATAGAGCACTCCTTCTCACAGATAACTTTAAGTAATGACTACGATTTACAAACCTTTGTCTCTGTTATTTTACGATGTCTACATTCTCTTTAGTCAACACTATTATCATTAACTTGACATTCAGAGAATTAACATCACACAGAAATAGCCTGAGACCTCTGTATTTGGAATATAATTTGCTGTCTCCCACGCTATCCACGCTGATCCTGCTGATGTCCAATAGATCTTCCCCTCGTTTCTAGTGCTGATAGGAAAGCAGAAACCATTAAAAAAAATACTATGTTTTAGCTTTCGGGCCTCTGTCATCTTCTTTTATAGAATTCTTTATCTGCACGGGTGTAATCATTTACATTTTTAGATCTGGGCCACAAATACCGCTAGACATTCTAATCTAATCCAAATTAACCTATCTAATGTCTACTCACCTACTGTACCCTGTCACGGCAAGAGTGCATAAATTATACCCCCACAGAATAATAATAATTAAGCCTCATTATTGTTATATTTGGAATGTGACAAGCGCCATCTTCTAACCAAGTCCAAACATGAGTGGCCTAACTTGACCCTAGGGAAAGGAATTGTGATGTCCGTCCTATTGGATTGTGGGTGGGACATGCAACATCTCTATGGAATGGGAAAATAATAACAAATTTGTAGATGAAATTATTATTTCTGTGGCAGGTACAAAAAAGAAGATAGAGCCAAATGTTTCCATTTGGATTGACAGTGGTCTGGAACAAAGGAGGTTGTCAGTTATTATTTCTGTAGGTATGCCTTAACTCCACCCCTGGGCAAGACTTGATATACCGTCCACAGGGTATATATCTAATGATCCTGAAGGGTGCTTGTGTACTTGCTTGGGGCAAAGATCTAATTTTGAGTGAGTCACCATCTTTCCTTGCCAGAGGCCCCCTGGACAGAAGTTGCACTTTAAAAACCTAAGTGAGTAATTAGGACTTCTGTATTTTAGCCTTTTTGTTTTTATCTGTATTTTATCTTTTTGTACAAAAGTTGCATTGTCTTGTTAGAAGTTGTGCGTTTCCCTGCTATTTCGTATAAATGTGCCTGCTCCCTGTTCGGGAGGTTTTCCACGAAGGGCCTTCATTCACCTCCCGAACAGGGAACCACCCAGATACCTCATTTAGAATGTTGGTTTAGAACATTCACACCTCGTAACAAGCTGTCAAAACCACAAACCGCAAGGGAAGCCTTGGAGCATGCATCCCCTGGGTGGCAGCCATTTTGTATAGACGAACACCATCCATTGGGAGCCTTCATGGATTGCTTCTCATCTTGTTCAGTTCCCGAACGAGGACCTTCCCCGTACCCATTGGAATATTTTCACCGATCAATTAGAGCGTTCACAACTTGCAACATAAGTGTGAAACCGCAAGGGAGGTGTTTAATGAGGGCTTCCCTAGGTGGCCGCCATTAGTATAGACGAGCGCCAACCAGGGGGAGCATTTGTACCGCATAAGGAGACACTTCCCTTGCCTGGTTTTACACAGGGACCCCGCAAACGGAGGCTGCTCGAGGCAGGTACCATTATGGGGGTTCCTGGGGGTTGGTATGATAAACCTTCGGGGACAATGGCGGGTTTGGTGGGCTATCTGTACCTGGGGATCAAAGAGGCAGGGGCTTTCCTGCATGGTGCTTTCCAGGTACAGAGACTAATGGGAGGAAGACACTGAGTGGCGGGCTTTCTATGCCTGGGAGACAAAGGGACAACTTTTTCTAGCGCTTTTGCTCCCAGGCATGGAGGATCCTGGGTAGAACACCCCCTGTTCCCGGAAGTGAGAAACCCTGTGCTTGGGTGGCAGGAATAAGGGAAAAAGGGACCAGAGTTCCTGTATCATGCTGGGACCCCTGGGAGGGGGAGGATCCTGGAAAGGGACAATGTTCTTGTGTCATGTCCACCCCTTTCATGGGGAAAAGTATAAAGCCGAGTGTGGCCAATAAAGTTTTGTTGTACCCCCTGGAACTGTGTGTGTTCCAGTTACTGCGGCAAGAATGGGTCTCCACGTATTGTAATCGGTTCCCTTCCAGGTGAACGCAGTACCTTGGCTTAGGTAACCAAATGAGTCACCCCTGGTCCGCTTCAAGTGTTATTTGCTTCCCATGAAACCTGGTACAAATGTATGCTTTTCCTTAATATTAATAATTTATATTATATATATTAATAATTAATATGTTAATACTATAATATTATTTATTGCGAAATAATTCAGAGAGATCCCTTTAAATACTTAGTTGGATGACTCTGTGTGAGTACTAGTATCCAGAATGTATCAGTCTAACTATTCTTCTTCATTCTTGGTGCAGCAAGGCCATCTTTAAATCATATTTCTGTCATCCTGCAATCCTTACTAAGAGTTTCTGGGCAGTTAAAAATCAATTGGCAGTCTATAGATTGCATCCATTTACTCATTTTAAAGTGCTAAAAGGCATTTTTCCCTCCTGCAGCCCATCCTGGGAGTTTCTTAACAGGTCTAATCCTTTTTTAATCCACAGAACATCTCCAAGCTCTGCTCCCTATGGACAGCTGGACAAGCATAATGCATCTTCCATAAGTAGATGTGAGCCCTGTATTGCTGACAAGTCAGTCTGACCCTCCATTTGTAGAGGATTGACAAATAGCTCCAAACTTTTTCCAAATGGCCAAAGAGGAAGATTCATCTTGGGAGGGAGACTGACATTTAGACTGTCCTTCTTTGAGGAACATTGTCAAATATGGCATGGAAATGTTCCTTGGTGGCACTAACTGACTTGCCATGCTTATATCTGCCCTGGAAGTTGGGTTTGTCTTAGCCAAATATTTCTGAACTTCCTCTTACATAATGTCCATCTGTATTTAAGAAAAATTAGTATAGCAATAACCTGTGGTCAATGGGGAGATTAGAAAACTCTGTCATAAAGGGATCCTTCTATCCTTTGCCTGGACCATAAACCACACCTAGACAGACCGACACAACTAGATGATTCACCTGTGTGCAGACAGGGTAATAATGAAAAAAATTCTAACCGCAAACCTGCAGAATATCAACTTCTCCTGTGCAGCTCATTAGAGTAGCTCCCATTTTGAATGAAAGGTTTAAGAGGTCTGTGTTTTAGGAGTCTATGTACCAAATCCTATATTAATCCTTTCAGCATCTCAAGTGCCAATCTAGAAAGCTTTTTAACCCCCAGGGGTTGCTTGTTCTCTACTGACTTATTGTATGGGCTGCCTGCGTTTTATCATGGCATTTGGGTATACCATGAGATAGTATATTCATTGCGCAGTCATACATAAGTCTTATATACTGTATGCTTGGATGCCAAGATCAAATTGGCACCGATTCATTCACAGCCTGCATATTCAGTGGACAAATACACATTACGCTGCCAGCATACACTTGGCAACCACAGCCTGCATACTGTATGCCCAGATATAGATGCCTGCATTGGCACATAGATATGTACAGCCGGCATATGCAACGCTTAACTGTACATTCCTCTGACAGTACAACATATGTAAGGGTGGGAATTGTTTTCCTGCCGATCCATCCATATACATCAAACAGGTTGCTTGGTGGTCCCTTGTGGATATTGTTGCATAGCTGCTCACGTAGGGGGATACAGTGTAACAATCTCTGGATTCAAGTCCTGCATTGTATTTATTTCTCTACATACTCAGATTACTGTTAAAGAAACCATCAGTCTCCCATCTACTTGTCATCTTCGACGATCGGTTAATATCTCGGTACTCATAGATAGTTGTATAAGTGATGGATTCACTTCTAGAAATAATAACTGATAATTCACTTTTGTCGTACATGTAAAACGGAACATTGGGGGCGTTGTCACAAGACAAACTGCTCAGTGAATTGTGTCAGGGATATTTTTATATATTGTTACAAATGGTACGGGTACAGAGGGAAATTAATTGGCACAGGGAAAGCCACAAATAAAATCCGAGACGTTTCTAAATATTCTCATAACTACTATAAAAGTACTCATAGTGTGTGGCGGAGGGACAATTACTTATCTAAAGCCAATACAGATGGCAAAGCATTACGGGTTTTGTAGCCCTGGTTCAACTGGGAATCTAACTGTTGGCTGATCCTGCCACAGTGGAATGTGAGGAGCCATTTAGCTTTAGTTTCTAAAGATTTACTTTTGGTTATTATTATTATTATTATATTTATACAGCACCAACAAATTCCGTAGCGCTGTACACTGGGTGAACTAACAAACATGTAATTGTAACCAGACACGTTTGACGCACAGAAACAGAGGGATTGTGGGCCCTGCTCAGTGAGCTTACATGTTAGAGGGAGTGGGGTATAGTGACACAGTAACAGAGGGACTGAGGGCCTGCTCAGTGAGTTTACATGCTAGAGGGAGTGGGGTATAGTGACAGTAACAGAGGGATTGAGGGCCTGCTCAGTGAGTTTACATGTTAGAGGGAGTCGGGTATAGTGACACAGTAACAGAGGGATTGAGGGCCCTGCTCAGTGAGTTTACATGTTAGAGGGAGTGGGGTATAGTGACAGTAACAGAGGGATTGAGGGCCCTGCTCAGTGAGTTTACATGTTAGAGGGAGTGGGATATAGTGACAGTAGCAGAGGGATTGAGGGCCCTGCTCAGTGAGTTTACATGTTAGAGGGAGTGGGGTATAGTGACACAGTAACAGAGGGATTGAGGGCCTGTTCAGTGAGTTTACATGTTAGATGGAGTGGGGTATAGTGACACAGTAACAGAGGGATTGAGGGCCCTGCTCAGTGAGTTTACATGTTAGAGGGAGTGGGGTATAGTGACACAGTAACAGAGGGATTGAGGGCCTGCTCAGTGAGTTTACATGTTCGAGGGAGTGGGGTATAGTGACAGTAACAGAGAAGTTGAGGGCCTGTTCAGTGAGTTTACATGTTAGAGGGAGTGGGGTATAGTAACACAGTAACAGAGGGATTGAGGGCCTGCTTAGTGAGTTTACATGTTAGAGGGAGTGGGGTATAGTGACACAGTAACAGAGGGATTGAGGCCCCTGCTCAGTGAGTTTACATGTTAGAGGGAGTGGGGTATAGTGACACAGTAACAGAGGGATTGAGGACCTGCTCAGTGAGTTTACATGTTAGAGGGAGTGGGGTATAGTGACACAGTAACAGAGGGATTGAAGGCCTGCTCAGTGAGTTTACATGTTAGAGGGAGTGGGGTATAGCGACAGTAACAGAGGGATTGGGGGCCTGCTCAGTGAGTTTACATGTTAGAGGGAGTGGGGTATAGTGACACAGTAACAGAGGGATTGAAGCCCTGCTCAGTGAGTTTACATGCTAGAGGGAGTGGGGTATAGTGGCAATGGCACAGAGGATTGAGGGGCCTGCTCAGTATTGAGTTTACATGTTGGGCAGTGGGGTATAGTAGTGACAGTAACAGAGGAATTGAGGGCCTGCTCAGTGAGTTTACATGTTAGAGGGAGTGGGGTATAGTGACACAGTAACAGAGGGATTGAGGGGCCCCTGCTCAGTGAGTTTACATGTTAGAAGTAGTGGGGTATAGTGACACAGTAACAGAGGGATTGAGGGCCTGCTCAGTGAGTTTACATGTTAGAGGGAGTGGGGTATAGTGACAGTAACAGAGGGATTGTGGGCCCTGCTCAGTGAGTTTACATGTTAGATGGAGTGGGGTATGGTGACACAGTAACAGAGGGATTGAGGGCCTGCTCAGTGAGTTTACATGTTAGAGGGAGTGGGGTATAGTGACACAGTAACAGAGGGATTGAGGGCCTGCTCAGTGAGTTTACATGTTAGAGGGAGTGGGGTACAGTGACACAGTAACAGAGGGATTGAGGGCCTGCTCAGTGAGTTTACATGTTAGAGGGAGTGGGATATAGTGACTCAGTAACAGAAGGATTGAGGGCCCTGCTCAGTGAGTTTACATGTTAGAGGGAGTGGGGTATAGTGACACAGTAACAGAGGGATTGAGGGCCTGCTCAGTGAGCTTACATGTTAGAGGGAGTGGGGTATAGTGACACAGTAACAGAGGGATTGAGGGCTTGCTCAGTGAGTTTACATGTTGGAGGGTGAGGTAGCAGTGACACAGTAACAGAGGGATTGAGGGCCCTGCTCAGTGAGTTTACATGTTGGAGGGAGTGGGGTATAGTGACACAGTAACAGAGGGATTGAGGGCCTGCTCAGTGAGTTTACATGTTAGAGGGAGTGGGGTATAGTGACACAGTAACAGAGGGATTAGGGGCCCTGCTCAGTGAGTTTACATGTTAGAGGGAGTGGGGTATAGTGACAGTAACAGAGGGATTGAGGCCTGCTCAGTGAGTTTTACATGTGGGGAGTGGGGTATAGTGACACAATAACAGAGGATTGAGCCCTGCTCAGTGAGTTTTACATGTTAAGAGTGGGGTATAGTGACACAGTAACAGAGGATTGACGGCCCCTGCTCAGTGAGTTTGTAGTAGAGGGAGGTGGGGTATAGTGGCACAGTAGCAAGAGGGATTGAGGGCCTGCCACTCAGTGAGTTTACATGTTAGAGGGAGTGGGGTATAGTGACACAGTAACAGAGGGATTGAGGGCCCTGCTCAGTGAGTTTACATATTAGAGGGAGTGGGGTATAGTGACACAGTAGCAGAGGGATTGAGGGCCCTGCTCAGTGAGTTTACATGTTAGAGGGAGTGGGGTATAGTGACACAGTAACAGAGGGATTGAGGGCCTGCTCAATGAGTTTACATGTTAGAGGGAGTGGGGTATAGTGACACAGTAACAGAGGGATTGAGGGCCCTGCTCAGTGAGTTTACATGTTAGAGGGAGTGGGGTATAGTGACACAGTAACAGAGGATTGAGGGCCTGCTCAGTGAGTTTACATGTTAGAGGGAGTGGGGTATAGTGACACAGTAA
>OW240924.1:4221412-4437960 GCA_933207985.1 Pelobates cultripes | reverse complement strand
GAGGGAGTGGGGTATAGTGACAGTAACAGAGGGATTGAGGGCCCTGCTCAGTGAGTTTACATGTTAGAGGGAGTGGGGTATAGTGAAAAAGTAACAGAGGGATTGAGGGCCTGCTCAGTGAGTTTACATGTTAGAGGGAGTGGGGCATAGTGACAGTAACAGAGGGATTGAGGGCCTGCTCAGTGAGTTTACATGTTAGAGGGAGTGGGGTATAGTGACACATAAGGTAAGGATAATATTAGGGAACTAGATTGGTAGAATAGTATTTAATGAAGACTTAGTGGGGTTGGTTCACAAGCAGTTTAATTAATAGGCTTCTTCTTTTTTTTAAGTGAGTTTTTAATGATTTTTTGGTAGGAGTGGAGACTGGGTGATCATCTAACAGAAAAGGGAAGGGAGTTCCACTGGAATGGTGCAGCCCTAGAGAAGAATAGTTCCAAATGTTATTCCTTCTGAAAGTAATTTCTATGGATTAACCCACTTCCTTGACAATAATTCCTTTCCATGTCCATATACGTAGTCAATGAGGGCTGTAATCCTGACAGAATGTAAGGTTTTCCATCAGGTAATTAGCAATGTGTATAACTAAGCACTATGCTAAGGTGTATAATGAAGACACATGATGCCTACAGCCCTCGCACTCTGGGGTTTGATGACTAATGGTCATTAAGTGACTTTATAAGTCACAATGCTAAAGTGACTTGACAGAGGCAATATATTATTCTGCTTCGTTTTCTACTTCACAATGGCAGTATACATCTCTGTGCACAGTACCAAGCTGCACAGTGCCACAAGTCCTTCTATAGAGCCAGGTTAACGCTAAGTGAGTAGGACATTCCATTATATAGAGCTCAGCTAACTCTAAATGAGTCTTACATTCCATTATATAGAGCCCGGCTAACTCTAAATGAGTCTTACATTCCATTATATAGAGCCCGGCCAACTCTAAATGAGTAGGACATTCCATTATATAGAGCCCGGCTAACTCTAAATGAGTATTACATTCCATTATATAGAGCCTGGCTAACTCTAAATGAGTATTACATTCCATTATATAGAGCCTGGCTAACTCTAAATGAGTCTTACATTCCATTATATAGAGCCTGGCTAACTCTAAATGAGTATTACATTCCATTATATAGAGCTCGGCTAACTCTAAATAAGTAGGACATTCCATTCTATAGAGGCTGGCTCTAAATGAGTCTTACATTCCATTATATAGAGCCCGGCTAACTCTAAATGAGTCTTACATTCCATTATATAGAGCCCGGCTAACTCTAAATGAGTAGGACATTCCATTATATAGAGCCCGGCTAACTCTAAATGAGTAGGACATTCCATTATATAGAGCCCGGCTAACTCTAATGAGTATTACATTCCATTATATAGAGCCTGGCTAACTCTAAATGAGTCTTACATTCCATTGTTAGAGCCAAGCTATCATCAAATGAGTATTACATTCCATTCTACATTCCAGAGTTCTCCTAAGGCTAAATGAGTAGGACATTCCATTATATAGAGCCAAACTATTACTAAATAAGTAGGGTGTTCCATTATATAAAGCCCAACTATTACTAACTGGATAGTCCATTTTATATAACCCGGCTAACGCTAAATGAGTAGGACATTCCATTATAGAGAGCCAAGCTATCATCAAATGAGTATTACATTCCATTCTATAGAGTTCTCCTAAGGCTAAATGAGTAGGACATTCCATTATATAGAGCCAAACTATTACTAAATAAGTAGGGTGTTCCATTATATAAAGCCCAACTATTACTAACTGGATAGTCCATTTTATATAACCCGGCTAACGCTAAATGAGTAGGACATTCCATTATAGAGAGCCAAGCTATCATCAAATGAGTTGGACATTCCATTCTATAGAGTACGACTAATGCTAAATGAATTAGAATTTATTTACAATAGAGGATTCTCTATTGACCAGATTGTTATGACAGAATAATTTACATGCCCTTGTTCTGCTGTCTGATGAAAAGAGGAAATAAAATGTTTTTCATAAATATTTATGGTCTTATCTGATCTCCTCCATAATGCTGGGTGAAATGAACATGTATCTCCTTACTATGCTTTTTATTCCCCCCCCTCCCCCCCACACACCCCAACCATGCACAATGAAGAGAGAATTATTGGGTGAGATTTCTATTATTAAATGAACAGGGGTCTGGACGGCAGGGGGTTAACAGTATAAAGCCAGGACCCGCAGGAACCTTTTGCACGGCCTTTATCCAAACATAGCATATTGTGCAGCTTTGGCTCATCAAAAGGAACTACAATCAATATTTGTTGAAGGTTTGCCCTTGGTCCTCTGTAATGCAAAACGACTGTGTCCTTTAAATAGAAGCACTCCATTAAGTAATACAAAATATAGAGCTAATATTATAAAATTCTATCTAATTATGTATTGTTATATGTATTCTTATTTTTGGGACACCTAGAGCAGTGTATTATTGCGGACAGGTGATTATATAATAATTGAGGAGTACATATATTTTATTATATATCTGTCTATTTGTCTATTACTATCTGAGATTATTGTTATTTTTTACAATATATTATCTATGTATAATTTCCTAAATTCTATTTATCTCCTCCACGTTTCAAATATATTTTACAATTAAGTGGGTTTGTCAGCGTTTGTCTATACAATGCAATACCTGCATCTTCTGTGCACCCTCCGTCGGTGACTGTGTGCCATTCCAGCGACAAATCCAGTTATATGAATGACAAAACTACACCTGTTTAGCCCAAGTCTCAAACATGACGCCAATACGTTCTGCTTCAAGTTTGACACCAAACCAAGTTCCAATAATGATATAATGATGCTTCCACCAAAGTTCCTGCTCAGTCGCCATCAATTGTCTAATCCAAAGTATGTTTATTGATGCTGGTTCCCTGTGTCATTCTATAATGCCGGTCTCCATGGTTTCAACACAGCATCACTATTCCTGTACATTTTACTGTAGGAACATGACATCAGCCTTTAGGAAACTTTCCCTGCCTCTTAAAACTTCCTTTACTATTGCTGTGATGTTGTGGTTTCTGTGAATGTGTTTGTTTGTTTGTTAGTGTGTGTTCTTGTTTTGACTAGTCTGCCTTGGTACTCCTGACCTCTGTTTACCATTTTGTTTGTTTCTGGAATCCTGAGCTCGGCTTTTGACTGACTGTGAGTTGCCTGCTTGTAGGACACCTTCCACCTCAGCTACCTGTGCAAGGACCAGCCATTGTAGGAGCTAGTAATACGCCCAGTTTTATCATTCTGTTATCATTTCCTGGAGTTTGCATGCAAGTTTATTACTGACCGTTGTTTTCTAAACTCTCCCAATAATCACACATTGCAAAGCACAATAAACACAATAAACGGTGCTTAATGGTAAGGATAATGCATCGTAATGCAGCTGCTGCAGTTCCAAAGCTCTCCGTAAGACCTTTTAAAATGCAAGACGAGAAGTCAGGAAATTAATACTTAGCGACTCACTTCGGGGGAAGATTTACCAGCTAATTTTATTAAAATAATGTAAAACAAACAAACAAATAAAAATCCTGTCTTTCAGTCCAAATCATCCCTGGGCTCTGATCCATCTCCTAGTCAACCAGGAAAAGGCCAAGAGCTGTCAGCAAATCGCGATACTCCTGTAGTTTTGTAATGGAGAATAGTGATACACTGTTACTCTGGAAATTCTAAAATAGGTAAGTTTCATCACTTCCTTTTACAATTAGAATAAAGGAATGACGTTAAGTACAAGGCTTTTTTTTACATGTATGTGGCCTCATATATAAAAATCAGCATCAATATATGAGGCCAGTAATTTAATTGTCTATATTCTGTTTGCATTGCTTGCAAGCCCCTGAAATGCGTCGGTAGAAGTAACCTGTCTCAAAAGCACACTGTGCCTTTCGCACCTAATTTAAACTACGGACTTGTGAACAAATAAATAGTTTGGTATAAAGACAAATTCAGTAGGAAAATTCCATTGGTTTCCATGGTAACTGCACATTTTAAGAACTTAACCCTGGAATAGCTATTAAGGGACAACTGTCACTTCAATTTTATCTAAATAAAATAACCCATTCATCATGCATTGAAAAGAAATAGATTTTTTTCTAAATAAGAAATATATAAATACAATAATTAGAATAACTAATCCCTATCTTCAATGCACCTTGGCTCGGCGTTTGACTGTTAGTCTCTATGGTCTTGGTCTTGGGTTGGCGTTTGACAGTTAGTCTCTATGGTCTTGGTCTTGGGTCAGTGTTTGACAATTAGTCTCTATGGTCTTGGTCTTGGGTCGGCATTTGACAGTTAGTCTCTATGGTCTTGGTCTTGGGTCGGCATTTGACACTTAGTCCCTATGGTCTTAGTCTTGGTCTTGGGTCGGTGTTTGACACTTAGTCCCTATGGTCCTAGTCTTGGTCTTGGGTCGGTGTTTGACAGTTAGTCTCTATGGTCTTTCCGGCTTCACTCCCAGCACAGAAACTGGAAAAACCATAGACATTAACTGTCAGTTATCAAACACCAAACTATAACAAAACAGAAAAAATGCTCTCTGGTACAATAGCTAAATTCACCAACAACGAGTTCCCCCACCCTAGTGGAATACAAAAAAACATGGTGAACAGTGCTGGAGCTTTAAATTGCATATGTAGAGGGAGAGGGCGGTATCCAAGAATATGTATATTAAGACAAAAGGAAAAAATATAATAGTGCAGCGTATTAACAAAATAGTGCAAATATTAAAATAGTGTAAAAGCAACACTCACGCTGTATAGAGCTATATAAGCTCTATTTCATGGGCCTGAATGGAATAATCCCTGTCTAAGGATATCTTTGTAGAGGTCAGCAGTGCTCAAGTGGATAAAGATCACCATATATAAGAGAAGAAGATAAAAGAAAACAATGGTATGGTATGTAAGGTGACTTTAATTGTAAAAGGATAACCCTACTTACATTAACTAGAGCAAGGACCTGCTCTAATGTATATAACTTTAGGTGGAACAATCCCCACCTTGGGATACACGTTGATCAGCAACAAGAACCAGATGTGAGGTAAGTATACAAAGGACTGGGTATATGTGTTATAAAAAAAGTACTTTATTAATAAAACTGGAATATATTAAAAAATAAAATAAGATGAAAAAAGATAAAAATAATAGAGTCTAGGTCCTCACTCCTCACTTGACGCGTTTCACCGACGCCTATTAAAATGTGGAGTTATTAAGCACTGTCCGACCCAAGGTGCGTGTATATGGCTGTCATATACTAAAGGAAGGGATGGGCTTTCCTCAAAAATCTATTTCTTTTCAAACCTTAAGGAAATAATCATTATATTAAAACATAGCTTTGGGGTGACATCACAATATCACACTGTAATGTGCTTCCTTCAACCTCCTATTATAAGGACGGGCCCTGTGGTTATTTAACGTTATTTTAGTTTGATATTTATCATTTTATGCTGTAAGCTGTTAGATGGTGTTTTCATTGTTGGTCTGAATATTAAGCTGTGTTCACCCAGTAGAAGGATTCACTGTGACTACGTATGTGTCCTTTAACTTTGTGATAGTTGAAAAGCTTACTTCCTTGGCTGTACCTTGCAGCAGGGTAGGGGTTAACACATTTTGGGATTTCATTCCTCTTCTCCATCCCTCTCAATCTCAGCTTGAGTGGAATGGGGGGGTGAACGGGGAACACAAAAACGCGTCTTGCTTCTCGGCTGCGTCTTTATTTAATAACGCAGTCTGTGTTTTGCTGGTAATTGCACCATTGTTCCTGTAATTAAGCACTGTGTTTTCATGATGGTCCCATTTATATCTCGTGTGGAACAGAAATCCGCTCTGTGTCACATTTAGTTGTTTTTTTTTAATTTTGAATGTTTTTTTTCTTTTATATATTTTATAGTGTTCTGAAATGAGAGTGAATTAAGAAGGGATGCCGGCTCAGTTTTCTGTTTAATAGATCCTGTGTGAGCAGCACTTTATTGACTTGTTATAAATTGTGTTACGGGGAGTCGCTTGCTGCTACTGGGCGCTGTTTGATTAATGGATCCGGTGTCTGAGTCGGAAACCTGGATGTGCCCCAATGTTCATTAACCATCAGATCCAGTTTTAGGGGAGCCTGGCTGATCTGTCAGCCTTGTATTAACGAGTAGATCTGTCATTACTGATCGATAGACCCCGGGTGATATAAAGTATTGTATAATCTGTGACCCTTCCTCCTGTACCAGCTGGTGTCGCTGGCGTGTACCTGAACTGCTGAATATCATTTGACCTGGTTCCAGTATTGCCATTAATATGTCTGTGCCAGGACTCAAGCTTTGCAGCTGCAGAGTATTGCAATCTCCGTAGGATGCTTGCTGCTGGCGTAGGGAGTTAGGTCCGCTGTATTCTGAATGTTGGGGTAGGGGGTTAGCTCCTCTGTATTCTGGATGTTGGGGTAGGGGGTTAACTCCTCTGTATTCTGAATATTGGGGTAGGGGGTTAACTCCTCTGTATTCTGAATGTTGGGGTAGGGGGTTAACTCCTCTGTATTCTGAATGTTGGGGTAGGGGTTAGCTCCTCTGAATTCTGAATGTTGGGGTAGGGGGTTAGCTCCTCTGTATTCTGAATGTTGGGGTAGGGGGTTAACGCCTCTGTATTCTGAATGTTGGTATAGGGGGTTAACTCCTCTGTATTCTGAATGTTGGGGTAGGGGGTTAACTCCTCCTCTGTATTCTAAATGTTGGGGTAGGGGGTTAACTCCTCTGTATTCTGAATGTTGGGGTAGGGGGTTAGCTCCTCTGTATTCTGAATGTTGGGGTGGGGGTTAGCTCCTCTGTATTCTGAATGTTGGGGTAGGGGGTTAGCTCCTCTGTATTCTGAATGTTGGAGTAGGGGGTTAACTCCTCCTCTGTATTCTGAATGTTGGGGTAGGGGGTTAGCTCCTCTGAATTCTGAATGTTGGGGTAGGGGGTTAACTCCTCTGTATTCTGAATGTTGGGGTAGGGGATTAGCTCCTCTGAATTCTGAATGTTGGGGTAGGGGGTTAGCTCCTCTGTATTCTGAATGTTGGGGTAGGGGGTTAGCTCCTCTGAATTCTGAATGTTGGGGTAGGGGGTTAACTCCTCTGTATTCTGAATGTTGGGGTAGGGGGTTAACTCCTCTGTATTCTGAATGTTGGGGTAGGGGGATCAGCTCCTCTGTATTCTGAATGTTGGGATAGGGGATTAGCTCCTCTGTATTCTGAATGTTGATGTAGGGGGTTAGCTCCTCCGAATTCTGAATGTTGGGGTAGGGGGTTAGCTCCTCTGTATTCTGAATGTTGGGGTAGGGGGTTAGCTCCTCTGAATTCTGAATGTTGGGGTAGGGGGTTAACTCCTCTGTTTTCTGAATGTTGGGGTAGGGGGTTAACTCCTCTGTATTCTGAATGTTGGGGTAGGGGATCAGCTCCTCTGTATTCTGAATGTTGGGATAGGGGATTAGCTCCTCTGTATTTTGAATGTTGATGTAGGGGGTTAGCTCCTCCGAATTCTGAATATTGGGGTTGAGGGTTAGCTACTCTTAATGTTGATGTAGGGGGTTAGCTTCTCTGAATTCTGAATGTTGGTATAGGGGGTTAGCTCCTCCGAATTCTGAATATTGGGGTAGAGGGTTTGCTACTTTGAATGTTGGGGTAGGGGGTTAGCTCCTCTGAATTCTGAATGTTGGGGTAGGGGTTAGCTTCTCTGAATTCTGAATGTTGGTATAGGGCAGGGGTAGGCAACCTACGGCACTAGTGCCATGCACGGCACTCAAGGTGCCTTTTCACGGCACTCAATGCTGCTAGAGCCAAGCAGGCTCTGGCCTATCAGGAGTCCCAGTAAAACTTCAGATATCTGCTAATACGAAGAGGTGGTGAAGGACAATCCTCAATTTATGTATTGCAGCACATAGAGGAAGTGATCTCAGAGCACTTCATTCCAGCACTTGTGAATGAAAATCCACACAGTAGTAGAGCAGATCGCAGTTGTTATTGCAGCTCCTGTCCTAGACCTGTACCTGGCCGGCCTGGTCCCCACTGGAACCCAGGGAAGCCACCCACACTGCTAGATGTACACAGAAATGCAGAAAGACCCTCCCCTCATACAAATAATACAAACAGCACACAAACATACACACAATCCGCACAAACGCAACACCACTAACAATCCACATACATGCACACAATCCCAAATGCAGCCTCTCACATTCAATACCCCAAAAAGCCCACACACATACACACACTACCAAACACACAATGTGACATATCCATCCACACACAATTCCACAAGCAGCCCCCATACACAGCCCACATTCATATGTATCATACACGATACCACAAACTACTCATGAACATATACAATATAATAGCTCATATACGCACAAATACAACGATACAAAGCAATTACAGTAAAAATAACACAAGCATAATACAGCAGCATACACACCTCAATTAAAAAAAATAGGACCGGCACGCTACAGGACATCACAATCCTATATCGGCACAGTGCTGCTAAAAGGTTGGGGTAGGGGTTAGCTTCTCTAAATATTGAATGTTGGGGTTAGCTTCTCTGAATTCTGAATGTTGGTATAGGGCAGGGGTAGGCAACCTACGGCACTAGTGCCATGCACGGCACTCAAGGTGCCTTTTCACGGCACTCAATGCTGCTAGAGCCAATTCAATCCTTTGAATTCTGAATGTTTGAGTATGGGTTAGCTCCTCCAAATTCTAAATGTTGGGGTAGGGAGTTAGCTCCACCGAATTCTAAAAGAGCACTTCAGGCAGGCGATGACCTCTATTTTGTAATGTAATCAGTGATAGGCGAAGACATCAGCACCAGGAATGCAGAGTCTGTATTGCAGATAACCAGCGTTACTGGTCTTCGTTCATCATACGCAGAAAATATATAGAAAGTTGGACTTTTCACCAGTCTGGCAGACATGTGGTCTAATAGAATCTGCTAGACCTGGATATTACATATTAATAGGTCTCATAATGAATGGCTTCATACTATGAAATTTTTCAAGAGGAGAACACTTTAACAAGCCTAACGATGCAGTGGGAGCGGGTGTAGCGTTCCTTCATGTTTGTCCAGCCTTGACTCTTCCACTAACTTCCACTGAGATATTTGGATTTATAAGGGCACATTCCCTTTGTCTAAAACCAAAACTAGCACAGCTTCTTAAGGGGTCCCGTGGTCAACGTGTTCTCCTGTCACTCACCGGGGGGCTATTGGAGACGTCATCATGTCAGTGGCCCCCCCCCCCATTCACCTTGGGGTGGCTACTGTAGAGAGTCTCTCTAGAAGGTCATCATTTCACTTCCTTTCATTATTTGTCTAGAGTATTTGGCCCTTCCATTTCTTGTTGCTAAACACGGGCCAGAATGAGTAGTGCCTTTTTCGCCCCTTTAGCAACAAAATGTTTTATAAAGGGGGTACAATATGCCATGCTGTGACTGCTGTTGAAGTTTCTGTTAAAACTATTATTATTATTAATAAACAGTTTTAATAAAAGGCAGTATACGCAGGTTACAGATCACTCAATGAACCCGTTATTATTCACTCTTGATATTTTTTATTTGTTTTCAGACATTGCTCAGATCTATAAAACAGAGGAATCAGATTAACAAACCCGATGACATCCGAATAACGTCAATCAGAATGCGGCTTAGCGAGGGCCAGACTCGGGAGAGTTTGTGATCTCCGGGGATTACAGACATTGTGAAGCATGAGATAAACAGGGGATGAGAGTAGATCAAGTTGTTGCTCAGTTTCAGGCTATACCAGATACAATTTTCCTGTAAAAATGAAAATCATATGCTGATGGTTTTGTGTAATCCTTTTATCTGGCAAAAAATGAAGTTTCCAAAACTGCCCCACAAATAAATTTAAATAATTTTAAGTTAATTAATACAACAACGTCTACTCAATGATGGAGAGGGACTTCATGATCTAAATTCACAAGTGTTGGTTTCTTTAATATATTAGGAGGAACCATAGATCTGAGATTCTGCCGTTTTAGAGCAATTCAGGTCTCCTATGGTTTTTGGCAATGATGTGTACCAGTCTAGTATAACCATTAGATTTGCCCCACCTGGGTCACTCTGAAAGTTCAGGCAGCTTAACATCAACCAGTTCTATAAGAAGATAAGTAAGCACTCTGATCCCCTTGTTGTTGAGTTTTGCATTCTCTTCCCCAGTAGAGAGTAGGACGGGCTGCCGGGAGATAAGGATCGTTATAGCAGGTTTTGCTGCTGTTCCTTCTCTGAGGCTGAGAGATAAGTGTGGATTTAAGGCAAGCAGGGCAAAGGTTGCTCACTGCAGTTACTAAACGGTAAAGATCAAACGTAGAATAGTAGCCCGGTTGAGAGACACGGAGAAAAGATTATTCAAAACCCCTCCGAGGTGAATTTAACTGTCTACAGTGTATTGATGTTTGCCGTCACAAGTCGAGCGTGCGGTAAATATATTTACTTACATTTATTTATAGAAAAATATATAACAAGTTTTCCAAGGGTATAGCGGTCGACACACATGCATTACGGGGCATTTACTAATGAGGAATTAATAACTGATAAATTATAGGTGGTAAGCTGTGTTTCCTAGATGCCGAACATGTTCGAGCCTTGAAAACTGAGGCTAATATGACTTGTATCAGAGCTGTATTCATGTCAGATCTATGGAATGAGAGGCGATATTAGGGAATGAAACGAGGAGGTAAAAGGAAGGCAGCCCATCTATAGGTCAGATCTATGGAATGAGAGGCGATATTAGGGAATGAAACGAGGACGTAAAAGGAAGGCAGCCCATCTATAGGTCAGATCTATGGAGTGAGAGGCGATATTAGGGAATGAAACGAGGAGGTAAAAGGAAGGCAGCCCATCTATAGGTCAGATCTATGGAATGAGAGGCGATATTAGGGAATGAAACGAGGAGGTAAAAGGAAGGCAGCCCATCTATAGGTCAGATCTATGGAATGAGAGGCGATATTAGGGAATGAAACGAGGAGGTAAAAGGAAGGCAGCCCATCTATAGGTCAGATCTATGGAGTGAGAGGCGTTATTAGGGAATGAAACGAGGAGGTAAAAGGAAGGCAGCCCATCTATAGGTCAGATCTATGGAATGAAAGGCGTTATTAGGAAATGAAACGAGGAGGTAAAAGGAAGGCAGCCCATCTATAGGTCAGATCTCTGGAATGAGAGGCGTTATTAGGAAATGAAACGAGGAGGTAAAAGGAAGGCAGCCCATCTATAGGTCAGATCTATGGAATGAGAGGCGATATTAGGGAATGAAACGAGGAGGTAAAAGGAAGGCAGCCCATCTATAGGTCAGATCTATGGAATGAAAGGCGTTATTAGGGAATGAAACGAGGATGTAAAAGGAAGGCAGCCCATCTATAGGTCAGATCTATGGAGTGAGAGGCGATATTAGGGAATGAAATGAGGAGGTAAAAGGAAGGCAGCCCATCTATAGGTCAGATCTATGGAATGAGAGGCGATATTAGGGAATGAAACGAGGAGGTAAAAGGAAGGCAGCCCATCTATAGGTCAGATCTATGGAGTGAGAGGCGATATTAGGGAATGAAACGAGGAGGTAAAAGGAAGGCAGCCCATCTATAGGTCAGATCTATGGAATGAGAGGCGATATTAGGGAATGAAACGAGGAGGTAAAAGGAAGGCAGCCCATCTATAGGTCAGATCTATGGAATGAGAGGCGATATTAGGGAATGAAACGAGGAGGTAAAAGGAAGGCAGCCCATCTATAGGTCAGATCTATGGAATGAGAGGCGATATTAGGGAATGAAACGAGGAGGTAAAAGGAAGGCAGCCCATCTATAGGTCAGATCTATGGAATGAGAGGCGATATTAGGAAATGAAACGAGGAGGTAAAAGGAAGGCAGCCCATCTATAGGTCAGATCTCTGGAATGAGAGGCGTATTAGGAATGAAACGAGGAGGTAAAAGGAAGGCAGCCCATCTATAGGTCAGATCTATGGAATGAGAGGCGATATTAGGGAATGAAACGAGGAGGTAAAAGGAAGGCAGCCCATCTATAGGTCAGATCTATGGAATGAGAGGCGATATTAGGAAATGAAACGAGGAGGTAAAAGGAAGACAGCCCATCTATAGGTTAGATCTCTGGAATGAGAGGCGATATTAGGGAATAAAACGAGGAGGTAAAAGGAAGGCAGCCCATCTATAGGTCAGATCTATGGAATGATAGGCGATATTAGGGAATGAAACGAGGAGGTAAAAGGAAGGCAGCCCATCTATAGGTCAGATCTATGGAATGAGAGGCGATATTAGGAAATGAAACGAGGAGGTAAAAGGAAGGCAGCCCATCTATAGGTCAGATCTATGGAATGAGAGGCGTTATTAGGGAATGAAACGAGGAGGTAAAAGGAAGGCAGCCCATCTATAGGTCAGATCTATGGAATGAAAGGCGTTATTAGGGAATGAAACGAGGAGGTAAATGGAAGGCAGCCCATCTATAGGTCAGATCTATGGAATGAGAGGCGATATTAGGGAATGAAACGAGGAGGTAAAAGGAAGACAGCCCATCTATAGGTCAGATCTGTGGAATGAGAGGCGATATTAGGAAATGAAACGAGGAGGTAAAAGGAAGGCAGCCCATCTATAGGTCAGATCTATGGAATGATAGGCAATATTAGGGAATGAAACGAGGAGGTAAATGGAAGGCAGCCCATCTATAGGTCTGATCTATGGAGTGAGAGGCAATATTAGGGAATGAAACGAGGAGGTAAAAGGAAGGCAGCCCATCTATAGCGTTCAAGGCAGCAGGTGTAATGTGGCCAAGTGGTTTCACTAAATGAATGGAAAGCCCGCTAGATTTTTAACCTATTGCATCCTTTAACGCTTCCAGCTTCACGTTCCGGTGGGGTCTATTCTCTAAACAAAGAATCGGTGTGCATTAAAACAGCAATATTTATGCAGAAATAGCGGGTTTGAAACCTTTCTCCTTCTCGGATGTAGTTACTGCCACGCTATAATGACCTCAGTTCCACCATCTGGGTTTTAATTCAATGCAATTCACTTTTATGTGATGGTAACCAGCGAGAAGCAGGGACAACCAAAACCACCCGCGTAACTACTATATGCATAACCTCCCTCCTTTGTACCCACACCATCCCCCTCTTATACCCACACCCCCTACACCCTTTATACACACACCTTCTCCCCCCTTTATACCCACACCCTCTCCCACCTTTATACACCCCTTTATACCCACAACCCCTCCCACCTTTATACCGACACCCCCTCCCACCTTTATACCCACACCCCTCCCCCTTTTATACCGACAACCCCTCCCACCTATATACCCACACACTCTCCCCCCCTTTATACCCACACCCTCTCCCCCTCTTTATACACACATCCCCTCCCCCTTTATACCCACACCCTCCCCCTTTATACCCACACCCTCCCCCTTTAAACACACACACTCTCCCTATCTTTATACCCACACCCTCTCCCCCTCTTATACCCATGCCCTAGCCCCCTTTATACCCACACTCTACCCCTTTTCCCCTTTATACCCACACCTCTCCCACTCTTATACCCATGCCCTTACCCTTTATACCCACACTCTTCCCCTTTATACCCCTCTCCCCACCTTATACCCACACTCTTTACCCCCTTTAAACCCACACTCTTCCCCCTTTATACCCATGCCCTAGCCCCCTTTATACCCACACTCTTTCCTCCTTTATACCCACACCCTGTCCCCCTCTCCCCCTCTTATACCCATGCCCTAAACCCCTTTATACCCACACTCTTTCCCCCTTTATACCCACAACCTCTCCCCCTCTCCCCCTCTTATACCCATGCCCTAGCCCCCTTTATACCCACACTCTTTCCCCTCTTTATACCCACACACTCTCCCTCTCTTTATACCCACACACTTTCCCTCTCTTTATACCCACACTCTTTCCCCCTTTATACCCATACCGTCCCCCCCTTTACACTTTACCTCTTTATACCCATACCAACCCCCCTTTATACCCACACACTCTCCCTCTCTTTATACCTACAAACGTTCCCCCTTTATACCCATACTGTCCCCCCCTTTATACCCACACACTCTCCCTCTCTTTATACCCACACTCTCTCCCCCTCTTATACCCACACCCATTCCCCCCTTTATACCCACACCCATTCCCCCTTTATACCCATGCCCTAGCCCCCTTTATACCCATACCATCCCCCCTTTATACCCACACACTCTCCCTCTCTTTATACCCACACCCTCTCCCCCTCTTATACCCATGCCCTAGCCCCCTTTATACCCACACCCTCTCCCCCTCTTATACCCATGCCCTAGCCCCCTTTATACCCATGGCCTCCCCCCTTTATACTCACACCTATCCCTCTTTGTACCTACGCTCTCTCCCTAGTCTTTGTTGCAGTTGCCCTTATTCTTAGTAAATAGCAGCTATATCCTGACGCTGAAGTCTCCCGAGAGATTCTCTGGGCCCTGGATACTGTCCAGCCCTTCACACGCTGTCACCTCTCTCTCCCAGCATGCACCACTGCTTCCCAGCAACCATTAATTGGCTATTGATTGCTAATTACAGGCTACGTTACAATCATTTAACCATCTTGGCGGGATGCACTGCGGCTGGGGAGCAGGAGACATGGCTGTATTGTTACATAAAAACCGAAAGAAAGGCTGTTATATTATAAACTTTTCCCTGGGGTACCTGCATCTCATGGTTTTATTAAGTTTTTTTGTATTCACCTTGCGAGTGACATGAAGTGCATTAACACAGGTTTTGGAGACAAAATGGTAGATTTCAAGAAACAAGCTGTGACCGGAATTAACTCCGTGCTGGCTGTATTAATGGTAATAATAATAAGTAAATATAGTTTCCTATAAATAGGGCGATTATATAAGGATGCTGCATTGGGGCGTTGGGGTATGCCCGGGCAAATCTCTAATTCTAATCCGTCGAACGTTACCCCAACCGATGATAATCTTACTTTAGTGACCTACATCTAAGCACAGTTCTCTGGCACAGCCAGTATAGACAATTATACAAAGAGATTATCCACTCCAGTCAGGTTTACTTGCACAGCTGATAATTATAAAGCATTAATACATACTTATCTTGGATTTATATAGAGCAAACTGAATACAGAATTAATTATATCACTGTTAGACTTTACCACTTCCACTGGATGGATATTCCAAGTATCTACTTCCCTTTCTATATCACTGTTACTGCTCCCACTGGAAAGCTATTCCTGGTATCTACTACCCTTTCTATATCGCTGTTACTGCACCCACTGGAAGGATATTCCAGGTATCTACTACTACCCTTTCTATATCACTGTTACTGCTCCCACTGGAAGGCTGTTTCAGGTATCTGCTAACCTTTCTGTATCACTGTTAGTGTTTACTGCTCGCACTTGGAGCCCATTCCATTTATCAACAATCCAATATTTAAAAACTGAGGAGAGTACTTTGAAGAAAATGATCACTGTAAAAGAACTTGAATTGCCCTTACGGAACTGCATCTGGGGTGTGAACATCCCTATTAAAAGCTGCTGACTGTTAGAGAGTGGATTTGTACTAATCCTTATAATGATATGGTGTGACAGTGAGCCGTGTATAGGGATACTGGGCACAGCCCCATAGACAGTGAGCTGTGTATAGTGATACCGGGCACAGCCCCATAGACAGTGAGCCGTGTATAGTGATACCGGGCACAGCCCCATAGACAGTGAGCCGTGTATAGTGATACCGGGCACAGCCCCATAGACAGTGAGCCGTGTATAGTGATACCGGGCACAGCCCCATAGACAGTGAGCCGTGTATAGTGATACCGGGCATAGTCCAATAGATCTGCAGAAATTTTCCAACTCCGCTTTAGTCATAACTCGGCTAATTCAACCTGGATTTGACCATTCAGATTTTAATTTGCCGTAGATAGGAGTGTAACGAACGAACCTGAGGACTTCCCGAAATTCCATGCTGCTCAGGATACATGTAGATGGGAGACTTTACAACCAACCAGGAATATGTTAGCTAAAATAATTTGGAAGGAAACAGTCTCCAGGGTAGATGAATAATAAGAGAGTCAGCGCTGTAGATGAGTTGGATATTTTTTGGCCTCAACATCTCAAGTTGTTCCACAGTCGTTATATAGTGCATGACTCACTATGGAAACAATCTTATCTTAAGGTTATCCTAACTATAAGATAAGGCCAGGGACTAATGCAAGTATTTAGAAAATTGGGCAGACTAGATGGGCCGAATGGTTCTTATCTGCCGTCACATTCTATGCTTCTATGTTTCTATGGTAAAGTGCTGAGAACATTTTATTAAATGGATGACTCTTCACGTTTTGGTGTCTATTGATTTTTGGTGTTGACAGTGTGGAGGGACTAACACTAGACTGTGCAGCAGTGATTTATTGCTTTACTGAACGGGTGATATACAGAGCCACATCACTGCCTGCCTTCCCGTTTCAAAGCTTTTATCGGGGTTACCGTGCTAATGACACTTTTAGTAGCATGAAAAATATATTGTGAAGAAACATCTCAAATTCAAACCTGCAAAAATAAAAAGACATCTCTACAACATTGTTCTAAATTACTCTTCTTTATATGTGGAGATTTTGGCTGTGGTTGGCAGCAATTTCAAATTTGGAAACAAATTAAAAGGGAAGAAAAGAATTGGGGGGTGGTCTGCAATGTAAAATCCTTAATGTGCTTTAATGGCATTTTTCATTCAGAAACATTAATGCATTTTGGACTCAGCTAGTAGCATCGAGATAATGCCCATAAATATGTTTGTTGATAACTAATTATTGCTATCTTCATGACAAATAATGCACAGAAACAAACAAGGAGGCATCTCAATAGAACAAGATTGGAAAATGACAAAGATCTGGATATGAGTTCAAGGACCTAAGTTATAAGTTATTGTGACAGACCCTCTGTCCCTGAATTTTAAACTTTTAAACTCTTGTTCGTCCAACCATTCATCTGTAACAGATTCACATTTATTGTACTAATGGCCGTTTGAATAACACATTTTCTACCGAACAACCGACCACCCAGAACGGGAGCATGGCGTTTGTTAACCTCACTGCCCTTATTAACACCTCCAAAACCACGAACACCCCTGTTAAGACACTCTCAGCTTTAATGAGTGAAACCGCCGTTTAGGTGATCTTCCCCCTTTGAGACACCGGCTCTGCTGCTGTGGACCTCCAAATTCCCGAACAGAGTGTAAGGGAATACTTCCAACTCCCGAACAAAGAATCAGCCGAACTCCTTCTCCACTAGAACAGGCGAAATAACACTTCCAAGTATCAATCCCCCCAAACACGAGACCAAGCTCCGTCTTGAGGGTAAAACAGGAATCTGGTTTAATGAGGGCTACCTGCCCGGTATTTATGCAGGTCTCCCACCTTGTGGACTCTCCCCTAGGGGACCAGATGGGCAATTGAAGTACAGTGGCCAATCACAGTGGCTCAGGCATAAACACTCCCCTTTGTACAGGTAAATCCCTCCTCTCTATCCTGGAGATAATTGGGAAGAAATCCAATTATCTCCAGGGATAGAGGCAAACCGCCATTTTACATAGCATAATAAAAACACATAAAAATCAATAACTATAAAACTACCGAATGCTTTTAGTCCGAGTAACGTATCCCCAGATAGCCTGGGTCTGAGCGCACATAACTACCGAATAGCGCTCAGACCCAATGCACACAGTTCAGTCGCCATGGAGTCAAAGTCTTTCACACTGTTCTTTCGGTATACGATTGACTCCATGGGATGACTATCTGGGTTAAGTCCATGCGTGTAATAAAAGTCCCGAACGGACTGGCGTTCGCATGCCCGCGGATAAGAAGGGTGGTCGGCAGTTTCAACGGTGTTCGGTAGATAAAGTGTCCGATTTTAGTTCCATAGCTTGAGTGCCGAACACCGCTGTGCATTCGCGTGTTTAAAATGGCTGCCGCCTCGTGGTCGACATGCGAACGACGACCACCTTGCATGCGGTTAACCACAATGTTCTAATTGAGGCCAATAGGTTAACCAGCAGCACACTTCTCCTCTGGGTGGCCGTCCGTTTGGTAGTTTTATTCGGTACATTCTGAAACAGACGAACAGGGGTGAACGGGCAGGTAATTCCACGAAAGTATAGCAATTAGGTGAACCAGGAGAAAGAACTTAGATGGATCTGTCACAACCCCTAACATTGTAAATGATCAACTGGGTGGTCGGGGTTCATATGCACGAACACGTTGCGGCGGTCATCTTGGAATACGAATGCGGCCAGTGGTGTTTTGTCATTGTGTGTATGTAACTAAAATCGGACACTCGACGGCACGAACACCGTTCTGTTCAACAAGTTAATGCACGAACGGAGCGCCGTTCGTTAGATACAATGTACCAAACTAGTTATATTCAATGCTACTGAGCACGAACAGCCCAATTCAACTCTTTTAATGGATTTTGATTAAACGAAAGAGACCGACCGCACAGCCTTATCCTCTGGAGCTATTTTGGTCATGAAAACATGCGTGCGGTCGGTCAAAAGAGACTTCAACCTAACTTTCGAACCCCCGAACCGATCTGGGTGATTTTTCAATATGTTGTTTCCCCAGATCAGGGCTATCAGGGGATATATATATATTTGTGTGTTTCCCATATGTTTTTGGGGTGTTTGCAAAATTGGGTAAAAACTTGTATTTTTTGTTTTGAGATAATTGAGTTGATACAGTAATTAACTCAATTATCTCCCAAACAGAGGGGAGGGCTTGTGTAACTGGAAGTGTTCAAGGGCGGTAACCTTGTGGGGAAAAACTGTATAAAAGAGCAGCTGTACCATTAAACTTTCAGTTCTTACTTTACCCTCAATCTAGAGTATTGTCTCTTATTGGGGGAAACTGCTATACAGAGCTTCACACACCACTTGATGCTTTCCAGCAGGATTACAGTTACCTTATTATTATGTATGGTATTTTATGCACAAACTGCACAAACCCAGAGTGGTCTTCATCCATGGTCACTGGGTGAAAAACCCTGTCTCCATGTGCCTCCAAGTCCCATGATCCTTCAGCAATGGAACTTGACATTAAACATCCATTGATGAGGTCCCAGGATGGCTACCATTGTCTTACAGTCTCTCTGCAGATTAGACATTTTAGAGATTAGAGATTTAATAAAAACTATTTGAAGAGGATATTATGCATGGAGGCTAAAATTGGATGAGGTTGTCTTGGAAAAAGGTGTCACGATGGCCCTGGATATGGACCGATTGTGTTGATGTGGGTGCAGAGTTAGACATGTAGTGTTTGTCCCTTTTCATAGATCCTTACCCTGCCTCAGAGCAGGTAATTGGGAATGAAAATTTTAAAATTCATGGAATAGCATGCGTGTTCCCTGGTTTTTAAACAGGGTTCCAATAGATGTCCATCTCTTTGGACCTGGATGGATAGAAAGTTCATATTTCTTTTTATCAATCTTTTCCTTCAAACAGTGCCTGTGCTGGAGAGCAATATTTTGGCGAGGATGTTTTGGTTGAGAGGAGATGTCAGATGAAAAGTTGGTTTATTTTGCCACAGAGTGAGCCAAGCTGCCAGTGTACAGAATAAATTTAAAGTAGAGGAAATGCAATTTTAATTTGATCTCCTCCAGTGATGCAGGGCTAGGAGAGAGCATTTTGAAAGAGAAACTTGATTTTGTTTGGCATGGAGTAGTTGAAGCTTAGTTTGTCATGGGTGACGTGGTCGTGCAGAAACTTTCTTATCTGGGACTGATGTGAATGTGCTATATGGTAATATATCAGCCAAGAAGAGGAATTAGCATAGTTATTATACGCTATTAACTCTTTCCATACCACATACCCCTGCAACTGTATTCTGGCTAATACGGCACTGAACCTCTGTAAATCTCTCTCTCTCTCTCTCTCTCTCTCTCTCTCTCTCTCTCTCTCTCTCTCCCTCTCTCTCACTCCCTCTCTTTCTCTCTCCCCCTCTCCCTCTCTCCCTCTCTCTCTCACCCCCCCCTCTCTCTCTCTCTCTCTCTTTCTCTCCCTTCCCTCCTCCCAGGAAGTTGAGATGTAAAGTGCTTTGTGTGAGTGGCTGTGAATTGTTGTATCTGCGTTCCGGCCTGTGAATCCTACTTGTTCTTTTACCAAGGACGCGCAAGCAAAACCTCTCCAAATGCCTGGCACTGTGTCCAGTGTGATATATAATATACAGTCTGGCACTGTGTGCAGTGTGATATATTATATACAGCGTACCAGTGTGTGCAGTGTGATATATTATATACAGCCTGGCACTGTGTGCAGTGTGATATATTATATACAGCGTACCAGTGTGTGCAGTGTGATATATAATATACAGTCTGGCACTGTGTGCAGTGTGATATATTATATACAGCGTACCAGTGTGTGCAGTGTGATATATTATATACAGCCTGGCACTGTGTGCAGTGTGATATATTATATACAGCGTACCAGTGTGTGCAGTGTGATATATTATTTACAGCCTGGCACTGTGTGCGGTATGATATATTATATACAGCGTACCAGTGTGTGCAGTGTGATATATTATATACAGCCTGGCACGGTGTGCAGTGTGATATATTATATACAGCCAAGCAGTGTGTGCAGTGTGATATATTATATACAGCTGAGCAGTGTGTTCAGTGCGATATATTATATACAGCCTAGCACTGTGTGCGGTGTGATATATTATATACAGCCTGGCACTGTGTGCGGTGTGATATATTATATACAGCCTGGCACTGTGTGCGGTGTGATATATTATATACAGCCTGTCACTGTGTGCGGTGTGATATATTATATACAGCCTGGCACTGTGTCCAGTGTGATATATTATATACAGCCTGGCACTGTGTGCGGTATGATATATTATATACAGCGTACCAGTGTGTGCAGTGTGATATATTATATACAGCCTGGCACGGTGTGCAGTGTGATATATTATATACAGCCTGGCACTGTGTGCGGTATGATATATTATATACAGCCTGGCACTGTGTGCGGTATGATATATTATATACAGCGTACCAGTGTGTGCAGTGTGATATATTATATACAGCCTGGCACGGTGTGCAGTGTGATATATTATATACAGCCAAGCAGTGTGTGCAGTGTGATATATTATATACAGCTGAGCAGTGTGTTCAGTGCGATATATTATATACAGCCTAGCACTGTGTGCGGTGTGATATATTATATACAGCCTGGCACTGTGTGCGGTGTGATATATTATATACAGCCTGGCACTGTGTGCGGTGTGATATATTATATACAGCCTGTCACTGTGTGCGGTGTGATATATTATATACAGCCTGGCACTGTGTCCAGTGTGATATATTATATACAGCCTGGCACTGTGTGCGGTATGATATATTATATACAGCGTACCAGTGTGTGCAGTGTGATATATTATATACAGCCTGGCACGGTGTGCAGTGTGATATATTATATACAGCCTGGCACTGTGTGCGGTATGATATATTATATAAAGCCTGGCACTGTGTGCGGTATGATATATTATATACAGCGTACCAGTGTGTGCAGTGTGATATATTATATACAGCCTGGCACGGTGTGCAGTGTGATATATTATATACAGCCTGGCACTGTGTGCGGTGTGATATTTATTTATTATTTATTTATAAAATATTTTACCAGTAGATTTACATTGAGATTTCTCTCGTTTTCAAGTATGTCCTGGGTCCACAAATCATTGCATTGATACATTAGGGTACAATAAAATACAAAAACAACATTAATACACAATATATACAAAATGTAACATAGAACAGGTAGGAAATATATAATCAACCATGACAGGTGCATTCTGTTTTGAAGTATGTAGAGAGGGATCTCTTAAAGGACTTTAGGCTTGGGGAAGATTTTAAATTGTGCGGGAGGTCGTTCCATAATTGCTGCACTCTGTAGGAGAAGGAGGATCAGGCTGCTTTCTTTTTTTATTGAGGTAGACTAAGTAAAGTGAAAAGAACTCTCTAGAAGAGTGGGAATACCAGGAGCTGGCTAGGTGACTAATGGCTAAAATACTAATACATAGAGATAAATATAAATATAAAAAAAAAATATATAAATATAAAAATATATATATGGTACTATGCCTTTAAATCTGGAATGGACAAAGTATCCCTATAAATGTGCAAAAATGTGAGTAAAAGTGCTATGAGTGGAGATCTCAAATAAACGGGATATCCCTTTAAATGTGCAAGAATACAAAGAGAATGCTGCTATACCTTTAAAAAAAAAAAAAAAAAATTCAAAAATACAAAATACAATACAATACTTTTTTTTTTTTTACCCCCTTATATAGCACTGCTTTGCATGTTTGCACACTCTTAAAGGACATTTAAAGGTATAGCAGCATTCTCTTTGTATTCTTGCACATTTAAAGGGATATCCCGTTTATTTGAGATCTCCACTCATAGCACTTTTACTCACATTTTTGCACATTTATAGGGATACTTTGTCCATTCCAGATTTAAAGGCATAGTACCATATATATATTTTTATATTTATATATTTTTTTTAATATTTATATTTATCTCTATGTATTAGTATTTTAGCCATTAGTCACCTAGCCAGCTCCTGGTATTCCCACTCTTCTAGAGAGTTATTTTCCCTTGTTCTATATAGGTTTTTAGTGAATCCCTATCATTACCAGTTTTCGAGCAGCTTAGTGCTAGTCTGTCTCCCTCTCTCCTGTGTGGTATATTAGGTACACCAGAACCGTTCTACTTAGACTAAGTAAAGTGTTGGTACTGGATCGGAGTTTATAGGAGGTGGGAAAAGCTGAGGAGAGCATTCTGCTCAGGTAGGGTGGGAGCTTCCCAGAAAAGCTCTTAAACACAAGGCTGGAAAGATGAAGGGTGCGTCTGGATTCCAGCGACAGCCAGTTTAGTTCTTTTAGCATGTCACAATGGTGGGTCCTGTAATTACATTGTAGCACAAATCGGCAGAACGAGTTATACAATGTATTGAGTTTATTAATGTGGGATTGCGATGCAGATGCATATGCTACATCCCCATAATCAATGATTGGCATCAGCATTTGCTGTACAATCTTTTCCTTTACTGTAGGGCTTAGGCAGGCTTTGTTTCTGTACAGGGCACCTAGTTTTGGATAAAGTTTAGATGCAAGCTTTTCTATGTGCAGGCCAAAAGATAGATTGGGGTCTAATATCATACCCAAGTATTTGAAAGAGTGGACTGCGGTCACTGTGCCATTTGAATTTGTTTTGATGGATAGGTGGGAATTGTGTCATTTGTGTCATTTAGGTACTGTTCCAAAGATCATTGTGACAGTTTTGTCAGTGTTTAGGAAGAGTTTGTTTTTTTGTGATCCACTTTTCTACCTCTGTAAACTGGTCTTGGAGCACAGCCTCAAGCTGCGGTAGATCGGATTTTCTTGCATAGTTTACTGTGTCATCTGCGTACATGTGTACAATTGAGGATTTGCAGACATTAGTCGGATCATTTAAAAATAATGTAAATAGTAGGGGGCTGAGAATGGAACCCTGGGGAACACCACACGTGACTGGGAGAGGGAGGGAGTCACTGTCAGAAATGGACACATATTGCGAGCGATCCGATACATACGATCGAAACCAGGTTAGCGAATGATCACCAATACCTGAGTTTTTGAGTTTGTGCAGTAGAATGTCGTGGTCTACTGTGTCAAAGGCCTTAGCAAAATCAAGGAAAATAGCTCCAGTTAGGTCTCCTTGTTCCATGCCAGTTTGGATGTCATTGCAAACTTTTAAGAGGGCAGTAGTAGTTGAGTGATTCTGTCGAAAGCCCGATTGATCAGGGGTCAGATAGTTTGATTGTTGGTAGTACTCACAAAGTTGCGTATGGACACATTTTTCTAAGATTTTTGACAATACCGGGAGCAATGATATTGGGCGATAGTTAGAAACCAAAGTAGTGTCACCACTTTTATGGATAGGCACTACTCTCGCAGTCTTCCAAAGTTTGGGTATGTATCCAGACACCAAGGATTCGTTAATTAGGGTTGTGACGGGTTTAGCAATTGCTGGCACACTGAGCTTCAACAGCATTGCTGGGATTTGATCAGGTCCGGACTGATTTTTCATTTTTAGATTATTAAGGTGTTTTTTAATGACACTAACAGGTACAGGTCTAAAATTAAACTTATCTATATTGGGCCTTTGCAAATTTAGTGTGACCTGATCCACATTAGTAGTTACAGGATACGTGTCATTTATTAGCTTGGCAATCAGGGCAGTAGAGCATCCGACAAAATAATTGTTAAAGGCATTTGCTACATCTAAGGGAAGTTGCAGGGTTTGGTTACCCACTTTGACAGTGGAGGGTTGGGAGTGGATTGGGGGAGTTTGTAGTTTATTTATGACTTTCCAAAAGTTTCTAGGGTTTGAGATGTTATTGTTCAGATTTTCACAGAAATATTGGGCCTTGGCCAATTCTGTCTGTTTTGTGCATATATTTCACCATTGTCTATATGCACAGTGATTGTTCATAGAGCCAGTACGCTTAAACTTTGACCACAAAGAATCACGAAACTGGTACATTTGGATGAGGTCAGCTGTGATCCAGTTCATATGTGGCCCTTTTACCCTCACCTTACGCAGCGGGGTGTGCAAATTCCAAATTTGAAGGAGTTTGGACAGAAATAATTCAACAGCACAGTCTAGATCTGGAATTAGGTTTAATCTTTGCCATGGGAGGTTCTTGATGTCATTTAGAAAGAATTCAAGATAAAAAAATTTGAAGGACCTGGTGATTTTAACCTCGGGAGAGGATTTAATAGCCTTTATTTTGCGCACGCAGTACACACTATACAGTGATCACTGAAAGTGTCTGGGAGAACACCGGCCTCCTGGATTCTATAAGGAGAAGTGGAGAGAATCCAATCGAGCAGGGTTTGATTATGGCTTTTAATGTTTATGCGAGTTGGGGAGGAGATTAATTGCGTTAGCTGCAAAGTCCTAAACACTGTGCAAAATATATTCTATACAGCCGAACAGTGTGTGCAGTGTGATACACTATGTGTGCAGTGTGATACACTATGTGTGCAGTGTGATACACTATGTGTGCAGTGTAATATGTTTCTGTATGTGTTTTTATTGTGTGTTGTGATTTACTATTAAAGCATGATAAAAGATTTAGTTAGAGATTGTAACGGAGCTCCTAGTACTCTGACCGAGTACCTCTGTTGATGGATGCTCCTAGTGCTTCCCGAGGACTCCAAGCACTCCACTTGACACCATCAGCACTACAGACCGAACCTCTCTTCCTGCAGAGAGCGAAGAGAGCTTAGTGATTATAGCCAGGGGAGTATACAGAGTATAGCAATCCCCCAGTGTAGATGCAGTTGTATCCCCCAATCATGAGATGAGGCTCTATGTTGAGGGTCAAAACAGGAACAGACAGAGCTGTGGGTTTATTGTTCTTATATACACATTCTTACACAATAGTACCACCCACAGGGTTTTGTGGAACAGCCAATCAAACACGTAATATACAGTAAAACACTCCCATTAATTCCAGCAAAATCCTCCCCTCTGCCTGTGATATAATTACTGAACACAATGGGCTAACATAATTATCACAGGCAGGAAAATACACAGTTTTACACACTATTCATAGCTTTAAAAGTGTACATCACATTCACATAAAACTTATGCGTACTCCAAAGCAGCATACTCCAAATACAAACATCCTCAAAAATCAGGCAATTCCTTCCAGGGGTTTAAAAGTTAGGTCGAAGTCCTTTGTGACTGACTGCAAGCATGGCTTTCCAGCCCAAACCAGTTCCACAGAGTTAGGCTGTTCAGCCAGTATATCTTCTCCTCTAGCCTGGAGATAATTGGCTTAACTGGGTGTGGCAAGCCAAATATCTCCAGGTACAGAAAATATCTCTATTCACAACAACAGCAAAAATACACAAAAATACATAATTCCGATCATACTGAACAGAACCCCCAGATAGCTTGGATCTGAGCGCTCAATATATCCAAACAGCGCTCAGATCCCATGAACAGAATAAAATCGCCATGGGGTTAAAGTTTAGCACGGGCTGATGAGAGGAGGGAAAAAGCAGCCAGTTTCATTAGAGGGCCAGAACAGTCTTTTAAAACATCAATAAGTCCAAATAGTATTTTTAACTGGCAAAGTCTCCCAGGGGTCATAGTCACATGGCAAGAGGCCGGCAACTAGTCCTCTCAAGGCACAAGTGGCAAAGTTTGTTTTGCCACATCTCTCCCCTTTCCCACAAAGACTAACAAGGTACCTGACCTCCTGTCGGCCAGTGCCTTGGTTAGTCAAGCAACCCACCCACAACACATAATCAGCCGAGTAGCCCACCCACAATACTTGGTTAATGCACCTGGGGAACCTGGTAGCCTGTCCCGTGAGGTCACTAGAGCTGAGTTGGGTGCTGGTATTTCCGACCGGTGGGTTGCTTGGTGAGCTGTGGTCACCACCTGCAGAACCACTCCTTTATTGGGGGTGTCTTGCTAATTGCCTTTATTGGGGGTGTCTTACTCCTGCAGCTGGAGTAGCCTGGTTGGGGCTTGGATGGGGATCTGGAGAGGCCGTCCAGCATCCCTGTGACGTTCCCATCTGTACCATCTGGGAGCTCAGTATCTCCCCTTGGTTGGATAAGCTGCCGCTGGGGAGAGGGGTTAACAGGCTCCTCTCCCTGAAACACTCTCTGCCACTGGAGAGGGAGACAGACTGTCTCCACTCCCAATAACCCGTCCTGCTGCTGGGGAGAGAGACCAGTTGTCTCTGCTCTTTGTAGGACACTCTAACGCTGGGGAGGGAGGACAATGCATTCCTCTCCCTGCAATTCACTCTGCCGCTGGTGAGAGAGGACACTGCAAAACATACTGCCGCTGGGATCTGGGCCGACCTCCCAGCATCCTTGTAGGGCCGGTGGAGAGACCTCTATTTTATCTCGTTGATATTCCCACCATACTCTAACTAACCTGGCGACTGGGGGTTCTCCCAGTAAACTTCCACAATATCTTTCCAGCTGAAGGGCTCTGGATCTGAATCTGTCACTCTGCTCTCCTTCCGGGTATTTTCAATGGAGCGGAGCAGATGTCGGTAGTCCTGCTCCAGTTCCCACTCCCAGGTCACCAGGTGGACCACGTCTTGCTCCACCTCTCCAATTAGTCCTCTCCAGGCACAAATGGCAAAGTTAGTTTCGCCACAGAGATGATCTGTCTATCTACCTGTGCTCTGACATACCGTGCGATACAATGACACTGTGTGTTATCATTATAGTGTGAGTGGGCCACGTAATGGGTGTATGTCAGGTGTCAGATATATCTAGGATATTCAGCTGCCACATATCAGCGATTCCAGAAACATATCGCTATATAACCAGCCAGGGAGGCTACCTGAGCACAGGTGTAATAAAGACAGCCAGATACAGATATAACTGGGATCTAGGTACCCCCTGTATTAAGGAGTTAGATACATATACTGTATTAAGAACACCCTCATGCAGTAGAAATGGGAGATTTATTGGATTATTTGTCATTCCTCCTCCTCCATAACCCCCCATTCTCTCTCCTTGAATGCTATTTATGGCTTTTCACTCCAAACCACCAGACCAATTTCTCTACACATTCTCTCACCGCCTCCACGATCTATTCTCAGTTCTCACATTGTCTGCTACGTTATGCTTTAAAAAGCCATCCATTGTCCCTAATCTCTCTCTATTTACCCCCTCAGCAAGCCATGCACCTCATTTATCTCATAATTCTCTCTATATGTCCTTCTCCTCTGTCCATCTCTCGTCATTCAACAACACACATTCCTCTCATCATTCATCATTACAGATTCCTCTCCTCATTCCATCTCTCTCATTCACCATTACAGATTCCTCTTCTCATTCCATCTCTTGTCAGTCACCATTACATATTCCTCATTCCATCTCTCTCATTCACCATTACAGATTCACTCTTTTCTCTCACTATTACTGATTCACTCTTTTCTTTTACTAACCAATGCAGATTCACTCACCTATCTAAATCCATAATGTAAATCTAAGTGTAGAAGGACAGATTCACCCTTTAAATCACTTTTCTAATTCTCTTCCTCTCCCTGAGAGATTTAATATATCCAACATATCCAATATCTGTATTGTGTGGGTCTGTCTAGCAATCTCTGCTATTTATTATTCTCTCTATTCTGCATTCATTTCTTTATTACACATTCACTTCTTATCGCTCATATTTACTTACATCCCTCTCTCTGATCTCTCTCTAACATAACTTCACTCTCTTTCTCTCTGTGTCTCGGTCTCTTTCTCTCTCTGTCACTTTATCTCTCTGTCTCTTTATGTCTCTGTCTCTTTCTGTCTATGTCTCTTTCTTTCTCTGTCTCTTTCTGTATCTGTCTCTTCCTCTCTCTGTGTGTCTCTTTCTGTCTATTTCTCTCTCTGTCTCTGTCTCTTTCTGTCTCTGTCTCTTTTTCTCTGTCTCTCTCTGTCTCTCTCTGTCTCTCTCTCTCTGTCTCTGTCTCTTTCTCTCTTTGTCTCTGTCTCTTTCTCTGTCTCTATCTCTCTCCCTCTCTTTCTTTGTTATCCATCCCCAGGTCCATTAACCACCCTCCCCCGACACACTGGGGTCACTCAGTGTCTTCTCATTCTCTGAGCTTTTGTTATCCTCTTGTTTCCTATTGTTAAGATGTTGGATCTCCACATGACTCCTCTGATCTCGTAGGTTGCATGCTTTTGTTGTTCTCCCATCTTTATCATCTATTTTTCCTCTCTTGTCTCTTTGTCGGAATGCAGTTATTTTATCCTTTTCCGTTTTATCTCGTTGATATTCCCACCATACTCTCTGTCTCAGTGTTTTCTTCTCACGCTTACGTTTCTGTTAATTTTATATTTATTCAATTCCCTTTCTCCTTGGGTATTTTTCCTCCTCTCTCCTGCGGTCATTGACCAGGATTCTGAGGGTTGATTATTAAAGTGTTTTAGGTGGCGATAAACCCAGGCTAGCTAAAATCAGTTTAAACACTGTTTATTGCTCTGGTAGGTTTATTGCGATTCTTCAGATTTTCTTATTTCCATTTTTTCTTTCTTTGTGCTTTCTCTCCCAGCGAGGTTTGTTACCTGACACCTTAGTTTGCAGAAAATTTAGTGATAAAAACACGCCACAGGTCGACATTATTTATCTGTCTGAGCTCTAACCATTCCCTAAGACCGAGGTCTTGTCCTACGCTTTGATACGTGCTGAAAAAGTCAGATATCCAGTCCTTTGTGTAGTTAGAATACTTTGTTTCTATTACATTATTTTTTTACAACCCTTGTAGATGTCTAGCTATTCTCTTTCTCTTTTCTTCCTTTCCAAATGTTGTTTGTTACTATTAGTGTTCTTGCTCCATACCTGGTTATTGGTGTCTAATGGCTCCTTTAATCTCATCCTCTTTCTATCTCCATTATTTCCCATCTCACTTCATCTTCCTTCCCGTATCCTCTTATTTTCTCAAACACATTTCATCCATCACTCAAACATTGGAGATTTTCACTCGCACACTCACCTTCCACATCACTTACACATACACCTTCCACATCACTCACATACACCTTCCACGTCACTCACATACACCTTCCACATCGCTCTCACATACACCTTCCACGTCACTCACATACACCTTCCACATCGCTCTCACATACACCTTCCACATCACTCACATACTGTAACGGATCACCTGGCACCCCGACTGGGTACCTCCGTTAAAGGATGCTCCTAGCGCTTCCTGAGGACTCCAAGCACTGCAGCAGACACCACAACCACCGAACCGGAGAAGCATATGAATCCTTCCATGCATATGAATGCTGTAGACAGTTGAATAGGAACCATACGAATAGGTTTACTCTCCTAGCAGTCAAACTGGAACAGCATACAATAAATCCTTCCCCCAATAATGAGACGACACTTCACTTTGAGGGTTAAAACAGGAACTCCCTGTACTGTCACATACAGTCTCTTTTATTCCCAATCCACAAACATAGTACAGCCCACAGGGCGTTACAAAACAACCAATCAATCCGTACAATACACCCAGACACTCCCACACAAAATCCTCCCCTCTGCATGTGATATGATTACTGAACACAATGGGTAATCTCATTATCACCGGCAGAGGAATACAGTTTTTACACAATATTTATAACTTCTAAAATATACATGTCACAAACATAAAACATACATTTTCATAATCAATCCATTCAGGGGAACAACATATTAAAAAATGGCACGAATCAGACCAGGGGTTCAAAAGTTAAGGGAAAGTCCTTTATGACTAAATGAAGCATGGCTTTCTGGCCCAAACCAGTTTCAGAGTCTTCTATCCTGGAGAGTAATTCAATTATCTCCCAGGACAGACACAAGACTCCATTAAGCACATGATTGCAAAAAGACACAAAACACTTTAAAATACATAAAGTCACCTTTTACCCATAAGACACAGACATTTCACATATCCCCAGATAGCTGGGATCTGAGCGCACAAAACTACCGAATAGTGCTCAGATCCTATTCACACAGTTCAATTGCCATGGAGCCGAAGTCTTTAACTACACGAATGGGCTCCATGGCATAGCTATCTGGCTTAAAACATTCACATAAAGTCTGGTCCATAGTCCAAAGGCAAGAGGCGGGCAAGCAGCCCCCTCCAAGGACACGTGGCGCGGTAGGTTTCGCCACACATACACCTTCTACGTCACTCACACATATACCTTCCACATCGCTCTCACATACAACTTCCACGTCACTCACACATACACCTTCCCCATCGCTCTCACATACACCTTCCACGTCACTCACATACACCTTCCACGTCACTCACATACACCTTCCACATTTTCACTCGCACAAATACCTTCCACATCGCTCTCACATACACCTTCCACGTCACTCACACATACACCTTCCACATCACTCACATACACCTTCTACGTCACTCACACATATACCTTCCACATTGCTCTCACATACACCTTCCATGTAACTCACACATACACCTTCCCCATCGCTCTCACATACACCTTCCACGTCACTCACATACACCTTTCACGTCACTCATGCATGCACCTTCCATGTCACTCACATACACCTTATACGTCACTCACACATATACCTTCCACATCACTCACACATACACCTTACACATCACTCACATACACCTTACACATCACTCACATACACCTTCCACATCGCTCTCACATACACCTTCCACATCACTCACATACACCTTCCACATCACTCACATACACCTTCTACGTCACTCACACATACACCTTCCCCATCGCTCTCAAATACTCCTTCCACGTCACTCACATACACCTTTCACGTCACTCATACATGCACCTTCCACGTCACTCACATACACCTTACACGTCACTCACACATATACCTTCCACATCACTCACACATACACCTTCCACGTCACTCACATACACCTTCCACGTCACTCACATACACCTTCCACATCTCTCACACACACCTTCCACATCACTCACACATACACCTTCCACATTGCTCTCACATACAACTTCCACATTGCTCAAAAATACACCTTCCACCTCCGTCTCGCATACACCTTCTGCATCACTCACATATACACCTTCCACCTCACTCACACATACACATTCCACTTCACTCACACATACACCTTCCACCTCCCACTCGCATACACCTTCTACATCGCTCTCACATACACCTTCCACATCACTCTCACATACACCTTCCACATTACACACATACACCTTCCACATCACTCATACGTACACCTTCCACATCACTCATAAATACACCTTCCACATTACTCACACATACACCTTCCACGTCGCTCGCACATACACCTTCCATGTAGCTCGCACATACAGCTTCCATATCGCTCGCAATACACCTTCCACATTGCTCGCACAAACACCTTCCATGTCGCTCGCACATACACCTTCCATGTCTCTCGCACATACACCTTCCACATCGCTCACATATACCTTCCACATCACTCACACATACACCTTCCACATCACTCACACATACACCTTCCACATCGCTTGCACAAACACCTTCTAGATCGCTCACAATTCTCACACATTTCACCCATTGTTCACATACATCTCCCCTTGTGCTCTTACGTATCCTTGCTTTATTTCTGTCTGCTTCCTCTCTCCGGCCTTTTTCCATCAGACTTGTTGTTCAGTCTTAGACAGGTACATAAAACAAGCAGGCAGTGAGGCTGCGATTAGAGCCGGGATCCCAAGGTTATAGAGAGGGCACAGAGGAGATAGCAGTGCACAGAATTATAAATACAACAGAGAGATAGTAGCAGCCACCTAGACTTTTTAACATGAGACATTTGGGTTATCAACAAACAATAGCTTTCTTACTATTGGTAAGGTTACAACTTGCTCCTTAAGTTGAAGAATATCTGTAGACTAATACACACCCCAGGTTTACGTGGATTAATCAAGGTTTATCTGGCTGAGCTCTAACCATTTCCAAAAAGAGGTCTTGTTATGCTTTGCTACATGCTGAAAAGGCCAGATATCCAGTCCTTCATGCAGATAGATTACTTTATTTCTGAGACATGTTTATTGAGTGGATCCCAGTACCAAGGGTTACAATTGAGTTGAAAAAATAGGAGCATTCTCTAACTTGACTGTCCTTCCAATCAGATATTTACTTACATGTTACAAATGTACTTTGGCACAACTCTATGTAAAAATGTATGTTTTTTCTGTTTAGAACTAATTCAGTTAGCCCATTGTTCTAGTTAATTGTATCACAGGCAGAGGGGATGGATTGTGTATACTGTAGGAGAGTGTCTGCATGTAAGACTCTGTTTTTATTGGTTTGTCAATTCTGTGTCCTGTGTCCCACAAGGTTCACCTGGGCATCAACCTTGTGGGGAAAATCTGTATAAAAGAAAGGCAAGCTGCTCAATAAACCTCAGACCTTCTTACCCTTAACTCACAGCCTCGTCTCGTGTTGTAGGGTACTGCTATATCACACTGGGGATTGCTATACTCTGTACTCCCCTGGATGCTAATCACTAGCTCTTCTAAAAGTTGTTCCTGCTTCGCTTTCTGAAGGAAGAGAGGTTCACCTATTGGAGCCTGGAGACTTGTCGTAGGTCCAGGGTGGGTAGGAGACGTCAAGACCCCAACCAAGCTGCCGCGGGTTGTGGGGTCTGCAGTGCTTATGGTGTCTGGTGGGTGCTGATGGTCCTTGGTAAGCACTAGGAGCATCGATTCATGGAGGGTCCGTTACATAATTAATCCCCAAATCTGGTGCGTGATCCTAGTGACCTATGACCTCACTGCTGGGATCTGCGCCTCGCTGCCAAGAGTTTTCTATATTGATTTTGATCTTGACATCTTGCTATTATTCATGTACTAAAAGGTTTATTTTTTCTGTTAATTAGCTGAAAAGACAGATTTTTTTTGGTCTTTTAGTTCCAACTACTGCTTTCCATTAAATGCTGAACACTGTGGTTGGAGATTAGACTGTAGGAGGTAATAAAATGAGGGTTCTAGACTTCGGAATTCATATTGTAGTGGGGGTTCTAGGCTGTAGAATAGGATGCAGTGCTGGGGGTTCTAGGCTGTAGTACAGGATGCAGTGCTGGGGGTTCTTGGCTGTAGTACAGGATGCAGTGCTGGGGGTTCCAGGGCGTAGAACAAGATGCAGTGCTGGGGGTTCTAGGCTGTAGCACAGGATGCAGTGCTGGGGGTTTCTAGGCTGTAGAACAGGATGTAGTGTTAGTACAGGATGCCGTGCTGGGGGTTCTAGGCTGTAGAGTGGGATGCAGTGCTGGGGGTTCTAGGCTGTAGAGTGGGGTGTACTGCTGGGGGTTCTAGGCTGTAGAGCGGGGTGTACTGCTGGGGTTCAAAGTCATGATACTTAAAATTGCCTGCAGGGTACTGTGTCATTGTAATTCGTATATCATCAAGGGTCGATTCCAGAACATATTGTAGCTCTACTGAAACACAAGTGGGCAAGAATAATAGAGCTGAATTCCTACTGATTCAATCTGTGATCAGACAGAGAATGATATTACGGTCTGTGTCAGCATGAAAGGGGATGGTTGGTAAAATTACTGTATGTACATGTGATCAGATCAGATTAGTTTAGTCACTTTAGAATTCCCTGCTTCTTTACTATGATGAGCTGAAAGCTTCAGCAAAGACCCTTCATTCGCCTGGCATGTTTGCAAATCCTGTAGATAAGTAGCAGCTGAGCAGAGCTGGGACATTCACAAACATATCCAGCTTGATTCTAGCACAACTTGCCAGTTCTGACACCATGTTCTTCCCCTCCTCTCTGGCAGAACAGTGACACAGACGGAAAAGGCAGAGAGGAGAGGAAGTATGAGAGGAGATAATTAGGAGAAGCCAATCAGAATGTCATTGGAAAAGATGGCCAACTCAACAAAGGCTTCTGGGAAAACTCAGGGAACTATTTCTCAAAAAAACTATTTCTCGAAAAGTATGATTGATGACCATTACAGATAGTCAATCAGCTTAGGAGATGACCAGATCTAATTAAGATGAAGCAGATAACTTTCCTAGGCAGAAAAGTCCCTCAGGTCTATATTTACTAAAACGGAACAGCCATGGCACACACTGTATTGTGGTATGATGAAGAGATGAAGACTATTTAAAAAAAAAAATTAACCACAAGATCAATTTCCAACCTTTCCTCTTGTAACTCCTCTAGACCTTAAGGCGCACATCTACTGATAAATGTCAGGTCAAGCCCAGCCTACTGCCTCTCGAATGAGTGTGAGGTTTTCCTACCAACAGCAGGTCAAGTAAAATCAACCAAGGCCCCATTTTCTTATCATTGCAAAGCAGCCATTGATTCTCATGAAAGGGTAAAATGTTTATTCCTGGTATTGCTCCCAAAATACCGATGCATATAATGCCACAACATAGGCCAAGGTAGGCTAAGATTTCAGATGCAAGTGTCTTTTTATGCATTTGATTTTTTTTTAAAGCATTTTCTATATAAAAACAAAAACATGGATCAGTGGTATTGACTGTCCCTTTAAGGTCATCTGGGTACAAGAATAAAATGTATCTCATCTCTGTTCATGTTTCTAATATCCACTGCACAATAAACATGTCTTTACAGACCACTCAGTGAAACAGATTACCCGAGAACACATTTTTCAGAGGTCTCGTACATTTAAAGTATCTTGGAGAGTCCCAATTGAACGTCAGAGACTCATAACTAGAACTGAATTTCCATAATAAATCTTATGGAATGCTTAAAGTTACATAGCCAAAAAATACCTCTTATTGCAAACAATGGGTGGATTCCATACAGCGCCCTTTCTTACTTAGAAACACAGTTAAAAATCCATATACTTTAAAAACTTTCAAAATTGTTATTTTTTAAAATACTTTTTGCTTATTATTTTTTTCAAAATAACCAACAAAATACAAAAATTAATAGGTAATCAAGGTTATTGCAAATGAGGGAAAAAATATAATGTACTGCATTCTTTTTTCAGAAAATAAATGTAGGCTAATTTTCTTATTCAGCGATGCTTGCTAAGTCCATTTATGTACATACATGCACCACTAACGCCCTGGGTGCAACGCTGTTCCAGGGGTCGTGCGACTATAAAGGGGCATGGATTATTTTAGAAATTTCATATATAATACACCAACATATTTATCTATTAACCCCTTAAGGACACACGACGGAAATATTCCGTCATGCTTTCCTTTTATTTCAGAAGTTGTGTCTTACTGGCAAGCCTGGATGTGGTGTCCCTCTATAACAGGCATAGGAAACCTTCGGCACTCCAGATGTTTTGGACTACACCTCCCATGATGCTTTGCTAGCATTATGGGTGTAAGAGCATTATGTGGGATGTAGTCTACAACATCTGGATTGCCAAGGGTTGCCTATCCCTGCTATATAATAATATTCCCCATGAGATGGGCCTAAAAGCAACTGAATATCTCTTAAACACATCTGACAAGCTTGTGCTTTCTCAAAAATAATTTGTTTTGAGGCTACTTCATTTCGTATTAACACACAATTATTTTGTGTTTAATGGAATATTACCTTCAAATCAGGGGGACAGCCATGGGCATGGCTTGTGCCCCAAGCAATGCCAACCTATATCTAGGGTGGTGTGAGGAGACCATTTTACATCAGGTTATTGTTACCAACTATGAGGATTATATCCTCCGATGGCATAGGTACATAGATGTTCTCTTAGTCTATGGGTATGTTTCAAGAACTTGTACAGACTTTGAATCAGAATGACATAGGGCTCAAATGGACTCATGTAATCGATGACAAAGAGCTAGAACTTTTGGACTTAAAAATGTGTTTAGGTCTAAACGGTAAAGTGGAAACAGAATTGTTTAGAAAGACTACTACGACTAACAATTCACTTAATTGGCATAGCCACCATCCACACAATTTAAAAGCAGTAATTCCATATGGTCAATATCTCAGAGCAAGAAGGAACTGCTCCAGTGATGAGTCTTTTTAAAATGAAGCTAAAGAATTGAGAAAATGCTTCCAAACTCAGGGCTATCCAAACAAAGTATTGAAGAGAGTATTCCAAAGGGTGGTCTCTATGGAGAGAACTATGTGCTTGAGAACTAGTTGACCTAAACAAGAGCAATCAACTATACGATACATCAGTACATTCAATCGACTGTGGGATCCAATAAAACATATTTATTGGGATCATTGGCCAATTCGTAGACATAATTGGCTAATCATCTACCACCCTTTTCCAGCATTACAGCATGCAGAGCCAAAAATGTAAAATATATGTTGGTACATAGCTACATGGAACCCGATTCGGCTCCTCGAACTTGGCTCACCACCACTAATGGCACTTATAGGCATGGACATTGTAAGGCATGTGATTTTGTTAAACCATCCAAAATTGTGGAATGTACCCAAACCAAAACACAATGTTCCATTAAACGTGATCACCTGCAGCTGTGGGATACAATACGTGGGCAAAACGTATCAGCAGTTTAGAAGACGAATCCTACAGCATGTCAATGCAGTTACTAACATTACCACCCCATTAGCCAATCACATTCGTTTCCAACCTGAAATATCAGGCACTTGAACTCTTCACTCTCAATTCCAGGAAGGGCAATTTTAACTTAAAATTGCTAAAACAAGAATCTAAATGGATCCACTTGTTCCATACATTAGCACCCTGAGGTTTAAATGAGGAATTTCAATTTACTCCCTACATTCATGATCAGTCCTCATAATCTGAACAAATCTTTTCCAACCACCTGTATATGTAGCTGACAATTCTCTGTCCTATATAGAGGTCAATGATCTCCTAGGTACGTTTTAATATTTTCAGTACAATATTAATTATGATTTGGTCTATATTTAGGCTTATTCTTCATCCCACAGTGCGACTCAAGATCTTTAAACTATACTCTACGGCTTACATTATATTTTTGTTTTTACAGTACTGTATTACGTATCGTTACTTTGCATGCTGTACGCTGTATTTACGGCCATCGTTGACTTTACACACTTGATATATATATGATTGATTGGCTCCTTATAAAACTAGAACCACTACAGCAGTGTGTTCAGGGATTTTTACTTGTAGTATTACAAGTTATGTTGGTATTTTTTAATTTATTTTGTTCAAAGATAAACGGTCATTTTCCTAACAGATTAGCCTTCATGGCTCGTCATTTATTATCTCCCCACTTGACAGGATTCTGTCGTTAGATTAAGTATCATTTTAGTTTATCGTCACTGTATTTTATTTATATATTTTATAGTTTTTAAAAAGTCATTACAACAGCTTTAACAGCTGACCTTGAATCAGTTAGAAACAGTGTTTGTCAGACAGAATACTGTTTCCATTGTCTAGCAACATGTTTTTACATTTTGTTTACAAAGAAAGAACTACAGTTATCTTATTTCAACTGTATTTTATGGCCCTAGAAATATAAAGTTATTACAACAGTTTTAACAGCTGACTTCTAACAGCTATATACTGTACTCTTTCATACCAAAATTGCATCCACGACCTATTCCCTGTCACTATCAGCTAACTATTTATGGGTTTATTATCAATTAAATCTACTGAATATTGATTCATGTCATATATAATACATTAGTTAGCAGTTAGTATACTATAGAATACAGTAACTGTATGCCCTTCATTATGTCACATTTCATTATTCTTTTTTTATTTATTGTATTTATTATTCTTCCCTGTATGTCATTAAACATTACTAGGCTTCCTGTACAGTACTTTCATAATATTTATCTTTAGTAGTTTTTCGGACATTCCCACTTTCGTCCTTGCCGTGTATTCACGATCTCACATTCATTAAGCAAAACCACTCCTCCTGATATACTACGAGTCTATTGGTACATTCAAATACACTTGATCCACTGGGATCCCTGTATCCCTTATTTAAAACCGGCAAATTTCTGTATCCCGGTTCCCCTCTGATGAGCTAAATAGCGAAACGCGCGTCAGGGATACTAGGGGTGCTTTGCTCATACTAGCAATTTTATTGTGCTGCTGCCAGGCAATTTAGGATATTTCTTTGCAAACTACCATTTACTAACTTAGTGCTACCAGGCAATCTTAGGCAATTTGTTTGAGAAATTTACCAACGAACTGTATGTCTCTACAATGGCTTTTTTTGAACTTCTGTTTGACAGTTAGGCTGATGTCACAATAATTAACTTTTTATATATACAGGCTACTTAGCAATCTTGACCATTTGTGTTAGTGATTATCTATCGACCATTGAATACACTATCCTCTTTATAATTCTGGAGGGTCCTCTTTGTTTATGACAAATTCAGGGTGAGGTTTTTGGTGGGCACAATAGGGTGAGATAGTTTATTCCTCCTGTCCTGTACTCATCAACTCTCCCTCGTTACCACCCCCACAGGTTGATAAAGTTAATAAATCACACTAAGAATGTATTTGTCTTCACATAGCGAACAGCCTGTTAATTGAGCAATCTTTGCGTCATAGCTCTTTCATGATACCTGCAACGTTGTATCTACTGGAACATCGTAGCAGTACTGTTATTAACGGCATTTCTGCTAATTAGTGGGCAATATTTCATCCTTATCCTTGAATACCATTAAAATCAAGGATAACAATATCTTGATGCGGAAACCTGTTTGTCAATTCTGCAATTATCTGGACGGTCATTACGACTGTAACTGCAGATTTTACTCAACACTGTGAGCTATAACAAATATACCATTACTACAGGCGTATGACATTGCCTATTTTGTATTCTTACCATAGTGTATTAAGGTGATAGTCTATACCAGGGCTGTCCAATTCTGCGGCCCCCCAGATGTTGCTGAACTACAACTCCCATGATTCCCTGAATATCTGTTTCATTGAAAGAATCATGGGAGTTGTAGTTTGGCAACATCTGGGGGGCCGCATGTTGGGCAGGCCTGGTCTATACCTTTGTATATTATATGTATGTATTTTTCATTTATTATTGTTTGTGTTTTATTTTACACTACGTATAGTACTATTTGTATTGTTGTGTGTGGTTTATCTTGTTTCTTTTTGTCCAATTGGACTTTTTAGCCTATTGATTAAATATTAAGTTTTAAATATTCTTTATTTGTGCATTTTTCATCTGGTCCTAGTTACTTCCTCCATTCCTCTCTTTTCTCTCTTATATCCACACCGGGGTTATCCCCCAATAAGGAGGTGCTGTAACTTTTTGGCTCCATTCCTTTTCTCTCCTTTTCCCATCTTCTTTTCATTAAGTCTGTAAAATAAAATAATGCAGTTAAAGATCGGGGTCACTTTGTAATCAATATAAATAACGCCCGTAGAGTGTGTGAGATAATTTATAAGCTGATATGTAAGAAACATTCATCTGCAGCTGCAGATTCCCGGTAATATCTTTTTGGCCTTGGAAAGCTGGTATAAACCATAAATATGCCAATCGTGGATACTCCTGCTATTTGATTGACACCGTGGTATGACATTGTAGATGCTTATAAACTTCACGGCAGCACACAGAACACAGGTAGCCGTATCCTCTAATTTGCTGCGGATTTCAGTGAAGCGATCTACAGATTGAATTTTATCACTTTCCTAAAAGAAGTAATAATCAACGCATTCCATGGAGATGGGGTCCACTTTAATGCAGACGAGAAGATATTGAGGCCAGTGTGTCGTATAAATATCGGAGATGAATTTCTAATAGCTCCTACAGTTATAAGAGTTTGCATAATGACTCCATCCTCTGTGGCTGCTCCGTGATTTTGGCTTCATTAAGATAAATGAAAATATGTTGTATTTTGACAGTAACCATGGCGACGTAATATGCCAATAGCTGTCAGTGGGAGATATTATTCAGCAGAGAATTTAGGGAAATGATGGATCCTAAAGGCAGCCTAATATGGTTACTTTCTCTTTATGTCCTGCCAGGTTGGACACCAAGCTCCCAAAGGCTACTGAGCCTCTTTAACCATAGATAAAGTCTGGCATTGTCTGTCCTTTATGAAAAGTTGCATTCATTATTAAACCGTATTGATCTGTTTATCAGCACAGCGTACATCAGAACACGTTATATTTTATATTTTATATACACATTGTTTCTATGTTTTCCCTTTCCTGTGTTTATCGCAAGCGTTGCGGTGTAAAGGAGCCATCCGGCTACGGTGTCACAGAGATTGTGGTTTTAGAAAGTGTGGTGACTCTCTGAACCTGTGTGTCACATTGCCGATGTGGATCAGTATATTATTCTCTTATCTATAATGTTAACTTTTCTGGAAACTACTAATAAAAACAACTAAAAGTAATAAAATAAATGGTGTGAATCTTGTTATCTCCCGGAGGTATAACTGACAGACATGTCCCCCAACTATTGGGACTAGATCATCAATCACTATCTTAATGGTGTGCATGTGTTCTGAGTGTGTATGTGTGTTGAATTTGTGTCCTGTGTGTTTGTGTCATATGTGTATCCTTTGTGTGTGTTATGTATGTGAATATGCCTTGTGTGTCCTGTATATGTGTTCTGAGTGTCTATGTACGTGTCCTGAGTGTGTGTTGGTTGCTGTTCCAATACTACATTATACCGTTGTTTGCCATTCACCGTGGTGTGGAGAGCACATTGCCAGTTACTTGGATGTGGCTGATGGTCCCCCGTCTTGACATCACTGCTTTCCAAAATGGCAACTTTCCAATCACTCATAATTATAAAATACCTGCATGTGAAAAACCAGTGTTACATCACCCGCAGATAGACTAATAATATTTTCCTCTTTTAATTAAGGGCACTTCTAAGAAATTAATTGTGCAAACTTCAGAGGGATATATTTACTCTACGGCCTACACACATTAGATAGTATTTCCCTGACCATCAACAGAAACATTTAGCGCCTAGAGGTAGAAGTCTGTATTACGGTTGATGTTTAATTAACAGATATTTAATTCTAAACAGAGTTGGTTGCCCCTTGCACCTACGATAATCCAGCAGGTCTCCTCCTGTGCGTTGGGCCCCCAGTTTGATTTAGGCTGGTCCGTGCAGGCTTTCAGCTGCATTCTGTGAACATTATTTATGGGTGGAGAGACCACCAATTTGACAGCGAGCCATGTTTTTTGCTTTATTTTCCCTTATCTGGGGAAGTCCATTAGGTTTCTTGCCGTTGCCTGTTTTTCCTTCTTTGTTGATGGTAAAATCCATAAACGCAATGTAGACCCCTCGGGGGGATTAGGGCACATGTTTAATACGCCGCTGTGCTGCTCTCAGCTCCACATTAAATGCAATTAATGGTTTGGAAAAAGGAGCTGTACTAGGCCTCTCCTTTCCCCTACTTCCAAGCATATGCCGTCTGTCATATCTCTACAATAACTACACAAAATGAGCTGTAGACTGTGGGGAACATGCCTCGCTGCAGTAACCCCACCATCGGGAGCATGTAACCTGAGTGTAAGTGGAGAGGGATGAGGTCGAGGGCAAACTTTGGAACAGTTTCTGAGACTAATGAGCAGATTCAGAGAGAGAGAGAGGCTCGAGTCGACAGAGTCATCCACAGAGTTCAGTAGCAGCAGAGGATTCTGGGAAGGAGGAATTAGTTATTCCAGTGGACAATAAGACAATAAGACAGTGCCGAGTTTTTCTGAGCAGAGTCCCCATCATTTCAAGGGGCGTAAGGGTCTTAACATAACTCAATGTGACCGTTCGGTAGGAAATTGCAGGTACCTACGGAGTTCAAATGGACGCTGCAGCTCTTTGTAGATTTCATGAATCTGCAGGATCCAAGGTTGTCTTACTTTCTGCTGAATTCAGTGACGTTCCTACCAGTCTACTTGAATAAATACCCTATATCTGTAATGTAACAATATCACTTGATACTGAGCAATGCACGCCTACTGACTGCGATACACTGGGGTGTCTTACATGGAGGGGGGGGAGGGGGAGCAGCTAAAATCTAAGTAATGTTAGTGTGTGACTTTAGGGGCTGATGGCCCAATGTGTGTTTTTTTTAGCCCAGATCTCTTTAGGACTCAGGATTGTGGAGTGTTTATCTCTTTATACCGGGGCGGCAGGATACAGGATGGCAAGGTCATTACATATTTATTTGGGTAAAAGCCCCAGAATGCTTTATAATTTAGCAATGTCCCGAGGCCGGGCAATTCTGAAAAACCAAAAAATAGAGCAGTTATAAAGTGATAGAGACATGAACCTGTTTCCCAGCCGAGGTGGTAGAGATTAATTAAGCTGACTGAAAGGTCTATTATCTGCTTTTAAATCCCTCATGCTCCCTGTTATATGTTTAAATGACATCATGGCATACATGTGCCACAAACTGTGCGTGATGTAAAACATATTACCAGCATCTAGAGTGCATGTGACTATGTGTGTGCACAATGTGACCTGTGCCACTCTCCCTGCAGTGGGCAATGGCGCACGGCATGGGAACTGGATCTATAAGGTGAGTATTTAATATAATGGAGCAGTAACAGCATCAGGAATATTATCTCCAGCCAATCCCATAACCCTCAGCCAGATTATGACTAGTGGTATACTAGCTGAGAATTATGGGAGTTGTAGTTTGACAAATAATAAAGAACTAAGCATTGGATTGTCCGTGCATAGATCCAGAAATCTGAATACTGATTCTCCCAGCGTGGCCTGGAGCCTGATCTCAGCATTAGCCTACATTATCTCTCACTTAATGTACTCCGCCGCAGAAATACAACACCACAGTATATGTCAGGAGCATTGATTGCTCGCTGACATTGAGCGACACAGGGCTGACATGCACACACTGTTCTCTGAAACTGTAGCTTTCCTGTCTGGCGGCAGACGTGATGGGTCAAGAATCCCCGGGGCTACGGATTTCATCAGCCAGGCCTTGTGTGGCCTATCGATCCGCTGCACACGTGTTAAGATATCCTGAATATGATGCTAACTCTTTCCATGCCGGAGAATTGATTTCCATCAGTCTTCCCAGAATAAAGCCAAAACCAGACACTATCATGTTATATTTACATGACATTTCTTGATTGTCATTTAAACTTTTATTAAAAATTGCCGTTTTAGCCCAATCTAAAGAGACAAAAAAATCTCATGATAACACTTCATAACTGACAATATTTAAAGGGACAGTATAGTCACCAAAATCACTGCAGCTTAATGTAATGGGCCAGCCATATCGCCAATCCCTGCAGGCTAAAGATTTTACCTTATGTACTAAAGCCACCTCGACCAGCTGCCACTCAGACAATAATGGACTTCTTGGACGAGGTCCCCCAAAGATTGCAGGATTAACATTCAGCGTCTCCACTCTCTGTATGGAGACAGTAAACGTTTCCAATAGATTTCTATGAGGAGATGTTGATTTGCGCAGAGCAGCAATTTGCCGACATGCGCACCAGCTTCCCAATTGGATTGGCTGAGATCATCTGTATTTATCATCACAGTCAGAGGAAGGGTGGTGGTCACTGACATGGTGGTAGAAACAAGATAAGTAAAATTATTATTTTTGTATTCATTCTTGGGAGCCCAATAATCTAAACAGCTACTAGAATGCTGTAATGTTACGAATGCGTGTTTGTATAGTGTGTCTTTAATATTCGCCGGAACACCCGATGCCGCCATAACTGCTGGTCATCTATATTTCAATTCATGAGAGAAATGAGACCATAAAACATCAGTCAAAGAGAAAATAAGTTGTGCTCAGAGATATTCAGCAGCCTGTAAGTACCACGCTTGTTTTAATTTCATTTCACCCATTGCAGAGAATTAGAAAGGAATTATTTTGGAGGGTCTTCTCAGACGGCTTATACTAAAAACTAGACTGTGCGTTCATTTTCAGATCAATGCAAATTTCCTGTGATTTGTTCATTTGTCCAAAAAAAGATTGACTAAATCACTTAAAGGACCACTATAGTGCCAGGAAAACATACTTGTTTTCCTGGCACTATAGTGCCCTGAGGGTGCCCCCACCCTCAGGGTCCCCCTCCCGCCCAGCTCTGGAAGGGGGAAAGGGGTTAAAACTTACCTTTTTCCAGCGCTGGGCGGGGAGCTCTCCTCCTCCGATCCTCCTTCTCTCCTCCCCGTCGGCTGAATGTGCACGCGCGGCAAGAGCTGCGCGCGCATTCAGCCGGTCACATAGGAAAGCATTCATAATGCTTTCCTATGGACGCTGGCGTGCTCTCACTGTGAAAATCACAGTGAGAAGCACGCAAGCGCCTCTAGCGGCTGTCAATGAGACAGCCGCTAGAGGAAATAGGGGAAGGCTTAACCCATTCATAAACATAGCAGTTTCTCTGAAACTGCTATGTTTATGAAAAAATGAGTTAACCCTAGCTCGACCTGGCACCCAGACCACTTCATTAAGCTGAAGTGGTCTGGGTGCCTAGAGTGGTCCTTTAAATAAGGGGGAACAAAAATGAAATTAATTGATTTGTTGATGAAACTTGTTCATGTAATTTGTTTATTCATTTTTTTTCATTATTTTAAATTCACTTTATGCAGAAAAGATAACATTTAAGAAAATGAATAAATGAAGGTCAGTGCTCCAGCCACAAATGCCCACCACATCCCATTCCATGCCCAGTGCTGTGGGTATAATGATTTAATATGAGGATAGCTGGTGCAGAGGGCTCTCCAGCCATTAACCCATTACTGCTGGGTGAGCCCCCTTGTCTCATCCTCTGGGCCATAGCATGGGAGTCCATTAAGAGTCATTTAAAAGGAATACTGACTTCCGATGGTCCCGTGGCAATGGGTGAAAGTTTATATATATATAACCTTGTCTGGTTCAATCAAATCAGTTTCTAATATACTCAAGTTTACTAAAAAATACATATTTTGAGTGAATTAGTTTACATATCATCCTGGGTGACCAAGACATTTTATTACATTTTGAAAAAAAATTATAATTAGAAATGTGTTCATTAGTTTATTATCATTCCTCTACTGTTATTTGTAAGTGTAACAACGATCCATGTCTAGCAAAGTGTAACGGACCGTTTTGCACAAAAGGGGTAAAAGCCGTTTAGGCGATCGGCCCCATTTCCAGAGATGCAGGCACAGCTATTGTAGAACACCAAACTCACGAACCGCCAATAAGGGAATGCTCCAAACTCCCGAACGGCTAGCTGCTAGCAGACGAATAGGAAAAGCACCCAAGCGGCTTACACTCCTAGCAATCAGTCTCTATCAGCATACAGTAAATCCCCCCAAAGACGAGACGTGTTGAGGGTCAAGCAGTGAACAGACAGAGCTGTGGGTTTATTGTCCTTATGTACACATTCTTACACATTAGTACCACCCACAGGGTTTTACACAACAACCAATCATAAACGTACATTACAGAAACACTCCCAGCAATTACACACAAAAATCCTCCCCTCTGCCTGTGATATAATTATGGTACACAATGGGTTAACATAATTAAACACAGGCAGTAAAAATACAGTTTTTATCCATACACGGTAACTTTAAAACTATACATCCAATATTAATAAACTTACATATTATTAATCAGCACACTTTAAACATAAACATAACCAAAAATCAGCCAAATCCATCCAGGGGTTAAAAAGTTAGCTGGAGGTCCCTTTATGACCGACGGCAAGCACATTTTCCTGCCCAAAACAGTTCCATAGATTTGGGCTCTGCGGTAGGTCTATTTCAGGCTGAAAAAACTACTAAGTCCCATCGCCGAATGGGACTTAGTCTCTGCAGCTGTAAAACCAGTAGGGGAGAAGGTAGAGCTCAGCGGTGTTCGCGGAAATGTGTAGCCGATTTTAGTTCCATGAATTTGGCTACACATACCGCTGACCTCGTTCGCATTAACAAAGATGGCTGCCGCCACGTGTTCGGCAAACGAACAAAGGCCACCCAGCATTGTCAATTAAGCTGCGGTTAACCACAGCTTCTGGGAGGTAAATTGCCTGCACACTTCCACTTCTGGGTGGTCTGCCTGTGTAGTACTTGGTTCAGTAAGCCCCATTTACTGAACCAAGTGGGAAATAGCCAGGCAGGCACAAAGGGTTTGCACCAGGTCTGGGGACACAGGGGACACCGTCTTAAAGGGGCAGTGTCCCCAACAAGTCTGGGGACATCGTCTTAAAGGGGCAGTGTCCCAATCTTCCTGATGTCCCAAAAAGATTTTTAAAGGGCCAGCACCATTCCCATAAAGAGTCCATAATCCACAATAAGCCCACTGACTGTCTTAAAGGGCCATACACACCCAATAAAAGTGCATACGTTTTCACCATCTCCCAGGGGCCATAGTCATGTGGAAGGAGGATGGCAAATAGGTTTCTCCAATGCAATGTGGCGAGATTGGTCTCATCACACAAAGTAACTATAAAGTTCAATAAACCAGTTTTAGCTAAGTAGAAATCCGTGTGATCCATGATACATGAAAATGCCACAAAGTGACAGCATTTGAACTTTTCAGACTTCAATCAATGTTTTTGCAGTTCCCTTTAACAGCTCACAGTTACGCCCTTCGTAGGCCGTATATTGCCAATGCCTTCAACATTAACTTAAGCAGTAGCATCCTTCTTCCCTTTTTTATAGTCTTCAATGATCCCTAATGGGGCAGGATTTAAAGACGACCAAGCTTTTTGTTAATGCAAACATCGAGCAGCTCAGAAATCCTGGTCTGTCACCCATGTTGGAAACCGAAGGCAGGGGGCCGTGTTCATCCATGTATGAAATGATCAAGAGGCAACAAAAGTGACAGTTTCATAGTGTGACTCACTCAGGTTAATAGAAGTTAGATGCACAATAATCTGAACGTGTTCATTGAATCAATGCGATGCGTGTTTTGTAAGGATCCTTCATGTTTCGTACAGCAGGAGTAATAATAAAGCTCTGGAGAACTAGAGTACAACCTCGATATAAAAAGGTCCTCTATTTTACACCTATATTGGCCAACTTTACAGATTGCATAATGTCTGATGACCTTTTCTTGGTCTTTTGAAGAAGTGATGTAAAAATATAAAAGGGGTCTGGTTCTCTAAACACGACTTCCTAGATATTTTCATTTCCTTCTAAAGTTAACCCAAGATCTTTGTTTGTGAATGAGGACAATTTGAATCCTGTGAATGGTTTTCATAGGCCAGTTAAGACGTGCTCAGAGGACACGAGAAGAAGAGAAGCTGACAGGTAAACATCAATGAGGGGAGAGTGTGGAGCGGGTTATAAATAGAAAAGGGACAGATGGAAGATCAATGGGATGGTGACACAAGCAATGCATAACACACACCAAGCTGGAATTATATCCCTGCCATGCAAGAGCTGGATAAACATCTTTTGATCCTACATCTGGAGGCAGATTCATGGACCTCAACTGTTTCACCAACACTATCAATAGTTCCACTAGCTCATCGGCAATAAGATATAAAAACTAAAATGGACATATGGATTTAATTCTTTGCTTCTTTGAACAGATTTTATGGCAGGAGACTTTAAATAATTTATATTTTTCTTAATGAAATGTAATTTCTCCTTATAGGGACACTATAGTCACCAGAACAACTACAGTTTATTGAATTTGTTCTGGTGAGTAGAATCATTACCTTCAGGCTTTTTGCTGTAAACACTGTCTTTTCAGACAAAATGCATCCAAACATTCAGTATCTCCTCCCTCTGCATGCAGACACTGAACTTTCCTCATAGAGATTCATTGATTCAATGTATCTCTATGAGGAGATGCTGATTGGCCAGGGCTGTGTTTGAATCATGCTGGCTCTGCCCCTGATCTGCCTCTTTGTCACTCTCAGCCAATCATATGGGGAAGCACTATTATTGGATCAGGCTACCAATTCTGATGATGTCAGCCGACTGCTTGTTTTTCTGAGGTAAACAGCATGCAGATCTACAGCTTCAGGCTTGAATACAGTAAGATTTTGCTATATTTATGGAGGCATGAGGGGCCCAGGGGGGCTAGATGGTGGTTTTAACACTATAGGGTCAGGAATACATGTTTGTGTTACTGACCCTATAGTGATCCTTTAATCCTTGAAGGGTATAGAAACATAAACCTGTACTATAGGTCTTGTCTACTTTACTGGGTCTTTCTTTATTGTCAAACCTGACACAGTATGGTAATAACAATGTAAACATCACATAGTTTATTGAGAACGGTTGAGCAGTGCTATTGTAATATTATTTTAAAATAAACTTAAAATTACACGTAAAATACCTTTAGTTCCCAATATATTTAAGACCTTATAGCAAAGTGCTGTGTACATTTTTATATTCAATTTAGGCACTCTTATGTTTTAACATTGATGTTTACAACATTTAACTAGCTAATAAACTGTAGTGAAACAGCAGTCAGGGGAATATGGATAAAATCCCTGCTTCCTAGATGTACATATTGATAGTCGTTGGATCACCTATAAGTTTTGAATTATTTAAAAAAAAAAATCATTTATATTGTATATTAAAGATTTAGTTCTTGTCCGATATCGGAGTATACCTTTAAGAAAGAAAATCGAACCCGCCTATTGTAGAGTGGAATGTATTGAATCTCACCAAATCTATTCACTTAGAAGGGAACATGAGTCACTACTGTAATGAAAATGTAGGGGTATAGGAAGAGCATAGTTTAGTTTTCGATGCCGTAAAGAAAAGGTTCTCGGTAACAACTTGATACAAGAACGACACATTTGTTTCTCGTATTAGAGTTGGAATTTGTTATAGATTTTGGTTAATTTAGGGAAAAGTTAGAAAAGTTGAAACTTTGAAACAATAGATATTGAAGACAGCAAAGTCTCCAGGTTAAGAGTGTCTGCAAAATAATTAAGCATCGACAGCAGCGATGAGGATTAATAAATGTAATTACTCTTGACAGATAAATGTTGTAAACATCAATGTTAAAACATAAGAGTGTCTAAATTGAATATAAAAATGTACACAGCACTTTGCTCTAAGGTCTTAAATATATTGGGAACTAAAGGCATTTTACGTGTAATTTTAAGTTTATTTTAAAATAATATTACAATGGCACTGCGCAACAGTTCTCAATTTAATTGTATATATAAGTTGTGATGCACTGCTAGCAGTATAGATACGACTGTTTTAGGCTATTGGTTTTTAATAACTGTTTTGAATAAGTGTATATACCTTTAAGAATTTTGAATTAGTTTCCCCGGTAAGGTATAAAACCGCCAAGCAACGGCTACAGCACCTATCTTGAAAAGGCCCCCAGAAGAAGGGCGAAACGCGTTGATAAGGTGCTAAGGGTTCAGCTAGGCTGCATATCCTTCTCTATCAGGTTCCAGGAATAAGCCGGATCTACTCTTAGTGTTTCTCCATTGAAAAATCTTCGGACAGCCTGCCTTAGTGCACGAGCCAGACGCTGTCTCGTCTGGAGAACCGGACAATCCGGTGGGACTTCAGGAGAACAAGCAGCTACAAGAGCTTTTTGCGTGGTCCTTAGTGATAAGTACCACATTTTCATTTTGAATTTCCAGTACACTTTTGGGTCCAACTTTGCTACTATAAGAATTTGGACTTTCCCTCAAAGGAACTTATATGCAAATTGAAAAGACTTTGGATTTTTTTACAGACATTTATACTGTTTTTATTGCTACAGTTTTCTAAGATACATTTTATATGTGTGAACCCTTGTTACATTTCAAGGGGTTTATCTTCTAAACGCTGACAATATCGATTAGCATTTAAGTATTGGATTTGGGAAAATTCTTTTTTTGTTTCAGCTGCTAATATCTAGAAGGTACCTTGGGTACTATTTTCATTATTTCGCTATATTTTTATTTCTATGAAGAACGAGAGGTGATCTAGTCATACCATACATTAGCAATAACGTACGTTTTTATTTATTATATGCGCTCTCTTTTGTGTTTTTTCGATAATACTTTGTCTTTTCCCATATAAGAGTAGCAGCAAATTACAATACAATATGTCTCTCTTTACGTTTAGAGAGCAGTGCAAGATTGACCTTGCTTTAAAAAGTGACAACAATGAATGTGTTTTTGCACAGGATGTACACTGGAGATAACAAATGTTTCAACGTGAAAAATTAATTATTAAGGAAATGAAGCTTAAATTGGAAATATCCTCCTTGGAAAAATACTGGGAGAAACATATTATTCCATGAGGTTTGCGCATAATGTTAAGATCAGCCACAGATAAGGAGGATGAGGATTTCAACATTGTTTGGGACAGGATTTTGGATCACTGTTCCTTTGAGCTCATGAGTCATATTATATGCAAACGAAAGCGAATGCTGGTGGTTCTGGATGAGGAGATTAACAATATAAAGGAAATTCTTTCTTCTCATCTGGCACTACTAGGAATGCATACAACTCATGAACAGAATAGAGAAAAAACTAAGCTCTATATTTGAGGCGACTGTTTCTACAAAAAAAAAGGTAAATTTGATAGAGACCAGGAGGATTTTAGAGAAAATAAAGTCAGAAACTACAAGAGAATTCAAAATGAGAGACCCCATAGATCTAGCCCTAGAGGCAAGAAATACAATGCTCCGAGGAATCCTAGAAATCCCTCAGAACATAATCATATTAAGAGAGGAGAGTATATATAGAGAGTAAGGAATAGTGAGTGGACTATGGTCACCCATAATAAAAGAAGGAACTCATATAGACCCCAAGGGGATTATAATTTAGGAACACCGAGGGTAAACAACCAAGCCACAAATTGGAGTTCCTAAATTAGATTTGAGGCACTTCGTACAGAAGAGGCAAATCACACAGAGACAGAAGAAAATCAAACACAATCTAATGATAATAATTTTTTAGGACCAAGAAGCCAATATCTCAGTCGGAACTATCCAGAGCCCCCACAATCCAATATCAGAAAGATACATTTTTTAGAGGATGTGGGGGAGAGATACCGCAGGAGAAAAGAAAATGAGAAGGTAGAACAAATAGGAATTTTTAACCTATCTAGTGTTCCATTAACTAAATTTCAAATTAAAGTGTTGAATAGAGGCTTAAAATATGCCCCTACAGTCAAATCAGATCCATTTATAGCGTATTTAGACATTCAAAAATACATGAGAAATTTGACTTTAAAAAAATTATTTTTGAATAATCCGATTTTTATGGCACCAACAATAGGACACACTACTTTTCACCACACTACTTTACAGAACAAATCAAACTTTTGTCCAACTAATCAAATGAGTGGCCCAATGTCGGCTATTAATTTGGCAGTGACCGCAGATATAGAAATGTTACCAAAAAGAGTATCCAAATACAAACAGAATCTGAATGTGTGGGAGAACAAAGCACTGAGAGAGCCAAGACATTACAGTAAAATCGGCAGATAAGGGAGGGGGGATTGTGGTTCTAAATACTAAGGATTACGACACAGAATGTAGAAGAATTCTTAATGATCAACTTACTTATGAGCAAATAAAGGGGGACCCCAAATCAGACATTAAAAAACGCTTATTTAGCATACTAGAGAAAGGAAGATTTTTAAATATATTGACTAAGAAGGAATTAGATTTTGTTACGGTTGTATACCCCCAAAAAATTGTGTTTTACCAATTATCGAAAATACATAAGAGCCTTTTGAATCCCCCTGGTAGGCCCATTATTTCAGGGATGGGGTCTCTAACAAGCAATTTGTTGCAGTATATAGACGTGATGTTACAACCCTTCGTAAAGAAGGCTAGGTCTTACCTAAATGACAGTGGAGACCTATTGAGAAATATAGAGGGTCTTAAATGGGAAAAAGACTATCTGATGGTGACATGTGATGTTACATCGTTATACACTGTCATCAAACATGATTTGGGAATAAAGGCATTAAGGAAAATCCTGTATGAAGATCCCACAATGCTAGTGGAACAGGTGGAATTCCTAATCGAATGTATAGATTTTATATTGAACAATAACTTTTTTTGGTATGGGAATGATATATACCTACAGGTCAATGGTACTGCTATGGGGACCAGGTTCGCCCGAGCTATGCCAATATAATTTGTTCATCTGGCAAGGCCACCAGTGGGGGGGCGAACCTGGTCTTCTATAGACGGTACATTGATGACTGCTTTTTTGTGTGGAGAGGGAAGGAGGCAGATCTTTTGGAATCTCTTGCATATATCAATAAAAATTAATACAATTTATCATTTACATATAAATATAGCTCTACGGATATAGACTTTTTAGATTTGGTCCTATATACGGACCAACAAAAAATCTTAAAGTCTAAGACTTTTTCCAAGAGCGTAGAATAGTTACATCTGGACTTCTAGCTGCCATTACCCATCCTGGTTATCGGGTGTCCCATTTAGTCAATTTCTAAGAGTTAAGAAAAATTGCACAGACCCAGAGATATGTGATTCACAACTTCAAAGGGTGAAACAACAGTTCACAGAAAAAAGCTATGATGAAAAATTATTGGATGCAGCCCTCCAAAAAGTAAAAACTATAGAACGTTCAACACTTCTAAAGAACAAACAGGATAAAGTTAAACAAAACAAGGTCACTGGGGACCTATACCCCATGGTGTTCAATTACAGTGCACAAGCACACTATTTAAAAAAGAGTGTGCAGAAACACTGGTATCTATTACACCAGGACCCCACATTAGCTCAATTTTTACCCCAAAAAATGAAGGTAATTTTTAGGGGGGCACCCACCCTAAAAAATAGATTATTACACAGCTACAATAAGCCAAAAAAAGGCAACCACTTTTGATTGGAAAGAAGGGATACTATAAATGTGGAAACTGCAACATGTGCAAATTAAGCTCTAAAGAGAAGAATTATACAACCTTCCAGTCCTCAGTTACGAAGGAAGTATTTGATATTAAGGAATGTATCACATGCAATACTAAGCAGGTTATCTACATGTTGGAGTGCCCATGTGGCCTCTAGTATGTGGGTCAAACAAAAAGAACATTGAAAGTTAGACTCAGAGAACATGTCTATAACATTAGAAGAGGTTTTGAGCAACATTTCCTTTCTAGCCACTTTAAAACACACCACAATAGCGATCCGGCATTACTCACGTACTGTGGTATTCAGAAAGTAGAAGTACCATGGAGGGGAGGTGAATTGAGTAAAGTCCCAACATACCGGGAAATGTTCTGGATCTACAAGCTGAAAACCCTAACTCCTTTAGGCTTAAATGCGCAATTAGAACTAGCTAATATGAACAGCAGTCAGGGGAATATGGATAAAACCCCTGCTTCCTAGATGTACATATTGATAGTCGTTGGATCACCTATAAGTTTTGAATTATTTAAAAAAAAAAAATAGATTTATATTGTATATTAAAGATTTAGTTCTTGTCCGATATCGGAGTATACCTTTAAGAAAGAAAATCGAACCCACCTATTGTAGAGTGGAATGTATTGAATCTCACCAAATCTATTCACTTAGAAGGGAACAGGAGTCACTACTGTAATGAAAATGTAGGGGTATAGGAGGAGCATAGTTTAGTTTTCGATGCCGTAAAGAAAAGGTTCTCGGTAACAACTTGATACAAGAACGACACATTTGTTTCTCGTATTAGAGTTGGAATTTGTTATAGATTTTGGTTAATTTAGGGAAAAGTTAGAAAAGTTGAAACTTTGAAACAATAGATATTGAAGACAGCAAAGTCTCCAGGTTAAGAGTGTCTGCAAAATAATTAAGCATCGACAGCAGCGATGAGGATTAATAAATGTAATTACTCTTGACAGATAAATGTTGTAAACATCAATGTTAAAACATAAGAGTGTCTAAATTTAATATAAAAATGTACACAGCACTTTGCTCTAAGGTCTTAAATATATTGGGAACTAAAGGCATTTTACGTGTAATTTTAAGTTTATTTTAAAATAATATTACAATGGCACTGCGCAACAGTTCTCAATTTAATTGTATATATAAGTTGTGATGCACTGCTAGCAGTATAGATACGACTGTTTTAGGCTATTGGTTTTTAATAACTGTTTTGAATAAGTGTATATACCTTTAAGAATTTTGAATTAGTTTCCCCGGTAAGGTATAAAACCGCCAAGCAACGGCTACAGCACCTATCTTGAAAAGGCCCCCAGAAGAAGGGCGAAACGCGTTGATAAGGTGCTAAGGGTTCAGCTAGGCTGCATATCCTTCTCTATCAGGTTCCAGGAATAAGCCGGATCTACTCTTAGTGTTTCTCCATTGAAAAATCTTCGGACAGCCTGCCTTAGTGCACGAGCCAGACGCTGTCTCGTCTGGAGAACCGGACAATCCGGTGGGACTTCAGGAGAACAAGCAGCTACAAGAGCTTTTTGCGTGGTCCTTAGTGATAAGTACCACATTTTCATTTTGAATTTCCAGTACACTTTTGGGTCCAACTTTGCTACTATAAGAATTTGGACTTTCCCTCAAAGGAACTTATATGCAAATTGAAAAGACTTTGGATTTTTTTACAGACATTTATACTGTTTTTATTGCTACAGTTTTCTAAGATACATTTTATATGTGTGAACCCTTGTTACATTTCAAGGGGTTTATCTTCTAAACGCTGACAATATCGATTAGCATTTAAGTATTGGATTTGGGAAAATTCTTTTTTTGTTTCAGCTGCTAATATCTAGAAGGTACCTTGGGTACTATTTTCATTATTTTGCTATATTTTTTAATAATTTTCATTATTTCATTATTTCGCTATTATACCAATGACAGTGACATGTTTAAGGGTCGGTCCCTCCCAGGGTAACAGAGTATTTTGAATTCTGAGAGTTTAGATGGCAGGCACTGTAGAGCAAGAATGAGGCTGTGATTTAGATACAGTTGAGGATGAATTTGTTATTTAATATCTCCAGCCATCATTAAGTTCTGCTGATAACAATGCTGCCATTAGCTGCTGTCTGTCAGTGTCCTTCATCCTTGTCATGGCTGTCACCCCTTCATGTATCAGTAAATGACATCATTATGCAATACCAATCGATTTGGTGCTGTATATATATATGACATAATTCCGTGGTTATGTAGCTGAGAATGAAGTATAAATCTTGTATCGCTGCCTCTCGTCCTGTTACCTAATAATGAAGACTTTTGGTTTAATTTTCTCCTATCGGTTGGCTGTTACCCATTGGCAACGTAAAGTACAGGTGCTGCAAATATTAAGCCGCTAAAGTGTTTGGCTTGCATTTTAGACAACAAAACGTCTGAACTGGTGCATAATTGAGGTTGTAAATAATTCCAGAAAACCTAATTTTCTGATCAATATCTACAAAAACAGCACATCTGAGAATGTCTTTATAAAAACCATCAAGAAGTAACTAAACCCAAGACAAAAATCGGTCATGTTTAGGACTGGCTGTGGTTTCAGAAGGGATTACTAAACCAGGTGCTGGTTAAGTGGGGGATTGTGGCTGGTTGTGGTGATCCATTACATATCCTGTATAAAGAACTCCTTGTAAGATAGACATTTGTTATTTTACCTTCTTTCCAACCCCATATTAGTAACTGCGACAAGCGTAATATGATGTCCTAGAGACACAATTTACTTTATCTAAGGAGCAATGACACATCAAGCACAGAGACCCCCGTGCCCCAATACAGCTCCTCACACAACTAACCACCTGTCCCCCAATACAGCTCCTCACACAACTACACCCCCGTGCCCCAATACAGCTCCTCTCACAACTACACCCCGTGCCCTAATACAGCTCATCACACAACTACACCCCGTGCCCCAATACAGCTCCTCTCACAACTACACCCCGTGCCCAAATACAGCTCCTCACACAACTACACCCCGTGCCCCAATACAGCTCATCACACAATTACACCCCGTGCCCCAATACATCTCCTCACAAAACTACACCCCATGCCCCAATACAGCTCCTCACACAACTACACCCCGTGCCCCAATACAGCTCCTCACACAACTACACCCCGTGCCCCAATACAGCTCCTCACACAACTACACCCCGTGCCCCAATACATCTCCTCACACAACTACACCCCATGCCCTAATACAGCTCCTCACACAACTACACCCTGTGCCCCAATACAGCTCCTCACACAACTACACCCCGTGCCCCAATACAGCTCCTCACACAACTACACCCCGTGCCCCAATACATCTCCTCACACAACTACACCCCATGCCCTAATACAGCTCCTCACACAACTACACCCTGTGCCCCAACAGCTCCTCACAGTGCCCCAATACAGCTCCTCACACAACTACACCCCGTGCCCTACACATCTCCTCACACAACTACACCCCGCCCCAATACAGCCCCTCACAAAACTACACCCCGTGCCCCAATACAGCTCCTCACATATGCCCCAATACATCTCCTCACACAACTACACCCATGCCCTAATACAGCTCCTCACAAAACTACACCCCGTGCCCCAATACAGCTCCTCACACAACTACACCCCGTGCCCCAATACAGCTCCTCACACAACTACACCCCGTCCCCAATACAGCTCCTCACACAACTACACCCCGTGCTCCCACACATCTCCTCACACAACTACACCCCATGCCCTAATACAGCTCCTCACACAACTACACCCTGTGCCCCAATACAGCTCCTCACACAATTACACCCCGTGCCCCAATACAGCTCCTCACACAACTACACCCCGTGCCCCAATACATCTCCTCACACAACTACACCCCATGCCCTAATACAGCTCCTCACAAAACTACACCCCATGCCCCAATACAGCTCCTCACACAACTACACCCCATGCCCCAATACAGCTCCTCACACAACTACACCCCATACCCCAATACAGCTCCTCACACAACTACACCCCGTGCCCCAATACAGCTCCTCACACAACTACACCCCGTGCCCCAATACAGCTCCTCACACAACTACACCCCGTGCCCTAATACAGCTCCTCACACAACTACACCCCGTGCCCCAATACAGCTCCTCACACAACTACACCCCGTGCCCCAATACAGCTCCTCTCACAACTACACCCCGTGCCCTAATACAGCTCATCACACAACTACACCCTGTGCCCAAATACAGCTCCTCACACAACTACACCCCGTGCCCTAATACAGCTCCTCACACAACTACACCCCGTGCCCCAATACAGCTCCTCACACAACTACCCCTGTCCCCCAATACATCTCCTCACACAACTAACCCCTGTCCCCAATACATCTCCTCACACAACTACACCCCGTGCCCCAATACAGCTCCTCACACAACTACACCCCGTGCCCCAATACAGCTCCTCACACAACTACACCCCGTGCCCCAATACAGCTCCTCACACAACTTCACCCTGTGCCCCAATACAGCTCATCACAAAGCTTCCCCTTGTGGCTTCCTTTCACAAATTAAACAGGTAGACTCACACAGGTACACTGAGAGGGACATTCACACAGGCATTCTCACAGGTAAACTCACGCAGTACAGTACACACTGAAGAACACTCACACAGGTACACTGACACATGCATACATTTAAACATTCAGACACATACGTGCAGAAACAGGTTATGGCTTGCATTGCAAACAGATATACCTGGCATCATCTATTCTTGATGCAGGGCCAATGTCTGACATATCTATTACTGGCGTGCCCTCTGTTAATGTCCTGTGTCCTTGATAGTGTCCTGGGGGACGCTGAAAGCAGAGGGCTGCATTTCCAAACTCATTGGCTGATAAATAATCAATGGTTTCTGCTCATTCTCCTGAATGTGGGCCGCGCAGGATTAATGGCTGAAGCCAGCTTTGCTGTCTGGATGTGGATAATGATGCTGAGCATAATTAGTTTCCTGGAAAATGAACCTCTGAGAAGGACACCAGGAGATATGGGGTTAAAGGAACAGTGACAGTAACAATCTGACAGAGCTTATGACACAAAAATCGAGTCCTTTAACCCCTTAAGGACACATGACATGTGTGACATGTCATGATTCCCTATTATTCCAGAAGTTTGGTCCTTAAGGGGTTAAACCGCATGAATAGTCACTCAGGGAGGGAAGGAAGGAGGGAGGAAGGAAGGGAGAGAGGGATAGATGGGTGGCTGGATGAATGGGGGGAGGGATAGCTGGGTGGATGGATGAATGAATGGATGGATGGTTGGTTATATGGATAGGGTGGGTAGGTGAATGGATAGGGTGGGTAGGTGAATGGATGGATGGAGAGTGGGTGGGTGGATGGAAGGGGAAGGATGGGTGATTGGATGGATGGATGGGTGAATGGGTGGATGGATAGATAGATGGATGGATGGGGAAGGATGGATGGATGGATGGATAGATGGATGGGGAAGGATGGATGGATGGATGGGTGGATGGGGAAGGATGGATGGGTGGATGGGGAAGGATGGATGGGTGGATGAGTGGATGGATGGGGGAGGGAGCGTTGGATGGGTGGTGGATGGATGGTTGTATGGAAAGATGGATGGATGTGTGGGTGAGTGACTGGGTGGGTGGGTGGATGGTTGGATGGATGGGGGAAGGATAGATGGATGGTTGGATGGACGGATGGATGATTTGATGGATGGATGGATGGATGGGGAGGAAGAGAGGGAGGGATGGATGGATGGTTGTATGGAAAGATGGGTGGATGGGTGGGTGTATGTGTGGGTGCATGACTGGGGGGGTGGATGGTTGGATGGATGGGGAAGGATGGATGGATGCTTGGATGGATGGATGTTTGGTTGGATGAATGAATGTTTGGTTGGATGGATGGATGTTTGGATGGATGGATGCTTGGATGGATGGATGGATGTTTGGTTGGATGAATGAATGTTTGGTTGGATGAATGGATGTTTGGTTGGATGGATGAATGTTTGGTTGGATGGATGGTTGGATGGATGGGGGGAGGGATGGGTGGATGGACAGACAAACAGATAACAGCTGTACCTCCCGGTTGTGCTGTGTCTGCTGGAGGTGGTGCTGGAGAGACACTTGCAGGAAGTATTTTAAGCCTACACATACCTTATGTCAGTCTGTCTATCTTTCAAACCCCACGACTCCCATCTCCTCTCACACTAATCACAGACTCTGAATCCATTCTCGTGCTCTCTCACCATCCTCTCCTTCCTTCGTACTAGCAGGGAGAGCTCCTGGTCTGCAGTGGGGACAGAGAAAGAGGTGGATGTAGAGAGTGTAGCAGAAAGTCTACTTGTCACACTGGCACAATGAGAGGAGGATGTTGGACTGTTAGAGAGATAGAAAGTGAAGGAGCATTTACTCAGTGCACAAAGTCAGCCAAACATGAACTATTTTACAGGCCATCCACACATGTTTTGTTCCCCTGCATCCCTTCTAAATTCATAAACTCAGTTCCCTCTGCACATCATTATAGATCATGTAAGGAGATGTGAATACAAAATAATAAATAATAATAATAATAATAATAATAAAAATAAAATATTGTAAATATATAGATTTTTTTTCCCCTCCTTCTATGGAAAAATAGGGTCTCCATTAGCCACTGTGTTAATCTAGCCCTGATTGCTATTGAGTGTTAGTACATCACCCAGCTAGCTCTCTGTATATCTGTAACAGCGGCTTCACACGTCATGAGACCTTGAGTATGGTGCATAGAGTGCTGACTCAGTGTGAACATAATATTTATAAGGAAAACTGTGATTTTTAGGTCAATATTAGATTCTCAAAGTGCAGAACTCTCTGCATGCCAAGATGAATGCTACAAAATTCAGCCAACGGGAGTGTGGACTCTGGATACCAGTCAGAACGTTATAAGCTTGTGTTTTATGGATACTGGAGATTAACTCGGTATGGAACTCCATGCTGGAAAAAAGTCCCTCGCTGACAATCTCCCGTTTTAGCTTCCTTATGGCAAAAAGTGCCTTTAGAAACCGAACTCACACAGCTTAAAACTAGAACTGTATGGGTTAAAACAAGAAGATGCTACAATAACGTAAAATGATGTGTCCCAGTGTATCATGGCACTGTGAGGAATCTGGCAATTAGTTCCTCTTTTTAAGGAAATCATCTCGATCTCCACTGGTGTAATGTGTCAAGCTGTATAGAATGTGCTCCGATAACCAGCAGGATAAATGCACAGGTTTATATTCCTTAAAACACGAAAGAAAAACCCAGAATAAAATTGTCAAAAACAATCACGATATGGGGTTTTAAGAACAAAATGTCCCTTTTCTCCTAACATTTGAGTTAGCGTTTCTTGTTTACTTGTTCTGAACGTCCTCCACCAGATCTTTGTTCTAACCCCTCTGATAACATGATCTGGTATAAGCCACACACATTTACACTTTATTTATCTCGTGTTCTTTCCTTTCTCAACATATAATCACTGCTTAAATCTCCCATATCATCCCAATTCCTCTGAATCTTGCAACAGTTCTCCCCATCCTTCCCTCTGCATTTTATCTTTCTTTACGTCATTAGCCAACTCACATGGTCGATGTCTTTCAACTCCTCTGTAAACTCAATATTATTCCCATTCCCACCACCCTGCCCTATGAACCCTCAGCATCACTCGTTCAGACCTTTTTTTCCCACGTTACCTCCACTACGCACCATTCCATAACCTTTATAACATGCGTTCTTCTGCTCTTTGCAATTCTCGTATGATCTTCATTTCAACTTTTCAGTTCCATACAATCTCCCCATCCATCTCACTTGATTTCCAATATAATCCCTCCTATAAAACCTGGTTACCCATCTTATTGCTCCTTCCTCGTGATTTGTTTTCATGTCATGTCTTGCCACTAACCCTTGTCGTCTCCTCCTTCATTGCTATGATAAACTGCCCTTCCGCACTCCCAAATAGCCATGATAGCTGTCTTTCAACCTCTCCAACCTTTATCTTCCCCTTTCTTCTTCAACCCCATTCACCCTCCCACCCGCTACCGCTAGGGGTTTCCTTCAATTCATCTCCTCTGGATCCAGACTGTCATCTTCCTTTATATCCCTCTCCCAACCCAAACAACCCAAACAACCCAAATTCATTATTCCTGCTTTAGTAGCACCTCTTCGTTCCTCAAGTCTTGGTTACGATCCCCGTAACTCCAGACATTTTGCCTTTCCAGACATTATACTGGCATTCCTGCCACGTTGTGTAGTTACTTACTAAAGGCTTCGTACAGTCTCTGTAAAGAACTTTGCTCTCTCTGTTACGATATGAACATTTCCACTGCAGCAGCTGCGGGCAGTTTTAACAAAGCGAATATTAAAGCAAACGCCTGTCATTTGCTCTGTTTCAGAAAGTAATACACAGGCTAAGAATTAGGCCCTGTAGGACCCCTGACGCGGTGAGTGTTTATTACAGAAGTTTTTAGCCGTATAATAAGAAATCTCGCCAATTCTGCAAGTTCCCCACTGAACTCATTATGGAAGTAGCAAGTGAAGGAATTATCTGTCAGCTGAGTCCGTGTGTGGGGAGCCAATCCACCGCTTCAATGTGTGGAGGATATACATATTGTTTTATACACGTTATACACATATCAATAATAAACAGAATAATAATAATCAAGGTAACATAAATAAGGTGCACTGCGCCTTTAAAAAAATGTATGCGTATAAAAAAACTACTACACAGTACATTCTCACTTAACAGAATCACAGTTGTGATTGTGTAATAGAATCACAGTTGTTGTAGTAGTTTTTTGTATGTTTCAGACGGTTTATATGGTTGCTGCTAATCTTGAGCACTTTGTATTCGCTTATTTGTACTTTATCACCACATTAAAATTGTACCCACAGTTACATTACAATCAACAGGTGAGTAAATGGAAGTGGCAATACAGAATGTTATTGTTTTGTTTCATATAAACTGGCATGACTGGTTAGAGCAATTGGGAAACCCAAATTTTAAATCTCATTAAGACCACCTCACCAGTAACACCAAGTGATATATAGCCCCCTACCTTAAATCCTCATAGATTGTATCCTTCTCCTCTAAATACCCCCTTCCTATATCTGTAAATTGGTGCTATATAAAAATATTGGATATTGAAGTTTGATTGATTAAATGGCACTATGTCTAAATGTACGTTGGATGCAGCCAGGATATTCCAGGATATTTGGATATTCAATACTTAGTACGTGCCCTCAATATTACATTATATGGAGGTATTTTTGGAATGTTGCATTTCCACAGTTACCATCATATTCCTTATAAAAAGCCGGTCCTTGTTTTAAACCCATTATGCTTTTGACCCACTGATTGCCCACATGGAGACATAGTTTGCACACTGTTTATTGACAGACCTGAACAGAATGTATTCAAACTCAAATTCTAAGTTATGAAAAAAAATACATTTTTTGGGAGCACAGCATCAATGTGGCTTATATTGATTTAGCAATATAACTTATAGCAACTTGAGGAAAAGTGTCAATAGCCAAATTCGATTTGGACGCTTTATATATATATTATAGTTCATAGAAACGCTGTGAGTGTGTCGGTATAATTCAATAAAAATGAAATATAACAGGTTATTTGATGAACTTACAAATAAAATAGCACATCTCATATATGAAAAAGAATTACGAGGATGAAAAAAAGCAATGCGATTTTTAGCTTAATTAAATTGTCTGTTTTCTACTAAAAATTAAATTTTTTCAGATTTGCAACCTTTCTGTAGTTTATCTTTAGATTTCCACGTATTCGCAGAAGAAAGAAAGAGATTGAACGTGATAACATGTCACCGCCATTAGTACGCTGTAACCCTACATTGTCCCTGCGTGGTCTGTTCTTGGTGGGCCGGCCTGACTTGACTGTCAGGCATTCACGCCAGGCTGACCTATAAATTCTAAGCGAAAGAATTGAGCAGTGAGACTGCAGGGGCATTATCTACATACCATAACCACTTCATTAAGCTTAGTTGTTTGGGTGATTACAGTGTCCTTTTAAATATGTCACTGTCTTTAATATCCTGTCATTGTACCTGGAATCTCTGCATTCCTAGCAAATTCCAAACTTTATTTTCTTGCTATGAGTACAGAATTGTTGATTGCAAGTAGTTATCTTAGAATAAACTCAGTGCCTATAAGTCCCTCTTTGTTGTGTAAAGTCAGACGCTATGACGGAGGTCACTCTCAGTTCAGCGTACCCTACAAAGGAAGGGCTTGTCAGAACATAATTCACAGCTGCATTAGCATGCTAATTTCCCCTGGAAGATGTAAATACACCATCTCCACTCAGGGACCCTCTCGTATGGATAAAGCCAAGTGCTGAAGTCCATTAGCAGTGCAATAGCAGCACATTGTGTGATCCGATATAACCAGCGTCTGCCAGTCCCTCATTACAGAACTGATAGTCGCCATTCCATAGGCCCTGGGTCCCTCGCTTCCAGAATGGGACCACTCAATTCACAAACAGGTTTATTCACAAAAAAACAACATGCCGGGAAACGTTCAAGGTGTTGGAATATTTTTTGAGTTACAAAAATGAGTTTGAGAATTTTTCCAGTTTGCCAATTTTGGTCTGAAGAAAGAAAGCTTGGGGAAAAATGTATAGTTCAGACAGATCTCTCTCATTGAGTAATATGTAATCGCTGTGGGAGGAGCCAAATGCTTCATATGTGATACGTGTTGTATGGTGCATGCTTCCAGCGGAGAACCTTCTCTCAAGGCATTGTGGAATTTAACAGTCATGATTCTCAGTAAGCGTTTTGAAATTTAATGGATTAGGGGAATGCACTCTGTATATTTCTTGTCTCCTGTACAGTACAGGAGACCATATCTTCAGCGTGTGCTACGTCACTTTACCCCGTCCTGTAATACTGTACGTTAACAAATATGGCAGAACGATAACTCGGCGGCTGACGTATCCAGATTTCTTGTCATTCAAAATAAATGTACTTTGCAGTGTCTCCCTTGAGCTCTAAATCATACATTACATACAATAAAATACATTCTGATACTGAGCTATGCCCCCCCACCCCCCGCCCATCGTATCAGGATATATGGCAGGAAGTAACTGAAAGGCCATTGTTTAATCGAATTGTGAGCTCATTTAATCTCTGTCACCTAGAAAATTCCCGTGACATCGTTTGGCACCAACACTAACCACGACTAGATTTAGCATGGGAAAAAACGGACTGCTGGGACATGCCGTGTGTTTCACAAAATCATCAACAGGCAACGGTTGTCCACAAATTCACACAACATTAGACTCAGGGGACAGACTCAGATATTAACATCTGCCAGAGATAAAATGGAAAGAAAGGGTTCGTCACTCAGCTCGAGATCTGCCCTGGGGGATTGAATACAGCAGGGCAACTAATATCCATAGTTAGAGAGTGAGGGATGGAAACAGATCCCTGGTACTGTTAGCATGGAACTCTGCTATGTTTTATGATAGACTGAATCATTGTAGATTTCATCAAACTCTGCAGAGAGCCGGAGTATTGTATTCTACAAGGGGTTGGAGTTATTGTAATCTGGGGGGAGGGAAATATTGTATCCTGTAGGTGTTTTGGAGTATTTCAGTCTGCAGGGCACTGGGGGCATTGTACTCTGGGGATATTGTACTCTGCAGGAGTGGAGGTATTGTATGTGACGGTAGTAATCTGTATCACCGTCCAGTATTCCCTTTTTCCCAATAGCAGAATAATAACAATAATCCCAGGGTAAAATATCGCTGGTATCGCCAAATAATCCACACATGAGCCAAAGCTTAATGCTGGAACAAGACTGATTTACTGGAAGCAACAGGCATTCAATTTATACAATACAAGCTCCTCCTCTGGGCCATGCTAGATAATTGGGTTTCAGCAACATACTAAACTCAATTATCTGCTGGCCAGAAACATTAACAATTTTCTACATTTTTAATAATATACTTTCCACATGTCATAGAAAGATAACAATCCCTGGGTGGCTGAGGAGACTAGGAGTAACATATCCAAATTGCACGAAAATCCGTTCGGTAGTTTTCGTGTCGCATCCTGTGGAAGTTTGACCGGCTTGCCATGTGGTTGTATCCGAGTTAGCGTTCCATGAAATTGGTAGCAAGATCCGGTCTCCGTTCGTGCGGAATTACACAAAAACTACCACAGTTATACAGCACCTGGTTCCATATGAATGCTCCCCTCATTCGGTTGATTGAAACACCCGAACGCCAGTTTGATACTGTAAGTGGAAATCGGTCAGACGGGACTTCCATAGAGACCGGGTGTTCGTGTGTTTGTCATGCCGAAAATGGTTCCAGGCAATCCACGAGTAAGACCCGCTGACCGCGTTCGGGAGATCTAAGATGGCTGCCATCCTTTGTTCTCGCCACGTGTTCATATGCCGAATGGCGGCCACCTAGAAGCACTCAATTACCTTGCGGTTTTCGTGGTTACTTGGTGTTCTACATTCTGATTGCTACCCAGGGTGGTCTCCGTTCGGTTCGTCCCGAACACAGGAATAACAACGAATTGTACAGGGCAGAGTACAGAATATTTGATAGAGTCCTAACCTCAACATATGAGGAAAGGGATTTAGGGGTGATTATTTCTGATGACTTAAATGTAGGCAGACAATGTAATAGAGCAGCTGGACATGCTAGCAGAATGTTTGGTTGTATAGGGAGAGGTATTAGCAGTAGAAAGAGGGAAGTGCTCATGCCATTGTACAGAACACTGGTGAGACCTCACTTGGAGTATTGTACACAGTACTGGAGACCGTATCTTCAGAAGGATATTGATACCTTAGAGAGGGTTCAGAGAAGGGCTACTAAACTGGTTCATGGATTGCGGAATAAAACTTACCGGGAAAGGTTAAAGGATCTTAACATGTATAGCTTGGAGGAAAGACGAGACGGGGGCATATGATAGAAACATTTAAATACATAAAGGGAATCAACACAGTAAAGGAGGAGACCATAGGTGTGCGCAGCCTATTGCATTGGGGTGTGCACCCTAAAGCACAAACACACGCCGCGTGTGTGTGTGTATCTATCTATCTATCTATCTATATATCTATATATATATATATATACAGGGAGTGCAGAATTATTAGGCAAATGAGTATTTTGACCACATCATCCTCTTTATGCATGTTGTCTTACTCCAAGCTGTATAGGCTCGAAAGCCTACTACCAATTAAGCATATTAGGTGATGTACATCTCTGTAATGAGAAGGGGTGTGGTCTAATGACATCAACACTCTATATCAGGTGTGCATAATTATTAGGCAACTTCCTTTCCTTTGGCAAAATGGGTCAAAAGAAGGACTTGACAGGCTCAGAAAAGTCAAAAATAGTGAGATATCTTGCAGAGGGATGCAGCACTCTTAAAATGGCAAAGCTTCTGAAGTGTGATCATTGAACAATCAAGCGTTTCATTCAAAATAGTCAACAGGGTCGCAAGAAGCGTGTGGAAAAACCAAGGTGCAAAATAACTGCCCATGAACTGAGAAAAGTCAAGCGTGCAGCTGCCACGATGCCACTTGCCACCAGTTTGGCCATATTTCAGAGCTGCAACATGACTGGAGTGCCCAAAAGCACAAGGTGTGCAATACTCAGAGATATGGCCAAGGTAAGAAAGGCTGAAAGACGACCACCACTGAACAAGACACACAAGCTGAAACGTCAAGACTGGGCCAAGAAATATCTCAAGACTGATTTTTCTAAGGTTTTATGGACTGATGAAATAAGAGTGAGTCTTGATGGGCCAGATGGATGGGCCCGTGGCTGGATTGGTAAAGGGCAGAGAGCTCCAGTCCGACTCAGGCGCCAGCAAGGTGGAGGTGGAGTACTGGTTTGGGCTGGTATCATCAAAGATGAGCTTGTGGGGCCTTTCGGGTTGAGGATGGAGTCAAGCTCAACTCCCAGTCCTACTGCCAGTTCCTGGAAGACACCTTCTTCAAGCAGTGGTACAGGAAGAAGTCTGCATCCTTCAAGAAAAACATGATTTTCATGCAGGACAATGCTCCATCACACGCGTCCAAGTACTCCACAGCGTGGCTGGCAAGAAAGGGTATAAAGAAGAAAATCTAATGACATGGCCTCCTTGTTCACCTGATCTGAACCCCATTGAGAACCTGTGGTCCATCATCAAATGTGAGATTTACAAGGAGGAAAACAGTACACCTCTCTGAACAGTGTCTGGGAGGCTGTGGTTGCTGCTGCACGCAATGTTGATGGTGAACAGATCAAAACACTGACAGAATCCATGGATGGCAGGCTTTTTAGTGTCCTTGCAAAGAAAGGTGGCTATATTGGTCACTGATTTGTTTTGTTTTGTTTTTGAATGTCAGAAATGTATATTTGTGAATGTTGAGATGTTATATTGGTTTCACTGGTAATAATAAATAATTGAAATGGGTATATATTTGTTTTTTGTTAAGTTGCCTAATAATTATGCACAGTAATAGTCACCTACACACACAGATATCCCCTAACATAGCTAAAACTAAAAACAAACTAAAAACTACTTCCAAAAATATTCAGCTTTGATATTAATGAGTTTTTTGGGTTCATTGAGAACATGGTTGTTGTTCAATAATAAAATTAATCCTCAAAAATACAACTTGCCTAATAATTCTGCACTCCCTGTATATATATATATATATAGATACATACACACACACACACATACACTGCTGTGTGTGCTGTTAGTGTGATGTGTGTGTGAGGGTGCTGTTAGTGTGATGTGAGGGTGTTTGTGTGTGTGTGTGTGTGTGTGTTTGTGACTGTGCTGTTTGTGTGTGAGGGTGTTTGTGTGTGTATGTTTGTCCTGTGATGGTGCTGTTTGTGTGTGTGTGTGAGGGTGTTGTGTTTTTTTTTTTTTAAAGGTGCTGTGTGTGTTTGTGTGTGAGCTGTATGTGTGTAGGTGCTGTATGTGTGTGTGCTGTTTGTTTGGAGGGATTTGGCAGATTAGTAAATCCTTGCTGCCATGTGCCATCCCTGGTGGTCCAGTGGAGAGTGAACTCTAGCCTGCGGGGCTAGAGTTAACTCTCGCGAGATCTGAGCGTTGCCACAGCAACACTCAGATATCGCGAGAGGAACCTGGCGGAGCTTCTGTCTAGAGCTCCCTGGGTCCTCTCCTGCCTCCCTCCATGCTGCTGTGGGCCGGTGAGGTAGATCTTTGGTCTCCCCGCCGGCCCATGGAGGCTTAGAGCAGAGCTGGCACTCAGATAGCGCCGGCTCTGTGTGTGTGTGTATATATATATATATGCGTACACACACACACTCACAGACACATTCAGACACACACATACATACACTCACAGACACACACAGACACACACATTCACAGACACACACTCACAGACACACACACACTCACTGACACACTCACACACATACATACATACACTCACAGACACACACATGCACAGACACACACTCACACAGACACACACACTCACACAGACACACACACACAGACACTCAGACACACACACATTCACAGACACACTCACTCACTGACACACACACACATACATGCACTCACAGACACACACACACATTCACAGACACACTCACACACTCACACAGACACACACATACACTCACACACACTCACACACAGACACTCACACACTCACACACTCACACACTCACAGACACTCACACATAAGAAAAAATTATTACATTTTAATTTAAAAAAAATGTCCACCCAGTCTCCTACCTGGAGTGCTGGCGTGGACTTGTCCCTGGGGTCCAGTGGGGCGGGCGTCTCTCTCCAGCTCAGCCGCGGCGAGGTAGCTGTGTGCTGTCTGCTCTCTGCTCCCTCTCGCCGCGCGGGCTGTCCGCTGTAGCTGGGAGCCGGAATATGACGTCATATTCCTCGCCGCCGCTGAGTTGCACAGAGGGATCCATCACCTCTTGCCCCCATGACAGGGGCAAGAGGTGAAACAGGGGGCGCTGAGTGCCTGGAACGCTGTCAAAAAAAGTGCAGGAATGCTGTTCCTGCAGGACTCAAACCATAGGCATGCCACGGGGATTAGGGTGTGCCCAGGCACACCCGGCACACCCTGTGCGCACGCCTATGGAGGAGACTATATTTAAAAGAAGAAAAACTACCACAACAAGAGGACATAGTCTTAAATTAGAAGGACAAAGGTTTAAAAATAATATCAGGAAGTATTACTTTACTCAGAGGGTAGTGGATGCATGGAATAGCCTTCCAGCTGAAGTGGTAGAGGTTAACACAGTAAAGGAGTTTAAGCATGCGTGGGATAGGCATAAGGCTATCCTAACTATAAGATAAGACTAGGGAGTAATGAAAGTATTTAGAAAATTGGGCAGACTAGATGGGCCGAATGGTTCTTATCTGCCGTCACATTCTATGTTTCTATGTTTCTATGAATACTTTACAGTCACTTAACAAGCAGGGAGAGGAATTAACCGAATGGGTACAGGTAAACATAAGGAAATCCTTTACATTGTACTCTGCAGGAATGGAAGTATTGTACTCTGCAGGAGTGGAGTTATTGTACTCTGCAGGAATGGAGGTATTGTACTCTGCAGGAGTGGAGGCATTGCACTCTGCAGGCGTAGAGGTATTGTACTCTGCAGAAGTGGAGTTATTGTACTCTGCAGGAGTGGAGGCATTGTACTCTGCAAGAGTGGAGGTATTGTACTCTGCATTAGTGGATATATTGTACTCTTCATTAGTGGATGTATTGTACTCTGCAGGAATGGAGGCATTGTACTCTGCAGAAGTGGAGTTATTGTACTCTGCAGGAGTGGAGGTATTGTACTCTGCAGGAGTGGAGGCATTGCACTCTGCAGGAGTGGGGGTATTGTACTCTTCATTAGTGGATGTATTGTACTCTGCAGGAGTGGGGGCATTGTACTCTGCATTACTGGAGGTTTTGTACTCTGCAGTAATTAAGGTATTGTACTCTGCAGTAGTGGAGGTATTGTACTCTGCATTATTGGAGGTATAATACTCTGCAGGAGTGGAGGTATTGTACTCTGCGGGAATGGGGGCATTGTACTCTGAATTAGTGGAGGTATTGTACTATGCCATAGTGGAGGTATGGTACTCTGCAGGAGTGGAGGTATTGTACTCTGCAGTAGTGGAGGTATTGTACTCTGCGGGAATGGGGGCATTGTACTCTGAATTAATGGAGGTACTGTACTCTGCCATAGTGGAGGTATGGTACTCTGCAGGAGTGGAGGTATTGTACTCTGCCATAGTGGAGGTATTGTACTCAGCAGTAGTGGAGGTATTGTACTCTGCATTAGTGGGGGAATTGTACTCTACAGGAGTGGAAGTGTTGCAATATGCTGACGGGTAATTTTATTTTGGGAGCAGTTTATTTAATACAGTAAACAAAATCAGATTGCTAAAGATATGAACTATGGGAAAAACATGTTGTGTGTTGCAATTAGTACATGCTGTGTGCTGCAGAGAGTGCATGCTGTATTGCAGGGAGTACATGCTGTGTTCCAGGGAGTGCATGTTGTATGTTGCAGGGAGAACATGGTGTGTTTTGCAGGAAGTGCATGTTGTGTAACTCAGGAAGTACATGCTGTGTGCTGCAGGAAATGCATGTTGTGTGTTGCATGGAAGGCATGCTGTGTGTTGCAGGGAGTGCATGCTGTATGTTGCAGGGAGTACATGCTGTGTGTTGCAGGGAGTGCATGTTGTGCAACACAGGGAGTGCATGCTGTGTGCTGCAGGAAATGCATGTTGTGTGTTGAAGGAAATTCATAAAGTATTGTAGAGAGTGTGTGCTGTGCGTTGCAGGGAATGCATACTGTATTGTAGAGAGTGCATGCTGTGTGTTGCAGGAAATGCATATTGTATTTGAAAGAGTGCGTGCTGTATGTTGCATGGAATGCATACTGTATTGTAGAGAGTGCATGCTGTGTGTTGCATGGAATGCATACTGTATTGTAGAGAGTGCATGCTGTGTGTTGCAAGGAATGCATACTGTATTGTAGAGAGTGCGTGCTGTGTGTTGCAAGGAATGCATACTGTATTGTAGAGAGTGCGTGCTGTGTGTTGCCTGGAATGCATACTGTATTGTAGAGAGTGCATGCTGTGTGTTGCAGGGAATGCATACTGTATTGTAGAGAGTGCGTGTTGTGTGTTGCAAGGAATGCATACTGTATTGTAGAGAGTGCGTGCTGTGTGTTGCAAGGAATGCATACTGTATTGTAGAGAGTGCGTGCTGTGTGTTGCAAGGAATGCATACTGTATTGTAGAGAGTGCGTGCTGTGTGTTGCCTGGAATGCATACTGTATTGTAGAGAGTACATGCTGTGTGTTGCAGGGAATGCATACTGTATTGTAGAGAGTGCATGCTGTGTGTTGCAAGGAATGCATACTGTATTGTAGAGAGTGCATGCTGTGTGTTGCAAGGAATGCATACTGTATTGTAGAGAGCGCGTGCTGTGTGTTGCAAGGAATGCATACTGTATTGTAGAGAGCGCGTGCTGTGTGTTGCCTGGAATGCATACTGTATTGTAGAGAGCGCATGCTGTGTGTTGCAAGGAATGCATACTGTATTGTAGAGAGTGCATGCTGTGTGTTGCAGGGAATGCATACTGTATTGTAGAGAGTGCATGCTGTGTGTTGCAGGGAATGCATACTGTATTGTAGAGAGTGCGTCTGTGTGTTGCAAGGAATGCATACTGTATTGTAGAGAGTGCATGCTGTGTGTTGCAAGGAATGCATACTGTATTGTAGAGAGTGCATGCTGTGTGTTGCAAGGAATGCATACTGTATTGTAGAGAGTGCATGCTGTGTGTTGCAAGGAATGCATACTGTATTGTAGAGAGTGCATGCTGTGTGTTGCAGGCAATGCTGCGTGAAGGACTACTCAGAGAATGCCTGGAGCTAAAGATATTTAATAGCTTTTTTTCTCCAGTGCAGAAACCATTCCATTCTCAACATTCCATTTACCCAGAATCCTCCAGGATTGCCGGACTCCATGGTCCATTTGTTCTCAGCCACCCACAACGACTAGAAAATCAGCAGGAGAAGGCTGGGGTTTCCTGCTCCGCCTGCCTCAGGTAAACAGTCCACAGCCATGGCTATCTGCTCCGATGCTTGTGGCGGCTGTTTCTCCAGCATTTCACAGCCCAGCAGCCGTGTGATAGGGAAAAGCTGTAGATGTGATGGATGCCTTGCGAGCAGTGTTTGAGTGATAGTCCTTCCAGGCCAATCTTTCGCCTGCAAACAACCAACCACCCATGTAAACACAGATTGCTTGATGCCCTGTGCACTCTGTCACCACGTGTCTGAGGCCTGGCTGAGAAGGGTTAAATGCAATATAAGTCATTGCTGAAACACTAATCTCACATTACAATTTACTGCCTTTTGCCTCCATGTTCACCCTCCCGGTGTAGTAGAAGATCACTAACGAGCACGCTTTTTGCAGTAAGCAGAATCCATCTTTAAGACTTATTGCTGGGAGTGCCTTGCAGCTCCGTAGAATCTCATATGATCGAGGGGAGTCCCGGCCTACATAGCTTTTTAATCAAGAGCCAGGCTGGAGTTAGTTAGTTCTCGGGCGAATTAGTGTGAAGTCGTCTACCTGACAAGCAGAATATGATGCAGGACAAATCTGAACTGTGCTCTGAATCTCAAACAACGGATCGAGTATCCAACATGCACAACTGGCGCCTGAATAAGCTGTAAATGCAGTAATTTGTCCTATAACCATACAAGCCAAATAAACTGGATCCTGCTTTTTCAGGTACAGAAGCTGCTTGATATCTTTCTGTGGGGGATGAAGCCAACTGAAGAGATTTAGCACCCTCGGACCTCTATAGATAAACATTTCTTTGAATATTTTAGGTTATTCCCACCCATGAAGAAAAATCTGGTGCTTAGTGAAAAGTAGGTCCTCTGTGAGCAAAACCCCAGACAATCTGGCCAGTCATTGGACTCATCGGTGGCCTACAGCTGTAAGAAGTTCTCATTAGAACATATTCATATGGACCTCCGTGATATGTCTCTATATTTGTCAGCAAAAACAAATCCTTTAAAACTCTAAATGCAAAATGTGGTTTCAGGTCCAGCTAACGTGACTATTTTTATGATTATATTGTTAATACTAACGACAAGTTAGGATATCACTTATACTCCAGAGCATGGTGTGGAATGGTACTGTACAACGGACATCAAAACCACACGTCCTGCACTCGTTCCTGGGTTTGCTAACACTTCCTCTCTCTCTCTCTAAGCCTGCGATAAGGATCAAACGGTGTTACATAATAGTTCAATAGTTCAGCACAGTTCAGAAAAATAAGTCTTTTTAAAATGTAAAAAGAAAATACAGTTTGTACTCCATTGATTAGATTCAATAAAATGGCTGATAGTAGCAAGATGGCTGACAGCAAATGTTACCAGAACCCAGTGGAAGGGCAATGGGAATTAGAGTCCAACAGCATGCCATGGGCCAGTGGAATGGACCACGGACAGAAGAACCTCAAACATTTCATTTATTACTGTGCATTTTGCTTTAGAAGTGGACGGAGCTCAGTGTGGTGGGATGTGCTGGCTGTGATTGGTTAACTTTATTTTTCAAGTATGAGCTGTGGGAAGATGCTTGTGAGCCGCGCTAACTTATGTCTCTTACCAAATGTTATCATATGCTCCGGGGTGTAAAACCAGAGCCAGCTGACCAGACATGTATATTTTTATTATCATTTATTGCTCTGAAAGTATATTGTGTTTCCTTTAATGCGTTCAAACACTCTCTCTGCTGCTTCTTCCTCGTAAATTGGTCTCGGTGGCTTTAAATACTTCTGTCAGTCCCTGTGTTATTGTATCGTATATCCGAGGGTTGGGAAGAGCTGAGCACGTGCCTGTCATTAAACAAATTACTGTGTGAAAGAGGAAGAATTGTCATCATTATGCTATGATACTGGCTGATACATACATTAAATTAAAGTGTACTTTTATTGTAAGCGTTAAAGGGGAATTGTCTTTTTTTGCGGGGGATTTACAACACGCATTAAAACACGGACTATCATGTATACTTTTGCTTTTAACCATTTTTTTTCATGTAAAATTCTGTTTTCTTTCAAAAATTATGTAAGGCTAATGACATCATATTCCAGTTCATTCCTGGCACAACCAAGGCACGCATTGCATTGGAGAAGGAGACATTGAAACAATGTATCTCCTCCTCTGTCTATGCTGACTGGTTTATAGCAATGATTGACAAGGAGCTAACATAGAGGCACTCACTTCCAGAACTGGATTTCTACATGTAATTTTATTCTTCAGACCACACAAACAATTATTTGTGAAAGGTACGGGATAAGAAAACCTAATCTTACAATTTCTGGAAATTGACAATTTCTCCTCAAAGACGTAGAAACCCATTTCTAAAGAGTCATTATGGGAAAAGGTCCTAAAAGTGCAGCAATCTGCAGGAACATTCTGTTATTTTTTATGATCAGCACTCCATTTTTAGAACTTTTCCCGTCAACTGCTCTTTGTGCAACATGTCCATAACTACTTCTATGTCCTTGGGTTTACTTCATGTTTCTCTCTATAACATCGGTAGCATAGACCATTTAATGAGGTAGATCGCCCCAATATGCAGACATCTTTTCTTCATTATATTCTACAAATCCATCCACAAATGTTCATTTTAATGATTGACATCTTGACTTTGGAGAAGTTTAAGATCTGTAAGAATACGCAAAAACCATCTGTAGTCCCAAGGGGAACCAGCCGAGTTAAAGCTAATTGTTTATAGAAACCTCACTTGTACATCTGAAGTCAGATCAATATGTGACACATCATGATGAGGACGGACCAGCTGCAGGATGGACACAGTCTATAAGAAAAGACATATCTGGTTACGTCCTGTTATTCATATTGTTAACTGTCAACGAGATCCCTGTTTTCTGAAGAATACACAATAAATTGGGGGCCGATCCTACAATATAATGAATTTATAGCCATTATAGTTAACTTTCCATGCAATTCTAGGACTTTTATATGAAGTATAATTCACGTAGGGATTGATGGGACACAGTTTTTTTTTTTTTATAATTCTTTATTTTTGTAGTGCAGTTATTAGGTACAAACAGGCTTGAGGTACCCCAACGGCATTCCTCGAGCTTTGTGACATATTTCAACAAGTGGGGTTAAAGTAGACAATGCACATTTTTATAAAACAGGTACATGCTAAAACATTAAGCTTTTGTTAGTGTATGTTGCATTGAGATGACAGTAGTTGCTATGTCTAAGATGCTTTCCCAACCCTGTGCCGTAGAAAGCGGAGCGGTGGAGGTGGTACAAGTGGGCCCATGGTGTGGTATGTCAGCGTATGAAATGCCTGAGTGCGTGCTAAAGGTGTAGTGCCTGTACTCGTGTTTTGGAGGATTAACATAGAGATCCCTTCTGTTGCTTAGTGTCTGTGATGAGGGGTGACGTATGGTTTACACATTTTAAACAGGCTTATGTGAGTTCTAGTCTATTTTTCACTGACAGGCTAGGCAGTCTGACCAAGCTAGGTGCATATGTATATTGGGTTACTCCATCATGTTAGACAAACATATTATGTTGAGAGCGATTATAAATTAGGCCACTCTGGCCAGCCAGGGAGACAGATCATGCCAAATATAAAAAAAAAAAAAAAACGAAATTATATCTTAGGCTATTCTGGCGGGCTAAGCTAACGCTTATGTTGAATATGTTAAAGCAAAACATTTATGCCTTAGGCCACTCCGACAGGCCAGGGTGACATCTAGCTAAAGCCAACTGTATTTGCAGTTATTCTGGTGAGTCAGGGATCGGCAGTGTCCCAGTCCTGGTGGTTGTCTCCATTATTTTATCAGGGCAGGCAGGGTTCTGGTGGTAGCCTGTGGCATCCCGCCTCTGCGCGTTCTGTGCCGGCTGTCAGCCCACTCCATTTCGAGGCTGGGTTGTAGAGTCCTTCGCTGCAGGGGAGACGACCAGAAAGGAGGCGGCAAAGTAATGGTGTCGGGTGGGCTCACGCTTCTCCGATGTGCTGGAGCGGTTTGTGGGCTGAGAGGTGCTCTGTCGCTGGTCGGATGTCCGCATGTAGTGCGGCGTCTTCATTGCTGGTCGTGGCGCGGTGTGTCGCCATCTTGGTGCAGGGTGCATGGTGCAGCATATGGTATGTGAGTCTTGCCGATATCGACGCACGTGGCGTCCGCCATCTTAGGTAGGGTGCCCTGGATCAGGCTGCTGATGTTGCTGGGCCCAAGCTGCCTTACTGCTTTCGGTGTCACAGGGTGGGGACCGGGATCACCCCCGCCGGTCCAGAGGGGGGGGGGACAGGGCCAGGTCCTCGCCGGTCCGGACCTCCGGCCGGGCACTGTCAGGCAGGATAGCGGGGCAGCGGCTGTCCGCCCCGGTCACCGCCGAAGAAGGCCTCATCTGGAGTGGCAGTTTCTCCCCCAGGGGACTGCAACTCTGGGAGTCAGCCTCTCCCTGGGTCCAGTGGTCTCAGCACACAGAGGATTAGTCCTGTCGGTCTGCTATCCCAGGGTAAATCATGCTTTAAGGGCTTATAGAGTGGGAAAGTGCAGGAGCTGAGGTAGCTTGCGACCATCCAGCTCGGTGGTCCGGCCCCGCCCCCCCCTCGATGGGGCACAGTTTTTACATTTCATGTATCTGAAAACCCTTTGGCTTCTGAGCATTTTCGAAAAAAAGAACATCAGAGACTGGCCTTCGTGGGATAGGTAGCCTGCACATTAAATAATGGGAAAAAAGTATCCTTTATCTTTCATTTTTGTGTATAAATAAAAAAGGGCAAATACCTTGCTCACAGGTGTTAGCAATCTGGCATGTTTGGGACAGCAGATTCCCAAAATGCCAGCAAAAACAACACAGAAGCAACACCATGCGTGTTTTAAAGCTTTGCCACGGTCTGTTTCAGATGGCAATTCTGACTATTTGTTGGCTCGATATATAAATGCTGTTGCCTACATGCACTGTGATAATATTCCCATGGGCACCGCCGACAGAATGAACTATGTATGTCAGAATGCAACATATTTACTATAAAGATTTTGCACGTTCTGGATATGGTGGGCCAGCCATAGACGAGGAAGATGTGATTCTAACAAAGTCGCATACTTTGTTTTAGAGTCACTAAAATAAGAAATAATTGTGTATATTTTGAGTGGCAGTGCAATTCAGCAATATTTTACTATTTTATTTTTCTATAGTTATATACAGAGACATCATGTGCGTGTGCATTATGCATTGGTACGAGAGGGGGCGCACTGCGACGGAGTGTGCTGTGGATTGCAATATATTGTCAGGCTCCTGTATTTGCTTAAAATTAACATAATTTTCAAGTGTGAAATTTGAAGAGCTGCTTGGCGTGACTCTGCTGTAAGGGCATCTTTAGCCCAACAACATGATTAAGCGACTTACCATATTTTATCACATGCTTAAGGGTGTAAAAACAATTAGCTGGCCAGAAATACATATATATATATTTTTCCTTTTACAGGTTAATTGGATTTCCTTTAATTTATCCATCGTTGCTAGCGGGACACAACCTACAGCACTGTCTACTTTTTTACAGATTTAGAATTTTTTATTTTATAGAAAATGAATTGCAAATGGTAATTTTTCTTCCTGAAGTGGGCTGTCATGGTCTAAGTTCAGTGTCTTTTTGTGTTGAATGAACAGACTTTTTGTTATTCAAAAGAGCAGAGCCAGCCCTCCTTCTCTCCATGAAAGGGATAAATTCAGTATCTCCATGCGTACAGTATTTTTTGCTACGCGGATGCCATCGAGTTTAGTAAATATGGATGTTTTTGCACGTCAGCAAACGCTAATGCCAATTTCAATCAAATAAAGTATTTGTTATAGTTACAGTTACTTGGGTGCTGTATGTCTGCCTGGGAGTATTTTATTTATATTGTATAGCTTCCCATTTTTAATTAATTCTAGTAAACATGATTGAGTGCTTATTGGGGTGCCAAATAATTTATTATTATTATTAACTGTCCTCAGCTCCTTCCATTTATTTTCTGTCTGCTCTACGCACAACTTTCCACTATTATCCCCCCCCCATATATACGTCTCTATCCCTTTATCAATCTTCCTCATTTTAAGGGTACCCCCAAATATCTGACTATTGTAGGCATATTAATTGTCTGAAACATTGTGTTCTGAATTGTAAGCCTTGCTTCTTCTTGTGTATTCACTGAAATTCTAAAAATTATAAATGTTTTTTTTTTTTTACACAAATAAACTCAGACACACTATTCTAATTCAGTTAGTAAGTAGCTTGTGGAGATACCTGGCCTGGATATTAACCGCACTGCTGCTGTTGTGAACTCATTATCTGGTGTACGCCAAGCACAGTCAAACATAAATGGATCAGAATTATTTTAACGTGTGTTTCAGTACTGAATAGTTTCTTTGCTGGGCTATAAAACAAACCGTACACAATGGCTGCCTGGGTGACTGTTCCATTAACTCTTGCACGATGCATCCACAATAATATTGTTTTTTTTTCCCAACAAATACCTTAGCGTTTGCTCAGTTTAGAGATTTCAGTCAAAAACAATTATCTATTGAAATACTGTTTTACAGAGCCCAAACTTCAATTGATTTGAGGTGTTTGCCACTTGCGTTCAAAACGAAATCTATTTTAGCTAATTTGAAAAAGCTCAATTCAGAGAAGTGAATTGTATACCTGGCATAATGGACGCCATTATTCCATCCCTTGCCATGTTTTTATAAATTGTGACCCCCAAATGCCTTTCAGATGTTTCCTCTGTCATTAAAATAAATATCAAACAGCCTGCTTCGATGGGCATAGCGGCAATTCGAGAACGCGTTCCGATGAGATGTGCAGACGTCTAGAGAGTTTGATATTATATATCACTACATGAATGGATGCAAGTCAATTTAATACTTTGCACGCTTCTAACATATTAAAAAGCTCCTAAAATGATTTACAAATTAGATCTTTCTTACTGAAATATTATTATATGACATCAAATCGGTATTATGTTGAGTGTATAATTGTTACAAAATTAAAAATAAGGTTTGTCTGTGCGGTTTGTTACGCTCTCTAATGTCTGAGGTGCTGGGAGGGTGTGTATAAAATTTATTTAGTGATAGAAGAAATACAATTACAAAATTTTAATCCAAAATGACACACGGGGTTACTTACTAAAGTGAGAATTAAAAATGAATTTCAAATTTGAGACCAAGGTAGCCAAATTAGTAAAAATTATCTAAGTCAGCTAGACAACCATGTCGGCCAGTTCAACTACTTTGAATTTAAAATTCATTCTGAATTCTAACTTTAGTGAATTATTAATGTAAATGATTAATGTAATGAAAATAATTAATGTAATGAAAAAGAATCAATGCGGCTTTTTGAAAAATTTGCAATTAGTCTCATATTTATGTGTTATTAATTGAAAAAGGGATGCTGTTCACATTTTTAAAATATTCCCAACAAAAGATGACATAAATATAACCTTGTAGCGGAGTAGTAGTATTATCCACGGTATCTCCGCTGGTAGACAAAATCAAGCAGGTACAAAGCAGGTAAAATCCAGGTAGCGTAGTTACAGTCCCTTCCTCCCAAGAACTAGACGACACATAGCTTGAAGGTCAACTGAGCTTTTAATCACAGGTCACTGTATTTATGGTGTAACGGAGCTCCTTGTAGTCCGACTGAGTACCCTCCGTTGACGGATGCTCCTATTGAACTGAACAGAACCCCCACATTCAACCTATCCCCAGATGGCTTGGATCTGAGCGCTCAATATATCCAAACAGCGCTCAGATCCCACAAATACAGTCAAATCGCCATACACACTAGGTCCATAGTCATGGGGCAGAAGGCTGGCAATTAGGCTTCTCCGTAACACAGGGAAGCAGGGCAATTTGTCAAATAAAATAACAGTTACAAATGGCAGTTTGTAACATATGGGATTCCCCATGCAAGGGGTTTCCCTACTGACATTTCAGGGGCTGTACAGTAGGGGACTACATGGGGAACTGACCAACACATACATTTTTCCCATCATGCACTGCTGGACGAGAGGGATACTCCCACTGGAATATACCGTTAATGGGATTATCCCTCCGTGCATCAGAACTTACATTTTACATTAAAATGTATAATTTTACTAATATTCACTTGTTTTACACGAATGGACGTTCGGTAGATAGCTGGAAGCTGAGCGCACAGTTCGTGAGAATACTGCTGAGCTCCCAGTCTAACTAACCGAACGCCGCACGAAATACACATTATTTCTAACATAGGTTTAAAATACCGATTATTATAAGGGGAATAAACTACCGAATGGCCGGGGTTCCCGAACGGCCTGGAAGTCCAGCGGTGTTCGCACCGTCGAGTAGACGTTTTTAGTTCCAGGCGCTCAACGGCAAAACACCGCTGGGCTAACAAAAGAAAGAAGATGGCAGACCGCCGCGTGGTCTGTAGTCGAACGACGGCCACCTAGAAGCACACTTATTTATTGAAATACTGTTTTACAGAGCCCAAACACCCCCTGTGTGTGGTTGTGCATTCGGTATGTTGTTCGTTTCACGAACAGTGTTTAAACTCACTGTTCGTGAAACTACAGTATGAATGCTGGGGTTTTCCTACCGCCAGCATACGAATGCCCTCATTCGCCTGAAATGCAAATAGCATCCTGCACTGATCTTTATGGCTTAACAAGAATATACGCATACTGATACATTAATAGTCTCTAGTGGCTAGTTTTGCCACAAACCTCTGTGTGCTTTATTTTGTACGTGTGCATATAAGTAAATCCATTTTTAAGTAGTTTTCCTCGCTAATCAATGAACAATAGAGGTGCAATTTTATCCATCTTGTCCATGGACCATGCAGCCATTCACGGGAATTAGATCACATTCTTGGTGTCATGCATCAATTAATGGGAGCTGGATCACATTCCTGGTGTGATGCATCAATTAACAGGAGGTAGATCACATTCCTGGTGACATGCAGCCATTAACAGGAGCTAGATCACATCCCTGGTGTCATGCAGCCAATGGAGAGCTAGATCTGATTCCTGGTGACATGCAGCCAATGGAGAGCTAGATCTCATTCCTGGTGTCATGCAGCCATTAACAGGAGTTAGAACACATTTCTGGTGTCATGCTGCCAATGGAGAGCTAGATATGATTCCTGGTGTCATGCAGCCAGTGGAGAGCTAGATCACATTCCTGGTGACATGCAGCCAATGGAGAGCTAGATCTCATTCCTGGTGACATGCTGCCAATGGAGAGCTAGATCTCATTCCTGGTGACATGCAGCCAATCGAGAGCTAGGTCACATTCCTAGTGACATGCAGCCAATGGAAAACTAGATCTAATTCCTGGTGACATGCAGCCAATGGAGAGCTAGATCACATTCCTGGTGACATTCAGCCAATGAAGAGCTAGATCTCATTCTTGGTGACATGCAGCCAATCGAGAGCTAGATCACATTCCTAGTGACACACGGCCAATGGAGAGTTAGATCTCATTCCTGGTGACATGCTGCCAATGGAAAGCTAGATCTCATTCCTGGTGACATGCACCCAATAGAGAGCTAGATTTTATTCCTAGTGACATTCAGCCAATGGAGAGCAAGATCACATTCCTGGTGTCATGATGCCATTCAAGAGATAGATCTCATTCTTGGTGACATAAAGCCAATGGAGAGCTAGATCTCATTCTTGTTGACATGCAGCCAATCGAGAGCTAGATCACATTCCTAGTGACACGCGGCCAATGGAGAGCTAGATCTCATTCCTGGTGACATGCTGCCAATGGAAAGCTAGATCTCATTCCTGGTGACATGCACCCAATAGAGAGCTAGATTTTATTCCTAGTGTCATTCAGTCAATGGAGAGCAAGATCACATTTCTGGTGTCATACTGCCATTCGAGAGATAGATCTCATTCTTGGTGACATGCAGCCAATGGAGAGATAGATCTCATTCTTGGTGACATGCAGCCAATGGAGTGCTAGATCACGTTCCTAGTGACATGCTGCCAATGGAGAGCTAGATCTCATTCCTGGTGACATGCAGCCAATGGAGAGCTATATCTCATTCTTGGTGACAGGCAGCCAATGGAGAGCTAGATCTCATTCTTGGTGACATGCACCCAATGGAGAGCTAGATCACATTCCTGGTGACATGCATCCAATGGAGAGCTAGATCACATTCCTGGTGACATGCAGCCGATGGAGAGCAAGATCTCATTCATGGTGACATGCAGCCAATGGAGAGCTAGATCACATTCCTGGTGTCATGCAGTCAATGGAGAGCTAGATTTCATTCTTGGTGACATGCAGCCAATGGAGAGCTAGATCACATTCCTAGTGACATGCGGCCAATGGAGAGCTAGATCTCACTCCTGGTGACATGCAGCCAATGGAAAACTAAATCACATTCCTGGTGACATTCAGCCAATCGAGAGCTAGATCACATTCCTGGTGTCATGCTGCCAATGGAAAGCTAGATCTCATTCCTGGTGACATGCAGCCAATAGAGAGCTAGATTTTATTCCTAGTGACATTCAGCCAATGGAGAGCAAGATCACATTCCTGGTGTCATACTGCCATTCGAGAGATAGATCTCATTCTTGGTGACATGCAGCCAATGGAGTGCTAGATCTCATTCCTGGTGACATGCTGCCAATGGAGAGCTAGATCTCATTCTTGGTGACAGGCAGCCAATGGAGAGCTAGATCACATTCTTGGTGACAGTCAGCCAATGGAGAGCTAGATCACATTCCTGGTGACATGCAGCCAATGGAGAGCTAGATCACATTCCTGGTGACATGCAGCCGATGGAGAGCAAGATCTCATTCCTGGTGACATGCAGCCAATGGAGAGCTAGATTTCATTCTTGGTGACATGCAGCCAATGGAGAGCTAGATCTCATTCCTGGTGATATGCAGCCAATGGAGAGCTAGATCTTATTCTTGGTGACATTTAGCTAATAAAGGCAGCTAGATCACATTCTTGGTGACATGCATCCACATATTCTACAGAGATATCATGCATGTGACAAATGTGGTGTGGGTGTCCATGGGATTTCATGGCACCAGGAGCTGTAGTGGTTATGGTGCTTAGAGTGTTCCCTTAAACAAAAAAAGATAAAATGAAATAACAAAGTTAAGTGTCCATTATTCCTAACTAAATAATAATAGCCATAATACAAAAGGCAAAAGTGACTGACTTTCGTTATTTACTATTAGAAAAATAGTGTGATTTCCAGTTCAGGACTGGCTCATGACTATCTATCTATTCCAGCTTGATGAAATGCTACTCTCTGTCATAACAAGGGTTAACACTAGCCACAATTTGCAAATACCATGTAGGATCTGTATATGTTTTTATATGTTTTGATTCATGCAAGTATTACAATCCTATAATGATCTACCTCTTTCTTTTGCTATTTAATAACAAATAAGCCTGTATTAAAAGTGCTTTATCATGTTTTACAAGTCAAGGGGACTTATCCAGTTTTGATGCATTGTGTATATAATTTATTTCAAAATGTTTAAAGTTCTTTATTTTCATTGTCTCACATATTATATTATCTGCCTGTGTCTGTGCTAGGAAGTAGCTCAGCCAATCAGGAGCCTCTCATTTTGGTCTACACTTCATTACGTGTTATTCTGCCTGTTTAACTTCACACTGTGTAGAGGTGGCTGACTTTATGTGTGCAGATCCTCAGGCTGGCTCAGAGCCAGGGTTTCTCTGGGATCTCTTGTTTTCAGCTTACCACTTATGTAAGCTAAACTGCAACTCCCAGAAATCTAATAAGGACACCTTAAGGTTGTGTACACCTGATTAATTAGTCAGTGCGGGTTAGGTGAGAAAGACAGACAGAGCCAGGAGGATGACTCTATGTACACAAAGTAACCAGTATTTTAGAATGGAGGAATAATATATCTATAGTTATTACATAGTGCACTATCCGTGGTACTGAATAATATCTATAGTAATTACATGGTGTGCTGTCCGTGGTACTGAATAATATATTTATAGCTAGTGTATCTTGCGCTGTCCATTGCACTGAATAATATATCTTTAGTTATTACATGGTGCGCAGTCCATGGTACTGAATAATATCTATAGTTATTACATAGTGCACTATCCGTGGTACTGAATAATATATATAGTAATTACATGGTGTGCTGTCCGTGGTACTGAATAATATATTTATAGCTAGTGTATCTTGCGATGTCTGTTGTACTGAATAATATATCTTTAGTTATTACATAGTGCACTGTCCGTGGCACTGAATAATATCTATAGTTATTACATAGTGAGCTGTCCATGGTACTAAATAATATTTCTATATTTATTACATAGTATGCTGTCCGTGGTACTGAATAACATATAAATATATTTATGACATAGTGCGCTGTCTGTGGCACTGAATAATATCTATAGTAATTACATGGTGAGCTGTCCATTGTACTGAATAATATTTCTATATTTATTACATAGTGAGTTGTCTATGGTACTGAATAATATATCTATAGTTAGTGCATATTGTGCTGTCCATGGTACTGAATAATATATCTATAATAAGTGAATATATATTCTATTGTCTATGTACATTGTATGATAGTGTACACTGTATCAGCCTGTACAGTTATATGATAGTGTACAATGTGTCAGTCTGTACAGTTATAGTATGATAGTGTACAATGTGTCAGTCTGTACAGTTATAGTGTGATAGTGTACAATGTGTCAGTCTGTACGGTTATAGTATGATAGTGTACAATGTGTCAGTCTGTACAGTTATAGTATGATAGTGTACAATGTGTCAGTTTGTACGGTTATAGTGTGATAGTGTACAATGTGTCAGTCTGTACGGTTATAGTATGATAGTGTACAATGTGTCAGTCTGTACGGTTATAGTGTGATAGTGTACAATGTGTCAGTTTGTACGGTTATAGTGTGATAGTGTACAATGTGTCAGTATGTACAGTTATAGTATGCTAGTGTACAATGTGTCAGTCTGTACGGTTATAGTATGATAGTGTACAATGTGTCAGTCTGTACAGTTATAGTATGATAGTGTACAATGTGTCAGTCTGTACGGTTATAGTGTGATAGTGTACAATGTGTCAGTCTGTACGGTTATAGTATGCTAGTGTACAATGTGTCAGTCTGTACGGTTATAGTGTGATAGTGTACAATGTGTCAGTCTGTACAGTTATAGTATGATAGTGTACAATGTGTCAGTCTGTACGGTTATAGTGTGATAGTGTACAATGTGTCAGTCTGTACGGTTATAGTATGATAGTGTACAATGTGTCAGTCTGTACGGTTATAGTGTGATAGTGTACAATGTGTCAGTCTGTACGGTTATAGTGTGATAGTGTACAATGTGTCAGTATGTACAGTTATAGTATGCTAGTGTACAATGTGTCAGTCTGTACGGTTATAGTATGATAGTGTACAATGTGTCAGTCTGCACGGTTATAGTGTGATAGTGTACAATGTGTCAGTCTGTACGGTTATAGTATGCTAGTGTACAATGTGTCAGTCTGTACAGTTATAGTATGCTAGTGTACAATGTGTCAGTCTGTACAGTTATAGTATGCTAGTGTACAATGTGTCAGTCTGTACAGTTATAGTATGCTAGTGTGCAATGTGTCAGTCTGTACGGTTACAGCTGTTAGATCAGCTCTAGCCTTTAATCCGCTGGGGTACGAAGCACACTGGGAGGATCAGAGCCAGGCTTCCCGCAGGGTTCCACTCTCACACACTTAGTGCCCGGGCTCCCTGCTGGCCCTCCGTATGCTATACCTTGTCATATCATGACCCAATTTGTGGGTCTCTCATCTTGTTTTTGTTTTTAACCATGTTAGCAAAAGCAAAACACATACCCATATTCTAAAAAAGCTTACACGGTTTAAGACAAGCCCTTACATGACAAACATATATACAAATAGAAACATAAATACTAACATAGGACTTGGTGTTAGAGAATCTCTATCTCATCTTGGTATTAACTGAAAATGTGGAAATTAAGATACAGATCTGGATATAAACATAACATGGAACATTGCTGTTTGTTTCGATTTATTTTTTGTGCAGTCTCTGATATAGACTTGCTCTATTTGATGACCAAGTTGAGTTCTACAAAAAAAATGATTTATTGCCTGTTATATAATTAGGAGCCGTGTTACCCTCCCTCCTGGATACTGGCCAGATATCAGACATTAAATGACTTATTCTACATTACGATTATGGTCTTAGCTTTTCTCCTGCTGTCAGTGTCTGCTCACTGCTACGTTTTGCCTGTCAGTTGCACCAAATAATTCCTCTCTAGAACACGCTGGTGTTCCCCTGCAGCTAGTATCACGTAGTCCATGCCATATGTGCTCAATGACTGAACGACCTCGTGTAGTGACCAGCCCAGTGACATAACAGACAATATTGCAATTTGTTTAAATCTGCACTAACTGAATGTTTAATTTTATTCATAAATTGTAATAAGGTAGAAGCCCAACACCATGCCTGTGTATATCAATGTCACCTGACACCGTGGCTGTGTATATCAATGTGACCTGACACCGTGGCTGTGTATATCAATGTGACCTGACACCGTGGCTGTGTATATCAATGTGTCCTGACACCGTGGCTGTGTATATCAATGTGGTCTAACACCATGGCTGTGTATATCAATGTGGTCTAACACCGTGGCTGTGTATCTCAATGTGACTTGACACAGTGGCTGTGTATATTAATGTGGTCTAACACAGTGTCTGTGTATATCAATGTGGTATAACACCATGGCTGTGTATATCATTGTGACCTGACACCGTGGTTGTGTATATCAATGTGATCTAACATCGTGGCTGTGTATATCATTGTGGTCTAACACCGTGGCTGTGTATATCAATGTGACCTGACACCGTGGCTGTGTATATCATTGTGGTCTAACACAGTGGCTGTGTATATCAATGTGACCTGACACCGTGGCTGTGTATATCAATGTGACCTGACACCGTGGCTGTGTATATCATTGTGGTCTAACACAGTGGCTGTGTATATCAATGTGACCTGACACTGTGGCTGTGTATATCAATGTGACCTGACACCGTGGCTGTGTATATCATTGTGGTCTAACACCGTGGCTGTGTATATCATTGTGGTCTAACACCGTGGCTGTGTATATCAATGTGACCTGACACCGTGGCTGTGTATATCAATGTGACCTGACACCGTGGCTGTGTATATCATTGTGGTCTAACACCGTGGCTGTGTATATCAATGTTACCTGACACCATGGCTGTGTATATCAATGTGGTCTAACATCGTGGATGTGTATCTCAATGTGACCTGACACAGTGGCTGTGTATATTAATGTGGTCTAACACAGTGTCTGTGTATATCAATGTGGTATAACACCATGGCTGTGTATATCATTGTGACCTGACACCGTGGTTGTGTATATCAATGTGATCTAACATCGTGGCTGTGTATATCATTGTGGTCTAACACCGTGGCTGTGTATATCAATGTGACCTGACACCGTGGCTGTGTATATCATTGTGGTCTAACACAGTGGCTGTGTATATCAATGTGACCTGACACCGTGGCTGTGTATATCAATGTGACCTGACACCGTGGCTGTGTATATCATTGTGGTCTAACACAGTGGCTGTGTATATCAATGTGACCTGACACCGTGGCTGTGTATATCAATGTGTGTATATCATTGTGGTCTGACACCGTGGCTGTGTATATCATTGTGGTCTAACACCGTGGCTGTGTATATCATTGTGGTCTAACACCGTGGCTGTGTATATCAATGTGACCTGACACCGTGGCTGTGTATATCAATGTGACCTGACACCGTGGCTGTGTATATCATTGTGGTCTAACACCGTGGCTGTGTATATCAATGTTACCTGACACCATGGCTGTGTATATCAATGTGACCTGACACCATGGCTGTGTATATCAATGTGGTCTAACACCGTGGCTGTGTATATCAATGTGACCTGACACCGTGGCTGTGTATATCAATGTGACCTGACACCGTGGCTGTGTATATCAATGTGACCTGGCTGTGTATATCAATGTGACCTGTGGCTGTGTATATCAATGTGACCTGACACCGTGGCTGTGTATATCATTGTGGTCTAACACAGTGGCTGTGTATATCAATGTGACCTGACACTGTGGCTGTGTATATCAATGTGACCTGACACCGTGGCTGTGTATATCATTGTGGTCTAACACCGTGGCTGTGTATATCATTGTGGTCTAACACCGTGGCTGTGTATATCAATGTGACCTGACACCGTGGCTGTGTATATCAATGTGACCTGACACCGTGGCTGTGTATATCATTGTGGTCTAACACCGTGGCTGTGTATATCAATGTTACCTGACACCATGGCTGTGTATATCAATGTGACCTGACACCATGGCTGTGTATATCAATGTGGTCTAACACCGTGGCTGTGTATATCAATGTGACCTGACACCGTGGCTGTGTATATCAATGTGACCTGACACCGTGGCTGTGTATATCAATGTGACCTGACACCGTGGCTGTGTATATCATTGTGGTCTAACACCGTGGCTGTGTATATCAATGTGACCTGACACCGTGGCTGTGTATATCAATGTGACCTGACACCGTGGCTGTGTATATCATTGTGGTCTAACACCGTGGCTGTGTATATCAATGTGACCTGACACCGTGGCTGTGTATATCATTGTGGTCTAACACAGTGGCTGTGTATATCAATGTGACCTGACACCGTGGCTGTGTATATCAATGTGACCTGACACCGTGGCTGTGTATATCATTGTGGTCTACACCGTGGCTGTGTATATCAATGTGACCTGACACCGTGGCTGTGTATATCAATGTGACCTGACACCGTGGCTGTGTATATCATTGTGGTCTAACACCGTGGCTGTGTATATCAATGTTACCTGACACCATGGCTGTGTATATCAATGTGACCTGACACCATGGCTGTGTATATCAATGTGGTCTAACACCGTGGCTGTGTATATCAATGTGACCTGACACCGTGGCTGTGTATATCAATGTGACCTGACACCGTGGCTGTGTATATCATTGTGGTCTAACACCGTGGCTGTGTATATCAATGTGACCTGACACCGTGGCTGTGTATATCATTGTGGTCTAACACAGTGGCTGTGTATATCAATGTGACCTGACACCGTGGCTGTGTATATCAATGTGACCTGACACCGTGGCTGTGTATATCATTGTGGTCTAACACCGTGGCTGTGTATATCAATGTGACCTGACACCGTGGCTGTGTATATCAATATGACCTGACACCGTGGCTGTGTATATCATTGTGGTCTAACACCGTGGCTGTGTATATCAATGTGACCTGACACCGTGGCTGTGTATCTCAATGTGACCTGACACCGTGGCTGTGTATATCAATGTGACCTGACACCGTGGCTGTGTATATCAATGTGACCTGACACCGTGGCTGTGTATATCAATGTAACCTGACACCGTGGCTGTGTATATCATTGTGATCTAACACTTTATTAGACCTACTCGAATAATCCCTAAATCCTGGACTCTTAGGTTGTGCCTTGAGGAGAGGGCTGAGGAGCACTGCTCTAAACTATCATTCCTGTAGGCCATGCCATTTATAATTACAACATAAAGTGTACTGCTATAATACCTGTTTTTTTGTTATATAATCTTATTATAATGAACGTTTTAGTGCTATGTTACTGGATTTATTATTATAATATGGGGTGACTGATATAATACAGAGTGCAGTGTTAGCTGCTCTAATACAGAGTTATGATATGGAGCTTACTGTTATAATACAGAGATTCTTATGCTATAAGGTTATCATTTATCATTTAAACTGTCCTGGCTGTTAATGGCAGCAGGAGAGAATTTCAATATTCTATTAAACTATTAATGCTAATCTGAAGATATGTTGTGATCTTGGCTTGTTTAAAGGTCACGTATATCCTTTCATATTGATTAAGCTCTCTATAGCCCATTACGTCAGCTGTCGGCATGTATCATGCAAACATTAGAAACCGCTTATTGATCTCCAATACGATGCAAATTGTTCCTCTGAATCTATTTATATAATATCTGTCTTGCTTTGCAGTGGGGGGAATCCCCATTGGATAAGAGACTAATCCAAAAACCATCGGATTTTAGGGGGCACTGACCCTCAGCGCCATGACGTTTGTTGAGTTAAAGTTTAAATTATTTGTAAACCTATTTCCCCAATAAGGCCTGGTTCTGGCACAGCCTGGCATTCGATGCAAATATAGTTCAGTTCCCATAACTCCGTCTCCCTGTCTTATGGTTTTAGTAAATGTTTAATTATCTCTGATTCACTCTTTACCCCACTAAAAGCTTCAGTAGTGTGTGGTGGGCTGTCATTAATGGTAACCTTAACATATTAATTGTGACGCTGTTGCCAACATGTGTGTGAACATATTCTGTATTTATATATCTCAGTCGTACTAAGAGGGGAACCAAGACTAAAACAATACATTATCAGGATGCCTGTGAGGTCCAGACTTGTTCAGTTTTCGTTCGTACATGTATTGTAGTCTGTCAGTGATAGTTCAATTTAAAAAAGCAGTGATTCTCTTTTATAAACCGGCAGAAATAAACTTGCAGAGATGTCAGGAGAGATATCTGAAGCCCATGGAGAAATCGCAGCTAAGGCCATAGGGCCCTGACAGGGGGTTGGCTGATATAAATGATCAGCCATTTTGTGATCCCTCACTCTAATTTCTTACCTAGCAAAGTTGGTCACAATGGCGGGGTGGGGTAAGGAACATTAAGGATAATGGGCCTTAGTTAAGAGAGGAGTAAGGAATGTTAGTTGATTGGTTAAAAGCAATACACAAATGAAGTGCTTTCTCTGTTTGTACATGTTTTGGTAGGTTTTAAGTCCGTTGGTGGCTCAGAACCTCAGTGGTGTTTCAAGTCTATTGGTGGCTCAGAACCTCGTGGTGTTTCAAGTCTATTGGTGGCTCAGAACCTCGGTGGTGTTTCAAGTCTGTTGGTGGCTCAGAACCTCGGTGGTGTTTCGAGTCTATTGGTGGCTCAGAACCTCGGTGGTGTTTTGAGTCTGTTGGTGGCTCAGAACCTTGGTGGTGTTTCGTGTCTGTTGGTGGCTCAGAACCTCGGTGGTGTTTCAAGTCCATTGGTGGCTCAGAACCTCAGTGGTGTTTTGAGTCTGTTGGTGGCTCAGAACCTCGGTGGTGTTTTGAGTCTGTTGGTGGTTCAGAACCTCAGTGGTGTTTCGAGTCCATTGGTGGCTCAGAACCTCGGTGGTGTTTCAAGTCCATTGGTGGCTCAGAACCTCGGTGGAGTAGGGGTATCTTTGTATACCTGGTGAAATTGATCAATGTTGGCACGTTACATTTTATATTATATGATGGTTGTATATTGGAAATGTATTATGTGGTGGGTCACTGCCTTGATGTAAATATGGGAAAGATGATACAAGGTTGGAGGTGAGGCAGGTAATGATCCTTATATATATATATAATTATAAATCATAAGTTATTATCATTATTATTATCTTTATTACCATTAAAGCTGTTGACAATTTTGTCCCATACCTCTGAGTGTCGGTGTCTTATTGGGTGGGTTTGGTTTAAGTCATATATCACTCCCCCTGCCCATATGGCGACTATGCACCTGTCATGTCCGCAGCTTTTATGAAAACAAGTGATGCTTCATCATATCTCTTGCCCCAGGGGTTAAATGTAGCAAGACATGGCTTTCAACAGCCCATGCTTTCTGTCCTTGGTATCTCAGTGTGGCAGTGAGAGGGTTAACAATCTCTTCTACAATCAAGGACTTAATGTCTATCCAAATGGAGGAATCGGGAGGAATAAACAGGATTGATTATAGCCATTAACACATTGAAAGTCACGTCTGGAGGGACTGCTACCCCGAGGACATTTCACACAGCTTAGCTTGTCTGTCCATCTGGATTTGTGGGGGGTGGGGAGGTGGGTGCAATTTTATTTCTTGAATGCAGTAAAAGGATAGCCAACCATCTGAATCAGAGACCTATCGCAAATCTGGGTACATCACAGAGAAAAAAATAAAATAAAAGTAATATATACATCCAAAAATGATAAAAAATAAAATCACAATAAATAATATAATCCTCTTTACCGACTAGAATAAAGCTAATTCCTAACATCCTGGACTGGAGTTACTGCATTAAACTTGACAGTGTGAAGAAATGATCTGTAACCTCCAGCTGTCCTTTCTATGGACCTTGGACCTGCTCACGTTGGCAGCAATGAGAGGGCGGCTGACAGATTTCAGCCAGTCAGTGCTTATAGTGCAGGGGTGCTATGATCTACTTCATACACACAAAATGTGTCAGTGTAGTCATAGTATCAGCATTGTGAGGATATGAAGAGAACGGTTATGGATCAGACACAGTATTCGTTCAATAAACAAACGTATAGGAGCTATTCGCTTCATCAAGTGGAATCATAAAGGGGAACATCTGGTCAATACTTGTCATTCTCAAACCCTCTCCGTCTAGTAATAAGAGATATTAACTAAATGCTGCGATATTTTGTGTCCCAGCGATGCCATTGTTATGGACTACATTGTCCATTATCCCTAGCGAGGCCATTGTTATGGACAACATTTTCCATTATCCCCAGCGATGCCATTGTTATGGACTACATTGTCAATCATCCCAAGCGAGGCCACTGTTATTGACTACATTGTCCATTATCCCCAGCGATGCCATTGTTATGGACTACGTTGTCCATTATCCCCAGCAATGCCATTGTTATGGACTACGTTGTCCATTATCCCCAGCGAGGCCACTGTTATGGACTACATTGGCCAGTATGCCCAGCGAGCCATGTTTACTGCGTTCATCTTTCCTGAATCTCAGATAAAAATCTGACCCAGAATAGGTCTTAGTACATCAAGCGTTAATATTCTATATTGATGTATTTTGCAGATCTTCCCTGTTTTCTGTAATGCACTATTACTGCAGGGCCTTCCGTTTCAGACCATTAATGCCAGCGCGTGGTCTTTAATCACCTGAGATATTAAGGTATTATGTACATGTTGTGTATGATGCAGGTAACTGGCTAATGAGTTTAATGTATCCTTACCCTCAGGAAGTGGCAAGAACATCTGTGAACATGGAGACATTCATTAAACTGTGTAAATGTGTATAGTGGATCCACCTCATTAAGGAGTGAACACAGGATCTTCATGGTATAGATAACCTGATAATGAACCCATTACTGTTTGTCCATGGTCATGGCTGTCACCGTGGTATCTGAGGACTGTGTGATCCATTGAGTCAAGGGCAGACAGATGTAATATATACGGTGGAATGTTTGGGCTAATAAGAACATTTTGGCAAACTGTGAATGTTGCATCTTATATCTCAATAACTCTGCCTTGGATAATCTCCAATGAGTTCTGTTTTGTGGATTAACTTTGCTGGTGGCACATGGATTTTCCTTTTAGTTGTTTAATTCCTGATCTCTATGTTGTTAACTAAAGGGCCGATCTGTGAAGTCTTGAAACCTGCCCTGAGGTCAGTGGTTATTTTTCCAGTTCTCAGGTTTCTGTTGGTGGCAGGACAAAGCAGAGAAACCATCCGAGCTGGAGGAACCATTGTTTGTGGGAAAAGACCAATACAGGATGTTTCCTTCTGGAAAGTAATGAGTAAAAACTAAAAGCACTCTCCATAGAATTACTATCTCTGGGAGACATTAATGGTGTTAGAAAGTGTTGACACATTTGTGGAAAATATCTAAAAATGCCCTGGATTTTAAAGAAATACAAATCAAGTAATGAAAGTCAAACTTCAAAGTAACATTTTTTTTTTTTTTGGCTTCTTAACTGCAAATTGTATGTGATGCTACCATGGTTATTCCAGCATTAAAGCCAGCTTAATAAGGGGGTGTTTGCCCCTGGATTTCCAGAGTAGAGCTCATAGACATTTACTAAGACTTGCAAAATAGGAAAACAGTAAATCCAACCTAGACTGTGACTGTCAGGTCCGTAGCTGCAGGTCCAACAGTGGACAAGTAAAAGGAACGTTGTTTTCTTAGAACCTCTTTAGATCTTTCCTCAGTTTCGATAACCCATGGCATGACTGTCCAACACATCTACAGGCAAACTACATCAATATAAATTTCATGCCTCCTATCTGTGCCCCGATGTCTGGAGAATGGTAGGAATTTGGAGACACCCAATGAGTACAATGTGGAAGATTTTGTAAAATGTGCTCTGAAGCATAGGGCAAAGTACTAAAAGTGGGCCAGTCACCATGGAAAAAAGTGAAACTTGCAGACACATTCCATTGGTGACTCCTCCAATGCTTTTCAGAACTCGACACATTGTTAAATCTCCTCCTTTTTATCTCCAAACAGAAATGATGTCCTCCATCACTGATGACATTGAGCAGATGAGCTCCACGGCTCAGAATCTGGCTCTGAGGTAGGAAAGGCTCTTAGAATTCACTAAGAATTGTACAGCCATTTCCCAGTACCATCACTCTGGTAAAAGGCAGCAATTTAACAAAGAGGATCTGCGTTTTACTATGTCTGTATTTATGATCGGGCAGCCGTCCCTTACTGCAGCAAAAGCCGTTAAAGGACATTGATTCATTAGATGCATCTGGGCCCCTTCAAGTCCGCAGTGTTAACAATCCCTTGCATATACGCCAATTCGTGAGAGCCCCCTCTACATTTACTGGAGATATATGGTAGCCGATGTTGGCGAAACTCGAACTGCAGATGTTATAAGGAAATCTATAAAAATAGATAGCTGGGCAGATTCAGTGTGTACAGGAGAGAGGAGGGAATGGTAGGCGATAGCAAACATCCCCAAAAGCCCATTAATAATGTGCAAAGGCTTTCTATACGACTGACAAAGCGTCTATATAAAGGACTTGACAATAGCCGCAGTATATAACAGTATAAAACAGACATGGACACCTACACACAGCAATACAAATGAAGTGATTTCTCTGTGCTCATTGCAATAAAATAGTGTGTGGTAGGACTGGACAGGAGCCAGAACACAGGGGACAATAACCCCCAACAAGCTGGCCCCTACTTTTCATTATATATAATCAGAACTCCAAAATTTCCACTTGCCGCTAGCCTTTGGCGAGTAGAAATTTTAACCTTGGCAAGTAGAAATTTACCCCCTGTATGTATACTATGGCTTACAGTGGCAAATAACTTTTACGGTCAGGCTGGTAGCACAGGACTTCAATTAAACATATATACGTTATGGTGTAGTAAATGGTGATTGAAAATCCATTCCACCTGAAGTCAGTGGATAGTCAATACATTGCTAAACACATTGTTTCTTTAAAAAAATACATTATATATTTTGAGTACTTCCGTCAAACACATTCACTTAAAGTGTCCACAAACTACTTCATGGGTCCACTTCAAGGATAACCCACAAACTAGTTCTGTTAGGACATTGTTAGAATTTGTTGGTTGAAACATAAGATACATTCTTAACATGGCTACCTCGCCATAACATTTAATTTGTAAATGTCAGTGTGTCTTTATACAGAGGGATATTTCTTACAAGCTTTCTGGATTCATTTGGATGCAATGGTTACCACAGTCTCAGCTCGGCTATTGACGGCCTGAGACAATGACAAAGAGGGTCCCATCACCGGTTACTGGCCGAAGAGACCCCTGTCCCTCGGGAGGCCTTGTGCCATATGGTCCAAGCAGCAGACACAGGCCGTGCACACTCTTATCGTCTCTCTCTGCCCTTTCCAGAAACTCTTAATGCAAAGGTTGAACTGTAATGTCACTTCTCGCTCATTGCTGCCAACATGATCTGTAATTATGGATGTGTAGACTCAAGGGCCCTTGAAATGACAGCCTGACAAGAGTTTAATTGCTATGAGAAGAACAGACATCCAATATTCTTTTTGCGCTAAGCCTTGTTCAGGTTTACAAAAAACAACAAACCCCCAAAGTTTATAAATATGTTGTAAGTGCAGAGTATGCCGACACTATATCGTAACTGTAAGTTATTGTGTGTTATTAGACTTTATAATGATTAATTTCACGGTAAAATGGGAGAATTTGTTTAGTTTACAAAATATCTTTGTTATTTCGGAGGAAGTTAACAAAATGAATTGTTTCTTTTCGGATACAAAGGTGTTTGTTAATTCAAGGCTTTTTTGGGAAGTGTTTGTGCGCAGAGTATGTGCCAGACAGCTTCGTTCTATTTTGATGCGTTGGATTGGTCACATTGAGATAGAGCTTTCGGATGTGATCTTCTGGAATCCAACTTGTCCTCATTTGTTCTCATTTTAATGTCTGGAGAAAGTGGAGACAGTAAGGACCTCTCAGGCTTGGTGTGCTCTTTAGTCAATAAAATACACTGAAACATGAAATAGTTTTGTTCTCACAGTTAAGAAAAAAGGTCCAAACCAATTTTTAAAGAAACACTCCACTGCCAAAATTATATAAAAATCGCTGTTTAATAGATTATCCCAAGTGAAAACATGTATTCATTTAATTATGTTTTTTTTTTTTTTATTGGGGTATATCTAAAACAGCTTGCAATAAATGCAAATCTCTTGTTTGCAGCCTTTACAAGCCCTCCCCTTGTAGCCCCACACAGACTTTCGGTGACTGTCCAATCACAGACTTCCCAATGCAGCTCAGTGAGAAGTCTTTGCAATTCAGGTGCTCTGGGCAATTGCTGCCTATAGAGTTTATCTCCACTGAGCTAACCAAACCAGGACCGGGTGTCTGATTGACAGCCAGGGAGGTAAAACAAGGTTAATTTAAAACGGAGCCAATTTCTATTAAAATCTGCACTTTTTGTAAAATAATAATTTTAAAAAAAGAATACACAGTCTTCACACATAAATCATTTCAGCAATCTGAGGTGTTTTCGGGTTCTGGAGTGTCCATTAAACCTATTAAGTGTGTGTGATGCTTATTGTGTAATATACATAAACTCACATTAGTACTCACTATTATGTGAGGAAATAAAAATGAGCCCAAGAGGCTTCTGTTTATTGTTATGACTGACCTTGACAGAGCAAGGTTACATTACAGAATATTCTATGTGGAAAACACGTCTCTAGGAAATGTACATGACCGGGCAATAAAATGTCTGGGCTCTACTGCTGCAAACACTCTCACATCTGTAATAAGGACCAGACTATTTACCTTATGCCCCCTATGGGACTGGCTGGAATAAGATCCATTAGATACATTTAGCTGGTGGCTGCTACATGAAAAATCTCACCATATTCAGGATAGAGATGTTGTTTAATGGCAGAACTAACATTTCATCCACCTGATATGGGATGTAACCATGAGAGGGACCGACCCTTATACATGTCACTGTGACCATGAGAGGGACTGACATTAAACATGTCACTGTGACCATGAGATGGGCCGACATTAAACATGTCACTGTGACCATGAGAGGGACCGACCCTTATACATGTCACTGTGACCATGAGAGGGACCGACCCTTATACATGTCACTGTGATCATGAGAGGGACTGACATAAAAAATATCACTGTGGCCATGAGAGGGACTGACATTAAACATGTCACTGTGACCATGAGAGGGACCGAAATGAAACATGTCGCTGTGACCATGAGATGGGCCGACATTAAACACGTCACTGTGACCATGAGAGGGACTGACATTAAACATGTCACTGTGACCATGAGAGGGACCGACATTAAACATGTCACTGTGACCATGAGAGGGACTGACATTAAACATGTCACTGTGACCATGAGATGGGCCGACATTAAACACGTCACTGTGACCATGAGATGGGCCGACATTAAACATGTCACTGTGACCATGAGATGGGCCGACATTAAACATGTCACTGTGACCATGAGATGGGCCGACATTAAACATGTCACTGTGACCATGAGATGGGCCGACATTAAACATGTCACTGTGACCATGAGAGGGACTGACATTAAACATGTCACTGTGACCATGAGATGGGCCGACATTAAACATGTCACTGTGACCATGAGATGGGCCGACATTAAACACGTCACTGTGACCATGAGATGGGCCGACATTAAACATGTCACTGTGACCATGAGATGGGCCGACATTAAACATGCCACTCTGACCATGAGAAGGACTGACATTAACCATGTCACTGTGACCATGAGAGGGACCGACATTAAACATGTCACTGTGGCCATGAGAGGGCCTGACATTAAACATATCACTGTGACCATGAGAGGGACCAACATTAAACATGTCACTGTCACCATGAGAGGGACCCACATTAAACATGTCACTGTGACCATGAGAGACATTGACATTAAACATGTCATTGTGACCATGAGAGGAACTGATATTAAACATGTCACTGTGACCATGAGAGGGACCGACATTAAACATGTCACTGTGACCATGAGAGGGACTGACATTAAACATGTCACTGTGGCCATGAGAGAGATTGACATTAAACATGTCACTGTGACCATGAGAGGGACCCACATTAAACATGTCACTGTGACCATGAGAGGGAGCGACCCGCACACATGTCACTGTGACCATGAAAGGAACTGATATTAAACATGTCACTGTTACCATGAGAGGGACCAACATTAAACATGTCACTGTGACCATCAGAGGGACTGACATTAAACATGTCACTGTGACCATGAGAGGGACCGACATTAAACATGTCACTGTGACCATGAGAGGGACTGACATTAAACATGTCGCTGTGACCATGAGAGGGCCGACATTAAAGACGTCACTGTGTCCATGAGAGGGACCGACCCATATACATGTCACTGTGACCATGAGAGGGACCGACCCCTATACATGTCACTGTGACCATGAGAGGGTCCGACAATAAACATGTCACTGTGACCATGAGAGGGACTGACATTAAACATGTCACTGTGATCATAAGAGAGATTGACATTAAACATGTCACTGTGACCATGAGAGGGACCGAAATGAAACATGTCGCTGTGACCATGAGATGGGCCGACATTAAACACGTCACTGTGACCATGAGAGGGACTGACATTAAACATGTCACTGTGACCATGAGAGGGACCGACATTAAACATGTCACTGTGACCATGAGAGGGACTGACATTAAACATGTCACTGTGACCATGAGATGGGCCGACATTAAACATGTCACTGTGACCATGAGATGGGCCGACATTAAACATGTCACTGTGACCATGAGATGGGCCGACATTAAACATGTCACTGTGACCATGAGATGGGCCGACATTAAACATGTCACTGTGACCATGAGATGGGCCGACATTAAACACGTCACTGTGACCATGAGATGGGCCGACATTAAACATGTCACTGTGACCATGAGATGGGCCGACATTAAACATGCCACTCTGACCATGAGAAGGACTGACATTAACCATGTCACTGTGACCATGAGAGGGACCGACATTAAACATGTCACTGTGGCCATGAGAGGGCCTGACATTAAACATATCACTGTGACCATGAGAGGGACCAACATTAAACATGTCACTGTCACCATGAGAGGGACCCACATTAAACATGTCACTGTGACCATGAGAGACATTGACATTAAACATGTCATTGTGACCATGAGAGGAACTGATATTAAACATGTCACTGTGACCATGAGAGGGACCGACATTAAACATGTCACTGTGACCATGAGAGGGACTGACATTAAACATGTCACTGTAGCCATGAGAGAGATTGACATTAAACATGTCACTGTGACCATGAGAGGGACCCACATTAAACACGTCACTGTGACCATGAGAGGGAGCGACCCGTACACATGTCACTGTGACCATGAAAGGAACTGATATTAAACATGTCACTGTTACCATGAGAGGGACCAACATTAAACATGTCACTGTGACCATGAGAGGGACTGACATTAAACATGTCACTGTGACCATGAGAGGGACCGACATTAAAAATGTCACTGTGACCATGAGAGGGACTGACATTAAACATGTCGCTGTGACCATGAGAGGGCCGACATTAAACACGTCACTGTGTCCATGAGAGGGACCGACCCATATACATGTCACTGTGACCATGAGAGGGACCGACCCCTATACATGTCACTGTGACCATGAGAGGGTCCGACAATAAACATGTCACTGTGACCATGAGAGGGACTGACATTAAACATGTCACTGTGATCATAAGAGAGATTGACATTAAACATGTCACTGTGACCATGAGAGGGACCCACATTAAACATGTCACTGTGACCATGAGAGAGATTGATATTAAATATGTCATTGTGACCATGAGAGGGACCGACATTAAACATGTCACTGTGACCATGAGAGGGACTGATATTAAACATGCCACTGTGACCATGAGAGGGTCCGACATTAAACGTGTCACTGTGACCATGAGAGGGACCAACATTAAACATGCCACTGTGACCATGAGAGGGTCCGACATTAAACGTGTCACTGTGACCATGAGAGGGTCTGACATTAAACATGTCACTGTGACCATGAGAGGGACTGACATTAAACATGTCACTGTGACCATACGAGAGATTGACATTAAACATGTCACTGTGACCATGAGAGGGACCAACATTAAACATGTCACTGTCACCATGAGAGGCACCCACATTAAACATGTCACTGTGACCATGAGAGACATTGACATTAAACATGTCATTGTGACCATGAGAGGAACTGATATTAAACATGTCACTGTGACCATGAGAGGGACCGACATTAAACATGTCACTGTGACCATGAGAGGGACTGACATTAAACATGTCACTGTGGCCATGAGAGAGATTGACATTAAACATGTCACTGTGACCATGAGAGGGATCAACATTAAACATGTCACTGTGACCATGAGATAGATTGACATTAAATATGTCACTCTGACCATGAGAGGGACCGACATTAAACATGTCACTGTGACCATGAGAGGGAGCGACCCATATACATGTCACTGTGACCATGAGAGGGACCGACCCGTATACATGTCACTGTGAATAGTGTTCAAAACATTTATGTAACGGACCGTTTTGCACACAAGGGGTTAAAACCGTTTAGGCGATCGTCTTTCCGAGATGCAGGCACAGCTACTGTAGAACACCAAACTCCCGAACCGCAAATAAGGGAATGCTCCAATCTCCCGAACTGCATACAATATAACACTCCAAACTCACGAACTGGAACCATACGAATAGCCGCTAGCAGACGAATAGGAAAAGCATCCAAGCGGCTTACACTCCTAGCAATCAGTCTCTATGAGCATTCAGTAAATCCCCCCAAAGACGAGACAAGGCTCTGTGTTGAGGGTCAAGCAGTGGTCTGTTTAATGAGGGCTACCTGCCCAGTATTTATGCAGGTCTCCCACCTGGTGGACACTCCCCTAAGGGACCAAATGGGAGACTGTGACAAAGGACAGACAATCAGAAAAATAGGACACACAGTCACATTGTATTCCCACAATGCATCCTGGCTTCCTCCCCTCTGCCCTGGAGATAATTGAGAAGTAATTCAATTATCTCCCAAGACAAAGGCAAATCGCCATTATGCACGTCAGGATACTAAAACAAAAATTACTATCAAAATACACTATCTACTACGTTACAATAAAACTATACATTTAACATATCCCCAGATAGCTCAGGTCTGAGCGCACATTATTAGGCGAATGGCGCTCAGACCACACGAATACAGCTCAATCGCCATGGAGCCAAAGTCTTTACAAAGTCAGTTCTCATACGAATGAGCTCCATGGGATTCCTATCTGGGGTATAATGCAGTCAGTTACAGCTATCGAATACCGGGCCTTTCGTGTACTTCCACCGAACCAGAAGGGAGGTCGGCGGCTTCAGCGGTGTTCGGGCCAAACTGTGTCCGTTTTTAGTTCCATGAGTTAGGCTTCGAACACCGCTGTGCGTTCGCGTGTTTAAAATGGCTGTGACCTCGTGTTCGTTATACGAATGGTGGCCACCCAGTATTCATCAATTAAGCTGCGGTTAACCGCAGCTTCTGGGAGGCTAATTGCCGGCACACTCCAGCTCCCAGGTGGTCTAGTCATTCGTGCGGTTGTTCGGTAGATTGAATCTACCGAACACCGGGCAGAAAAGCACGAATAAGTCTTTTCTGCAGGGGAAACAAAGTCTTTTAACATGGGGCCATAATCCAAAGGCAGCAGGCGAGCAACCAGGCTTCTCCAATGCAATGTGGCGAGGTTGCTCTCGTCACAATTTACTTTATTGAAGTTGTGGAGACTGGACAAGGCCTGTTTGTTTGGTGTTATTTGTCCTCCGTTCTCCTTATGCTCCATTTTTTGAACATTGTTTGTTTGCCCCTTAAGTAGTGTTTAGTGCATCCAAATGTGTTTTTCATTTTCAAGTACTTCCAAAAGTAATTTGGTGATGTAAGGCATTGCCAGTTTTGAGATAAGCAGTTTTTTGCTGACTGGCTGCAAATAAGGTGTGTATGTAGATAGCTAATTAATACATACACTGAGTTTCTATACGTTCTACACTGCAGGATGGTTTACAGGCAATAAATTAGTATTTGCAGTTTTGTTTATCCTCGGCCACTGTTTTAAAGTGTTTATTTAAAATGTGTAATTAGCTGAAGAATTTTCCAGAGGTAGACAGAGCACACATCTCTTTTTAAGTGCATCTTGCGATATGGAGCGGAGAACGCGGGCAGACCATAAAGATATTATCAGCTGCTGTTACAGGATCCTTTGAAAATACGCTGTTTGATTGAAGAAGAAAACACAATGTGGAAATGACCAGTAATGGCGCCTGTTCAACATCTGTCACATCTGTCTCTATGGAAAAATATCAGCTGATTATACAATAGAGTATTTTATACCAGTCCCAACTTGTATGTGTGTATGTGTGTATGTCTGTATGTGTGTATGTGTGTATGTGTATATGTGTGTATGTGTGTATGTGTGTATGTATGTGCATGAATGAGTGATTATTTCTCTAAATGCATATCCTTTCATGTGTTTGTATCTGTGTTTTTGCCTGTGTGTGTATGTGCCTGTAGGTACCTCTGTATGTGTTTGTGTATGAGTGTGTGTGTATCGGTGTCTGTCTTATGTTTTTTGTGTTTGCCCATGTAAATATGTATTCCACAATTCTTAGTTAAATAATCATATGTTGTCCGTAGGACATTAAGCTTTGCGTAGATAGATAGGTAGAAGATATATATAGAGAGAGAAATATAGAGACAGACAGACAGAGAGAGAGAGAGAGGCAGGCAGACAGATAGAGAGAGAGAGAGAGGCAGACAGACAAAGATTTGCAGGGATTTTGCTCAAAAACCCCAAATAAGACTTACTAAGTGGATAACACTATTACATAATTAGATCATTGGGGACATTGGAAGCTGTTATCTTAGTATTAACAGCCATATACATGAAATCTAGATCTAGCAGTGGATGAAGCCAATAACTCAACCATTTATAACCCCAAACTTGTTCTCTAGCCAATTTTCGAAGAACCCCATTTGTCTGAACACATACATGATATCAGCTGGCCTTTTGCAACTGACTGAAATAAATGATTCATTAAGCTCTGCCCCCAGGGCAATGGAGACCCCCACACCTACACAGAGATGGCCTAAGGTGTTGTGTTTTACCTGATTTCAATATATATATTAATTTACAATTTACAAATGTATCTTTAAACTAAATATTAAAATGAAATATACAGTTGCGCAGCCAATATGGCAGTATCTAATTTGTCGGTAAAAACAGTGAAGCAAAGCCGAGGTATCTGTTAATACTCTGTGATTGTGGACTAGTGGCCATGCGATCACTTCCTCCTGTATGGACACTTAGACGGTATAACATCTCGCTCTGGGCAGGTGCTAATACTAGCTTGGCGCCTGAATGGTCTGTATAAAGATGTCTAAACAGGCTTTATACAAGAAAATTGTGTCACATTTTTAGTCTCAATTTTGCAAATGTTTATTTTTATATTAGCGCCGTTCATCACTCTGCAGATACAGGATGGTGAAGGAGTGTCGTTTGATAAAGTCACATAAATACGGGGGCCATTTTTGTGCATAACCTGCAACTAAATAACAAATTAGGTCACTATTCTATCAGCTGGCACACAGGGGCGTATTCCAGGCAGGATTCTTTATAGATGTGCAGAGGCTAATTGTGTCTTAATTTCATCACAGGGACACTTTACTACGTAGCCCCCATAGCAGGAGAGAGAGTTGCCCTCCAGGAGTGAGTGCGATGCCAGCTGCTCCAAGAGAGACACATTCTCCAGGCTCCCTGTGTTATAACAGACAAGTCACAAACTATTGCATAACGTTAACGCTCGCTGTACTGCTGCGCTTCTTCAATGTAACCTTCAAACATCAAATGGCTCTCCTCGAATGTTCCACCGTGTAACAGGCAGATTTAGTTCATACCAGCCACGGAAATGACACGTATTGCGCACTGAATACTAATGGCGTCCCTGTTTGGGATTCGAGAGGCCGAATGGCCGACACACTCCATTTGCATGTCCATACCCAGAATCCTTTGTGGCTCCCACTGAGGGATATTCATGCATCTGGAACAGGTCAATCTGTCAATGGTCGCACTCAATGTGTTTTTTTTACAGTTTTTTTGGACATGGGCTGAGCGAATTGTTTTTTTTAATTTAATTTTTCTGTTTTGGATATTTGATTCTGGAAATGAAATTGTGAGCTGCTGTGTTTATTGATTTCATTAAATTTTCTTTAATTTTTAATATTATACTCCTGGGTTTTATGAGGTCCATATTTTCACACGATAGCTAAAGTCATATAATCGGGTTCTGACTGAGTCAGAGGTAGAAAAGGCTGGAGATATTGTTACTGTAGGCAATGGCAATATGAAATGCAGTATTTGTCTATTTCATTACAGAAATTGTGCTGTCTGACTCCAGAGGGATACTCCTTGTATTTGTATATCAATTCCTAAAAAAAGAAAAAATATCTTAGGGAAAAAAAAAAGATTTCTGAAAGAAATAAAAATATTTCTTTTTTTTTAAATAAAACATTTTTCTATCTTGTGGTCAGTACTTGGAGGGGAACAGATGCATTTTAGGGTTGTTTAAATTTTGGGGTGCCGATAAAATTGCAATGAACGTTCTTAATATTGGGTGATTAAGATAGAGCTTTATGCCTGGCGAGAGGGGTGCGTAGGTGCAGACACAATCTTCCCTCCTCTGTGTGCAGGTTTCAGCCTGAATGATGTGCAGCTGGAGCCTACGCGTTTCGCAGGCCAATGCATGGCGGTAATGTTAACAGGTAGATGCTGTGCAGAGGATAATGGGAATGTAATAATCTGAAAGATCATCATAATGCTGATGTTATTAAATGTTTTATGAATAAGTAGAGATCATTGAACAATTTATTGATAAAACATTCAGGGTTATCTTCTAACGTGAGAATTCAATAACTAACGTGAAGACATAGCTGGCGTAGCTGAGAATGTTACTGCGCCAGCTGTAATTTGTTACTTAGAATTCCCAGTAATTCATACTTTAGTAAATAAGTCTGAAAGCGTTCATGGATGAAGAAATAACATCTTTTACCAAGAATACTTCTTACTGGACACAGAAAACGAGCATCTCCCCTTTTTAGAGGCTGGTGTCATTCCGGAGAAGTGACCAATTCAATTTGCCACATTGCTCCCGGTGCCGAAAGTAAATTGCGCATTTTACAGACAGTTTCTAATGTTTGTGCTGACATTACTTTGCACACATAGATGTAATTTTTTATTTCCGTGGAAACCTGCCAACTGCATACTTCATGTCTTTTGTTGCCACGGTAACCACACTGATTCCATATGTCATGTACATGTTATATCGTGAATCCACTGTTAAACAATCTGCTGTGTACCTAGCGTTATACACCTCTCTGTATAACTGTGATATTGAATATCTGTTTATACAGAGCTTTACACACTCGGCAAATATCTAACATGCCAATCAGAATAATGTTATACAGTTTCCATGGTAACATGCCCTCTTGAACAACTGTTCGATTTTTGTCCACAATCACAGAACTTGTTACATATCATATACATGTAATACTGTAGTTACACCCCCAAAAAGATTGATTGTATTATCCATTGGTACTTACTTATTGTATTGCATATCCAAGGTTATAACTGTTATATTGTATCAATGGTTACATACTTTGTTACCATCATTATATAGACGGACCAGCGACAGCATTAAACCCACTGACAGGTGAAGTGAATAACATGGATTATATGGTTACAATGGCGCCTGTCAATGGGTGGGATATATCAGGAATCAAGTGAACAGTCAGTTCTTAAATGTCATGTGTTGGAAGCAGAAAAAATGGGCAAGTGAAAAGATCTGAGTGACTTTGACAAAGGTCAAATAGTGATGGTTAGACAACTGGGTCAGTGCATTTCCAAAATGGCAAGTCTTGTGGGGTGTTCCCGGTATACAGTGGTTAATACCTACCAAAAGTGGTGCAAGAAGGACAAGTGGTGTACCAGCGTCAGTGTCATGAGCGCCCAAAGCTCATTGATACACATGGAGAGCGAAGGCGATCCTCCTGGTCCGATCACACAGAAGAGCTACTATAGCTCGAATGGCTGAAAAGGTGATAGAAATGTGTCAGAACACACATTGTATCACAGTTTGCTGTTAATGATGACCCCTGTCCACCTCTGAAAATGCATTTAATGGGGACATGAGATTCAGAACTGGACCATGGAGCAATGGAAGATGGTTGACTGGTTTAGATCAGGTGGATGGCCGGGGGCATGTGCAGTGTCTACATCTGGAAGAGATGGCAGCAGGTTGCGCTATGGGAGGAAGGTAGTCTGGAAGAGCCGGGGTGTTATGCTCTGGGCAATGTTCTGCTGGGAAACCTTGGGTCCTGGCATTTTTGTGGACAACACTTTGTCACTTACCACCTAGCTAAAGATTTCTACAGACCACATTCACCCCTTTATGGCTATGGTTTTCCCTGATGGCAGTGGCCTCTTTCAGCACTCTGCCACACAGCAAAAAATGTTCAGTAATGGTTTGAGGAACATGACAGAGAGTTCAAGGCGTTGCCTTGGCCTCCAAATTCCTGAGATGTTAATCTGATTGAGCTGGAAAAACAAATTCAATCTATGGAGCCCCAACCTCATAACTTGCAGAACTTAAAGGATCTGCTGCTAATGTCTTGGTGCCAAATACCACAGGACACGTTCAGAGGTATTATGGAGCCCAAGCCTCGATAAATCAGAGCTGTTTTGCAGAACAAGGGGGCCTATTCGATATTAGGCAGGTGGTTTCAATGTTCTGGCTGTTCACATATCCACTTATAATATGCCAGTTATACATATTGTTATCGGGTTTGTACACTGCATTGTTGTTTGTGCTGTATTGTGTTTGGGGATAGTTACCCCATGCACTTGCCCCCAGTTAGATGTACATGGCGTTTGGGATCTTGTAAGTGTTGGCTCTGTCTATTTCTGTTACAGGGAAGTAGGTCAGGGGACTTACATTGAAAGTATTTGGAAATACCTCAATCCATCAGAGTCACATTATATGCCCCTTTGGCAGTCCCTGCCTTCTCATGTTGTCATGGTTACAGGACCTATCAAGTATCCCTGACTTCCTCTGTTGCCATGGTTACCCATTCTGGAGCATCGCACAAGATGTATAGCAGCAGGTCACCTATATCAGTGACATCCCGGGGACAGTATCAAGGCTGGAGCTGGTCATACAGCGGGGGGTGTGAGACGCTCAGCACTGCTCTATCGCTTCACTGTAAATTAACTCAGGAATAACCGACATGTGGATCTTCATTCAATGTGTCTGACTTGTTTCATTAAATTCTTATCTTATTGGAGATTTGTATCTGCTATAGTAATTGAGTTTTTTCCTCTCTGCGTGTGTGTGTGTGTGTGTGTGTATATATATATATAAAATCATATACTGTAACTAATTCCCCATTAAGTCAGGTGTTAAAAAAAAACCTGTTACATTCTGTGAGCTTTGAAGGTGATGTTTGGTGAATTAGTGAATGAGCTGAGTCCTGTATGTTATATTAAATGGCTCCAGCAGCACCCTATAATGTATGCATGTTCAGGGGAGAGCAGCCCTATTGGACGTATATATATATATAGATTGATGACTGATATTACAGCTATGGTCTTGAAGGGTTAATAATGTGCAGATTTTGTGTAGAACGGGATTAAAGTGAATTTCTTTCTTGCCCCCTCCCATGATGCATTATGTGAGGTCGGCTCTGTGTTTATAAAGTGATATGATCTGTGCTGTGCTAGACCAAAGACAGAGGGAGGTCAGCTTCCAACACCCGCTGTCAGCTGTTTCACACTATGCTCATGGATGTATAGATCAAACCGTGCTGTAAACAAAGCCGCAGTCTTATCCGGAAGTAAGATTTCTGGAAAGAATGGAAGGAATTGGCCATTTTAACCCTCCTCCCAAATGAGGTCTCCCCAAAATACAAAGCACTAAACGCTGTGAGGCTTCCTTCATGAAACTCTAAAAGCAAAAAAGGCTAAAATAAATAATTTGTGTGTAGAGCAGAGACAGAGATCAGATATTTTGGTCTAGATTTTGCAATTATCTTTTCACTGTTGCAATGTGTAGGATGAGTGAGTGCTCAGACTATGCTCGCTCCCAGCTTGGTTCCCCAGATCCTAGCATGCTTTCCTGCACTCATATCTACTTCATGCTGATGGGCTGGACATGAAAAAGGCTGCCACATTGTATATCCCATTTTCAGGTTTTTGTGGGCAGCACTTTTCCTGTATAGATCATCAACACGCCAAATACATATATGTTCAGGAAATCATGGTGAGTCTGGCAAACCTTTCAGGATGTCAATGTTGTAAGAGCTTAGCTCATTCAATATGGTGGAGTGGAACTTAGACAGCTCCAGAGCTGACGTCAAACTTGTGAAATTCATTGGTAACAGCCTATCAGCCAACAGCAATGAAATGACAAATAGTCGTCACGGAATATAATATATAATATAATCCCCGGAGTAACAACAGATGGACAGCTTGCTTTGTACACTGCCCCTTACTGGAGGAACTCACTACATGTGATCAATGCACAGATTGAATTGGATGAAATTCTCCCAAATTCTACCCTTAACCTTTTTATTTGTTTTTAGAGAATGCTTGTGTGGAGCACTTATTATGATGAAATATTTTACTGTTTATTGTTCTGAGATCCAAATACTTTAAAAAAAAGATATTATCATATCTTTACAATAGACTCTTCAACATCCTGCCTGTGAAACGTACCCACTCATTGTTTACCGAACACTTACATTTTTTCCCCATCTCGATGGCATTGTTTTTTATGGTTCTATCGTATATAAATTCAGAGATGTGAAGGTACTGACCTTTATTTTTAACAAAAGGCTAGTTTTATTGCATGATTTTAAAGTTACTCATCATGGACGCTCACTGCAGACAAGCTAGCAAGATGTCAAGGAATGTGCGAGGCCCCTGATGTCCTTCAACCAGCTACAAATTTAATATAAATATTAGCGAGTCTAATCGTCAATCTGACTAGTCATGGAGACTAGTGATGTCGCGAACCGTTCGCGAACTTGCCGCGAATGGTTCGCCACGAACCGTTCGTGGCGAACTCCGGTCAGCTGACACATCCCTGCCAATCTCCGGCAGACCCTCCCTCCCAGACCCTCCCACCTCCTGGACAGCATCCATGTTGAAGCTGCCTTCAACATGGATGCTGTCCAGGAAGTAGGAGGATCTGGGAGGGAGCGTCTGCCGGAGATTGACAGGGATGTGTCAGCTGACCAGAGTTCACCGCAAACGGTTCGCGACATCACTAATGGAGACAGGTCATTAGCATAAGACTCAAAGGATTCTGGGAATAAAAAGACACATTTCTGAGGGTCACTCTAACCACCATTGCATCATTGCAGGTTAAAATGCGAGACTAGTTTATAAATGAGTGATTTGTAAAAATCCCACGGCTCATAGGTGTGCGCACGGGGTGTGCCTGTTGTGCCTGGGCACACCCTAATCCCCCCGGGATGCCTATTGAGTGGACCCGGGGAGCTATTGCCGGCAGCTCCGCCGGGTTCCTCTCGCGAGATCTGAGCGTTGCCGCGAACTCTAGCCCTGGAATAGCCTTCCAATGGGAGCAGTAACAGCGATATAGAAAGGGTAGTAGATACCTGTAATAGCCTTCCAATGGGAGCAGTAACAGTGCTATAGAAAGGGGTAGTAGATACCTGAAATAGCCTTCCAGGGGGAGCAGTAACAGTGATATAGAAAGGGGTAGTAGATACCTGGAATAGCCTTCCGGTGGGAGCAGTAACAGCGATATAGAAAGGTGTAGTAGATACCTGGAATAGCCTTCCAGGGGGAGCAGTAACAGTGATATAGAAAGGGAAGTAGATACCTGGAATAGCCTTCCAGTGGGAGCAGTAACAGTGATATAGAAAGGGTAGTAGATACCTGGAATAGCCTTCCAATGGGAGCAGTAACAGCGATATAGAAAGGGTAGTAGATACCTGGAATAGCTTTCCAATGGGAGCAGTAACAGCGATATAGAAAGGGGTAGTAGATACCTGAAATAGCCTTCCAGGGGGAGCAGTAATAGTGATATAGAAAGGGTAGTAGATACCTGGAATAGCCTTCCAGTGGGAGCAGTAACATTGATATGGAAAGGGTAGTAGATACCTGGAATAGCCTTCCAATGGGAGCGGTAACAGTGATATAGAAAGGGTAGTAGATACCTGGAATAGCCTTCCAGTTGAAGCTGTAAATAATGGTATGTGAGGAGGAGAGGCTGAAAGTGAGGTCTAGTGAGGTGGGAGTCTGATCTGTATTTTCTCATTTGCTCCCCTTTATCCTTACCTTTAGGCAGGTTGGAGGTTATAGCCCCAGCTGGTCTGCTGGGCGTTCCCTTCCCGTCCTACCTCTATATGGCTGTGATGCTCCAAGTCGTTTTGAAGTGCCCGGGTCATAAAGGAACGCTATAATTGACCAGAGAGATGCAGACCACAGCATTCCCCTAATGTAGTGAACGGGGATAGGGTAGAGCAGGGAGACCCCTTCATAGACAGAGCAGGTGGTCCTGTCCCAAACAAGGACCCATGAGACCCTGTTAGAGCTTGGGCATAGTTATTGCGACTCGGATCCCACCCTCTGTCCCCCTTCTCTCCAGAGTCTCTGTGGGTGGTCCCTGTCACCATCCTATTTCGTCAACAAGGTCTTCAGTCACTTTGTTTAATAAAACATCACCAATACCATCACAACTTCTCACTCACGTTACCTTCACAAGGTAACTGCACAAATCAGAATAATGTTTATACACAGCTTTTAACCGGGCTGGTTATTGGAAACATTAAACCTGTTTAATGGTAAATCCTATGATTTATATAACCTTAGTTAAAATAATAACTGGTTTTATCCCACGCGGCTGTTTTATGTTAAATTGAATATAATAAGAGTGCAACATAATGTGGCAAAATAATATGCGGATTCTTGCTGTGCATCGCCTGCCCAAAATAACACTGGGGTTTGATTCCTGCTACAGCGACTTTGACATATTACACCTTATTAGTGAAGGAGTCTCCATTACAGCCACACTCTCAATAGGGTTTAATCGCAATACAAAGGGTTCTGGTTCTTTGAAAGAATCTCCTTTCTAAACTGTTGCAGAAACAGAGCCCCAATACACTCAGTATTGTCCACCCAGCCTCAGGAGCCGACGGTGGCCCTTCTAGCTCTGGTTACAGGTTCCTGGGGCCACAACCTGCTCTAGTCAACCTGTAGCTCCCATGATGCTTTGCAGCATGTTCCCAAGACTCAGGACTGCTCAATGAGATGCTACCATCCAAAGCTGATGCACCTGCCCCAAACTAGGGCTGATCAGACCGTGTCTGAACCTGGGCCCAGGCTGCCTCCTGTGCCCTCTTATTGTTGGTATGATGTTCCTATGGCTCCCTGTTCTAATAGATTGCTTTTTTAGATGTTCCCAAAGAAACTGGTTGTTTAGCCTGATGCAAGTTTCTACGTATAATCAGGATTCTAGATTTTGGAAGGTATGAATTCAGAACCTGGGCTGGGTTCTAGATATGGGGAGTTAGGAATTCAGAACCAGGGCTGGGTTCTAGATATGGGGAGTTAGGAATTCAGAACCAGGGCTGTGGTTCTAGATATGGGGAGTTAGGAATTCAGAACCAGGGCTGGGGTTCTAGATATGGGGAGTTAGGAATTCAGAACCCGGGCTGGGGTTCTAGATATGGGGAGTTAGGAATTCAGAACCCGGGCTGGGGTTCTAGATATGGGGAGTTAGGAATTCAGAACCCGGGCTGGGGTTCTAGATATAGGGAGTTAGGAATTCAGAACCAGGGCTGGAGTTCTAGATATGGGGAGTTAGGAGTTCAGAACCTGGGCTGGAGTTCTAGATATGGGGAGTTAGGAATTCAGAACCCGGGCTGGGGTTCCAGATATGGGGAGTTAGGAATTCAGAACCCGGGCTGGGGTTCTAGATATAGGGAGTTAGGAATTCAGAACCAGGGCTGGAGTTCTAGATATGGGGAGTTAGGAATTCAGAACCCGGGCTGGGGTTCCAGATATGGGGAGTTAGGAATTCAGAACTCGGGCTGGGGTTCTAGATATAGGGAGTTAGGAATTCAGAACCAGGGCTGGGGTTCTAGATATGGGGAGTTAGGAATTCAGAACCAGGGCTGGGGTTCTAGATATAGGGAGTTAGGAATTCAGAACCTGGGCTGGGTTCTAGATATGAGCATTTAGGAATGCAGAACTCCTCCACAGAGAGAAAGACAAGCCATAAACCACACATGTGCAGACAATGACTATTGATGACTGCAAAGCTGGTATTATACATTAAATGTTTAGTTTCCAATCATCCTAAGTGATTGGAACTGGTCTGTAGCTATTTAGGAGATTACCTGCTAAATAGTGAAAAAACTACCAAGATCTCTTTTTATTTTCCATTTTTATAGTGTATTGTATTTCTTGCATTTTCTGAATGCATTTCGAGAGGGCGTCAGTTTTAGCCATAGAGACCCTTTAATGGTACTTACTTTATTTAACATAGAAAGAATAAGGACAGGGTGAACACAAACCGGTAGCTGGAGCCCTGTCCAAGAAGCTATCTCACTGGCCCTTGCAAAAAAACAAAACTCCCTATTTTCTGAAGTTCATTAATTTATGCAATTCTTCTCCCTTCCGGTGTTGCCCACTGCCTCATTTTGCAATTCCCCCCGTTTCCTTGAATGTATCATTACTTGCTGGCATATTTAATGCACCCATTGCAATGCACTGCAGAACATTCCTTGAAAATCACTGAAAACAATCTTCTATGGAATCTTAAAATATTTGTCAAATTTGCATTTCAGCAAATAAATAAAGCCACACATTGACATCACATTGGTGGTTATAGATTGTCAGCTCTTGTGCCTAAATCTCCAGTTTTCCCCAAACCTTCGAATAGATTGAAAAGGATTAGCCTGGGTCTGATTTCTGACCCCGGGGGTTGCATTCCACTTCTTTCACCAGCCATATTTTATGTTTTAAAAAAGGCAGTCGTTAGCAAATTCCTTTAATTGAATTCTGGTTGGTTGGCCGGAATGTGATTAAAACAATAGCAGTGTATAAAAGATATCTTCCCAGAGAGAAGGCCTGTGCACGCGTGTGTGTATACGCCAATCTGCGCCTCTGCCTCTAATAAAAGATAATAGCCTCTCCTTTAATTTCTGTAAGTTTCATTCTTTAATTAGAGCCCTCGTTAAAAGCCCATAACTTTTCATTTCGTAGGGGAAAGGCAACAGCTGTCAGGGGACAATTTCATTATACATTTTGGGGTCAAAGTAGGCAGTGATTTTAGGGGCAGTAATATTTATTTATTTATTAATACTGCTAGATTCTGTGTTCCCGTCCAGCACAATGGCTGCACTGTATATTGATAAGAACTATTTACTTGGCCTTGAAAGAGTAACACGTGGACACAATGTGATACAGTTGCTTTATGTGATATTTTGTTTGGTGGGGGGGGTGAAGTTACAAACGATGGCTATTTATGTCAGACAAATGCAGGATTATTCTAAATATGCAGAAAGTATGCCCACGCCAGGAGTATTATGGGATTGTCAGTGTGTGTAGGGCTGTAGTCACTTGTTAACTGAATTGCTAAATTCAGGCTGAAGTAGCCGAGCTGTGACTATAGTGAAATAAGAGAAGTTCTCCAAACCAGCTACTTTGGCCAAAATGTTGCAGTTCCTTATAAAGTGGTGTTCAGCAAATAAGCCCCTTACTGTAAAATGTCTGACTTTGACCCCAGATCTCTTTGCAATCTCCATGCGTGTTTTGCTCCTTCCTATGAAGCGGAGCTCTGCGTCCCAGGATGAAAAGCAGTCTTAACACAGAGTTCATATGGTGTCTACATATAGCAGTGTGAGCCATGGCTATCACTGGGTACAGGTGATAAATTGCGTCCAATGATAAGGTTTGTCAAATCTTATATCTGACAGACATATTTATAAAATGGTCAAGAAACATCACACTTTGTGATCTGATCTATGGATGCTCACCACCACTCTATCCTTTATTCTTCCCACCACCACTCTATCCTTCCTTCTCCGCACCACCACTCTATCATTCCTTATCCCCATCACCACTCTATCCTTCCTTCTCCCCACCACCACTCTATCCTTCCTTCTTCCCACCACCACTCTATCATTCCTTCTCCCAACCACCACTCTATCCTTCCTTCTCCCCAACACCACTCTATCCTTCCTTCTCCTTACCTCCACGCTATCATTCCTTCTCCCCACCACCACTCTATCCTTCCTTCTCCTTACCTCCACTCTATCATTCCTTCTCCCCAGCACTACTCTATCCTACCATTTCCCTCTCACCATCACCACTCTATCCTTCCTTCTCCCCAGCACTACTCTATCCTACCATTTCCCTCTCCCCATCAACACTCTATCCTTCCTTCTCCCCAGCACTACTCTATCCTACCATTTCTTTCTCTCATCACCACTCTATCATTCCTTCTCCACACCACCCATCCTTTCTCTCTCCATCACCGCTCTATCCTTCCTTCTCCCTACCACCACTCTCCCCAGTGCTACTCTGTCATTCCTTATACCCAGCGCTACTCTATCCTACCATTTGTCTCTCCCCATCACCACTCTATCCTTCTCTCTCCTGTCAATGCTCCCTTCAAATCCTTTTCCACTACCTACTCCCCACCTGCTTCCTTTTCTCCATCCGTCCACTCCCCATCCTTTTCCCCACTCTCCCTCTACCTGTTTCCCTCACTATCTTTGGCTGCCTTGCTCCCCTCACTCCCTCACACGCCCACTCTGCCTTCCCTATCCTGTCTGCTCCCCCCACTCCCTCCTGCGCCTCTTCTGCTTCTCTGTGCTGTCATGCTCCACCCCCTCCTCCACGCCCCCCTCTGCCCTTCTCTATCTGTCTGCTCCTCACAGCCCCCCTCCTGCCTTCTCTATCTGTCTGCCCCCCCTCAATGCCTCACCGCAGCCCCTCTGCCTTCTCCTATCAGTCTGCTCCCCCCCTCCTTCCTCACTCGCCCCCCCTCTGCCTTCTCATCACTGTGGCCTCCCCTCTATCCTTCCTGGCCCCCTCTGCCTTCTATATCCTGTCTGCTCCCCTCCTCCCTCACTCATGACCCCCTCTCCTGCCTTCTCTATCCTGTCTGCTCCCCCTCACTCCTTCACGCACGCCCCTCTGCCTTCTCTATCCTGTCTGCTCCCCTCACTCCCTCACACGCCCCCTCTGCCTTCTCTATCCTGTCTGCTCCCCTCACTCCCTGACACGCCCCCTCTGCCTTCTCTATCCTGTCTGCTCCCCTCACTCCCTCACACGCCCCCTCTGCCTTCTCTATCCTGTCTGCTCCCCTCACTCCCTCACACTCTGCCTTTTCTATCCTATCTGCTCCCCTCACTCCCTCACTCGCCCCATCTGCCTTCTCTATCCTGTCTGCTCCTCTCACTCCCTCACACATCCCCTCTGCCTTCTCTATCCTGTCTGCTCCCCTCACTCCCTCACTCGCCCCATCTGCCTTCTCTATCCTGTCTGCTCCCCGCACTCCCTCACATGCCCACTCTGCCTTCCCTATCCTTTCTGCTCCCCCCACTCCCTCACACACCTCCTCTGCCTTCTCTATCCTGTCTGCTCCCCTCCTCCCCTCACACATCCTCTGCCTTCTCTATCCTGTCTGCTCCCCCTCACTCCCCTCACCGCCCCCTCTGCCTTCTCTATCAGTCTGCTCCCCTCACTCCCTCCTGCCTCTGCGCTCTATCCTGTCTGTCCCCTCCCCACTCCTCTGCGCCCCCTCTGACTTCTCTATCCTGTCTGCTCCCCTCACTCCCTGACACGCCCCCTCTGCCTTCTCTATCCTGTCTGCTCCCCTCACTCCCTCACTCGCCCCCTCTGCCTTCTCTATCCTGTCTGCTCCCCACACTCCCTCTTTCGCCCCCTCTGCCTTCTCTGTCAGTCTGCTCCCCTCCCTCCTCACGCCCCCCTCTGCCTTCTCTATCCAGTCTGCTCCCCTCCTCCTCCTTTCGCCCCTCTTCTCTATCCTGTCTGCTCCCCTCCTCCCTCACTCGCCCCCCTCTGCCTTCTCTATCCTGTCACTCCCTCACTCCCTCACATCCCCTCTGCCTTCTCTATCACATGCCTCCTCCTCCCTCACTGGCCCCTCTGCCTTCTCTGTCCGCAATGCTGCTCCCCTCCACTCCCCTCACTGCAGCCCCTCTGCCTTCTATCCAGTCTGTCCTGCTCCTCACTGCGCCCCTCTGCTTCTCTATCTTGTCTGCTCCCTCCCTCCTCCATAAGCCTCTGCCTTCTCTATCCTGTCTGCTCCCCTCACTCCCTCACACGCCCCCTCTGCCTTCTCTATCCTGTCTGCTCCCCTCACTCCCTGACACGCCCCCTCTGCCTTCTCTATCCTGTCTGCTCCCCTCACTCCCTCACACGCCCCCTCTGCCTTCTCTATCCTGTCTGCTCCCCTCACTCCCTCACACGCCCCCTCTGCCTTCTCTATCCTGTCTGCTCCCCTCACTCCCTCACACGCCCCCTCTGCCTTCTCTATCCTGTCTGCTCCCCTCATTCAAATCACATCCCCTCCTGCCTTCTCTATCCTGTCTGCTCCCTCACTCCCTCACATCCCCTCTGCCTTCCTCTATCCTATCTGCTCCCCTCCTCCCTCACTTTCGCCCCCCTCTGCCTTCTCTATCCTGTCTGCTCCCCTCACTCCCTCACTCGCCCCCTCTGCCTTCTCTATCCTGTCTGCTCCCCTCACTCCCTCACTTGCCCCCTCTGCCTTCTCTATCCTGTCTGCTCCCCTCACTCCCTCACACATCCCCTCTGCCTTCTCTATCCTATCTGCTCTCCGCTCTCTCCAGTCTTTATCTTTCTCAATTTCATTAAAATTATAAAAGTTCTCCTTCCTCCCCATCGTCTTTCCTTGCCGCCCACCCCCCCGGTATCTCTCCTTTTTTGTGTTCTTTTCACCCCATCTGTCTCTGTCTCTCTCTCCCGTCTTCCATTCCCAGCTCGTTATATCATTAGTCACAATCTCTCAGCTCTTTTCACATGCATACACTTATACATAAACAGACACATAACATGCAAACATACATATTACATACAAAGAGAAATGTCAGCATAAGGTATAATTAGAAACATACAAAATGAATCCCTGCACTCAGACTCCCACTACTCCTGGGCGGCAGCAATGACCAGCCCCAATACATACAATAAAAAATAAGAAATAAGAGTTACCTGCACACTATCCCAAATCCCTTCGCATATTTATATAACTGGAGGCATTAGCATCACCCCAATTTCCATTAAAGTGTAAGCCCTCCTGGCAAACCTCTAGGTGGGTCCTACACTAACAATTCACCTTGCTTGCTTCAGCTAAAAGGTAAAATCTCGAACGAGACAGAGAGGTATTTTTTTATATACATCCCTACATGCTTATTAACCCTTAATAGGGAACACATGGGATAGGCGGCAGCATTAAAACCTACCTGTGTGATACAAATACACTATTGTGGTCTAAAACCTAAGTAATGATATAGAATACAGTCATGTGGTCATTTCTTGCCTGTTAGTTTATTTAATATTACTTGGGTCTGATTAAAGTTTTGACTTGAAACATTGTTGTGAAAACAGCGCTGCAGTATATGTCGATGTTCTATGGTTATTCTTAATGGCTATAGTACTTACATTCAAGTAAAGCCATTTGTGTTCTGACTGCCAATGTCGATATAATAGTTTTTTAAGGTGCTTGCTGCTGTCAGGAATTCTCCACCCACCGTGATCTGAACGGCAAGCTCCCGTTTTTGGTAAATACTAACCCAAAAAAAACAATGGATGGCGAATAGGCAAAGGGCAAGGTGTGAAAGTGTTTGGGTGAAGAAAAAAGACACATGCAACTTAATCTCAGAGATCTTATGACGAGGCAGGAATCGCAGAGGGTTTAATGGTACAATAATTATTTTTAATTTCTGGGTCATATTCTCCTCACTTGTCAACTTGTACCTTTAAAGATCTATCTGCGTTTTTAGCATCTGTCTAGGTGGGTGTATTGTTTATACAAAGACATCAGTCAATATTCCTCGGGCCCATTCAGCGTGCTCGTTATAATGAATTGCTCATTAGAAGCATTTACCATTAGAAGGAATTCATTAAAGGTGATTGCTTTCGCAAAACCAGAATCTTCTCCAAGACATCTCTTTCCATAGGCTTTCAATTAGCCGTCCATACGAGCCAATCCTGAGCCGCGGACACTTACAGCCAGGTGCCGGGGCAAAGGAGTGGTGCATTGATGCTCTATATATTGCTTTTTAAATCGCTGCCCCCTGTCGTAGGGTTAGTTAATGAAACAGAAATTATACGCCAAAACTGCAAAAAGTGACTTTCAATTTCTGACAATTCTCTCTTTCGTGGAAAACACAGAGGCAGTAAATGTAAACTAATAACTGAATTGGTAACATCTCTTAGACACAGCTAATTCTCCAATGTAACCCAAGTCACTGTTTTATTGAATAAATCTGCGTTTCAGATTTTTTTAAACTATATATGAAAGCAACCTTCTTTTAAAGCTTTCTCCCATGAAAGGGAGGGATTCACAGTAATTATTACAGTAGCCAATAGTGTAACAGTTACCTCCCACACATCTCCTCCCCTCAGTGTGACACCTAATCTCATTAAACATACTGTAGTTTTCCCCGAGTTCTGGATGTACCCCAAAACAAGCAGCTAGAATACTATTTTGGTTACCCCCTTATAGCCCAGATCTGGGTGAACAAATTCACCCAGATCGGACCAGGAGTTCGGGAGTTAGGTGAAAGGTGAAATTTGACCGACCGCACACGGGGTAGTATCCGAAAAAGGCTCCATGTATTTTGGCCCTGCGGTCGGTCTCCGTTCGGTAGTTAAAACATACAGTAATTCTTGCCATCCACAGATAATCTTCTATTCGTTTGTATTCCCTTGTTCGGTACATTTATTTTACCGAACGAGAGGCTGACTGGCCCCTCCGTTCGGGAGTTATGGAGCTCTGGAGGTCTCAGCGGTGATCAGGTGTTTGAGTGTCCGATTTGAGTTCCAGACACTCGACGACCAAACAAACCAAACACTGCTGAGATTTTCTTGCATAAGATGGCCACCGCACGTGGTTCGTATGCCGAACGGCGACCACACAGGTACATACAATATATCAATTTCACGGTCAATTAAGCTGCGGTTTCCAGAGTGTGAAAGCTTAACGAGGTGCACACTTCTCACTGGGGTGGTCTGATGGTTCGGTAGTTTCATTTGTATGAAAACTACCGAACAATCATACGAAAGCAACATACACTTACAGCTATACAGGGAACAATTACACGAGTACATTTTTAATATGAATTCTTGAGGACAGCGTTAATGCAATCTGCTACAGTCATTAATGTGTTTTTACATATTTATTATTAATTTATTTTGCTGTCGTTCACTACAACAAGGACAGTGAACAAACACAGGCAAGGTTGGCGCTCCCTATAGGCAGACTAGGCAGCTGCCCCGGGCGCTTCTTAATGAGGGGGCGTCGGCCCTGGCTTTATGTTTGTGCCACGGCCGCCCCTCCATCAAATTATATTATTTTGAGTATGCCGACGGCCATTTTACCGGGCACTCGGAAGCATTTACATTGTTGCTCACTAGCGCCCAGTAGAACACAGGTCCGGTGGCATCCACCACGGCCCGCTCAGTCAGGCCCACCTGCTCAGACACAAACTGTGGCAGCGGCAGTGCTCGGGCACTTCAATTCCTTGCTCCTGCTCCTTCCCCTGTATTACGGGAGAAGTGGGCGGGAGCATAACAGGAAATGTGCTGAGAAAGGACGTGATGGGAAGCCAGGTGCTGGCAATGAACAGCAATGAAGGCTAGGTATGTCAGAGAATGTGCGTTAGTCTGCTTCAGTCAGTATGTTTATGTATGTCAGTCTGTATGGGTCAGTGTGTCTGTTTGTATGGGTCATTGTGTGTCTGTATGGGTCAGTGTCTGTGTCTGTATGGGTCAGCGTGTCTGTCTGTATGTGTTAGTGTGTCAGTCTGTATGGATCATTGTGTGTCTGCAGGGGTCAGTGTCTGTGTCTTTATGGGTCAGTGTGTCTGTCTTTATGGGTCAGTGTCTGCCTCTATGAATCAGTGTGTGTCTGTACGGGTCATTGTGTGTGTCTGTACGGATCATTGTGTGTGTCTGTATGGGTCATTGTGTGTGTCTGCATGAGTCAGTGTGTCTGTCTGTATGGGTCAGTGTCTGTGTCTGTATGGGTCAGTGTGTCAGTCTGTATGGGTCATTGTGTGTTTGTATGGGTCAGTGTCTGTGTCTGTATGGGTCAGTGTCTGTGTCTGCATGGGTCAGTGTGTCTGTATGTGTGTGTCTGCATGGGTCAGTGCGTCTGTCTTTATGTATGTGTGCCTGCATGTGTCAGTGTGTCTGTATGTGTGTGTCTGCATGGGTCAGTGTGTCTGTCTTTATGTATGTGTGCCTGCATGTGTCAGTGTGTCTGTATGTGTGTGTCTGCATGGGTCAGTGTGTCTGTCTGTATGTATGTGTGCCTGCATGTGTCAGTGTGTCTGTACGTGTGTGTCTGCATGGGTCAGTGTGTGTATATGAGTCTGTGTGCGTCAGTCTACATAGGTTAATGCGTGTGTGTCAGTTTGCATGGTCAGTGTGTGTCTACTTGAGTCAGCATGTGTTAGAGCATGATTGGGTGAAGCAAATGGAGCCGCAAATTTTTTTTTCGCCCAGGGCGCCAAAAATGCTTGCACCGGCCCTGGGCACAGGCCACATCCCAACGTACTAGGGCTCCGATGTTTGCTGTCCTTTGTCTGGCTGAGAGCTGTGATTGCTAGAGATTAAAAACAAGAAGAAACAAAATAACGGCAATGTCCCAGCTGTGTTTTACACTTAGTGAGCAGTGTGTGTGTATTACTCTGCACTTGTGACTTTATTTATAGTTTGTAACTCGTTTTAACCATTTCCTTGCTTGTACTGATTTTGATGCAGAGTTATCCTCTGTCCCAGTTTCTCTTTCAAGCCTGGCTCTCCCGTCCTCACCGGATCACCCCTTTCTCTGCTCCCATGCCATCCACACCCTCCCCTAAGCATTGCATTGCACACTCCGCAACCCCCTGACACTGTGCGTAAATAGCAAACACAAGGAAACATATTTTCGCAGCTCTGAACACTGCATCCTCGCAGACTCGTCCCACACAGCAGCTGTTCCCCAACACGCTGCCTCTCTCCTCCTCCAAGCGTCTCTTGCAGTCACTGCTTCCAAAACGCACAAACCGCGCATTAACTCCCAGCCTGACCTCCCTCCCGTCTCTCAGCATTATTGCTGTGATGCACGCCTCCTGATGAGCACGGTCACACTAAATATTTGGTAATCACTTTGCTGCCTCGCTGGATGCGTTCCCACAAGATTAAAAAAACAAAATAAAAGCTTCATTGTCCTAGGACAAGGCTGGGTTTGTGGCATGCGTAGCTACTGCCTAGCCTCTTGCCAGCCAGGCTTCCAATAGCCAAACTCTAATCACGCACAGCCTTTCAATGCTTTACTTTGGGGGTTATTCACTAAATAGCGAGACACAGCATGTGAAGAAGCATTGCATTTATCCCATAATCCACGAAGATTGTAAAGATTTGCATTCATTTATTTAAAGCCATGTTAGAAAGATCCTTTGCTTGAACTATTTTTCTGCCTCTGTTATTTTGGGTTGATGTTTGCAATTTCCTCTGCAATTTGTAATTTAGTGAATAAATCCCTCAAATTGCAAAAATGACGCCAGCATACTCATACTGAAAAAAATCTTCTTCAATGCAGATCTCATTTTATAATACCCTCCGCATATCACTACTTAGCGAACAAAGCCCGATAGCTTCGATTATCAACATTTGTTTTAGAAAAGTTAACTTTAGTTTGTTATGCTTTACATGAAACATGGTTTACTTTGAATATCAGAACAGGAGCTCTGATGGATAAAAAATGCCATGAAAATACCGATTAAAATGGAACTTTGAATGAATTGGGGACTACGATAATTTTAGACGTTTGAGTGAAGTAAAGCCTTGAAGAAGCGAGCCTAGTTTTACGGTAACTTCTGTGACTTCTGTAAATCTGACATTAGATGGTGATGGTGTCTTATTCCTAGGTTTAATATTGTTGGATAAACTTTTCAAATTATTTATTATTTTGAATAATATTAGAATTTTGTATTATTTTGATATTATTTGTAGTGATGTCCCGAACGGTTCACCGAACGGTTCGCCACGGATGGCGAACATATGCGCTGTTCAGTCCGCCCACTAGAGCATCATTGAGTAAACTTTGACCCTGTACCTCACAGTCAGCAGACACATTCCAGCCAATCAGCAGCAGACCCTCCCTCCCAGACCCTCCCACCTCCTGGACAGCATCCATTTTACATTCATTGTGAAGCTGCATTCTTAGTGAGCTGACCAGGAGGTGGGAGGGTCTGGGAGGGAGGGTCTGCTGCTGATTGGCTGGAATGTGTCTGCTGACTGTGAGGTACAGGGTCAAAGTTTACTCAATGATGACGAATAGGGGGCGGACCGAACACCGCATATGTTTGCCGTCCGCGGCGAACCATTCGACGAACCGTTCGGGACATCACTAATTATTTGATATATTGCTTGTGATGAACTGCCTGGCACCCAGTATGGGTACCTCTGTCTATCGCTGCTTCCTAGTACTTGAGAGCACCATAAACATTGTATCAGAACACCATAACCACCGTAGACCCCACGAATCGCCGTCCTCCACCCACCGTGGACCCAAGACCAGGATCCAGATTCTAGTAGGTATACGTCTCCTAGTCCAGAGAGCATAGCAGGAACAGCTCTTACAAGCGCTTAGTGATTATACTCAGGGGAGTATAGTGATATAGCAATCCTCAGAGTGAATATAGCTCTCCAATCCCCCAAAAATGAGCCAAGACTTCATGAAGGGGTAAAGCATTCTGTTTAATGGAAGCCACATCTGGCCTTTTATGCAAGTCCCCAAGCAAGGTGTACGCCCACATGGACCTTGAACAGTAATTAAATGTACGACACTCCCATAACAAACATACAAACCCTCCCCTCTGCCTGTGAGATAATTGAGTCAGATACTGTATTAACCCAATTATCTCCAGGCAGAAAAAAACATATATTTTAACATACCCCAAAAGTACCCCAAAACACAACATATGCCCATAAATGTTACATCCCCTGATAACCCTGATCTGGGTGAACAACATATCCGAAAATCACCCAGATCGGTTCAGGGGTTCAGGAATTTCCTTGAAGTGTTATTTTTGACCGACCGTGCTCATGGTTCCATGCCCAAAACAGTTCCAGAGAATTAGGGCTAACGGTCAGTCTTTCTGTCTGGAGTAGAAAAGTACATACTTCACATGAACAGAGCCTTTTAAAGTGCATTGGGCAAGGTATATTGCAGGGCCCATAGTCCTGATGTAGGAGGCTGGCCAGCAGGCCCTTCCAAGAACCAGTGACGTGGCTACTTTCGTCACATTGCTCTATTTCTTTAGATATGATATATTTTTTGATATTTTAAGTTCATCCAAAAATGTGAAATAATTTGAAAAGCTAATCCACCAATATTAAATCGAGGCCTTATGTCTCTGCTTTTTCTATTCTTATTCTAAAATTTCTTGAACTCGTCTATATTTGACAACTCTGAGAGTCACTGCTTGGCGACTAAACCCCTCAATATTTTAGCGTGTGCTGAGGATGGAAAGATGACATACAGAGCTCACATTTTAACTCTCATTGAGTGTGGTGGCTGAATTTTATACCCAAAATGGATTCCGATGCTCCTGTTCTCCACTGTTAGCTGTACTAGACGTGGTTTGTGGTAAATATGTCTACCTCCCCTTCGTTAAAATTAAAGGCCCAAATAACATGCGATATTGGAAGCAAATTGTCAAAATTCATTTAAACAAATATTTGCAGTATATTATGATGTCATGCAAACCCCCTACTTGTATAATAGACGCAAGGCTGATTGCTTCCCTGTGGTCGGCCATGCTGCTTTATGCCACTTCTAATCAGGTTGCGCTGGCTGTAAATGATTAGGTAATATGCAATATGCATCTATCTGGCTGATTTGATACAATTTTTCAAATAAACGTTGGCTCTGGGTACACCCCTCATCATCACAGCCACTACCACCCCACAGGGCTTCGTTAGAAAGGATTATGTTCCACCCACCCTACAATTTAATCGAACACTGGATCCTTGGACGAAACACACCTTCTTTCACTCACATGCTTCACCCTTACTCTCTTTCTCTTCTTTCCCCCTCATCTCCCCGGTTTTTCTTGCACTCGTGAAGAAATATCGCATTCCCATTCCATTTCTCATTCATCTTTCCTCCTTGCTGTCTCTGTCTTAAACTTGCGCCCTGATTTTTTCTGATCATCATCTAGAGGTATCAGCCCATCAATATATATTTCTTCACTTTTTTTTATAAACTTCCCATCTTCTTGCTCTCCTCTTGTAACCATGGCTGGTCCCATCCGAGGAGGATGCTGAGGTTCTGTATAATTATCCGATTACTAATCTCACGATGAGCAGGCAAGATGTTTGAGAAGCGTTTGCTCACCATGAAAAGCTGCAATTAGACTCAGTAGGTTTTTTTTCCCTTTATGCAAAATGTTCAGAATTAGAAGTGAAAGTTCAGTTTATTCTCTGCCTGGAGCTTGCAGCGCTCAAAATAGCCTTGTGACAGCCAGCGATGGTCCCCTCGCTAATAACGGGTCTGTCATCTTGAGGCCATGAGGGCGCGCAGAGCATTCTTCTGCAAAGGTTCAAGGAATTGCCTGATGTCTGTAGAAGAAGTAGAGGAAATGAGTGCATTGCTACTCAGCAGAGGATTATGGGTAATTTTTAGCAGTTACTGAGCACATTGTTGCACAGCAAGGGTTTGGTGGTCTGTTTTTAATTGAAAGAAGGGCAGATGGGGGCGAGTTTAGGAACCCAGACCAGAAATCCTTTGTTACATGATAATGTTCCAGCTTCCATCTAGAGACTTATTGCTTAGCAGACAACTACGCGTTATGCATGTTGCGTTGCTGTGTAGATAGAGTGCGGAGCATTTAACCTCCCAGCTCTGCAGCAAAGGATAAGCTGGTCTAAATGGATAATCGTAGGAGGTGAAGCCTTAGTGGGTTACTTCTACAAAATACTGCTATGAGTCTGGCTTAACACAGATAATGAGGCAAATCTCGGCAGCCTTAAAAGGACAGTCTAAGCACCCAAATCACTCTATCCTAAAGATTATGGAGTGTCAATTCCCTGCAAATGGAAGCAAGTGTCATTTCTGAGAAACAGCACTGTTTATATTTTGCAATTTCTACCTCTACTAATGAATGTCGTTGTACGAAGCACCCACTGGGGGCTTTGGACTGACATAGATTCGGTTTTCGTGGCTATTTGGTGATGGTATCGACATACAAGTCATGCTCACTCCGGCTGCTGTGTGCAAAGTTATGCACTTCAGAGTAAAGAATACACAAGCAACGTATACCCTTAATGGAAGCGAATTAGGGATAACAACACACGAAAAGGACTTGGGAATTGTTATAGACAACAAACTATGCAACAATGTGCAATGTCAATCAGCAGTGGCCAAGGCCAGTAAGGTATTGTCATGCATGAAAAAGGGCATTCATTCTCGGGACAAGAATATCATTTTGCCTCTTTATAAATCACTGGTAAGACCCTATATTGAATATGCTGTGCAATTTTGGGCACCTGTTCTAAAGAAGGATATTATGGCACTAGAAAAAGTGCAGAGGCGGGCTACAAAACTAATAAAAGGAATGGAACATATCGGCTATGAAGAAAGGTTAACAAATTTAAACCTTTTTAGTTTAGAAAAACGTCGCCTGAGAGGGGATATGATAACTTTATACAAATATATTCGGGGCCAATACAAACCATTGTGTGGAAATCTATTCACAAACGGACTTTACATAGGACACGAGGCCATGCGTTTAGACTGGAAGAAAGAAGATTTTGTCTAAGGCAAAGGAAAGGTTTTTTTACTGTAAGAACAATCAGGATGTGGAATTCTCTGCCTGAAGAAGTGGTTTTATCAGAGTCCATACAGATGTTCAAACGGCTACTAGATGCATACTTGCAAGAACAGAATATTCAAGGATATAATCTTCAATGTAGGGTAATAACTGCTTGATCCAAGGATAAATCTGACTGCCATTCTGGGGTCAAGAAGGAATTTTTTTCCTAGCTTGTTGCAAAATTGTGCTTCAAACTGGGTTTTTTTGCCTTCTTTTGGATCAACAGCAAAAAACAAATGTGAGGTAGGCTGAACTTGATGGACGCAAGTCTCTTTTCAGCTATGTAACTATGTAACTATGTAACTATGTAAGAGAAGCATTGGATAGGCGGATTATGATGATTGTAGCATCGACAATACTTCTCTGTAAGAAACATCTGATTAGACACGGGCCATCAAGCTTGATGATCTCACTGGAGTAAGATTGGCTGCATTGAAGTGACAGTCTTGGTTTTAGAATAAACATGTGTTTAATGTTGATTTTCTTTTACTTAAATTCAGTAATGGAAAGCAGTAAAGGAACACATTGGATTCATATGTTTTAAAGTGTGCCTGCCAGGACAGTTTTGGGTTTGGGGTTTTGCAGCCATACGGATTGACTCATGTTTAGCAATTAAGTATTTCTTCCATTAATATTGTTAAACGCTCAAACGTATTCGTTTCCATTACCCCTTTCTCCAGCTGAGAGCATTATGTTTCATTGGGTGTTACACTTGCTGGAAGAGACACCTCTCCTGCATATTCTTGTTTGGGAGTCACAGACTTGCTACCCATAGCAGAGTAGAAGTCCCCAACACTTTATGTTAGTTTTGTGTGAATAAGATGTATCTATTCTCAATCTCCATTCCTAGTTTTTCTGTCCAAAGCTGCTACAGTAAATTATTCTGTCTATTTCTTTCCATGCCGTTGCTGCTACTCTCACTTGGATTGTACACTTCTTCCGGCTTTCCCTTGCAGGCATTGCTTTCCCTGAATTCAAGAAAAAGGAGGGACTCCTTGGTAACAGACATAGAGAGCACACCCTTCTATTTTCTGTGCCGATCCACCCAAACTGAAGTGACCAGTAGAAAGAGGGAAGGGTTGTTTTGTAACATGTGATTTTAGAGAAATCTAGACCTTTGCTAGTAATGCTACTAGCACACTGAAATGTGATTCTCTATCATTTAAGATTAAGTTGTATTGTCATGACAGGAACTCTTTAACGTCTTCCTTCAGAACAATATTAGATTAGAATTTAAAGGACATGGGTTTATTATTATTATTATTATTATTATTATGATTAAATGACGTTCTGTGTTGCTGCTGACATTTTACAAAGGTGTAGCGATTTGAGATGTAATTGGGTTATATGTTAACACTGTTAGAAGATGTTTTTCAGAAATAAGAGTTTTGTAACAGTTGAGATTTACTTGGAAAACACGAATAGAGGTTATTCCATTACCATTGTGTAACAAATGCTACAAATCTCAGGATAAAAAGCTCGATTTAAGGAACTTTTTTTCCCAGCATGAGACAGAGAGCACCGAGAGTTTTGAAATGAAGCCCATAAACCGATGGCGCTATTCATTATATGTTAACTCTCTCAGTCGGTGACCACTGTCAGCAATCTGATCCTTGTTTCAAACTCCAAGCCCTCCTGCTTTCTCTGCGACACCACAACAACATGTTGCCTGTTAGAATTATGACCCAAAGTCCGGCTTTTAATGATGCGCTTCCAAGCCGATCTAGATGACTCATTGTATCTCTATGGGGAGCATTCAGTTCTGCATTGCATTGTGGGATCTGATTCATCCATGGGATCTCCCAAGAAAAATGCCAAAGCCCTACATTATTTATACATTGATTTACTAACATGTATAGACCATAACAGAAAAGCGCATCTACAGCCAACTCTACAGCCATAATTCATCTGCTATCTATTATATCGATTAATCTCCCAAACTATTATCATATAATCTATTAATGTATTATCGGCCAATCAAATAATCTATTATTATATCATATATTAATCTAGTAAATGGCCAGTCTAGTATATATTAATCTAATAATCTGATAAACCATATATTTTTTAAATCTAGCAATCTAATAACCCATTATTAATCTGACAATAATCAATCAATTTAATGATATATTATTCTAATAATCTATTAGTATATTATAATAATATATTCTTAGATTAATAGATAATATACTAATATATTACCAGATTAATAAATAATATACTAATATATTCTTAGATTAATATCTAATATTCTAATAAATGGCTAGATTAATAGATAATATACTAATAGATTACTAGATTAATTATTATCTATAATCCCCTGTATATTATCTATTAATCCCCTGTATATTAGTCTATTATCTATTAATCCCCTGTATATTATCTATTAATCCCCTGTATAGTAGTCTCTTCATTTTCTCAATTATCTTTCTTTCATTTATCTTCTCTTGAAGTTACCTGGCTTCTGTCTCACTATCTGTAATCTCCCTCCCCCCCTTCCGCTACCTCTCCCCACTCCCCCCCATCTTCCCCTTTGCCCCTTCTCCTTTCCCCCTCCTCACTCTCTCCATCCCCTCCCTGTCTCCCCTTCCTTCTCTATACTTCCCCTGCCATTCTCTATCCTTCTCTCAACTTCCCCTCTCGCCCTCCCTTTTCCTCTCTTCTTCTTGCCCTCCCTTCCCTTCCCCCCCACATCCCTTCCTTTCTCCCCCTCCTCCTCTCTTCCCCTTCTTAGTCTCTTATCCTTTCCTGTTGGCGTTAATCTCTTTCTTCTGTTCCTGGTTTAATTTCCCTCCCTCTCCTATTCTCATTTCTCCTTTTTTAATATTTTTTTTTTTCCTGAGCAGCTTTCTCTATCATGCCTTCCATTATTACTGTATCTCTCTCTCTCCTTCTTTCTCACTCCCTCTCTCTGTCGAACCATCTCTCTCTCTCTCTCTCTCTCCTTCTTTCTCACTCCCTCTCTCTGTCGAACCATCTCTCTCTCTCTCCCGCTCCTTCTTTCTCACTCCCTCTCTCTGTCGAACCATCTCTCTCTCTCCTTCTTTCTCACTCTCTCTCTCTCTCTCTCTGTCGAACCATCTTTCTCTCTCTCTCTCTCCTTCTTTCTCACTCTCTCTCTCTGTCGAACCATCTCTCTCTCCTTCTTTCTCACCCCCTCTCTCTGTCGAACTATCTCTCGCTCTCTCATTCACCAAATATCTCTATCTCTTCCTCTAGAATCAACCTCTTTATTTATTTATTTATAAAATATTTTACCAGGAAGGAAATATTAAGATTTCTCTAATTTTCAAGTATGTCCTGGGTTCGCAAACTCTGCTTTGTAACAAAAGGACACAATATAATACTAAAATTACAAAAACTATATTAATACACATGTACAAATTTAACATAGAACAGGTAAGACATATATAATCAACCATGTAACGTGCATGCTGTTTTCAGGTATGTAGAGAGGGATTTTTTTTAAAGGACTTTAGGTCTGGGGAAGATTTGAAAGTGTGCGAGAGGTCGTTCCATAATTACGGCGCTCTGTCAGAAATCGAGTAGACTAAATAAAGAGTATCCCTCTTGACATCCCTGTTTTATTCCCTTGTATCTTCTTGATGTCCTTCATTTCATTTTCTTCAGTTGACCCTTGATGGCTTCTCCTCCTCACCTTTTTTCTCGAATGTTTTATTATGTTGTACACTCTCGATCTCTCCTCTCTGCATTTCTCCTATTGAATCTCAATTTACCAATTTGCTTCTGACACCTCTACCTACTGTGTTTATTTTTAATGTTTGCTGTTGTTTTTTCTTAAGACATTTCTCCTTTCCATTTTAATATCAATCTTTCTCATTTATATATCTACACATTACCAAAACATTTCATGTTACGGGTTGATCTATCAATGAGAAAGACTGATATTTTTCTATTTCCCTTAAAGGAAAACAACTAAACCCATTGTGAAACGATATAGCCAGATGGTCTCTGTTTTTTTCCAATTTAATATGTATGACCGGGCTGGCTGACCTCCGTTCTCCAGTGATCAATATACTGGAATAGGCTACTTGTTAGTGACATTTGAAGATATCTTCAATGAGATCTTATTGAGTTTGATACATTTCAACATCATCCATGTATCCTGTTTTATTATAGGGTTATATAAGTTTTCAAAGCCTTTTTGATGCTTCAGTACAAAGGACAAGCATTGGCCTAGAGGAGCCATACATATCATTGCTTGGGCAATGTTAGGAAAAGGTGATCACAAAGTCCAGCAATTTTCTTTAGCACATTTGATGTAATTCCATGTTAAGAGCATTGAATCCTGGGTGGAGATAAATGCCTATCAAGCAGGTTCAGTTACATCTTCTGTACTTCCTACTTGCATAATTTCATTGAAGCGCATGAAGATAAGCATTTTCCTAGGTAAGTTTACATTATTGTATTGGTCATACCATTGAAGGATTGTGGGCGTTAAGCATTTATCTGCCAGACTTTCTCTGACAGGCTCTTTAGATATCAGCTGTATTATAAAGGAGAGTGCCGGGCCCATTAATGTATGTGCTTGTTTTAACTCGTTAGTTCGAAGCTGGCCTTCAGACCTGTGGGGAGAGTGTTGCGTTTCCATACTTTTATCCTCTTTGAGATGAGCCTACATTAGGACTTTGTGGCAACAGCTTTTGTTCTAAATTCCTCACATCACGGAGAGCCAGACATGTCAGGATTGTAAACGATGAGAACTATTCATCAGACGCCTAAAAGAGGCTTTTTGGCAGTAAATTAATGAATGTGGCGGCATTGAGTATCACAGTGCATATACCGAAGAGAGCTTTCATCTCAGCCAGGTCTCCGAGCTCAGTGCAGCACTTCTGATGTATGGGAGTGAGGACAAAGAACGGGGGAGAGAGAGACGTACATGCAATAACAGAGAGTGGAGTCTTTTATATAAAGAGAATTTATACAGCACTCTGTATACAGGAAGGATGGGGAGAGATGAATGCAGCCCAATGGGACATAGACCATGTAAAAGAGTCAGTGTGCCCATCATGAGACAGACAGTTACAGTAATTGAGATTACAGAGCAGTGGGTGGAAATTGTATGCAGTAGGATACAGAATTAGGTGATTGGGAACCTGTTCAGAGAAACACAATGCACACAGCTTTCTTCGATTGATGTGATTGGGAGAAGAACATGTATGATGAAGATAATGTTCCAATTCAATTAAGAATCCCCACTAGCATCAGAAATCTGTCATTAAACCCACACATATAGAGACAGTGTTACATTTCAAAGTAACCCGACAAATCCTTGATGTCCTAATGCTGGGGTTGGCAAACCTGATTGACAATTCCTACTATGCCCAACCAGCTCTGACATGTCTGGCATGTCAGGTTTGGTATCACTGCTTTGTACGTCATGAAGGCTGTAGAAAAATCTCCAATGAAAGCTCTTGGAGGTTGAAATATATCCATTGATGTCTCATAATTAGTGCCCCTGGAAAAAGGAATGACCCCAGTCCGCTTCCTTCATGGGTTTCATATAAGAGAGTGTGTGAGGAAGAAATTTGTCTATAGACACGTAAAGGTCACATGGATTTGCATTCCATCGAATGAACCTCTCAATGACAAAACACTTTGTAAATACAGAACACTCCAAAGTGATTTGCCCAGTGGTAAAGGTGCATTTCATTTTATTTGACAGTAATATCATTTTTTTTAATAAAAAAAGCAGCAAGTGAGGGTTATGAGGAGGACAGCACAGATTAGGAAAGCTATTAAATGGTAACAAATTAAGACAATAGATGTTTGGTTTTTTTGCATAAGGAAATGAAACTGCTCGTTAAACAGAGAGGAATGACAATAGAGAGACAAGGAAGCAGGAATGATATATTGTGACGAGTAGGCACAGCCGGGCCCCATAAATACACAGAAGACAGGCAGAGCATAAAATAAACTCAGAAGGGCCTCAGCAGCGCAGGGTGTAATTGATTATAACGAGTAGCACCCCCATCTCCGCTAGCGAGAGAGAGAGAATGGAATCTGTTTTCTGTCCCATTTACCACGGTTTCTTCCTCCCTACAAACCAGCCTGCCAGACACTGCACGGATCATAAGTTATCCAGCGATAGCGGAGAGAAAGACAGAGAGGTCTGAAACACATAGAAACGAGGCTCGGAACTGATTAACCCATTCACTGTCCAAGGGCATCTTGATATCCATCCTCGCAAAGCGGATTTCTTGCACAATGCGATTATGGTTCCATAAAATCGATTGCCACCTCCTGACCTTGAGTATTAACCTTGAATGTTGCTTTATTTTTCCCTTGTCTTTTGTTTTGTTTCATCATCGATGTCAGATTGTTTTCGACACACAAACACACATTTTAGGGGTGGTGATTAAACGTTTCATGTTACGTATCTGTTAATTCACCCATTGTACAGCGCTATGGAATTTTCTGGCCCTATATAAGTAATGAAATAATAATGTGAAAGGTTGACACCTTGGGCTGGTGCCTGAAGTAAGGTCCAGCTGTACAATTGGTAGGACTGACATTTACTCATGGTTGTAAGAAGATGAAGACAGGCATTCTGAGAATTTGGACATTAAAGCCACATTCTGCTTGCTTTATATCTGAGTGAGGTCATAGACCTGGGGTTAGACAACCTTCGGCACCCCAGGTGTTGCAGACTACATCTCCCTTAATCCTTTGCCAGCACAACATCTGGAGTACCAAAGGATGCGTACGCTTGTCACAGATGCTGGTGTATTATGTTCTGAATTTGAGTGTTTTCAAATAATAGACCCTTGAGTTTTAGCCTTATTAACGACTAGAAAACTCTGCTGGTTAATTTGTTGTTATCTCAGCTTATTGCAGTGATCTTGAACGTCAACTCAGGAGTTCAGTTCCTCAATTAATATATTTAGGATAGACTTCGACAGAATACACTTTTGAAGGATCATGGTAAGTCTCTCTCACCATAATTCAAGCTGTTCTGACACAAATTTAAAGGATACCGTGAGATAGAATTCTCCCAAACTTTCATTGTTGGCATGGTCGTTCTCCTCAGTTACAATGTTAGAAGCAATAGCACAGGACAGGTCAAGGCATCCAAACAGAAATTAGCATACGTCTTGTGTCTTTGGAGATGCTTAAAACATCTTTCAGTCAGACTGACTCCTGTAGGAACTTGTAGTAAGAGTAGCTCATCCCATGGTGGAGAATTATAGGACCTTACAGGCTTATTCAGTAGATTGTTACTAGCCAGTTCTCTTATTTTCTGTGACAGCGGATGACAAGGGATGACCTATAGATGGAAACGGCGAGGAAATTATTAACCTTAAAAGTTTTTTTTTTGTCACATGTTCATCAAACCCAATAGAATATTACTCCCTAATAGATTTCACAGATCCAGGGAGGAAAAGTAACCGATAGAGAAAAAAAACGAAAGAAACAGTAAAACATATATACTTCTATATACTATATTAAATATGGATTATATAAATATAGATTATTATTTTTTATTAATCCATTTTTACTTGATCTGTGATAAAATCAACATTTAGGGAGTTTCCCGTAACAACTAATCTTTATTCCCCATCTACCATCTCTTTATTTATGTCACGGATGAAAGTACAAATCGAACGAACATGCCCAACTATGAGGAGAGTCATTTGCTCAGTTATACGTCAGTATTGGCACTTTGGGTGCAGACTGTCCTAATTTCTGCCAAATTCATGCTCATTTAAAACCGAATGCATAAGTCTACTCCCTAACTTCTAGCAGCTGGTGAGCAGAGCCTCACATCAGATAGCAGATCAGCCTCTCAACATACAGCAAGTTACCTCTCGTGCTTCTCTGGTTGAATATAGCTATGAATCGCGACACTTTCCAGATATGGGATTTTAGGAGTAAAGTTATACTCTTGTTAAATTTACATCAGTTAAATGAACTATCGCAATGCCAAATAGTGTTGTGAGATGTAATAATAACTCCCAGCCGCTCTGGCTGAGAGTGTGGGACAGATTACAGATCCCAATGTCACTGTGTCCTTCATGGAATGGATCGCGTATCTGGCATCAAAGTAGTTAAAATGCCCATGGCCATTAACAAACAGAGCCTTGTCCTTTCCATCGTCCTTAACGGGAGCTTTACCAGTGTTAACGAGATGTCTGTAGTTAGGATTGCTCTAATTAGAGGGAGGGCTATCCAGCACAATTAAAGCTGCAGGTCTCCAGTCGGGAGGAGAGCAGAGAGTGATGTGTGTGCTAAATGCAACTAATGAGGCCCCAGCAGCTGCTTGTGAATGTCAGTTCACTGGTGGCTTGACCTACTTCTGTCCCCATTGGTACTCGTGAGGCAGAGATGCCAAGACAGACAGGACTGAGACACAAGTAATTCTGGGTACAGCATTATTAAAAGGACAGGCCAGTCAGTATAAGGGGCAGGGCCGTGCTTCCAGTCAGTATAATGGGCATGGCTCTGCTTCAGGGATGAATATCGCAAGTGGTTAGTCCTTCATTCATGTTGGAAATTGTGGATGATTGGCTCCTGCAACCTGAATAACACCCAGAATATAAAATATGTACTGTTTACTGTTTGGGGAGGAGGGTGCTGTTGGTTGAACGGGGGAGTGTTGAATGATGAGAGTGCTGAATAAAGGAGGCGAGTACCTGAATTAGGGAGTGCTGAGTAAAAAGGGGAGAATGCTGAGTGAAAGTGGAGAGTGCTGAATGTAGGGGTAGAGTGTTGAATGAAGTGGGGGAGAGCAGTGCAGGATGAATGGAGGGAGGGAAGTGCTGTTGGATGAATGGATAGAGTGATGGATGAAGTGGGGGGAGGGGAGTGCAGGATGAATAAGGGGAGTGTTGAATAAATGTGGGAAAGGAGTGTTGTTTGATGAATGGTGGAGTGTTGAATAAATGGGGGAAGAGGAGTGCAGGATGAATGGGGGGTGTGGCAGGACCGCTACCAGACCATGACTTGCCATTTCTTATGTGTGGATGTATTCTCCTGGAATGTATGCTTTCCCTTGTTAAGTTTCCCCCTCTCTGTAATTTTCACATGGAATCCTGCAAATTGCTTTTTAACCACATGGGGGGCACCCCGATACCCAATTTAGAATGTTTAGTTAGAATATTCACACCTCGCTAATGAGGTGTGAAAATCTGCAGACCCAAGCTTCAACCACGCGGGCGCGCTCCGGTGCACAGAGTCCTATACTCCATCTAGAATGTCCGATACTCCATTTAGAACGTGTGGTTAGAACGCTAACGAGGTGTGAAAATCACAGACCGCAAGGGAAACAAGCGGCGCGTACTTCCCCTGGGAGGCCGCAGGTTCGTATCACCGAACACCCACCAGGGAGGAGCATTTGCCTCCCAAACCAGCCTGCGCACACAGTCTTCGATCCCCTTGTCGGGGATCGTCCTACCTGCTCCCACTGGAGCTATAATCACTCCTTACACCCTTACCTGGGAGCTATGAGGCTAGGCACGTGGCTGCCCAGGAAAGCGCTCTTTCAGGTGGATACAAGTGTGGGGATATCCACCCGAGAGAGGGGCGCACGCCAACACAGAATCCCTAGGGCTGTGAGTCGGTGGCCACGTGGAAGTCTGTGCCGACCAATGAGAGAAGGAGCGCCCATTCAAACTGGGTCCGTGTAATGCTCCTGATTGGGTGGTGAAACCTATCTCCTCCTCAAGCGCTGATTGGTGCACATGAGTTTCGCGCCCTCACTCCTGCTTGGGCAGCAAAACCCCTCTCCTCCCCAAACGCTGATTGGTTTTCAGTAGATTCACTTTCAGCGGATTGGCTGTTGCTTGGTTTGGGCGCTAAGTTTGAAATCACCAGCTCAAACCAAGCAACACTGTGGAACTGATTTCGGGGATGTACAGAGCCTCGAGCCCCAGACTTTAGATACTGGTATCTCAAGCTCTGTACACCCGATAGCCCCACTATTTGCAGGGATCCCAGATGGGACCCGGGGCTATCTAACGAGATATGCTTTACCTGTGTGACCTCTTCCCTTCCGGGGCGCTGAGCCCCAAAGTTTACCCCCCTGTATGGTATGTGTTGGCATGTGTGTCCCTGTGTCTTTTTAGTATCTCTCGGAGCAGGAGATGGTTATCTGCAACCCAGCCAGTGCATAAAAAGCTGTGTGCCCAAATAAAGATTGTTAAATGTTGTACCCCTGGAACTGTGAGTCGTCCAGTTTAGGGGGGAGGGGGGAAATGGGTCTCTAAATGCATTCATAATGTGGGTAACCAGCTGGGTTACCCAGGTCCTGCTACAGGGGGAAGGAATTGCTGTTGGATGAATGGGTAGAGTGTTGGATGAAGTGGGGGGAGGGGAGTTCAGGATGAATGGGGGAGTGTTAAATGAATGTGGTAAAGGAGTGTTGTTTGATGAATGGGGTGGGGAGTGTTTGATGAACTGGGGGAATGTTGAATAAAGTAGGGGGAAAGTGCAGGATGAATGGGAAAAGTGTTGAATGAGTGGGGGGATAATGTTTGATGAATTGGAGGAGTGTGGAATGAAGTGGGGCAGGGGAGTGTTTGATGAATTGGGGGAGTTTTGAATGAAGGGGGAGAGAGTGCAGGATGAATGGGGGGAATGTAGAATGAAGTGGGGGGAGGTGAGTGTTGTTTGATGAATGGGGGGAATGTTGAATGAAGTAGGGGGGTGCAGGATGAATGGTAAGAGTGTTGAATGAAGTGGGAGAAGGGGAGTGTTGTTTGATGAATTGGGGGAGTGTTGAATGAAGTGGGTGGGAGGGAGTCTGTAAATGATTTGTTTAAAACACTTCTTTATTGAATAGAAGAGTTTATTGGTATAAATTGCAGATGATATACATTTTTATTCCTACTTACGTTATCACTGCAATTTTAAGGACGCAATGTACCATGGAAACAATATTTTAATGTGTGAGGAATTAAAATGCAATTTGCCTTTTCTAGCGGTCTACAATGAGTACTAGTTATGCTGCACACAGCCTCCGGGTTACGGAAGTAATGACATTTACTGAGTGCGAAGCTTTGTCTGCAGAGAAACCTAAACATCACATTCACCTTTTCACATAATCGGCTGAATGTGCCCTGTCCACAAACTGAGTATAAATCACTGGGCAATGATTATTAACATAAAACCACTGGGCCCACTGGCTCCCCAGATCCGTCTCCCTGGACACATATTATTTCTTCATCTGATAACTGGTAAATGAAAAAGGCTGCCCTATTTGAACATTTCTTGTGGCGATAAATCGGGGGGTGATTGATTTCCATGCGTGTGGATTACAAGATATGATTTAGATGGACCATCCAAAACTGATTTTTGCACAAGTCTATTCTATATTAGCAGCATCGGGTGTGATGTCTTTCGTCTCCGATCGTTCGTTGTGTAATTCTCTCATTTTCAGAGGCTGTTTGTGTGAGGCTAAACCCAGAGGAATATTCACACAGTGCAGTTACCTCTACGCCAGCCTCAATTTATGTTTTCATCTAGTGAGATTGAAGATCTGAAGCTGCACCCCTGGAATAACACTCCGGACCTGAGGGATATATCTGGAGGTCCATACAGGCGGCAGATACTATGGCCTCTTATATTTAATGTAAAAAGCCAGTCACAATAAAAGCCACATTTTATGTGCCGCTGGCCAGAATGGGACGGGTTTGCAGACTTCATAGCTAATAAAATGAAAGGAATATCTTAATAAATAATGACCAGAGTATCTCTGGAGCTGTCTTTATTAATTGAGCTCTACGCACTTCTTCAGAAACTCATCTTTACTTTATGCGTTTAACTCTTTGGATGAATTTAATAAAGACGGATTGGTTTCCTTTCTGTTCCTTAACGTTAATGTTTTCAGCACCTATAGTCAGAGCTGGATTAGGATTACCCATTGACCCAGATAGGATGCCAATCCCCCCTTCCCCCCCCCTTTAGACCCCTGGGCACTGATCTGTAAATGGAGGCAGCTGAGTATTTTGTGTGTTTGGTGGCTGTGTTGTGTGAGTGTTGGTGGCTGAGTGTTGTGTGAGTGTTTGGTGCCGAATGTTGTGTGTTTGTTTGGTGGCTGAGTGTTGTGTGTGGTGGCTGAGTGCTGTGTGTGGTGGCTATGTTGTGTCAGTGTTTGGTGACTGAGTGTTGTGTGTGGTGGCTGTGTTGTGTCAGTGTTTGGTGGCTGAGTGTTGTGTGTGGTGGCTGAGTGTTGTGTGTGGTGGCTAGGGTTGTGGCAGTGTTTGGTGGCTGAGTGTTGTGTGTGGTTGCTGTGTTGTGTCAGTGTGTGGTGGCTGAGTGTTGTGTGTGGTGGCTGTGTTGTGTCAGTGCTTGGTGGCTGAGTGTTGTGCGTGGTGGCTGTGTTGTGTCAGTGCTTGGTGGCTGAGTGTTGTGTGTGGTGGCTGAGTGTTGTGTGTGGTGGCTGTGTTGTGTCAGTGCTTGGTGGCTGAGTGTTGTGTGTGGTGGCTGAGTGTTGTGTGTGGTGGCTGTGTTTTGTCAGTGTTTGGTGGCTGAGTCTGTGTGAGGGAGCATGAGGCCCACCAGGCCCCAATCTGATTGATATTTGTCACTGCTGATAGGAGTTATCTCTGCAGGTACAATAGCCCATGACTTCCAGGATTGTTCCCTAAACTGTCAGTTGTTGGTAATTCACCACAGAACTACAACATTTAGGACAGAAAAGTTGAAAAACTAAAAATTCTCCAACTATGTTTATACTTCCAGCCCATCTATTTTGCCTTAATATTTCTGACAATTCACAGTTTATTGAATAACTACTGGCAATAAAATACCTTGAAAGAAATGACACTGATTAATCAGCTCAGTTGAACGTGAGTGCTGGTCAGTTTGTTTAGGTGATCAGCCCCCTTTAATGGTGACAGGATTTGGGAAGCCAGTGTAATAAAATTGGGCTAAGATTGTTTTTTTTTCCATATTTGAGAAATTAACGCAGCATAAACAAAATGCTGCATTTATTATGCCTGTAGACGGTACAGTCAATGTTTTTATGTCCGGAATATAGTATAGTTCATACGCATTTTACATGGCATTACTCAGACATTTAATAAATTCTCTCTCAGGGATCTTTTATTTCATTGAATTATTTTGAGCCATAAAATTATTCATAACCAGTTTAAAGGCACACTATAGTCATTAGAACAACTACAGCTTAATGTATCATATACAGCTTAATGTACAGTATACAGCTTAATGTACGGTATACAGCTTAATGTATAATATACAGCTTAATGTACGGTATACAGCTTAATGTATAATATACAGCTTAATGTACGGTACACAGCTTAATGTATAGAATACAGCTTAATGTACAGTATACAGCTTAATGTACGGTATACAGCTTAATGTATAATATACAGCTTAATGTACGGTATATACAGCTTAATGTATAATATACAGCTTAATGTACGGTATACAGCTTAATGTATAGAATACAGCTTAATGTACGGTATACAGCTTAATGTATAGAATACAGCTTAATGTACGGTATACAGCAAAATGTACGGTATACAGCTTATGGTACGATATGGGCAGGCAGAGGGTTCGATACCTGCCTTGGAGAAGCTGGGCCGGCAGAGGGTTTGATATCTGCCTGGGAGAAGCTGAATGGGCAGAGGGTTTGATATCTGCCTGGGAGAAGCTGGGCAGGCAGAGGGTTCGATACCTGCCTTGGAGAAGCTGGGCAGGCAGAGGGTTTGATATCTGCCTGGGAGAAGCTGGGTGGGAAGAGGGTTTGATATCTGCCTGGGAGAAGCTGGGCGGGCAGAGGGTTTGATATCTGCCTGGGAGAAGCTGAACAGGCAGAGGGTTTGATATCTGCCTAGGAGAAGCTGGGCAGGCAGAGGGTTTGATATCTGCCTGGGAGAAGCTGGGCAGGCAGAGCGTTTGATCCCTGCCTGGGAGAAGGGTTCGGTACTTAATGGGAGAAGCTGGGCAGGCAGAGAGTTCGATACCAGCCTGGGAGAAGCTGGGCAGGCAGAGGGTTCGATACCTGCCTTGGAGAAGCTGGGCGGGCAGAGGGTTCGATACCTGCCTGGGAGAAGCTGGGCGGGCAGAGGGTTAGATACCTACTTTGGATGCCAAGCCCTTCTGGAAGCCAGCCTAGCTGTGGTTGGTGTTGACCCCTGATCTCAGTAACGGTCTTCGCTGGTAGACCTACATCCCCGATGGTGTTTCGTCACAAGGGTGATATCTAAGTGCTTTCTGTCCATCATTTGTAGATGACACAAATGCGATGGGCCTAACTTCAGCGGCCCCTGCTATTGTGTGCTAGTGTTCATATTGCAATAAGGTTTCAAGTAACAAACCGTATTCTCCCCATTTTACTGGCTGCAGGTAAAGGCCCATTGCCATTGGTTTCAAGAATCCATTCATCATGTCCTCAATGAATATATCTTGTAATACAGATACTCACAAACAAAACAATCTGGATCTTTGTTTAATAAACAGAGATCAGCGTCAGGAATCCCCAATTAAACGATACCTGTGTCTGACACACGAGAGGAACGCTGCATGTCAAGAAAGATTTTCCTCTCTGCTGATGTATTGACCTTTCAGGAGGTCAGAAGGATGAAAAAAACCGCCTCATTACATCTATGCGCTCATATTAAGGCTACAGTCGTTATGTTCGCTTTTGTCTCTCACCCGTGAGAGCTGTGGGACTTTGGGTGTCTCTTTGGCATGTCTTTGACTGTTTAATAATTAATATTACTGGGTACTTGTCAGAGGAACAGTTTTCGTGAGAATCGCTCACTTATAGGAAAATTGCAGCAATTATGGCCACGTTAAATGCGGCTCAAATTTGATCTTGTTGAATATCTATAAAGTTCTATTATCACACTGATAAAAGGAAGTGTTAAACAATCTACATGTTAATGTGCATCACGGATTAAAGAAGGAGCTACTATTGTGAAGTAAATATTAATATTTAATATTGAAAACACTTAATGCAAGCATGTCAAACTCTCAGCCAGCGGGCCGCATGCAGCCCACAATTAATATCTTTGCGGCCCAGCGAGCTGTGAGTTTGACATGTTAAGGCAGAGTAGGCACCTGCTCTCCCCACATTGCAGGTGCCTACTCTGCTAAAATTTTCCCGGCTGGGGGAGAGGACACTGGCGGCAGCAAAGGAGCTCAGTCTTTTCTCCTCCTCACTGCTCGTAATTCCAGCCCGGCATCATTAAACTGTGCTCGTGAGGGAGCAGGGAGGAGAAGGAAGGAAGACCCAAGGAAGAGGCCCCACACCAGCTCCCAAAGGTAGGGAACAATAATTAAAATGATATGTGAGTGTGTGCAAGAATGTGTAAATGTGTATGTCTGTCAGTGTGTGTGTGTGTGTCTGTGTCTCTCAGTGTGTGTGTGTGTCTGTCAGTGTGTATATGTGTGTCTGTCAGTGAGTGTGTGTCTGTCAGTGTGTGTCTGTCAGTGAGTGTGTCTGTCAGTGAGTGAGTGTGTCTTTGTCTGTCAGTGAGTGTGTGTGTCTGTCAGTGTGTGTGTGTGTGTGTGTGTCGGTCAGTGATTGTGTGTGTCTGTCTCCGTGTTTCTGTCAGTGAGTGATTGTGTGTGTCTGTCAGTGAGTGGGTCTGTGAGTGAATGTGTGTGTGTGTGTCTGTCAATGCCTCTGTCAGTGAGTGTGTGTTGGTCAGTGTTGCGATGGCCACGGCTGGACAGTGGAGGACCTGGATGTGCACAGAGGCACGCAACACCATGTCACATTCAGACGTGACATCAACGTGCTCCACCTGTTGGCTAAATTTTTTTTTTTTTTTTTAGTAGAGGGGGGTGCTGGGATTTAGTATAGAGGAGGGGGCTGGGATTTAATAGAGGGGGATGCTGTTTGTTTTTTTTACTTTACTTTTCAAAATAAACCTACGTTTCCATTAAAATTTCAGTTTTTTGTTGTTTTTTTTATTTGCGGCCCACATTTGGCCCGTGCTAGCCTTTCAGTTTGACATGCTTGACTTAAAGGCACTTTGCAATTGTCCCTTCTGGGAGATGAGCGATGGCTTCTTGGCCTTCAGGATTTTAGGGGTCTCCTGCCTTCAACTCAACTATTTTGCACACTTATTGTCGGCCAACCAGATCATAATGCGTGACGTCCAACTGTCAGAATTTAGAATGTCAATTCTAGCCCTGCTGGATGACTGGTAGAACTTCTAACATTCATGTGGAATCACCTTAGGATCCACTAGTGACAAGCACTGATTCCACCCGACACGCAGACTATCCGACCTTATCCAGATTGTATGCCTTCCTCTGCTGGTTACTCGGAACGCTATTAGTGAAAAAATCACAATTTATTTTCAAGTCAGACGGAATAGAGCTCTGAATCTCCAGAAATGTGAAAACACTATAAAATAATGTTTAATATTTAATTTGAATTGCCAGTACATTGCCGGTGTCATTTTAGCTGCTGACTGTCACATGCAGCAGATAAACTCTTTTTACAGATTTTAGGGAAAAAATCTTACTCTGGTTATTCTAGCCAGAAGGAAAACAAATGTGAATTCTTATTTTTAGAATGAGTCGAGATCTGGGGACATTTATTATATGTAATGGACATTACCTTATACTTGAAGGCATCAAACCTGTTAGATTTCGGACACACCGAACGTATCTATATAGAACACTGACAGCCTCGAAGACTACAAGTTGGAGAGATTAGCCAGAAACTGAATCCATTATAAACAGAAAAGTTTACATAAAAAAATAATTATTTTTATAGATTTTTATTTGCTAGTTTAACTGCGCACGTTTATCGTCACGTATAGAGTAGTACGAAATGGCAGATGGAGATAGCAGCATCTTGAAGCTTTCACGGTGATAAATATCGACATTTTGCCCCATCGCTCCAGTTTAAAGGTTTGTCTATTTGTTGACAGTAAAATTTTAACTTTAAATTACGTCTCTTGTAATTTAATTGAGTTTTATAAGGAAAGGGTATTAACTTGGAAAATGTACTCAGGTAGTTTGTGTAAGAGTTAGAAACACGGACTGGTTCACACAGTTACAGTATCAGGCTGCGTGTGACATTTTGGAATAGAATTAAAGGAATTGGGTCTTTAGGATATTTTCTTCTTTTTGATAAAGATCTTCCATTACTATAATGCACTCCCAGACTCTAAATCCCATCTCCACAGAGCCTTTTACTATATCTCCCATTTTAGCTAAAAATAACTAGTTTTCTGTGAGATTTTGGCTCTTTGGTCCTTCTGCACAGTATGTTGCGGCTGGTGATTTGTTATCCAATAATTTGAAGACAGCCACATTGTCTTAGAGCAAGCATGTCAAAGTCGCCGCCCGTGGGCTGCATGGAGCCCACAATTAATATATTTGCGAGCCACGGGTTTGCCATGATTACTAAGGGCACCTACTCTCCTGACATTGCCGGTGCATACTCTGCTAAAATTTACCCGGTACCGGCTGGAGGAGAAGTCCCCGGCGGTAGCGAGGGAGCTCAATCTTCCTGCTCCTCACTGCTCCCTCGCGTGCGCCCTCTTTAGTAATGCCGGGGGCTGGATGCGCGCATGAGCGAGCAGTGAGGCGCAGGAAGACTGAGCTCCCGAGAAAAGAAGCCCCACACCAGCTCCCAAAGGTAAAGAGCAATAAATCAAATGATGTTGTTGTGTGCAAGAATGTGGAAATGTGTGTGCATGTGTGTGTGTGTGTGTCTGTCAGTGTGTGTGTGCCTGTCTGTCAGAGAGAGAGTGTGTGTGTGTGTATGTGTGTGTGTGTGTGTCTGTCACAGAGTGTGTGTGTGTCTGTCAAAGCATGTGTGTCTGTCAAAGAGTGTGTGTGTGTGTGTCTGTCAGAGCGTGTGTGTGTCTGTCAGAGAGTGTGTGTGGGTGTCTGTCTGAGAATGTGTGTGTGTCTGTTAGAGGGTGTATGTGTCTGTCTGTCAGAGAATGTGTGTGTGTCTGTCTGTCAGAGAGGGAGTGTGTATCTGTCAGTGTGTGTGTGTCTGTCAGTGTGTCTCTGTATGTGTTGGTCAGTGTTGCGATGGACGCGGCTGGACAGTGGAGGACCTGGAGGTGCACAGAGGCATGCAATGCCACTTCACATTCCGACATGACATCAACATTTTCCACCAAGTTTTCAAGGAGTAGCGGGAGGATTCGCTTAGGCACAGGGTGCGGATGGCGCCATTGGGGGTATACCAGAGGCTGGACTCCAGAGTCGAATACAGGAAGTGTAATGTGAATGGAGTCTGCTTGTTGGCTTATATTGTTTGTTTTTTTGGCTTTTTTTTTTAAAACAAGGGCCGGGATTTAGTAGAGGGGGATGCTGGGATTTAGTAGACTGGGATTTAGTATAGAAGGGGGGACTGGAATTTAGTATAGAGGGGGGACTGGGAATTAGTACAGAGGGGGAGGAATGGGATTTAGTACAGAGGGGGGCAGGGGGGGGACTGGGATTTAGTATAGAAACCTATAAGAATATCACGAGTTGGTCACCTATAAGAATATCATGAGTTGGTCACCTACAGGTATATCTCGAGTTTACCACCTATAGGTATATCTCGAATTGGTCACCTACAGGTATATCTTGAGTTGGTCAATAAATAGGTATATCTCGACTTGATCACCTATATATATCTCCAATTGGTCAACTATAGATGCCTAGGGTAATCTTGCCACTGCTTGTGGCCTACGTATCCCAGGATCCTATAAGAATATCACGAGTAGGTCACCTACAGGTATATCTTGAGTTTACCACATATAGGTATATCTCAAGTTGGTCACCTACAGGTATATCTCGAGTTGGTCAATAAATAGGTATATCTCGACTTGATCACCTATATATATCTCCAGTTGGTCAACTATAGATGCCTAGGGTAATCTAGCCACTGCTTGTGGCCTACGTATCCCAGGATGCTTAGCCAGCCTGTAGTTAGCTGCGAGTGGTCTATAGCCCTGTGACCCATTGGACACTGTAGCAAACTTGCCCCTTTAAAGGAGTTTGCCATGAGTTTTGGAGGGGGCTGCTTGCCCGCCTCCTGCCCTGTGACTATGGCCCCTGGGATGTATTGACTTTTAAGAACATATTTGGGCATAAGGGATTTTTATTATGCGGCTACTGGCCCTTTAAGCACAGTGTATGGACTTCTATTAGACTGTGTATAGGAAGGTGTACCCCTCCCCCGTTTCCTGTCCCATTGTTCTCCAGCAGGGCATTGCCCAAGGCACACTGCCAGACTACTTGGACAGGTTTGGGCTGCAAAGCCATGCTTCAGTGGTCCTAAAGGAACCTCCACCTAACTTTTTAATCCCTGCACAGATTGACCTAATTTTTGCGTATGTTTATATTTCAAGTATGCTGATTCTGAAAATCAAATGTTTTAGGAAGATTGGATGTGTGTAAAAACTGTATATTTTCTGCCTGTGATAATTAAGTTAGTCTATTGTGTTGAGATAATTGTATCACAGGCAGAGGGGAGGAGATGTGTGGGAGGTAACATGTATCTGATTGGTGACTGTACTAAGTATTGTGGGTGCCTCCCTTGCAGTGGGAGAGAGGCATAAAAGCAGGGGTTGTGGAATAAAAGTTCAGTTCTGCTCCTGATACTGTGTGTCGTCCAGTTATTGGGAAAGGTGATGGGATATTATTGGATTGTATTGCTCATTGTGCTTGCTACGCTGTTGGATTATTCTATTACTGTGGATGTTTCTCTTGGGATCACTACTTGTTCCTGAGCCACACCTGGACTACCAGCGGAAATAGTCTGTGAGAGACCAGCGTTCCGTTACAGACACACTTCAAGCTCATTGTAAGATCTTGGCGCAACAAAACATGCACTCAATAAATCTCCACTAAGAGTGATTAACAAATGATTTCATGGAAATGTTTTATTTATATTTACTATCAGCTTCTGGCAATGCTTGTCGAGAAAATTTAGGAACTGAGCAATTTGGTCGCTCTTTCCATGGACTTAAAATATTGGAAAGTCATAGGTCATCGCTAGGTAAATATGGATTAAAAGCATGCTGGTATTGGGACTTGGATAGAGTGTGCAGCACTGAGTGCTGGTATTGGGACTTGGATAGAGTGTGCAGTACTGAGTGCTGGTATTGGGACTGGGATAGAGTGTGCAGTACTGAGTGCTAGTATTGGGACTGGGATAGAGTGTGCAGTACTGAGTGCTGGTATTGGGACTGGGATAGAGTGTGCAGTACTGAGTGCTAGTATTGGGACTGGGAGTGTGCAGTACTGAGTGCTGCTGGGATAGAGTGTGCAGTACTGAGTGCTAGTATTGGGACTGGGAGAGAGTGTGCAGTACTGAGTGCTAGTATTGGGACTGGGAGAGAGTGTGCAGTACTGAGTGCTGGTATTGGGACTTGGATAGAGTGTGCAGCACTGAGTGCTAGTATTGGGACTGGGATAGAGTGTGCAGTACTGAGTGCTAGTATTGGGACTGGGAGAGAGTGTGCAGTACTGAGTGCTGGTATTGGGACTTGGATAGAGTGTGCAGCACTGAGTGCTGGTATTGGGACTGGGATAGAGTGTGCAGCACTGAATGCTGGTATTGGTACTGGGATAGAGTGTGCAGTACTGAATGCTAGTATTGGGACTGGGATAGAGTGTGCAGTACTGAGTGCTGGTATTGGGACTGGGATAGAGTGTGCAGTACTGAATGCTAGTATTGGGACTGGGATAGAGTGTGCAGTACTAAATGCTGGTATTGGGACTGGGATAGAGTGTGCAGTACTGAGTGCTGGTATTGGGACTGGGATAGAGTGTGCAGTACTGAATGCTGGTATTGGGACTGGATAGAGTGTGCAGTACTGAGTGCTAGTATTGGGACTGGGATAGAGTGTGCAGTACTGAGTGCTGGTATTGGGACTGGGATAGAGTGTGCAGTACTGAGTGCTGGTATTGGGACTGGGATAGAGTGTGCAGTACTGAGTGCTGGTATTGGGACTGGGAGAGAGTGTGCAGTACTGAGTGCTAGTATTGGGACTGGGAGAGAGTGTGCAGTACTGAGTGCTGGTATTGGGACTTGGATAGAGTGTGCAGCACTGAGTGCTGGTATTGGGACTGGGATAGAGTGTGCAGCACTGAATGCTGGTATTGGTACTGGGATAGAGTGTGCAGTACTGAATGCTAGTATTGGGACTGGGATAGAGTGTGCAGTACTGAGTGCTGGTATTGGGACTGGGATAGAGTGTGCAGTACTGAATGCTAGTATTGGGACTGGGATAGAGTGTGCAGTACTAAATGCTGGTATTGGGACTGGGATAGAGTGTGCAGTACTGAATGCTGGTATTGGGACTGGGATAGAGTGTGCAGTACTGAGTGCTAGTATTGGGACTGGGATAGAGTGTGCAGTACTGAGTGCTGGTATTGGGACTGGGATAGAGTGTGCAGTACTGAATGCTGGTATTGGGACTTGGATAGAGTGTGCAGTACTGAGTGCTAGTATTGGGACTGGGATAGAGTGTGCAGTACTGAGTGCTGGTATTGGGACTGGGAGAGAGTGTGCAGTACTGAGTGCTAGTATTGGGACTGGGAGAGAGTGTGCAGTACTGAGTGCTGGTATTGGGACTTGGATAGAGTGTGCAGCACTGAGTGCTGGTATTGGGACTGGGATAGAGTGTGCAGCACTGAATGCTGGTATTGGGACTGGGATAGACTTGGATAGAGTGTGCAGCACTGAGTGCTGGTATTGGGACTGGGATAGAGTGTGCAGCACTGAATGCTGGTATTGGGTATTGGGACTTGGATAGAGTGTGCAGCACTGAGTGCTGGTATTGGGACTGGGATAGAGTGTGCAGCACTGAATGCTGGTATTGGGACTGGGATAGAGTGTGCAGTACTGAATGCTAGTATTGGGACTGGGATAGAGTGTGCAGTACTGAGTGCTGGTATTGGGACTGGGATAGAGTGTGCAGTACTGAATGCTAGTATTGGGACTGGGATAGAGTGTGCAGTACTGAATGCTGGTATTGGGACTGGGATAGAGTGTGCAGTACTGAATGCTGGTATTGGGACTGGGATAGAGTGTGCAATACTGAGTGCTAGTATTGGGACTGGGATAGAGTGTGCAGTACTGAGTGCTGGTATTGGGACTGGGATAGAGTGTGCAGTACTGAATGCTGGTATTGGGACTTGGATAGAGTGTGCAGTACTGAGTGCTAGTATTGGGACTGGGATAGAGTGTGCAGTACTGAATGCTGGTATTGGGACTGGGATAGAGTGTGCAGTACTGAGTGCTAGTATTGGGACTGGGATAGAGTGTGCAGTACTGAGTGCTGGTATTGGGACTGGGATAGAGTGTGCAGTACTGAGTGCTGGTATTGGGACTGGGATAGAGTGTGCAGTACTGAGTGCTAGTATTGGGACTGGGATAGAGTGTGCAGTACTGAGTGCTGGTATTGGGACTGGGATAGAGTGTGCAGTACTGAGTGCTGGTATTGGGACTGGGATAGAGTGTGCAGTACTGAGTGCTGGTATTGGGACTGGGATAGAGTGTGCAGTACTGAGTGCTGGTATTGGGACTGGGATAGAGTGTGCAGTACTGAGTGCTGGTATTGGGACTGGGATAGAGTGTGCAGTACTGAGTGCTGGTATTGGGACTGGGAGAGAGTGTGCAGCACTGAGTGCTGGTATTGGGACTGGGATAAAGTGTGCAGTACTGAATGCTAGTATTGGGACTGGGATAGAGTGTGCAGTACTGAGTGCTAGTATTGGGACTGGGATAGAGTGTGCAGTACTGAGTGCTAGTATTGGGACTTGGATAGAGTGTGCAGTACTGAGTGCTGGTATTGGGACTGGGATAGAGTGTGCAGTGCTGAGTGCTGGTATTGGGACTGGGATAGAGTGTGCAGTACTGAGTGCTGGTATTGGGACTGGGATAGAGTGCGCAGTACTGAGTGCTGGTATTGAGAATGGGATAGAGTGTGCAGTACTGAGTGCTGGTATTGGGACTGGGATAGAGTGTGCAGTACTGAGTGCTAGTATTGGGACTGGGATAGAGTGTGCAGTACTGAGTGCTGGTATTGGGACAGGGATAGAGTGTGCAGCACTTAGTGCTGGTATCGGGACTGGGAGAGAGTGTGCAGTACTGAGAGCCAGTTTTGTGCCGATCCAGAGCATCCCAAACATATTGAATGGGTGAGTATGCTGGCCATGCAAGAACTGGAATGTTTTCAGCTTCCAGGAATTGTGTACATATCCTTGCAACATGCGGCCATGCATTATCATGCTGCAACATGAGGTGATGGTCGTGGATTAATGGTACAACAATGGGCCTCAGGATCTTGTCACGGTATCTCTGTGCATTCAAAATGCCGTCAATAAAATGCACCTGTGTTTGTTGTCCATAACATATGCTTGCCCATACCATAACCCCATCGCCGCCAAAGGCAACTCCATCCACAACATCAGCGAACTGCTCACCCACACGACGCCATACACGCAGTCTGCTATCTGTCCTGTACAGTGAAAACCGAGATTCATCTGTGAAGAGAACACCTCTCCAAAGTGCTAAACACCATCAAATGTGAGCATTTGCCTACTCAAGTCAGTTACGACGATGAACTGCAGTCAGGTCGAGACCCTGATGAGGACAACAACATGCAGATGAGCTTCCCTGAGACGGTTTCTGATAGTTTATGCAGAAATTCTTTGCAAACTGATTGTTACAGCAACCGTCCGGGTGGCTGCTTTCAGACGATCTTGGAGGTGAAAATGCTGGATGTGGAGGTACTGTGCTGGTGTGGTTACACGTGGTCTGCGGTTGTGAGGCCGTTTGGATGTACTGCTAAATTCTCTGAAATGCCTTTGGAGACGGCTTATGGTAAAGAAATGAACATTCAATTTACGGGCAACAGCTCTGGTGGACATTCCTGCAGTCAGCATGCCAATTGCACGCTCCCTCAAAACATGCGACATCTGTGGCATTGTGCTGTGTGATAAAAACTGCACATTTTAGAGTGGCCTGTTATTGTGGCCAGCCTAAGGCACACCTGTGCAATAATCATGCTGTCTAATCAGCATCTTGATATGCCACACCTGTGAGGTGGATGGATTATCTCGGCAAAGGAGAAGTGCTCACTAACACAGATTTAGACAGATTTGTGAACAATATTTGAGAGAAATAGGCCTTTTGTGTACATAGAAAAAGCCTTAGATCTTTGAGTTCAGCTCATGAAAAATGGGGGCAAAAACAAAAGTGTTGAGATATTATTTTTGTTCAGTGTATGTAACTTTTGCATTTTTCCTTCAACTTCTCCCTTTTATCTCCTGAAAAGAGGGACCATAACCACTACAACCACCAGATTAAGAAGAGCTGGAGTTTAGAGAGTCTGATCTCCACATGTCTAGGGTGGTAGAGTGTATTTACAGACATAAATCATTCGCTCCATTTCGCATATCGTTATTATAAAAGACCTGAGGAGTATCACCTCCACATTAAATACATACAGGAATAGTACAGTTTGCCGATGAATATTTATACATTAAACATGAATCACATGGAGGGTGGCTAATTGAAACATTCCTGATTCTTCTCATTGTCTGAGCAGAAACAGATGTGAATAAAATAATGAGAGTCCCCTGTCTTATACACAATTACTGCTTGCTTTAGCAACATTAAACATGTTTCATGACATATAAACCTACCTAATGCTCCAATTGTGCTGCTATAGGATACATATCACTCCATGAATGTAAAGAGGTGAATCTGAAAACAACATGGCTTCCACTATATTTAAATCCCGTTTTACTTCCCTCCCAGACTCCCATTTAGACCTAGTTATCGACTGATACATGAAAGATATCTCTAGCTTCATATACAAATGTATCCTACGCTCTGGACTGTTCAGAAAATGGAACTCTAAGTTCTAACAGTAGAGCAATTGCCATTGCAACTCATGGAATGTTCCTATTGACTTAGTCACTTAGAAACTTCAAGAATATCTCTTTATACCATCATGACTGCTTTCAAGGTTTGAATTCTGTAGTTTGCTAGATTTCAAGCATTTTAGAGCAGCATGGAATCACTCTCAGCTCTTTACCATTGTGTAGGACTCATTATGTGTCATGGCCTTCATCAGCAGTGTCCTACTATAGTAGATACCAGAACTAGAAGGTTCAATTTGGTCTTGATATCCTCCAGACTCACGTTAGCTCACTAGAGTGGTTATGGTGCAAGTAGTGCCCTGACACCTCCAATTGTAAGTAGTTTTGAATGATTCGATTTCTTACATGATGTATGCATGTCTCCACTCCCTGTCTCTACTACTAAAGCAAAACCGATGGAAGCTCCTCAGCAGGAACTTATGTTAACCCTCCTGAGCTAAGCCTAAAGAAGTGTTAACTGATGACTCTCAACCAATGAGCTAAGCCCTGTACTGCATGGCTCATTCAGGACAGCAGGACAGCTAACAGATGTTCCTTCTTAGGAGCTGTGGCTCTTCAGTATTATCAATGGAAGCAAGGAACAGTGTACCTTCTTACAGTAAAGAGTAGAGGACTCCTGATACTATAAAGAAGTGTGTGGGTGGAGTGGGGGAGAAACAGAGGTGGGGGCACTCCTGATACTCTAAAGAAGTGGGAGGGGGGGAATATATGGGAGGAGGGGCACACCTGGTACTATAAAGAAGGGGAAGACAATGGAATGGAGGACACTCCTGGTACCATAAAGAAGGGGAGGACAATGGAGTGGAGGGCACTTCTGGTACCATAAAGAAGGGGAGGGTGGGCAATGGAGGTTAGAACACTCCTGATACCATAAAGAAGGGGAGAACAATGGAGGGGGGAACACTCATGGTACCATAAGTACTGTAGTAATTTGTAGCAGTAATGGTGCTTGTTCTGTCCCTTATAAAAATGTATGTGTAAATGTTGTCTACGTATTGTGGTATAGGACGTTCCACCACTCAAGGTCACTACTAGCTGGTGGTCCGTATTATTGATTCGCTACATGTCTCACATGTTTGTCCTGCTCTCAAGGACTCAAGGAGCGGAGGCTTATTGACTCCTCTGGAATGTGCTGTTCAGGACTTCAAACACCCACTTTATCAAGATCTCCATAAATCCAGCATTGTCTGATACTGGACAATGCCCATTGTGTTCTTATTTATGAGGAGGGTGGAAGGAAGACACAGGGTGCATCCTAGTGTGCATTGAGTGAAATATATTTATAGAAAATATGAAGACTTTCCTTTGCTCTGTTTGTCTGTTTGTCTGTATGTTTGTCAGAAAAAAAAGATTCCTATAACTTCTCGTTAAAGTGAAACCACATCCACCTACATTACGAACACCTGCTATATTTAATTAGAGTATCGCAAGACGTCTTATAAATCCTGCACAAGGTCACTTATACTAAACCTTTATTAAATATTGCATCGGTTAGAGGGAACATATGAAAATGGTCTTTGCTATCAGAATGAAGAATTACCCAAGCACACTGTAATCATATTAATGAATATGAGAAATACTATAACATTCATATAAGTACTCTGCCTTTAACAGGTAAAGGGACAGTGATCACAAGTTTATAAAGTAAACCCTGCATTACTGCACACCTATTATTTGTGTGTCTTATATTTAATATTTAAGCCTTCAATCTGTTCCATTTAATCATATATTTTTCATTTACAGACAGGGATCCCAAATCTGCCATGTTTTACTGAATACTTCAATTCTTTATATCAACGAGTAGTGAACTGAAAATGGTTCCATAGACAATGTATTATTCATACATTCTATTAATCCTGTAAGGTTAAGGAATTGTTTCCTAAATTACTCCCTATGAATTCATTTGACGTATACATACTGGGTGATACGAGTGAAATCTTGCCCAATCTGCCAACCTTACTTACAGGACTTTGGCTACCTGTCTCTTAGAACAATGTATTTCCCAGCATGCACCTCTCCTCTTCACTTGATAGATATTGTATCATTTGACAATATTGTAATATGTATCATAACTTGAGCAGGAATCAGGACCTCTAAATACGCATCACATAACAGGAACAGTAGTTTGACATGTATTGTACAAAAAGAAGTCCATTCTTACCTGCGTTCTCTTCTTGTCCTTCATAGCCAGTCAACCGGTCACATCGCCTCAAGTGGTTCCCACAGGAGGTAAATTAATCCTAAAATGCACAGTGGAAGAACACGAAGAATCTTCTCTGCAGTGGTCCAACCCTGCTCAACAGACACTTTATTTTGGGGAGAAGAGAGGTACGTGCCTTCTGGCGGACAGTGCCACAGATACGCTTCTATTCCCATTTACTTTGTCTGTATTAAATCTGTGAGACTGGTCAAAGGTTTTCCAAGTTCCATTTTCCCAGAATGCTTTCTTCTGCATTCAGGTCTTTTTTTTGTCTGTTTTTGTCTTCTTGTCCATATTTATTTATCTTGCTTTCTATTGTTCTTCATACATTTATACATGTCATCATTTCCTTTTGTATTATATTGTTTTTTTTCCTCTTCGATTATCTTTTCTTTTACCTATCATTTTTCCCTTTTCATTTTCCGCTTTTCTCTGTCCTATTAATTACTCTGTACATTTCTTATTCAGCTCTACGGGACAACCGAATCCAATTAGTCCATTCTAGCCTCAACGAGTTGACCATCAGTATTAGCAATGTTCAATTGTCCGATGAAGGCGAGTACACTTGTGCCATCTTTACCATGCCCGTACGGATCTCCAAAGCCATGGTCACCGTCTTAGGTGGGTACTCTTCTTCAAACTCTCTGTATTATCGGTATTAGGGGGCCAGAATAAATATTTAAGCTATGACCTAAATACCCAAAAACCTCAAACAATATGACAGTTGACATCCAAATTAGAAAATTTAGGTCCAGATAAACATCAGCTATTTTTCCAAATCAGTTGTTATTAACAACTTAATTGTTGGTTTAAGTCAGTTTAGTATTTAATAAATAATTAAGGGTGTCAGATGTAAAAATAATCTAAATTAATGAATATAAATAAGTTTTAATGTGACAAGCTAAGCACCATAACCACAACCACAACTCACTTTAGTGGTTATCAAGGAATCTTTGAGTGTGGTCCCTTCGTTTTTGTTTTTGTATAATTTTTTTTAGTGCACATAAGTGGATAATACAGTTTTTACATCAGACTGTACATTGACACAAATAATGCGATTTGGTGCAAGTAGTACAGGATATACAGTTACTCGCGTAAACCTTTCACAATATGTCCTTTCACATAGACCGTGTTGTATACATGATATACTAAATCCGATGTGGTGCATGTCTTTTGTCTGGGTATCATCTTGTCAGGGTGGTACCACCACCTGGTCACTATGTTCTAAGGAACCTGCATATGGTGTTCGTGCTTGGAGAATGTATAAATGTACATCTGACAGAGATAAACCTTCATCCAATTATTCCAGTTATTGCAATGTATTGTAAGGTAAACAAATAATACATTGAAATTAATAAAAACACTAACACGTTCGCACTGGTCACTGCGCAAATGAAAAACACAAAAACCCTTTGCTCCAAGTGGCTCATAATGGCAAGTCTCAGTTGCTATTGGTCCCACCTATACTAGTGTCTCATTCCAGTGGTCCCTCAGACCTCATGTACTCTTACTTCTTCACTTGCCTGAACCTCTCTCCTGTCCCCCTGTTCCACCCTTTTCTTGCCTTCCCCATCAAAGTCCCAGTGTGCTATCCAGGGCTGCCATATGCCCATATATTTCCTCCAAGCCCCTCACCTCCTCTACCAGGTTTATCCATTGGGCAATGGAGGGTGATTCAATTTTCCACCATAAAGCAGTTATCAAGGCATCTGCTTCCCCTATCAAGAACCATACAAGTTTCTGGTTTTTCATAATTCTCGTTGAGTTGGGCCAACCTAGTAATACCTGTGAGGGAGTCACAGTTGGTATACTTGGGAAAAATGTTTTAATTACCTCTAGTACCTGTGCCCAGAAAGGGCACACAATCAAACACTGCCACCATATGTGATATACTGTGCCTTGTTCCCTCATACTTCTCCAGCACCTGTCACTCACACTGGGAAAATGTGCATGTAGAAATGGCCACCTTCTTATCGAACATCTCCCTACGGGCTGTACTAATATATTACTTATTCCTGGTAGCTTTATCTATATATTGATATTCACAAAAAGCAAGTAAAAAGTAGGCGCTAGTAATAAAATCGTCTAAAATATAGCTATCCAAAAAAATATATTATGAAGCTGCACCAAAAACAAGTGTAAAACTCCTCCAAACACTCATGTGCATAAACTTAGAATAATAAGGTGCGCTGTGTCTTTAAGACCCAATTATACAAAGTGCCACAAGTGCAAACTATGTAATAAAGTGCTAAGTGATACAAAGTGCACTTAAAGTGTATAGTGTTAATATAAAATATAATGCATACATATGTCCTCTCAAATGGAAATATACATAAAAAAAGAGAGACACAGAAAAAAACCAATAGTGTAAAACCGTATTAAAAGACAAAATATAAAATATAAATGCCAAATATTGCACTCACAAAAGTAGAGCAGAATAAGCCTGCTCTAACTTTAACAGCTTCTTCAAATATAGGACTGCACAGACAAAATATTCCAAAATATTTATTGCCCAGCACAGCACAAATATGTCACCTTCCTCCACATTCAGTATAGGGTTACAGAGTGTTCGGTATATGCAGCTTAGGGCCTAAACTGCATATACCTAAACTGCATATACCGAACACTCTGTAAACCTATACTGAATGTGGAGGAAGGTGACATATTTGTGCTGTGCTCAGCCTCCAGCTATCTACCGAACGTCCATTCGTTTAAATAAAGTGAATATAATGGAAGTTATGTATTTTAATGTTCTGCTGCACGGAGGGATAATCCCATTAACAGTGTATTCCAGTGGGAGGATCCCTCCCGTACAGCAGTGCATGATGGGAGAAATGTATGTGTTGTTCAGTCCCCCATGTAGTCCCCTACTGTACCACCCCTGGAATGTCAGCAGGGAAACCCCTTGCATGGGGAATCCCATAAATACTGTGACCTGTGATTAAAAGCTCAGTTTACTCCCAGCCTATGTGTCGTCTAGTTCTTGGGAAGGAAGGATTCTTACAACGCTACCAGGATTATTGAATGCTGTATTTATGTTGTTCCTGTTACCCAGCGGAGATACTGTGGATTATACTACCTCTCCGCTACATACACAAAATAGAAGTCGTGTTGCCTTTTATTGAAACCACCACCCTGTTTCTTCTTTCACAGGAGTCCCCCAGAAACCCCAAATATTTGGTTATGAAAAAGCTTTTAAAGAAAATGAAAAAGCCAAATTGCGATGCACAACCAGTGGGAGTAAGCCTGCTGCCAACATCAGATGGTACAAAGGCCCAGAGGAGCTGGAAGGTGGGTACTGCCCTGGTCTAGCTATGGTTATATGGAGGACGGATGCTGTCATTTCAAACAAAAGCAGTGTTTATTGTTCAGGGCAAAAAATTTTACTTTTTTTTTAATTAAGATTAAAATTACTCTCTACACAATCTAGCGGTTTCTTTCTTAATATCCTCCCAGGCTCACCACTTGCTCATATTTTGCTTCCGTCAATAATCCAGTATAAGAGGCACCTGCAGATAACTGAATGTTTTTTTCAGGGGTATTTCTCTTCTCTGGGAAATCTAGTTTATTGAAGAATAACTTGGTGGCATCCTTATCATTTGTCAGGACTTACAGTATCTGTTATTATCAGGACCTTTAAGCAGACAATTCTTGACTTACAGATAATTCAGAAAAGTTTACAGACAGACATTCTCTACCTAGCCATGCACCATTAGTAGAAATAACATTTAGATGATAACAGAATTAAATATTTTATGTCAGCATGTTTTTGTGTTCACAAGTTCCTCATTCCAGATAAAATAGTCAAGCCGTCTGTGTACCATTTCTATGACTTCATAAGGGCTGACGCAGACCTCTCTAATTTACTGTCCTCATTTATTTTTAGGAGCACAAATCAGTACATCAGAGGACGGAAATGGCAAAACCTTTACTGTAATGAGTATTATCGAGTTCATGGTAGGCCGTGAAGATGATGGAATTGAAATCACATGCACAGTTGGCCTTGAGTCCCTGCAAAGTACAGATAAATCTTCCAGCCACAAGATTCAAGTCTTATGTAAGTGGCCTCACTTCCATTATACTAAGCACTGGTTGTAGATTTCATGTGATAATTGTTGTCATCCTTAGCAGCGGTGGGAAGACTTGACCTAGGCCAAGATTAAGGAACCACTGGTTCACCAGTTCCCATCAATGTGTGTTAGTCATTGGCAGAGGGACTTAAGGCTCAAGATGTCAGAGTGATAGGCAGCTGAGAGATAAGGGTTTTTATTTTGCCTAAAAAGTACTTATCTGGTGGTAACTTCTTTGTGAGATTGTGTTGGTTTATAACACAAGGACTACAAGAGGTGAAAATCATTTGAAGTCAATCTCTGTATTACTAAAGTAGTAAGTGGTAGTGTCACAGCAGGTAAGGACCCTAACAAGCGAATCCAAACTCACATAGAAACAGACAGAAATGACGGTCCATATTGGTGGTACTTAGTGTGACCCATCTTAATCTCTACCTTAATCTAGATCAGGATAAATGTGTAAACTAGCCAAGATCATACCATAATTCAGAAAACTAAAGGAATGCGCCATTGAGTCAGCAAAATCTACAACAAGGAACCTAGCTAAGGCAGAACAGGCTTAAATATCTGATGTTAAATGCCTATTGGTTCATGCCAAAAAGTAAGCAAGCAATGTGGAGCAGGCTTTGCATCACCATAGATGCCAGAATGGTGTGACCGATAGTCGATATTCATATTTCAAGTTCCGTCAAATGATGAACGAAAGATGCCTGTCTTCACAATGCCAATAATGATGCCAGATTGGCACAACCCTAAATTAATATAACTGTTCATTTGGTATAGAGTGCCACACTGAGTGGAGAGGCCTCTGGGATTCAAATCTTATGATTCTTATCATTAGGTCTACATCAGCAGGTGTAGACTGATCTTCTTGTTAAATATTTTTGTGATTCAGGTGTGGAAGTTCGCGTGAAAAATAATAAGCTCAGATAAAAATGGCATATCATAAAGATTTACTATATAATAAGCAATATTCAAACATCTGGCGTTGGTGGTGTGTGGCAAAATGGCCGAGAGGCAGATGTTCAGGATGCTATTTTTAACTTATGATGGGCCAAACTAACATTCAATATAATAACTGCTGCTTCGGCAGGTGTGTGCGTCGTCCAGAAAAAACAAAAGCCTGTGTTTTAATGTTAAAGCCGTGTATGAAGGGATGAGTTTATCTCAAGCTGATCGTATGCTGGTAAAAACTCAACCACTATCCCCACTGTCCAAACACAAAAAACTCCCATTAACCAGAGATATGTGAGAGTTAAATGATTCAGCTCTAAAACTATGTACTGCTGAGTCCCCACTCAAGGCCATCTACAGAGGATATGACACGTTGTTACTACTGAGTTCAGGGTGAGATCCCAATAGTTACTGTATTAATAGATATGGACCATGGAATGAAGAACTGCTGGAGATGTTATTCTTATTAAGCCAGCTTGTAAAAGGGCAGATTAATTAAAACATGTGGAAATCTAGAAAACAGGGAATTATCTGCCTTATATCCTATTGTGTGAATGGAAGCATATCACCCACTAGACAAATGAACTATGTCTATCAGAATATCATATCAAGTTCCTCTTAGTCACGTTGATAAACAGCAAATGACTTCAGAATCAGGTTGGCAATGGGCAAACTGGCAAATGCCGAGTGGGCCATAATGACCACCGTCAAAGGCAAGCTGGGGAGATAAAGCATTTTTGGTATGTGCCATAGAATGGGCTGAATGGTACTTTCCTGTAATATAAGGTATCCCTACCCACCGAGAAATAAACAGTTAGAGGGAAAGTGTTAGAAATTGTATTTTTGAAGCATTTATAAGATAATTTACAAAGAGAACAGACAGTGATGAAATCGCACTCATTGTTTTTCTACCCATTTGGCTTTTTACGAGCCCCCAAGACGGGGATTTCTTTGTCACTTCTCCCAGTGTTCCGAACAGAAAGGTGATTGTCACTCAAGGGATTTCTCTGTAAAAGAAATCTGTGTTTGGAAAGCGCCCGTCGGGTTTCTTTTGTTTATTGGGAGATTAAGTGCTGTGCGCAGTGGATAGGATATAGTTTGTTTTCGGAGCGTCCTCTTCATTTCTCTGATGAGTGACAGAAGAGATTTTACGGAGCGATGGGGCAGGGATTCTGTGAAAATCTGAATGTGCTTTACACATTAATAGAAGCCAGGCAGGCAGAGGAATCCCTGTACTTTAACGAGATTACTATACAATACAGGCTTGTTAAGCACATAACGAATAAACCTTTAATTGAAGTATTGGAACATACACTTCACCTGCAAAGCTCTCCACTCAAGTGTGATTCAATATTTGTCGCGGAGCTTTAACTGTTTCCAGAGTCTGTCTGAGTCCACTTCCCATTCGTGTAAAAACAGAAACACTAAAATGCTCCAATGGCGAGAGATGGGGGCGATCTTCACATTCTGCTTTTATAACCAGAGCCACATTTAAAGGGACAGCGGCATTAATAACAGCACAATGCTTATTTAATGGTCATATCAAAATATCACTCTTGTCACTCTGACAAGTGTATTGAAACCTCTGATTTATATTAACTATGTTAATTCCATTCTCTATGTATTGTGGTAAAATAATTATTTTGAGGGATTTTGGAGACATCACAATACATGCTGCAGTGGTTATGGTGCCTGAAGTTTTCCTTTAAGCTTAGCACAGCACTTTCAGAGGAATGTCCTTTAATGCCCACGATTTGCAACACAAAATGGGAAAAATAATTCGGGGGCAAAGTTCTCAAAGTGCAGCAGTTCTGTAGAACGTTCCAATTGGTTTCCACGTTTACATCCTCGTCACTAAACGGCTCTTTAGAAACATTGGGGAGAATAATCAAAGTGTTCTACAAAGTGGTGCAAAAATGTAAAATGGGATAATATGTGCCTGCTGGTTCTACTGGTTTCCATAGTAATTGCCCCAGTACTATAATAGGCCACTTTTTGTTCCCCCTAATGACTGAATGTGTACACATAGAAAATGCAGAAAATCTGTATTGACCCATAACCCAGTGCTCCTCAAGGCACTCCTAACAGTCCAGGAATAAGGGTGTGGCGAACCTAGCCACTTACAGAATGTCCTTGTATATCTCTTGCTATTACTGCATTGCTATTCCTATCTGTGGCCAAACCAGCCACTTAAAGTGTAACCCCCCTGAATGTAATATGATGTAAAGTGTATTCCTGTGTACTGCTTGGTATCTCCTAAGGCGGGAGATGGCTATCTGTAACCCAACCCCCTCCTGCCTGGAACTAAGGGAAGGGTATTGTGTGGAATGCAGACCCCCCTGCGGAGGTCTGTGCTAAAAGGAAGCTGTAATCAATAAAGAGTGTGACTCAGCCTGGTGAGATGCCAGTGTTTTAACCTCCAAGCTATGTGTCGTCTAGTTCTTAGGAGAAAAGGATTGCAACTACGCTACCTGCATTTTACCTACATTTTACCTGCTTCATCCTGTCTACCAGCGGAGATACCGTGGATAATACTACTACTCCACTACAAAGGGATTACCCAGGTGTGTCTAAGCTGTTAGAAAAAAAACAAACAACTAAAAACACCCAACAGTTTAGACACCCCCGGGTAATCCCTTAATCCTGGACTGTTAGGAGTGCCTTGAGGAGCACTGGGTTAATACAGATTAGCGTACGTTTTCTGCATTCTTTATGTGTACACATTGTCTGTCTCTGTGCAGGAATACATTAATACATACATGCTGCCTGGTACAAAATATTGTCTTCGTTGGTCACAAACAGGTGAGGAAGACAGGTGTTAATTATTCCAATTATGTGCATAATTTCACACATCTCATTTTAAAGAATCAAAGGATCACATAGTCTCATGGTTTCTGGCACAAATCAATGTCTTCTTCCAAATAATAATGCATTATATGCATGTACTTATGTTTTACTTGACATTTCTAATTAACAGAAAAAGTGTACCTTTGCAATTTTGTTATACAATAAATTTGTTTTTGCTTTTTTAATTAACCTTCGATGAACATACTCCACAGTTATTCTATGGACATATCTGTGACGGTAGTATACGGTATCACCGTCAAGCATTCCCTTCTTCCCATAAAAGAAAATCACTCAATATTCCACAAGTAGAAATATCCCTGGAATCGCCGAATAATCCACACATGAGCCAAAGCTTAATGCTGGAACAAGACTGATTTACTGGCACACAGAACTCACAATTTATGCAATACAAAACTCCTCCTCTGGGCCAGGCTAGATAATTGAGTTTCAACAATACACAAAGCTCAATTATCTGCTGGCCAGAAACATTATAATTTTTAAAAATTTCAGAAAATTACTTTTTATAATACATACAACTATAATTTTAACATCCCTGGGTAGCTGAGGATACTGGTAGTCACATATCCAAATCTCATGAATTTCCGTTTGGTAGTTTCCGTGTCGCATCGTGTGGAAGTTTGACCGGCTCGCCATGTGGAGGTATCTGAGCTAGAGTTCCATAGAATCAGTAGCAATTCGCATCTAACTACACAAAAACCATGACCGCGTTTGTGAGTTTTAAGCCACCCAGGAGCAAATAAGCTGAGGTTTTCTCCCCGTTCTAATGCTGATTGCTACCCAGGGTAGGTGGTCACTCGTTCAGTAGACTAATACAAGTTTTCACATACATAATCAAACGAACTGAATGCAAGCATTTAAACAGCAGGGAGAGGATATAACTGAAGGCACACAGGTAAGTACAAGAGATCCTTCACAATGGCCCCCCCTTTTTCTCCCTGCTCCGGCAATCTCGGTTGGACCTTTCCTGGTCCAGTAGAGTTGACGGGAACTTCCAAAGTTTTAGTCCGAGGCCAAGTCAGTTTGGCTTGACAGTCCATCAGCATTCCCGTTTTTCTTGCCTGGGTGATAATGGATCGTAAAGTCATAAGGTTTTAAAGCAAGGCTCCAGCGCAGCAAACGGGCGTTATCCCCTGAGAACCGGTTGAGCCAAACCAGGGGATTGTGATCGGTAATGAGGGTGAAGGCCCAGCCATAGAGGTAAGGTGTAAGTTTTTTGAGAGCCCATACCAATGCCAGACACTCTTTCTCAATAGTGGCATAGCTGACCTCCCTTGGCAACAGCTTCCGACTCAGGTAGGCCACCGGGTGCTCTCCTCCATCCTCTCCGATCTGGCTTAGTACTGCCCCCAGTCCAAACATTGAAGCGTCTGTGTGGACAATAAATCTTTTGTTAGGATCTGGGGTAACTAACACCGGAGCATTAATGAGAACCTTTTTTAACGCTTGGAAAGCCACCTCGCATTCTGGGGACCACAGGACTTGTCGGGGTAATTTCTTTTTGGTCAAGTCGGTCAGAGGCTTGGCCAGGGCGCTATAGTCTGGTACAAAGCGTCTGTAATAGCCGGCTGCTCCCAGGAAAGCCATGACTTGTGTCTTGGTATGGGGAGTGGGCCAATTGGCAACGGCCTCGAACTTAGCCGGCTCCGGCCGTTGTTTACCACACCCTACTCGGTGGCCCAAATATTGCACCTCCGCCATACCCAAATGACACTTGTCTGGTTTCAGGGTTATCCCGGCCCCCCTGATCCTGTCTAATACTAACCCTACGTGTTCCAGGTGTGCCACCCAGGTATCGCTATAAATGGCAATGTCATCTAGGTAGGTGCACGGAGACCTGGAGACCTCCCAGTAAATGGTCCACCATCCATTGGAAGGTGGCCGGGGCGTTCTTCATCCCGAATGGCATAACCCGGAATTGGTATAGGCAGAACGGGGTGATGAAGGCTGACTTGGTTATAGCATCTTCTGCCAGGGGAATCTGCCACTATCCTTTACATAGGTCAATTGTGGTCAGATACTTCCCTGCAGAGATACGGTCAAGCAGTTCGTCCATCCGTGGCATTGGATAGGCGTTGGTAACTGTCTTGTCATTGAGCCGCCGGTAATCTACACAGAAGCCAGTTGGTACTAGGACTACCGGTGAGGCCCAAGGACTTTCAGAGTGTTCTATTAGTCAATTTCCTTCCGCATCCCTTCTCGGACTGCTTCCGGAATACGGTAAGGAGGCTGCCTCAGGGGTGCTTGCCCTGGAGTTTCCACCTTGTGGACAGCTAGGAGTGTGTACCCGGGCTCCTGGGCGAAAGTGGCCTGTTTGGTTTCTAGTAAGCGGATTGCTTGGGCCCTCTCTTGGGGCTCCAACTGTTCGCCTAGCTGTACTTTTTCTATTTGGGTCGTCCCTTCGTAACTGCCCAATAAGTCGGGGAGAGGTAGGGCCTCTGTGTCTTCTCCTGCTGGCGCACAGATAGCGGTCACCTCCTCTGCCCGCTCCTGGTAGGCCTTAAGCATGTTGATGTGAAAGGTTCGTTTCACATCTTCATCCACGCAGCTAGCTATGGTGTAGGTAGCGTCGCATATCTGCCCTATAACCTTATAGGGGCCCTACCAGGCGGCCTGGAGCTTGTCCGTTCGGACCCGTCTTAGCACCATGACCACCATGACCGATCTGGAAGCTCCAGTGCCTAGCCCGTCGGTCGTACCATACTTTCTGGCGCTGCTGGGCTGCCTGGAGGTTTTCCTGCACGGTCTGGGCTAATTCCTCCATGTGGTCCCGCAGTTCCAGCACATAAGGTACAACCGGGGTCCCCTCGATCTCGGTCTGCCCCTCCCAGTGGTCCTTGATAAGATCTAAGGGTCCTCTCACCCGTCTCCCATAGAGAAGTTCGAAGGGTGAGAAGTTGGTTGATTCCTGCGGCACCTCTCGGTAGGCAAAGAGAAGGTGTGGCAGGAATCGCTCCCAATCCTTATACGTTCCTGTGAACGACTTCAACATTTGCTTTAGTGTCCCGTTGAAGCGTTCGCACAGGCCATTAGTCTGGGGGTGATATGGGGAACTATTCAGGGATTTAACTCCGCAGACCTTCCATATCTGCTTTGTCACCTCGGCCGTGAACTGCGTACCTTGATCGGACAGAACTTCCTTGGGAGAGCCCACTCGGGAGAATATCTTGACTAGGGCATCCACCACTGTCTCAGCCTGTTTATTAGAAAGTGCCACAGCTTCGGAGTAACGGGTGGCGTAATCTACCACAGTGAGAATATAACGTTTACTGGAACGGCTAGGCTGCCCTCGTGAACGGTTCTTCTATTATGGGCATAGAAACTAGTTTAGCCTTCGGGTGGTCTCCCTTTTTACCTATGCGTTGACACACCTCGCACGTCTGGCAATACGCCCGTAGAGCGAAGCAGGATCATGAACAAGAGCTCTTATAAGAGCTCAGTAGCTAAGGGAGTATGAAGAGCATAGCAATCCCTGTAGTGATTATAGCTGTCCCCTACAAACATGAGTCAAGGCTGCAAGTAAGAGGGTCAAGTCATTCTGTTTATTGGCACACAAAGAACCTTCTTTTATGCAGGTTTCCCTGAGATAGGACCACCCACAGGGTTTTACACAACAACCAATAATAAACGTACATTACAGAAACACTCCCAGCAATTACACACAAAAATCCTCCCCACTGCCTGTGATATAATTATGTTGCACAATGCTTAACATAATTAAACACAGGCAGTAAAAATACAGTTTTTATCCATACTCTGTAACTTTAAAACTACAGATCCAATCTTCAGTTACATATTATTAATCAGCACACTTTAAACATAAACATAACTGAAAATCAGCCAAATCCATGCAGGGGTTAAAAAGTTAGCTGGAGATCCCTTTATGACCGACCGCAAGCACATTTTCCTGCCCAAAACAGTTCCATAGATTTGGGCTGTGCGGTCAGTCTATTTCAGGCTGAAAAAACAACTAAGTCCCATCGCCGATTGGGACTTTGTCTCTGCAGCTGAAATCCATAAGCCCCAATATGCCCACCGACAGTCTTAAAGGGCCATACACACCAAATAAAAGTTCATTTTCACAGTCTCCCAGGGGCCATAGTCATGTGGAAGGAGGCTGGCAAATAGGCTTCTCCACAACCCAGGGAAGCAGGGCAATTTGCCATTTAAAGAGCCAGTTACAAATAGCAGTTTGTAACATCCAGAGAGCAGGAACCAGGAACAAAACAAGCTCTTGCAAGAGCTGTGTAACGGATCGCCTGGCACCCCGACTGGGTACCTCCGTTGAAAGATGCTCCTAGCGCTTCCCGAGGACTCCAAGCACTGCAGCAGACACCACAACCACCGAACCGGAGAAGCATATGAATCCTCTCAAGCATATGAATGCTGTAGACAGTTGAATAGGAACCATACGAATAGGTTTACTCTCCTAGCAGTCAAACTGGAACAGCATACAATAAATCCTTCCCCCAATAATGAGACGACACTTCACTTTGAGGGTTAAAACAGGAACTCCCTGTACTGTCACATACAGTCTCTTTTATTCCCAAATCACAAACATAGTACAGCCCACAGGGCGTTACAAAACAACCAATCACATATCAGTTACATCCCACATATTCCCTCCCCTTATCCTGAGAGGAAACTCAATTATACATACAGTTAAAACATACTTTCTACCCAACTTTCATAACTCCAAAACCATACATCACATTCACATAAAATTACATATTCACAATCAATCCATTCAGGGGAACAACATATTCAAAAATGGCACAAATCAGACAAGGGGTTCAAAAGTTAGTAAAAAGTCCTTTGTGACTAAATGAAGCATGGCTTTCTGGCCCAAACCAGTTTCAGAGTCTTCTATCCTGGAGATAAGTAATTCAATTATCTCCCAGGATAGACACAAGACTCCATTAAGCACATGGTTGCAAAAAGACACAAAACACTTTAAAATACATAAAGTCACATTTACACATAACACACAGACATTTCACATATCCCCAGATAGCTGGGATCTGAGTGCACATTATTAGATGAATGGCACTCAGATCACACAAATAAGCCTTTCTGCAGGGGAAATAAACGGTTTAACCTGCAGGGCCATAGTCCAAAGGGAGCAGGCGAGCAACCAGGCTTCTCCAGTTCACAGTGGCGAGGTTGGTTTCGCCACACTTCTCCCCTTTACCAACTAGACTAACAGGGTATCTGACCTCCTGCCGGTCAGTGCCCTGGTTAGTCCAGCAACCCACCCACAAAACAGAAACAGCAGTACAGCCCACCCACAATAACTGGTTACTACACCTGGGTAGAGGAGAACTTTGTCCATGTCCAGGTGCCTCACCACGACTGTGTGGGCAACTGTTAGGCTGCCTTGGTGGGTTGCTGAGTGGGCAGAGACCAGCGGTACTCTGCCCTGATGCCAGTGCTACCACGGAAGTAGCCTGGTGGGAGCCTGGTTGTGGGAGGGAGAGACCGACTGTCTCCCCTCTGGATACACAGCTCTGTGGCTGGGGAACAGGACCGACTGTCCCTATCCCTTGTGCTGTAAGTGCAGAGACTACAGTCCCATCTGCACTGTTGGGGGGTGTAACATCTCCCCTTGCTGGGTTAGGCTGCCGCTGGAGAGAGGGTGTAACAAGCTCCTCTCTCTGAACTGTAAACTGCCGCTGGGGAGAAGGGGTATCAGGCTCCTCTCCCTGACACTCTCTCTGCTGGTGGAGAGGGGGACCAGCTGTCTCCCCTTTCATTATTTTGTCCTGTGGTTGGGGTGCGAGACTGACGGTCTCTGCTCCCTGCAGGACACTCTGCCGCTGGGGAGGAAGGATGGCACCTTCAGCTCCCTGGGGTACACACTGCCGCTGGGGAGGAAGGACTGCACCTTCAGCTCCCTGGGGTACACACTGCTGCTGGGGAGGAAGGACGGCACCTTCAGCTCCCTGGGGTACACACTGCCGCTGGGGAGGAAGGACGGCACCTTCAGCTCCCTGGGTTACACACTGCCGCTGGGGAGGAAGTACTGTACCTTCAGCTCCCTGGGACACACACTGCCGCTGGGGAGGAAGGACTGCACCTTCAGCTCCCTGGGATACACACTGCCGCTGGGGAGGAAGGACTGCACCTTCAGCTCCCTGGGATACACACTGCCGCTGGGGAGGAAGGACTGCACCTTCCGCTCCTTGGGATACACACTGCCGCTGGGGAGGAAGGACTGCACCTTCAGCTCCCTGGGATACACACTGCCGCTAGGGAGGAAGGACAGCACCTTCAGCTCCCTGGGACACACACTGCCGCTGGGGAGGAAGGACGACACCTTCAGCTCCCTGGGACTCCTTTTTGGCCAAATCTACTAGAGATTGCAGGTATTCTCCTACTAGTTTCCTGGCGAGCTGCACGGCTCTCTCTGGGGGGTTGGGTCCAAAGGTAGACAGCACCTCATTAACCTCTCTGTCAAACTTCTCCTGAGTGTAGTCATACGCCATGCTTGCTCTGCTGAAGTTAGTTCTTTTGTAGATAGGGTCGCTGTACGGGTACTAGCGTTGCCCTCAATTTGTAAATCCACGAACTGTGTCTCCGAGCTGCTTTACCTCGCACTAGGACGCCATCCCACCGCTTGCCACCAATGTAACGGATCACCTGGCACCCCGACTGGGTACCTCCGTTTAAAGGATGCTCCTAGCGCTTCCTGAGGACTCCAAGCACTGCAGCAGACACCACAACCACCGAACCGGAGAAGCATATGAATCCTCTCAAGCATATGAATGCTGTAGACAGTTGAATAGGAACCATACGAATAGGTTTACTCTCCTAGCAGTCAAACTGGAACAGCATACAATAAATCCTTCCCCAATAATGAGACGACACTTCACTTTGAGGGTTAAAACAGGAATTCTCTGTACTGTCACATACAGTCTCTTTTATTCCCAATCCACAAACATAGTACAGCCCACAGGGCGTTACAAAACAACCAATCACATATCAGTTACATCCCACATATTCCCTCCCCTTATCCTGAGAGGAAACTCAATTATACATACAGTTAAAACATACTTTCTACCCAACTTTCATAACTCTAAAACCATACATCACATTCACATAAAATTACATATGCACAATCAATCCATTCAGGGGAACAACATATTCAAAAATGGCACAAATCAGACAAGGGGTTCAAAAGTTAGTAAAAAGTCCTTTGTGACTAAATGAAGCATGGCTTTCTGGCCCAAACCAGTTTCAGAGTCTTCTATCCTGGAGATAAGTAATTCAATTATCTCCCAGGATAGACACAAGACTCCATTAAGCACATGGTTGCAAAAAGACACAAAACACTTTAAAATACATAAAGTCACATTTACACATAACACACAGACATTTCACATATCCCCAGATAGCTGGGATCTGAGTGCACATTATTAGATGAATGGCACTCAGATCACACAAATAAGCCTTTCTGCAGGGGAAATAAACGGTTTAACCTGCAGGGCCATAGTCCAAAGGGAGCAGGCGAGCAACCAGGCTTCTCCAGTTCACAGTGGCGAGGTTGGTTTCGCCACAAGCTGACTCTGGGGAGTATGTGATTATAGCAATCCCCAGAGTGTAGTTATCCCATCCCCCAAGCATGAGCCAAGGCTTCAAGAAAGGTTCAAGTTGGTCTGGTTTATGGAGGGCTACCTGCCTGGTATTTATGCAAGTGTCCACCAGGTGGACACTCCCCTAGGGGACCTGATGGAACAATGGGACACATATTGGATATCAGCCAATCACAGACAATAAAAACAAAACACTCCCACAGTGACATCACAATCCCTCCTCTCTATCCTGGAGATAATTGTGAAATAATCAAATTACCTCCCAGGACAGAGGCCAAACTCCATTAACCACATGGTTACAAAAAGACATAAAATTACACAATGTTACAATTACTACATAAAACATATACATGCAACATATCCCCAGATAGCTTAGATCAGAGCGCACATTATTACCGAATGGCGCTCAGATCACACACATACAGTTCAATTGCCATGGAGCCAAAGTCTTTTCCATAGTCTTTCATTATACGAATGGGCTCCATGGCATAGCTATCTGGGGTAGCACTACTACCATACTGAAAGTCCAGAACGCCCCGGCCGAAATACACAAATAAACCTTTCTGCAGGGGAAAATACAGCTATCAGCACATGGGCCATAGTTGGAAGGAAGGAGGCTAGCCAGTAGTCCCCTCCAGGCACAAGTGGCGAAGGGCACTTCGTCACAACTGTGTTATAGGAGTCTGCGTTATATGGGGCTGTGTTGTAGGAGGCTGTGTTTTATGAAGCTGTGTTATATAAGGTGTTGAAATATTAGATTGTATCATATGAATCTGCAATATATGAGGCTATGTTGTATGAGGCCACGCTATATCTGGCCATGCTATATAAGGTCACATTATATAAAGCTATGTTGTAGGCTCACCTCACACTCCCAGAACCAACAATACTGAATATCTTCAAAGATTCCCAGATCGCATCTGACTGAGCATCTGTCAGATGTAGTGGGACAAAAAATTGGATCCATGGAGGCCCCAACTTGCAGGACTTAAAGGATCTGCTGCTAATGTCTTGGTGCCAGATACCACAGGCAATGTTCAGAGGTCTTGGGGAGTCCATGCCTCGATACATCAGAGCTGTTTTGGCAGCACGGCAGGGACCTACATCATATTAGGCAGGTGGTTTTAATATTGTGGCTGATCAGTGTAAACCCGCCAACAGTTTTAACAGCATCTAAGGAGAAAGTTCAATTTAGAACAACGATTTGCTTCCATTCATCTAAGCTGTTTCTATCCAGCTACAAATGCTGTCCCCTAGGCCTCCTTCCTTTATTATATACCTAGCTCCCGGTGGCAAAGTATCAAACACTTTTACAGAATCAAAATAGACCACATCTATCAGAGCTACTCTCTTCCACGTTCATAATCCTTTGTTCTTTCAAACCTAAGGCATATTATTTTTTACAGTAATGCTTTATAAAGCCACTTTTACATGTTCTCATCTGTCAATCGCAACATTACATCCATTCGGATTAATTCATTTATTTTTCACAATATCAATGTCAAACTTTACTGTCTCTAATTTTCAGGTTTCATTTTTATCTCTTCTCTTGTGTTTTTACCAACCCCATGGGAGCGGTAAGTCAATGAACACGGGGTTAATAAACACTAAAATGAATATCAATCACTGCCCTAATCTCCCTAAATATCCTTCAGGGTTCAATTTCTGGTGGAGGTTTATTTTGTAATGCACTTCTTTCCAGTTGACACTTTGACGTCCTCTTGTTTTAGCCAATTATTTGTTAAAAGTGGTATTGACATTTTGATCTGCTGTCCATTGTCTGTTATGGGCACCTCATAAAAAATATACAAAATAATTTGTTCTGTATGTTGTGCAGTCCTATATCAGCCCCTCTGGCCATCTCACTCATCTCCCCATGAAATTATCTGCTATTTTGACGTAAATGTTGTAGAATGACAGCTTAGTGAATAAATTCTTACCAAGCCGCACTTCAGTTTATAGTCGAAGGTTCATATTTAAACCATTTATCGCCTTTTATTCCAGCACTACCCACTTCTGATGCTTGCATTTCCAAAAAACAGACAAAGATACATGGCATTCTTCCAAACGTAGCTTCTTAAAATTCAGCCTGCCTGCCACAGTATTTACCTGAAGATGAAAAGGGAATATTGCTCCTGGGGGGCGCGCGATGCAGAGGGGGGTGGAACACTCCGGGGAAAATCAATGCGGAAGAGATAGGGAATATAAACACACACAAATTCCAAAGGTTAGCAGCGCGGCTGTAGCAGGAGATGAAATAATAGACTAGCAATCTCTATTCATACACGCTGTCAAGAAACAGGAGGGGAGCCGAGAGACGGATAGAGCGAAGGATGCGATCTGGGGACAGAGCAGTTTTATTCAGCAAATAAAGTGAGCTAAATAAATAGTGTCAGCAGAACACAGTTATGGGCGAGTTGGTGTGTGCAGGAATGTACACGTGTGCTAGGGTGTCCCAAGGCGAACACTGCCAGGGTTTGTTCTGTGTATTCTTGGTTATTCTCTCTACTATTCAGTCTGCAGATCATGGACTCTGGTGTTCTGCGAAGGTAAGTCAGCCATGCTGCCCGTCTTATGAGGAGAACTCATTCCCTCTCTCCTGAACATGTCAAGAGAACCTTCTACTTTACTCATTAGCCCTTCTCTCCTGGATTCATGAGATTAATTAACTATTTCCTAGAAAAATAAGATGAACTCACTCTCTTTCTCCTTGACTCAATAGCTCTACTATTTCATCAGATGCATGCTGCTCCTCTCTTCCAATTCTTCAGGTAATCAGGTTAGCTAATCTCTCATCAGACTAAGCCAAACTCATTTGTCATGTGAGCTTAGTGCCAATCTCATGGATTTATTGGACTTATCAGATGAACTCAGCACATGGACCTATCAGATGAACTCAGTACATGGACCTATCAGATGAACTCAGCACATGGACCTATCAGATGAACTCAGTACATGGACCTATCAGATGAACTCAGCACATGGACCTATCAGATGAACTCAGTACATGGTCCTATGAGATGAACTCAGCACATGGATGTATCAGATGAACTCAGTACATGGTCCTATGAGATGAACTCAGCACATGGACTTATCAGATGAACTCAGCACATGGACCTATCAGATGAACTCAGCACATGGACCTATCAGATGAACTCAGTACATGGATGTATCAGATGAACTCAGCACATGGACCTATCAGATGAACTCAGTACATGGATGTATCAGATGAACTCAGCACATGGACCTATCAGATGAACTCAGCACATGGACCTATCAGATGAACTCAGTACATGGACCTATCAGATGAACTCAGTACATGGATGTATCAGATGAACTCAGCACATGGACTTATCAGATGAACTCAGCACATGGACCTATCAGATGAACTCAGCACATGGACCTATCAGATGAACTCAGTACATGGACCTATCAGATAAACTCAGCACATGGACCTATCAGATGAACTCAGTACATGGATGTATCAGATGAACTCAGTACATGGATGCATCAGATAAACTTAGCAGGCTTATTGACTCAGTGATGTGACGATCCTAGACCATCCCATGTGGCTAATAAATGTATAGCTAAATGTATAGCTGTATAGCTAATCCCTTCCTCCATTACCTTTTTTTTTATCTGTGGCCAGTCATACTGGACTGTAATCAAGCTCATTGCCAGTATGTCCATCGAGGTCCATCATGACCAGGTGTACATGATCACTTATCACAGCCTTTCTCTCATTATCTACACATTGTAAACTATGACTGCAATAATCATCATGCTAAGCATTAGGTAGACTTGCACTTGTGGGTAGTGTGTACGTGGAGCAATCTCACAGCAGATGGAGGTACAGAAAGAAAATCAGAACTAGTTGCTAATTATTCCGGAGGGCAATTTGCATTTTCTTTCCATTATTTGGTTGGTAATTTCAGTCTAGCAGTATGCACACACACAAAGTTAGGCCCACCGGTGTTTTGTTTGTCAGACCCACTCACAAATCACCCTCTTTACCAGCCTGGCTTACCACCAGAAACTCATCTGGGACCCTAAGCAATATGGCACAGAATTAACCCATTAGAATGTTTTGGACCAATTAACAGTGGTCCAAAGCATTCCCGACAAGTTTTCCTCTTGCATGAAGAGCACTAATCTGTCTAAATAAATCTGTCTAATAAAGCCTAGCTAGTATTAATTTATTCCAACGGCAGGATATTAGTATGCAAATGGCCTCCTTACGGCACAGGAGAGGTCTGTTGTGTGCTAATTATTCTCGTCCTCATGCAAATTGGATATCAAGACGACCCCATTAACTCAAAGCTTGAGGTCAGTAGGGACGTTTCCAGTGTTAAAGGGTGATCCTACAAGCCATCCAAAAAATCATTACCATACTATAGTCTCTTCTTAACCATGCCAATATGTCTCTAAACACTCACAGCCTCGCTCTCTCTACCTTTCTCATCTCTCTATTTATATATGTTTAACTATATTGTTGAGTATGTTGTAAAGAGCTAGTGAACCTCTTTCCCTGAATGCAATGAATGTTACAAAGTTGTGTTTATACCATTAATAGTATAATGACGTCTTCAGCCATATGAAACAGAATGAAAGAAAGGGTAAAGGAGAAGATCTCCGACATTAAATTTTTTTTCAATTTCAAGTTGAGGAGATATTTTTTGAGAAGATACGGGAAGTGTCTCAACTAGTACAATGGTAATAAAGTATCTCCACATTCTTAGATATTGACTGTAACGGCACCCCCAGGCATAAAAAGGTTAAACCGCTGTTTAGAAGATCTTCCCCTTCCAGAGATGCAGGCACAGCTACTGCAGAACACCAAACTCCCGAACTGCATGTAAGGGAATGCTTCAAACTCCCGAACTGCATACAAAATAGCACTCCAAACTCCCGAACTGGAACCTCACGAATAGCTGCTAGCAGACGAACAGGAAAAGCACCCAAGCGGCTTACACTCCTGGAAATCAGTCTCTAACAGCATTCAGTAAATCCCCCCAAGAACGAGACAAGGCTCCGTTTTGAGGGTCAAGCAGGAACAGACAGAGCTGTGGGTTTATTGTTCTTATGTACACATTAGTACCACCCACAGGGTTTTGGAACACAACCAATAAACACATACAATACACTCAGACACTCCCACACAAAATCCTCCCCTCTGCCTGTGATACAATTACCTTACACAATGGGTAAAGAAATAAAATTTTTCCACATTATTCATAACTTGAAAAGTATGCATCACATTCACATATAACTTACATTTTCAGAATCAGCATACTCCAAATACAAACATATGTCAAAATCATCCAAATTGGTCCAGTGGTTCAAAAGATAGATCGTAGTCCTTTGTGACCAAATGAAGCATGGCTTTTCTGCCCAAAACCAGTTCCACAGAGTCTTCTATCCTGGAGATAATTGGGAAGTAATCCAATTATCTCCAAGGACAGAGGCCAAACTCCATTGAACACATGGCGGCAAAAGACAATAAAACACATAAAAACATATAACTGTGCAGCCATTGCACAAAACAGGTACATTCAACATATCCCCAGATAGCTCAGATCTGCGCGCACATTATTACTGAATGGCGCTCAGAGCACACACATACAGTTCAATTGCCATGGAGCCAAAGTCATTCCCATAGTCTTTCATTATACGAATGGGCTCCATGGCATAGCTATCTGGGGTATCACCGCTCAAAAAGGGCCAGCACCGAATGACCCGGCTTTCGTGTCTCCACAGGGGAAAATCAAGCGTTTTAACATGGGGCCATAGTCTAAAGGCAGCAGGCGGGCAACCAGGCTCCTCCAATGCACAGTGGCGAGATTGGTCTCGTCACATTGACATGCATGGTTATAGGGTGGTGATATGGCATCAAAGCAAAGCCAAAGACAAGGAAAGCTGAGTGAGGACATAGGACAAAGATGATTTCTGGAACTTTCAGGTCTTCCCAGCCGGTTCCAGACAATGAATACCATCTGTACACTGAACACTTTCTTTGTTTCAATGTATTCCAGCTGGCCTGCTTCTAATATCACTTTTCTTTCTTTTCCTGAACCTGGTACTATTTAATGGACATGGTCCATGAACTGCACCATATGTGGTGGACATTCGACATCCTTAACACCCTGATGCCCTCATTATTCTAGCTACTAGGACAAAGCCTCCACTGACACAGTAAACCTGACCCAGTAAACCGCTCTTCTATAAGGTGACTATCTGGGTATGCCACTTTTATGTATACCACCATATCTGAGGTCTGTTTAAAACCTTCTCCCACGGGTGAGGAGGACAAATAACATATAGTAATATTATGTCAAAGGCACTTTACTCTCATGAAAAACGTCTTTGCTTTTCATCTCTCCTGAAAGAGACTGTGCCCCGGTAAGATGACTGTTGGCGGAATAATGCAATATTCTACAAGGAATCTCCATCATATCTCACCCGTATCCGTATCCGATGTCTCTCTGCGCTTGTCCCACGCATTTTCACAGGATTTATCATTTCAATTAGAGAACTAGAAACAAAGCAAAATGACGGTTCAAAGCACGGGGCTATTTTTATGCATTCAAGAGGATTTTATTTTGTTTTGTTTTTTTACTGTGCAGAACTAATGTTTCATTGGAAACATTTAAAATGTGCACTTTTTTGACAGCATTTCTTCTAGAACTATCTATAAATAATTGATCGTCCGCTGTGTGGTTACGCTAATTTTACTTTCCCACGGGGCATCTTCCGCTTGTTCCAGAGGATTATGAGAAAGACGTAGAAGAACCCAAAATGGCGCTTGCTACGACATTTTCTTTTAAACATTCTGATCATTTTATACATTATCGTGATACCGTTTCTCCACAATCATCAGAAGAGTTTTTAGTAAAATTAAATAAAAACATTTTTACTACTTCTGAATATTACCTCGTTAGTCGAATGTTGGTCTCTCTGCTAAATCGTTCCATAGCTCATTGATTTCACACTGATTACCATGGGACATAGCAGGTAATCTCAGAGGAGTCTCACGATACAAGCAGACTCAATTCCTGCTGCACTTGGGTAGTTTGAACATGTTCAATATCGAAGAAAGCTGCCAACAAAGAGAAATTCAATTAAATATGCTTCAACTTTATTGCATTTTCTTAAAAGTATTGCAGTGGGTCAGTCAAAACAGAGGGGGTAAAACACTTTATGTATTTCGGGCTATAACACCCTTGGTCAAAGGTCATAAGTCGTGCGAACGTACCATCAATGTAACATTTTCCTATGTAACTATATTTGTGATGCATTTTTTGTTTTATATTTAAGAATTTACCATGCGACACAAATTCTCTTATCTCTGTGTTCTTCCTACTTCGATGATAACCGTTTCTCTCCTTGGTGATTGATTTGGTAAATGATTTTTGTTCATTTTTTTTTTACTTATTCCCTTCTCCCCTTTTGCTTGAGGGGGTCCTCAGCTTGGGAAGAGAGCCAGGCCGCCTGGTTTCTTTGCACTGAAAGATGTTTGATAAGCGATTCAATTTCCCCGGGAGTTAACAACCGTGTTTAAGTGACTGATCGTCGACTCACACTGGCAGCCTGCAAGATCCTACCCAATTTATACTGACCCAGAGGCAAAGACGCATCAGTTATATATGGGGAGCAGGAATACTCCTTTCACAGACTATCCCCAATTCCCTCGGGACTGGCCATATAAGCTGAAAATTCTATATTTCTTCATCTGACTGTAAAGATGGTAATAATGCAATGCAGCCATTATGATCTATAATAACATATGATACATTAAACTGATATTGGCAGGAGAAAAAGGATGGCATTTAGCAGATGGGTGAATCCTCTTGAATCACTATGTGGTCACCAATGAATGGTTGGCACACAGACTATATGAGAATAGATGTGTTACTCTTAACATCGGCACAGTCATGGTTTTTCTCCTAGTCCCAGGGATTTCACTTAAATGTCAGAGTAAAATTGTTATAAGGAAATTGTATAATATCATGTTTGGGGCAGATACTCCTTGTCTTAGGGAACACGAGAACTTTGAGTATTGAGGTCAGTAGAAATACTTTGAGAGTCTTTGGGGGAATAAGAAGACTGCCAGGCTAATCTAGAGAAATGTCTGATTGTCAGGGTCTTGGGGGCACTGGGAAGTTTTTCATGGTCTCATAGTCTCCTGATGCCTCCTCTAAATTGTACAATTAATATTTAATAATCCAGCAGGTGGTTTAAGGTACGGTATTGGACAAACCTCTGTTTTAAAACAGATCCCTTGATAATAGTTTTGTTTTTTTGTTTTTTACAATTCAGTGGGGACTGGTGTCAGAGACATTTTTTGTTTACCACATCGATCTGTAGTCTTAAAGCAAAATATCAAAATTAACCTCACCTACCTACCTACCTAAAACTGAGAGGTCATCTAAAGAAAAGCATGTGGTCTCGGGAAATAATGATTATAATAATACACATGAGCATTTATACGGCACCAACTGGACAAGTGCACCAGTGAAATTTTCATTTCATACTAAATAAAAATGTAATTCGTCAATCCTGAAATATGTCTGCAAACCATTTGTTTTCTAAAGAAATTTGTTTTAAAAAAAATTAGTTTTTGTCCATTAGGACGAAAACAGCACTGCGCATGCGCAAGAAAAAAGCAAGGAGGGAGCCGGCAGCGCTACTAGCTCCCTCTTTGTAATAAATAACTGTTCCTACCTCCACCCCCTCCCAACTGCATTAAAACCTGTGGGAGTCACTATGACCCCATATTAATAAAAGGGAGGTTAAATCCTCCTGCATGCTGTGAGTAGGGGCAGGTCACCTAAACAAATGTAAAAGTACTTGTGACTGGGCAGCCATTGCAGCCATTGCTGCCCAGTCACTATTGCAATAAGGGGGGGACCTGGCACAGGTTAAATCATAAACAGCCTGCTCGCAGTCATTTAAAACTGCATATACAAATCAGTATTTTCTATAGAAGTAATGGAGAGCTACAGTAGTAAGAGTACATGTAACCAAAAATTATAGTAAAAACTATAACAATGTTGCAATATGAAAAAGTAGCTATTTATATCTAAATTGCTACTTTTTACACATACTCTTACCATACCCTTTACACTTCTATATGAGATACATTTATATCCAGTTTAAAATGACAGCGAGCAGCCAGTGACTGATCGCTGTTATACAACTAAATATAAATCAGCATCGGGGTCACTATGACCACCATATTAATTAAATCCTCTTGCATGTCCCTACTCGCGGCATGCTGCGAGTAGGGGCATGTCGCTTAAACAACAACACTAGTGCAATAAGGCGGGACCTGGCCCTCATGGTGGGGAAGCTAGTAGCGCTGCTGGCTCCCTCCTTGCTTTTTGCACTGTTATTTCTCTGTGCTGTGGGGGTTAATTCCCCTGCAGCACGGAGTCTATTAAACAAACGAAACAAAAAGGTAATGCATTCGGCATTTACCCTTTCGTTTATATTTAATTTGTAGGGCTTTCGTTTACGTTTCAGTAGACGAATACGAAAAAAAACTGAATTTTTGGGACGAAATCGTATTTGTACGAAAACAAATGCACAGGTCTAGCACCAACGTATTATGAGATAAAGCCTAAAATAATGACAAATAAACTGAAATACTTGAAACAGATATTCCAGGAGAAATACTAAAAATATTGTTCTTGCACTGCAGCGTTATGAATTCATTGACCAGGTACAAAATGGACAAAATACTAAACATTGATCAATTACTAAGAAAACAAGTAAAATATTACGCCAAACTGCTCCCATTTTAGACCAATTTTATAACTATAAAGAGAGATGACAGACAGACAGACAGATAATGGATAGATAGAAGAGAGAGAGTGACAGACAGAGCAATAGATACATAGATAGATAGACAGACAGATAAATGGATGGATGGATATATAGATAGAATCCAGTACTCTGTTTGCCCCTGTTCTATATATAAATGTCTTACTGTGTTTGTTTACAGTGTGTCGGAGGGATGTGCTGTGAGTGTGTGAAGTGTGTACACTCTGCGATAGGTGCTGTGTCACCTCTATTTTTGCTTCACACATGAATGAAGGATTCATCACAGATGTTAATACACTCTGTCAGATTTTCATGTAATCCCAGCAAAAAAAATATTGCAGTTTCTTTACTCCAGTCATCGAGATCCTCCCAACACCTGTAAAATTTGATTTATTTTGTTGTAGTTTATTGTGGCAGCGCCTTCTAATTTTATAAAAAGGGAGAAGAGACATTAAAATTTAAATTCTAGTTAAAGGAGATTTGGGGCTAAAAGTGCAGTAATTGGATTAATCATTGGTAAGACATTGGTAATTTTCGGTGTATAACATGGTATAGGGTTAAGTCGGGGATGTGCGGCTGACTTTGTGTGATGCGTGTCCCTTATTATTAATGTCACTGCTACTCAGGAAGGGTTCCCAGAGTGACATTGAATTACTCAATGCATACAGTGAATATATGCCAAGCAACGACCGGTCTTTGGGAATCGATCACCTTTCCCACACAGTAATATCATGGAGGATTTAGAGCAATTAGTAACAACCCAAGAAAGGGTCTCATGTCCTAATATCCATCTCACATTGCTTTCATCCCACCATGGGGCCCACTGTGATCAGACAAGGGAAAAAAGTGATTTATTGTGCAGTGAGGGACTGATTGTTCTAAACAAGGACACTTGGGAGGTATGTAGACCGCTCACAGCTCCTGTTGATACATGTAGCTGTGCATTCATTCTCGTCTCTCCCCAGAGCCTGACATTTTCCAGCCTCTGTACATGATAAAAATCCTCCTCACTTGGCCGTGACTCTTATCCCAAGCCTCGGTGACATTATTAGATTTATGTATTTGTTCTAAAGTGTTAAGAATGGGATATGTTACCCTCAGCTCTTCTACTCGGGCGCCATAAACCATTAACACTTAGCTAAGCACCGAAGAGGCATGCGTGCTAAAAACGAATGTGGAATGGATCCAGTCGCAGGTTTAGGAGATGTTTATGGTCAGCCTGCTACGCTCTGAGCCAGAAACAAACTGTTAAAGCCTGTATAAAAAAATAACAAATGGATTCTATCAAACTGATATCCTTGTCAATAAATAAGGTAGAATGTCCTTCCAGTAATTGGAGATGATAAATATAATTTGGGTAACTGTGCACTAACCAACTATAGGTGAAATCTGCTCATATTATTATTATTATTATTATTATTATTAATATTAATATCATCACTATTATTATTAGTAGTAGTAGTAGTAATAGTATTATTGTTGATATTGATATTATTATTATTATTATTATTATTATTATTATTTTATTATTAATAATATCATCACTATTATTATTATTAGTAGTAGTAGTAGTAATAGTATTATTGTTGATATTGATATTATTATTATTATTATTATTATTATTATTATTTTATTATTAATAATATCATCACTATTATTATTATTAGTAGTAGTAGTAGTAATAGTATTATTGTTGATATTGATATTATTATTATTATTATTATTATTATTATTATTTTATTATTAATAATATCATCACTATTATTATTATTAGTAGTAGTAGTAATAGTATTATTGTTGATATTGATATTATTATTATTATTATTATTATTATTATTATTATTTTATTATTAATAATATCATCACTATTATTATTATTAGTAGTAGTAATAGTATTATTGTTGATATTGATATTATTATTATTATTATTATTATTTTATTATTAATAATATCATCACTATTATTATTATTATTAGTAGTAGTAGTAATAGTATTATTGTTGATATTGATATCATCATTATTATTATTATTATTATTATTATTATTATTATTAACACTGCCAAACACTTTTTGTTTGAAGAAGCATTAGCACAACATTTCTTTGAAACAAGGGTTGCGTTTCTTGCTCATAAACCTATAAAAACTATTTGTGTAAAGGATTATTTCCAGACAAACTGGAAAAATGTAAATGTTATAAATTTACATAATTTACTTTTATTACTTGGTAATGCAAAGCTTTCTTTATCTATATTAGAAAAATACAAATATGTAAAAGAGTAAAAGCAATCTTTCTCAATCTCTGGAATGCAAATGTTATTATCAAAGTGAATTTGGAGAGCCCATTCAATTCTCCCCCCTTCCTGACTGTAGGAATGGTATAACCCATTGAAACGTTTTGTTCTGTTTCAAAGGCATTGGGGAGATGTCATTTTATATCACATTGAAAGACATTAAATGAGTGGAATTTTCTCATGGTCAGGGCAGGATTAATATAGGGCTGATGGGAAGGATCTGAAGCTCCGGGCTCATTCCCATAAAATATACCCATTGCTATATATATATATATATATATATATATATATAGTTATTATTATTATCTTTAAATCAGTGGTCCTATTTTATATATCTATCTGTGTTCTACTCTTCACTTGCCCTTGCTTTGTGTAGAAGGAATTACATTTGGAAACTGAAGAAGGATGTAGAGGAACACACTATATGTGGACTGGCTGTCTATAGATTAGTTATGGTAAAGCTGACTTTGCACACTATGCAAATACTCTTGCTGTTTCGGTCTCTCTAACTCTGTGGCATTTCCCCTTCATTCTTCACTCACTACATCCACAGACTGAATAGCAGGAGCTTCTGGTGGCTAGTAAGAAGGAGAGGAGTGGACAGGTGAGTGCTGGGGACAGTTGCCAGAAAGCACAGAGGGAGTGCATCATTAGAGCGTTACCACGAGCTCAGGGTGCTGTCTGTATAGCACACTTGGGAGGTTAGTCAGCCTGCATGCATTCATGTCAGGCTGAACCCCCTCTTTTCTGGGCAAGTTTGCCACTGTGGGAGGTGCTGATTACATGATTAGTGTCAGTGGCCACCCTTTTACCACACCCACCTATGTCCTGCTTCACTGGACACTGCTGTTAGGGGGATTTAGATGAAAGCGAGAGATGTGTTTTCTGATAGCTATATCCTGTGCGTTTCACTCCAGCACCACCTCCACCAGATACATGCTGGGAGGTATAACTGTTTTACTGTTTTTAGTTTTTCTGTTGATAAAGTTCTCTAATTAGGCCCATAATAATTGTCGGCACCAGACCCAATGGGCTCTTAATCTGGCCCTGATCATGGCAGAGAATTCATTCTTCCACATGCTGTTAATCATTATTGGAGCACAAATGATGGTGAATGTGGCTTAATGAACTAAATTTAATTTGCAAAGTAAATGAAGGTAATTTTGTATTGTATATATATACAATATTGGGATTGAAGAGGTTAATTGTGTGTATAGCAACATACTTCCCTGTGCTGCTACATTAAGTATATTGATGGTACGTGTTAAGGGGTATTACGCAGTGCTCTCTTCTACTGTTACATGAATATTAAATAATTATCTTGTCATATATCATTGCAATTAATGCCAATGCTTTCTTACTTTTAGACAAACCAACTGCGAGGATCGAGTCTCGGCCACAAATGCCAAGGGAAGGAGACAAGCTGAGACTCCAATGTGATGCCTACGGGAACCCTGTGTGAGTAGCACTGACTATACACTGACACCCATAGTTGGGCTTATCTTAGAAGCTTCCTTGTCTGATTGTTTCCTGTAAAGACGAGAAGGGAACCACTACTTTCCCCATAGAAATAAACCGGAGCTGCGGGTTTTATAAATACCTTGACATTTAAAGATGTACACTTAGATATCTCCAGCTACGTGCTGTCTGGCTTTGTATGTGATTTATTGAATTAGCCACCAATAACCGCAGTAGCAGCAGAGCTATCATAATGCAGAATAGGATATTTATATAGTTAAACATGAATGTTAGTGACAAGGAATGTTGTGTTACAGCCTGAAGGAGCTGTGTAATAAATATAAGTAAACAAACAGGAGAGATCTATGTCACCGGATGCACAGCCCTTCTTTTCTACCTCACAAAGTAAAAGCGGACCGAACCACGGACTCCATCATCCCACCCATAAAATTCTCATTCACTATTTCTATGTAGAAATACTCAGTTCTGCAAGTCAGGCCAGTGAGAGCGGACTGGAACATGGACTCCATCATCCCACCCATAAAATATCTATTCAATATTTCTATGTAGAAATGCTCAGTTCTTCAGGTCCGGCCAGTGAGAGCAGACCGGACCATGGACTCCATCATTCCACCCATAAAATATCTATTTAATATTTCTATGTAGAAATGCTCAGTTTTGCAGATCTGGCCAGTGAGAGCCGACCAGATCATGGACTCCATCATTCCACCCATTAAATATCTATTTAATATTTCTATGTAGAAATAGTTCTGCAGGTCAAGCCAGTGATAGAGAACCAGACCTTGGACTTCATCATTCCACCCATTAATGATCTATTCAGTATTTCTATGTAGATATGATCGGTTCTGCAGGTCGGGGGTCTACTGTCCAACTGAGCAACAAGTGGGTGGAATAATTCAATTAATGTCATTTATCCTCCCCGACATGGTACAGGAAAGTTTCAATACAGTGCATTCAGACAGATTCATTTTCTCCTCCCTCAGCTGCCAGGTCTTTTTTTTTCTGATCCATAGATATGATTGCTCCAGTTCTTTCTGTTAACAATTGGTCATGTTTGTTTTTGCAGGCCGGACCAATATATTTGGGAGCGGGAAAATGGAGAGCTCCCTTCACTAGCTATGTATGATGGGAGCAGCTTGGTTTTCCCCTTTTTAAATAAGAGTGATGGTGGCACCTACATCTGCAAGGCTTCCAACATGATGGGAACGTATGTCACCCAGTACAAACTGGATGTCAATGGTAAGAGGGCGCCATACTTTGATTCCAGCCCCCCCTTTGTACAATGCAATGTTTGGATTATGTTTGCTGGATTCTACTGTATAATGGCTGTGTAAGTTTTGATGTGGCACCCAAACTCTTCATCTTTAAAGTGCTGGATGACTAGAGCTAGCTGCCGATTGGCTTATAGGTCGGGCAGGCATCTTGTCACTATTTAACAAGGCTTTCTTTCACTTTAAAATAGTTTTCACAGTAACCTAAATTAATATTATTTACGTTTAGTGACAGTTTAGGAGACATTCAGCGGAAATCCACTAATAGAGTGTTCAAACTGACCATACAAATTGGTAGACAAACACAAGAAATAGACAGTAAATTGGTGAGAAAGAGAATGCTGCGTACTTTACTTTATGGTATTAGATTTTATTGCCATCATCTGGCGTTCCACTAGCTCACAGACAGAAAGAAGGCAACGCTTTGCTGTTTCTCTCCAGCGTCAGTTGGGGTGGAAGGAATTAAAATAATAATGCAGAAGGACAGGATAAAAACTGTGTAACAACAAAACCCAGACAATTGTTTAATCCCCGGTCGCTTCCTGCTTCTTATCACAGGTACAAGGTCGGGGCCTTTTCCATTCTCCGCTGTGCTATTCCCAGTCTGTCCTTTATCTCGCTGCTTGCTTCTCTTGTTCATTCTTCTCTCCCTCCGCCTCTCGCCATTCTCTCCATCCTCGCGCTGATTTCATCAGCTCGTTCCCCTGGATTGCCCTCCCTCGGATGTGGCCTTTCCAATTCACTTTGGAGTTTGAATCTTAGAATATCCAGCATGTTTTCAGAAAAAGCATATCTTTGAAGAAAATGTGTATTTCTTCACTAAATATACCATTAAGAGCAGTCTAATATCTTTGTTATGTTCAATGTATTTTGAACTATTCCATCATTTTGGGGATCATTTGATATTTTATTTCGCTCCTCCCAGTCCTCTATGATCTGGGTATTTCAGGTTTATGTTGATTTCGTAATAAATCTGAAATAACCACCTCAGTTAAGCAAAATTCCCAGAGAGTGTCTTTAGATAAAATGTCATGTAAAGACTGTGCTACTGTTGCAGACCTTGCATTTCACCATTATTTAACCAACCAAGTACTGCAGTAATGTAGAAAGTTGCACTATATCTTCCGTTTGCTTCTATCTATGTGTTATGGCCCCATGTTCCTCTCTACATTCATGTTTAAAGTATGTCACGTGATTCTCCCTAAACTGATATCCATGGAACCACGCTCCCACTCATACATGTCCACTAGAACCATGCTCCTTCATGTCCATGTTCCCTAGAACTATGCTCCCTCTTGTCAATTTTCCCTAGAACCATGCTCCCTCTCGTCCATGTTACCTAGAACCATGCTCCCTCATATCCATGTCCACAATAATCATGCTCCTTCTTGTCCATGTTCCCTAGAACCATGGTTGCTCTTGTCCATGTTCCCTAGAACCATGCTCCTTCATGTCCATGTCCACTAGAAGCATGCTCCCTCATGTCCATGTTACCTAGAACCATGCTCCCTCATGTCCATGTCCACTAGAGCCATGCTCCCTCATGTCCATGTCCACTAGAGCCATGCTCCCTCATGTCCATATGCACTAGAACCATGCTCCCTCATGTCCATGACCACAAGAACCATGCTCCTTCTTGTCCATGTTCCCTAGAATCATGGTTCCTCTTGTCCATGTCAACAAGATATTGCTCCTTCCTGTCCATGTTCCCTAGAACCATGGTTCATCTATTCCATGTCCACTAGAACCATGCTCCCTCTTGTCCATGTCCACAAGAACTATGCTACTTCTTGTCGCCCTCATCCATATCCCTTGTAACCATACTTGTAACCTGAGAACCATATGCACCTCTGTTCATGTTAATTGCATCTCATATCATTCTCCCTCACTTGTCATCCATTTTTCCACAAAACCATATGGTCCAGATATCAGCGGATCAGTTATAGCATCTGGAGTCCCCTGGCGCCTTCTCACCATTCAGAGTTAAACGATTTTTAATGAAATGAGACCATCCCCTCTGTGCTGCTGTGAAGCATTAGCCTGACCAGGAGCTGTGATTTGCTGAGAGTGCCAGCTGACTGCTTCCAGCCTATCACAGCGCCCATTCCTGATATAAATTGGAATGGCTATAAGAAAGTGTGTAATCTTTGCCTTAGCCACACCTCCAGTGTGAGCTGAGCTATGGGTAGCCAGGGACCCTCATTTAATGTTAAACTGCTTGAAAATGATTTATTACTGAATGAAGGGACAACGCTTGAAAACTCAGGCACTATAACCACTTCAATAAGATAGAATGGTTTAAAATTAAATGGACGGACAGCGCAAAGGGACTCAAGGTACTATAACCACTTCAATGGGATGGAATGGTTATAGTACCTACAGTGTCAATTTTAATACAAAAACTGAAAAAATATTTTTTTCATTCAAGCACAACACTATTAAGTTGAATATAAATACACATTACTGTTGTAGCAGTGAATACTTGGTATAAATAATGGCGATTAGAAGAAAAAAGTGAACCATCCCCTTTAAGAAACTCTGTACAGAGTCCCTAGAGAATGCGTTAATGGTTCTTGAGAGACCCACTTATCCCTCCTCCCTCCTCTATAACTAGAAATGCAGCATTCTATTCGTAAAGCGCGTTGGTATCTTGTTAAAATGAGGGCGTCTCTAATTTCTACTGAGCCGTTTATTTCTTATGTTGCCTGGTAATTATCGTTCATTCTCATTATCTCCTTTTAAACTAATTATACCGCCATCGTTAGGCAAACAAAGCATCAAAAGATAGCATTCTGAATCCACAATCTCGCTGTACATTCATGTGTTTGCAAACAGTCTTATTGTGAGAGGTTACACCAAGATCATGAAAGAATATGTCTGCAAAGTGGAGACATTAAATGACATTATTAAAAAATAAGTTGATGATGATTGTTAATTATTAGTCATAAAGTTTTTGTTCAAAACACTTGATTTGAGAACTCTGGCTCTCCACGCACCTTGAATACAGGAAACTATATGGTGGAACTCCATGAAAGAAATCTACCATCATCTTTTAGAAAACAAATAACCGCTTCTAGTCTCTCTGTACAATATCGTCTCCCAGATCCAACGTGAAGTGGGGAGACACCTATGGGAAAAAATACAGCTGTATAAATCAAAATAAAAGTGCTCTCAAACATGATATATAGCACTTTACATAATATTAAGGATAAAACATTGCAGAATTGCTAGCAAAGATATTTTCTTTTCCTGCAATCGGTTCTCCTGCCCTCCATCACAACAACTACGCTGTATGCAGCCAAATTGCTATGATTACTCCTCTTAGGGTATAGGAATGGAGTGATAGATGTCTTATTTATTTGTCAAAGCAAATACATAAGCAATAGCATTCACTAAAAAGTGAGTCCGGGTAACAGAATTGGAAAATTACTCAAAATAGATGTTTGCCTCATTTTTTAAGTTTTCGTATTTCAACCTGTTAGACAGATACTTGTACTTTTTTTTTCAAGACACGTCTAGTGCCAAAATTCTGGAATTCTAAAAAGAAGTGTATTAATACAATTTCATGAATAATTACTAACATTCATCATTACCTAATTATTGGCTAATTTTACTTAACAGCACCTCTCCAGAACACGATCACACTTTGCTGGAATACAAAACATATTTATTGTTGTGCCACAACACGTAACATTTTGGCCGAACCATAAAACAGGTTTGATAAAGGCCTGGATATGGATGAAACATTGGCTGTTACCACTTTGAGGATTTGCTGGATCTTAAACGTTTTTGGATATTTTGCTGGCTGCTAGCCATTGCTGGTCTGGTTGGCTGTTGTTAGAGTTGGAATTCAATCCAAAAAGCTGCAGTTTGATGGCAGATATCTTATCATTTATATACAAGGAACTCACCCGGTACTGAACAGTTCTCTACCATGTGCATATCTATGGGTGGCCAGTACTGGTATAGACAAATGCCATATGGTGGGGGAAGACATGGACCTGTAAGGCAGACTGATGTTTTACTGAAAGCAACAAGTCACAAACCTACTGATTACTGAATAATAAACGTTAAAACAGAATATATATCACCTTTATCACATCAACAATTGTTGACAGTTGCCATTATATGAAACCTATTTGTAGGCCATCCTTGGAGGCACGTTCATCTTCATATAACATGGAAAACCTTGATTTACATGAGTCAGTGAAATTACAATTTCTAGGGGGATGAATAGAGCTAGCTTCCAGCTGAATAATGGGATTGTCTGAGCTTTCTATTCTGTGAGATTGTTACTTAAATTGTGGTTTTGTGTCAATGTAATATCTTCCCTCCAATATAATGGAAGCGTTGAATGTAAAAGAATGGTATGTACAATGCAAAAGTGTTTATTTTTCACATCACCGTACAAGAAGCAGAATGGAAATGAAAGACTTTAGCTGATTGCGTCACGTGTTACGTTGCTTGAAATATATATATTTTTTAAACCTCTTAATATTTTTTTTGTGCAAAATCTCTTATAGAGCACACTACGCCAAGTTCCTTCCACATACTATGGAAGACAAATGCGTTATAAAAGCACATTGCCAATACGTCACCTGTGACAAAACGTCATATGTGACAAAACGTTACCTGTGACAAAACATTAGCTGTGACAAATTGTTAGCTCTGACAAAATGTCATCTGTGACAAAATGTTAGCTGTAACAAAACGTTAGCTGTGAAAATTCATTAGCTGTGACAAAACGTTAGCTGTGACAAATCTTTAGCTGTGACAATGCATTGGCTGTGGCAGACTTAGCAGGACTAAGCACAAGTGATGTTCTATCTACGAAACGTAAGAAGCAGGACAGGGAAGTAAACAGAGCAGGGCAGGCCCGGACTGGCCATCGGCAACACCTCGGTGGCCATGGGCCGAGGCCGGCATGGGAGGTCCCAGGATCTCTCCTGCCGGTCTTTGCAGGGCCGGCACTATCTGAACGCCGGCCCTGCAGTAGTCTACAGCGGGCCGGTGGGGAGATCCGAGATCTCCCTCACCGGCCCACATGCAGGATAGTGCAGCCGCCGGGGGAGAGAGGGAGGGAGCCAGCCTGCCAGCAGAGGAACCCGGCGGAGCTTTAACTTACAGCTCTGCCGGGTTCCTCTCGCGAGATTCGGAGCGTTGCCATGGCAACCCTACGGGTCTCGCGAGAGTGAACTCTAGCCCAACAGGCTGGAGTTCACTCACCACTAGGACCACCAGGGATGGATGGCAGCCCCAGCAGCAGGATCCCCCCTCCCAGGCTAAAGGTAAGCAGGGAGGGGGGAAATAATCACTTAGGGCACAGCAGCCTCACAGACACCCCTAACACTCACTCACACACACTGCACCCCTGACACTCACAGCACCCTCGCACACACACACACACACACTGCACCCCTGACACTTACAGCACCCTCACTCACAACACACACACCCCACACACTCACAGCACACACACACTGCACCCCTAACACTTACAGCACCCTCACACACACACACACTGCACCCCTAACACTTACATCACCCTCACTCACACACTCACATAAACTGCACCCCTGACACTCACAGCACCCTCACTCACACACTAAAACACACTGCACCCCTGACACTCACAGCACACACACACACACAGCACCCTCACTTACACACACACAATGCACCCCTGACACTCCCAGCACACACACACTGCACCCCTAACACTTACAGCACCCACCCACACACACACACACACACACACTGCACCCCTGACACGCACAGCACACACTCACTGCACCCCTGACATGCACAGCACACACACACTGCACCCCTAACACTTACAGCACCCACACACACACTGCACCCCTGACACACACAGCTTCCTCACATGCACATAGCACCCTCACGCAAACACAGCACCCAATCACACACAGCACACACACACAGCACCCTTACCCACATAGCACCCTCACGCAAACACAGCACCCATCACTCACACACTACACACCTCACACACACTGCACCCCTCTCGCACACACACTACACCCCTTACACACACACACACAGCACCCTAACACACACTGCACAATATGCTTTCCTAGCATTTTTGTCTCCTGGTATTCCAACTATGGAGACACCAGAGACAAATTTCAAGCAAACACAGTGCACGCATGTTATTGAATTTGCTTGCATTGTGCAGAACAAATACAGGGTCTTTTTCTCATACCAGAACTCTTCAGCAGAGCTCTGCGCATGGTCTACCCTGGAAGAGCATTGAACCAACATGCTCACTTTGTGATGGGACGTGCTTGTCATTGGTGATGACAAAACACACCCTATCTGGCCCCGCCCCCTTTGTAGTGGGCCGCTGAAATTAAAAAAAGCCCGGGATGAATTTTCTTCCCAGTCCGGCCCTGGAGCAGGGGACTCACCGTGCACAATATCCTTCAAATTAATGCAAAGTTTCACATTTGTTGTTGTTTTTTTCCATGAGAGACACTCTAGGTACCAATACAACTTGTATTCATCTCATCCTGTACCATAATCCTTCCTCCTTAGCCACACCCCCTGACTTCATAAAAGGACTTCCTTATCAATATATGCACACAGTCTCAGCCACTGACAGCACTGAGCGGCTTTTAATTCACAACCTTAAAGAGACAGGGGGGGGGAAACTATAGTGTAGATATACAGGAGCTAGAAACCTAGTATATAATAAATAAAATGCATGAAATCCTACCTCAAACACTCCACTCAAATCCTTAATTTATTATCTGATTTAATTTGGAAGCGGCCTATGTTACCTCGCTAAATACTATTCATTGAACATTTACAAGGATGTGAGGCCATCCAATATTCTCTTGCAATTTACTCAGAACTAAAGAATGATCAAATTGATTTTCTGATTCAATGTATAGCTTTTATTTTGAACCATAACTATTCTTGGTCTGACGGTCAATTTTACCTCCAGCTAGAGGGTACAACCATGGGAACACATTTTGCACCAAGTTACACAAATCTATTCATGGGCAAGTGGTAAGAATAATACATCTGGGACCAGTGCCCATTTGGCGCAAAACTGTTCCTATGGCGAAGATACATCGACAACTGTTTTTTTATTTGGCAAGGTGATATGGAATCATTGGAAGAATTCAAAATCTACGTCAATCACAACCCTTACAATTTGAAATTCACCTTTTCACATTCAAAAAGCCAAATTGAATTTTTGGATCTGGGTAATTATATTAAAGAAGGAAAGCTACAAACCAAAACTTTCAAGAAGAGTTTTATTTCCCTTAACAGCCACCACAAACAGACGTGGCTAAAGAATATCCCAATTCGCAACTAGATATCTGTCAGGAACAAATGGAAGAAATGAAACAAAGGTTTGTCAAAAAAGAATATCCATCAACATTTCTGGAAGAAGCAATGAAAAAAGCACTAACTAACTCTATGCAATAAAATCCAGTCCCCCAGAATACATAACAAAGCTCCAGCTTTTATCACTAAATTTGACGATCAGTCACATATTATACAGAATATACTAAAAAAAAATTGGGGGATCCTTAAAAGCGATCCTATTCTCTCACAAGTTTTAGAAGACAAACCTGAGGTCATATTCTCAAGGGCTCCGAATTTAAAACTAATGTTAGCACCCAGTATAAAACCTACCAGTCACACCACTAATAAGGAGTCAATCAAAGGTTTCTCAAGGTGCAAAAAATGTATCGGGTGTAAAAATAACCCCTCCCTAGAACCAAAAAGCACCATAACTGATAACATTGATATAAGCATTCTCTTCTGTTTAAATACATGTGCAATTATTTTTTGCATCCATTTGATTTTAAACTGCAACTTTAAAACTACCATAACATTGAATTTCTGCAATGTTTCTTACATTTCTATGTCTGTACACTGAATGCCAACCTTTTTTGATTACATGCATTTTTTTCGTTGTACTTTCTCTGTGTATATTCTATTATAAGATGCTGAAGATAATTGTGGCATTTGTGAAATACGTGATTTCACGCTGTTCAAGATATCCCATCTTATACTGCTCGAGATATTGATGCATCACATTGTTAAACATGCGCTTATTAAGAAATGTTTCAACAGATCATGTTTTTAAAAGTATTTTATTATTTTGCGTTACAAATCGGCAATTTAGGACATTCATATATATACGCCTCCTATTGCTATACAGCTCATACAGTCTCTGATGAAGTAGGGCAGAATCGCGTAAACCTACGAAATGCGTAAGACAATAATTGAGCTAAAAAAGAAAGAGAGTGATAGGCGCTCACTATAGTGATCAGGCAGCAGTATACAAAACAAAGATTCCCCAATCTTGTGAGTGAGTAGTAGAGAGAACAGAAAGCGTATACCGCGCCTAGTGATATTTATGTACAAGAAAATACATACATATATCCTTGAATATTCCGATCGTTTATAACCTCAAAAAGATTAAAATACAGAATAATAGTGCAATACAGTAAATTAAATATTTGGAATAGAATATTAAAATGTGAGCAATTATAACTGTGTGCAATCCACTCACATTTGGATGAGCTATAACAGAGCTCTACTGTAAAGCGCCTGGACGGTACAATCCCCGTCTAAGGATTCGTAGTAATTGCCACGGATGTTCTCAAGGTGCAGTGTGCATAATAGACATAAAAAGAGATAGCAGCAATATGGTGAAGTAAGTACTGATGGTGTATTCAATAATAAAAGTAATGTACTTACAATTTCCAGAGCATATAACTTGCTCTAGTATGAACAGCCTAGGTGGTATAATCCCCACCAAGGATATGCAGGATCCAGGAAGTAAAGAAATAATATATATAAAAAAGTAACTTTAACAAAGTATACTTTAATATAATAAAATAAAACAATATTGGATAAAAAATATATGTATAAAAGTCCCACTTTACGCGTTTCGCCTAAACAGGCTTCTTCAGAAGTGTGGTGAAAAGTCCAAAAGTCCGTTTTTATATCCTGGTTGATGAGATGATAGTTTCCTGCTGAGTTACTTCCTGATTCTGAGCTCCGGTTGACACGCACGCGTCATACCGGAAGTGACGCGATACGCGCGTCACACCGGAAATGGCGTGCCGCTCGCACCAAACTGAAATACATTTGCGGCACAGAGAATAAAAAGAATAACAATGTTATAGCGCATTTGGGACGCGCGCATCTCCAATATATGGAGTGCGTAGCGTTCCGAGCGCTGCTCACTCTGCCTGGCTCACAGAGTGAAAAGTGGGCATGTGACATCATATAGATAGCCCGGCGGCCATCTTTAAGATGGGCAGTCACAAACATAAAGTAAATCCTTAGGTGCAGTCTATATGCAGGAAAGGGAAGGGATTTCTAAAAAGGATATACTTAATCATAGAGATAATACTCATAGAAATTGATACCATTAAAAAAGAAAAAAGGTGTTCATACAGTTATAGCACATAAGAGGTCTATAATATAAATGTAAATCTCAAGCATCAAAAAATTAATTAAAATGATACTGACATAAGATCAATTAAAACAAATGTATGTATATAAGACATATCCAATATATCAAATATGTTAGAGATATACAATATGCTAAACATAATTATAAGCATAAATACAGTGTATAAAAAACATAAAAGGAAACATATAAATAACATAAAAAAGGCATGCCATTCTTATAACTTGAGTCCTGTTATAAAAAAGAAGATACTACGAACGAAATGAGCTAAGGGGGAGCAGAAAAAAAAAAAGAAAAAAAAAAAAGTTATAAAAAATTGTATAAATCAAATTCTGCATTTAACCCCTTAGGGTGCAGGGTATCTAACTGGTATACCCACTGCATTTCAGTTTGACCGATCTTTTTTATAACATCTCCTCCTCTCCAGTGATTTTTAACTATTTTAATCCCAATAAATGTGAGCTGTTTAGGGTCATTATTATGCATGCAGAAATGTGATGGACTTTTCACCACACTTCTGAAGAAGCCTGTTTAGGCGAAACGCGTAAAGTGGGACTTTTATACATATATTTTTTATCCAATATTGTTTTATTTTATTATATTAAAGTATACTTTGTTAAAGTTACTTTTTTATATATATTATTTCTTTACTTCCTGGATCCTGCATATCCTCGGTGGGGATTATACCACCTAGGCTGTTCATACTAGAGCAAGTTATATGCTCTGGAAATTGTAAGTACATTACTTTTATTATTGAATACACCATCAGTACTTACTTCACCATATTGCTGCTATCTCTTTTTATGTCTATTATGCACACTGCACCTTGAGAACATCCGTGGCAATTACTACGAATCCTTAGACGGGGATTGTACCGTCCAGGCGCTTTACAGTAGAGCTCTGTTATAGCTCATCCAAATGTGAGTGGATTGCACACAGTTATAATTGCTCACATTTTAATATTCTATTCCAAATATTTAATTTACTGTATTGCACTATTATTCTGTATTTTAATCTTTTTGAGGTTATAAACGATCGGAATATTCAAGGATATATGTATGTATTTTCTTGTACATAAATATCACTAGGCGCGGTATACGCTTTCTGTTCTCTCTAATAATTGAGCTAGTTTAGCCACTATCGGTAAGGATCCTCTTGCAAGTACTCCTGTTGCTGCTGACCCCGGACCTACTTGGAATATCACCCCGTGAGACCAGAATGAACACCTCGATGTGAGGTTTGAGGTGGAACGCACTGTGACACTCATGCCGTCCTCACCGGCAGTCAGGATACAGAGCATACCTCTACTCCGACAATCCCCGTCCATCAGGGTCTGGACTTAAGGCTACTTTGCTCTATGCATTACCTATACACTGGCTATTTAACGCCACTTTGATTTTTATTCTTATTTTTACACTTTACAATATTGGGAGGATTCCTAATAAATACACCATTTGGATTTATATTGTTAAGCTGTTATTTTTTACAAGCACACTCTTCAGACTTCATATGCTATTTAGCAATCAGTTCCATATACTGACTTGCTTTGCTCTATGACGGATTATACCACATCGTTTATATTTGATATAACGGTATATTATTTGTCATTGGTACCACCAGCCCCGTGTTGTTTTCGCAAGCAGGGTTAGGGATACTATATATTGGACTTGCTGAACATATATTTGATATTTTTATTATTTGTATTTGCATCTTGTTATTTTCCTATGACATATATTTGCATTTGATTTATTATATATTAGGTGTCTAGCTCCTGGATATTTACACTATCGTTTATAGTGGTTTTCCTCTGTTTCTCTACGGTTTAGTGATTGCTTTTTGCAGTTTTAGAGCTATTTATCTTTACTTGTCTTATTCCTGGATATTCTTTTTAATACCAGACTATTTGTATTTTATATTTAATTCACAACCTGTCTGCAATCTGTGAGAGAAACTACAGTGATATCCTTATTATATGTCTCCCCGGGTGTCCTCTCCATCTAATGCAGGTTGTTTTGTAGTTGTGATCACTCAGTGCTCTCAGTGGCTGAGCTGTGTACATACATTGATAAGGAAGTCTTTTTCTGGAGTGAGGGGGCGTGGCTAAAGAGGCCGGCTAATAATGCATTTTAATCATCACCCAAAGTTCCATAGGAAAGCATTATACAATGTTTTCATGTGGTGGAAGTCCTAATGCGAGCGCAGTGCTCACCATGCATGCACACTAGGATCTCCCACACGAGCTGTTAGCGGCAGGGTAGGAGCATAGGGGGAGCCTGAAGAAGCGCCAAGGGACATCCAAAATGGAATCAGGAAAGTTACAGAAGGTTTTTTAACCCCTTCTGCACTATGGAGGTGGGGAGCTGCAATTGAGGGGGCACTATAGGGAGCTATAGTGCCAGGAAAACGACTTTGTGAGGCCAAAACCCATCAAATGAATTAAAGTTGTATTAGAATGCCCATTTAGCTATATAGGAGTTAAAGGGAGGGTTATATGGAGTAATATAAGGTGTTGTAGGGGGCTATAGGTAGTAATAGGAGGAGTTATAGGGAGAGCTATATGGAGCAATAGGAGGAGTTATAGGGAGGGTTATATGGACTAATAGGAGGAGTTATAGGAAGGGTTATATGGAGTAATAGGAGGAGTTATAGGGAGAGCTATATGGATCAATAGGAGGAGTTATAGGGAGGGTTATATGGAGTAATAGGAGGAGTTATAGGGAGAGCTATATGGAGCAATAGGAGGAGTTATAGGGAGGGTTATATGGATTAATAGGAGGAGTTATAGGGAGAGCTATATGGAGCAATAGGAGGAGTTATAGGGAGGGTTATATGGACTAATAGGAGGAGTTATAGGAAGGGTTATATGGAGTAATAGGAGGAGTTATAGGGAGAGCTATATGGATCAATAGGAGGAGTTATAGGGAGGGTTATATGGACTAATAGGAGGAGTTATAGGGAGAGCTATATGGAGCAATAGGAGGAGTTATAGGGAGGGTTATATGGACTAATAGGAGGAGTTATAGGGAGGGTTATATGGAGTAATAGGAGGAGTTATAGGGAGGTTATATGGAGTAATAGGAGGAGTTCTAGGGAGGGTTATATGGACTAATAGGAGGAGTTATAGGGAGGGTTATATGGAGTAATAGGAGGAGTTATAGGGAGGGTTATATGGAGTAATAGGAGGAGTTATAGGGATAGTTATATGGAGTAATAGGAGGAGTTCTAGGGACGGTTATATGGAGTAATAGGAGGTGTTCTAGGGAGGGTTATATGGAGTAATAGGAGGAGTTATAGGGAGGGTTATATGAAGTAATAGGAGGGTTATATGGAGTGATAGTGGGAGTTATAAAGAAGGGTTAACACAGTTGACTTTTGCTAATTTTAAAGTATGCCTTTGGATATAGATTTTGTTTTCACCCAATCCAGTATACAAGCTGAACCAGACACTATAATGTCTGAACCGACTGAATAAATGAAATGTACTATTAATGCATATCTAACTAACATTTGATACTCACTACACATCTCATCACATTTATTCTTTTGGGGGAAAATATCTAAGTACTGGGGGTCACAAACACTGTGTTAAGTCACACATACTTTTTTTAAGACTCACGTACAAGCCTCTTAATTTCACGCCTATAGTTCAAGCTAATAATTTGTGTATCAAAGCAACCCTGTTATGTTTTGGCTTGATAAAGGAAGCCATTTGGGTTATCAAATAAAAACAAAAATCCCATTAGATCAGGCCCAGTTCGCTCCATCCTATCTCAGTGAGTCTCCTAATTAGAACCAAGGCAGAGATCATCATACGACCTAATCAATTTCCCCCGGCTCAGCTTCCCGTCGCACTGCTAATCAAGAGAACAAAACCTCTTTTCTTTGAATACGTTTGTGTATTAAACGGCAAGAAGTTGGCATCGATTAATTGCGCTTCCCTCCGAGTGCTTTCAGAATTTAATTTGTCCAACAATTGTTTAATTTAAAGAGTTATTTATGCCCCCCTCCAGAAAATCAATGATAAAAATAAGGGGAGGGTGACACCGGGAAATGGCTTTTTAATGGGAAAGGATGGCGTGAGTTATTACATTTATAGCAAATTCAGTTTAACCCCCTCTGCTGCCGTGTGGGCCAAAAGTCTAAACGTATCAGTCATTTTCACACTTTGCTTCTCGCGGTGAGCAAAAACGCTGATTTAAGATCAATCATATGCTAATGCTGGGTTTGTATAATAAGCCGGCGTGCTGTATTGCTCAATGCTGTCAGCGGTGTATAATAGCAGCTATGAATAGACAGCTTCGCTGGGAAGAATAAAGATGTTAGATTTTTGTATGGCAGCCATTAGCTCGGTTCCAACCTGTGTCCCTGCCCCCACCGATCACAAAATCTAACAGTTTGCATGTACCACACATCTATTCGTGTCTAGATTATTGGTGGCTGATAAATATTTGTAGAATTCAGGTGCTAGTCATAGAACGTTATTGAATCATATTAATTACTTTTAAACGATCTATAGAAGATGTATATAAAAAGAGTCAAAAGGAAGAAGAAAAATAAGATGATTTTTTAATAGAGCCATTTTTCTTTCTAAATGAGCCTAAGATAAGTTTGCATCAAATGTCATTTAATTACCTGCAAAAATACCTAATTCTTGATATCACCCTCTTTAATCAGCAAAAGTGTGATTTCTGTTAAAAATCTCCCAATAACGGCCACGATTTAATATTGTTGGATAAGATCTTCAAATGTTTTAGTGTTTTTTCGGATAAACTTTTCAAAGTTTTTTCTTTTTCAAAATATCAAAAATATGTTAAAAAAAATATATATATGTATGAAAAATATCAACATTTTGAAATATTTTTCAAAATATTAAATAATTGTCAAAGTTTATCTAAAAAGTGCTCGTTGTGCTCAATGGAAATCAACTTAGAACATATATATATATACAGAACACATAAGAGTTCTTCTTAATTATGTGTGCGCTGCTAGTTTTGGGCACTTTTTATGATTTCCCCCCAAAACATATTAGTAGTAGCAGTAATGAATTAAATTATTTGTTTCTTTAATAAATTAGAATTAAAATAAGACATCAAACACATTCATTAAGCACTAATTAATGGATAAAAAAAAGATAATATGTAAAACTAGGAATTATCTATTTTTTTTTTTATAATTAATTTTAGTCCAGATCATTAGCTGACCTTGTTTTTCTTCTACTCTAAATGTATTTCTTGCTGTGACATTGCTTATTGAGGGAGATAAATGTTCATCATAACTTCACATCAAACAACCTAACTCTACAAACCCTACTGAGATGAAGGTTGGTTTGGTGGAGTAAAGTGTCCATTGTCATATGTCCCACATGCCCGAAATATTCATGTTTCTATAGTTATGAATACTTCATTGGCTATTTATCATTTAAAGGACTACTAAGGGCAGCCAGACCGCTTTCTCTCAATGACGTATCTCGATGAAGTGGTCTGGGGGCAGTGGTCCCGAGGGTTTAACCCATAATGTAAAGCTTTGCTGTTTAGTAAAATACACCTTTATTGGCTATCTTCTTGATTCTTCCACTGTGAGAACAGAGTCAGACTCAGTCCTAACCTCCAGTAGGAGTACAGCGACGCAGCACAGCAGCTTTAGACCACAATTCTCCTCCATGCGGATCATTGGGTTGCATCTTAGAAGCGTCAGTGTGATGTCATGGGTAGCACTTTGAGTGGCTACAGTGACTAGATCTTAACACTCGATTTGTATTTAGATATTGGGGGACTGAATCTAACACTAAAGATTAATAATACTGGGTTTTATTCCTAACGTTATAGAGTTCCTTTAAATTTTGATCAGACTCTCTGCTATGACGGTTGCTGCCAAACTCCTTTAAACGCCTTCACAAAGTACCGTTTATGTAAACCCTGACTCACTGCAAAGCCACATAAGATCCATATCACATTATATATTATATTATATATATAATATCTGCAGGAACAATGTCTATTATATTTTTGTAAATAGTGTAGTATTTCCGAGCAGTCCATTAGGCCATATTTTTGTCGAGTTGAATAGCCTTAGCCATCGTTCAGTTTTTAAGATGAGCTACTGATATCTTATGCAATTAAACAAGGCCCACATTTACTCAGTGGTTCTGTTAAACACGCGTTTCGGAGTGTAATGGGGACTTATCAGCGTGGTTGGCTTCCAGTGGAGCAAGAAATGGATGGATTATGCAGGAGTGAAGTGTACTTAGTTCTATTTATAACTAAAAAAAACCTGTAAATTGTGAATGCTTGATTTAATAGAACACATTCATTGTAAATGGTGTCAAAAGCTGGCCCTTTTATTGATTTTAGTTTATTCATCTGGCTTAAGGCAGGGAAAGAGACATTGTAACCCTTTCTGGTCGCTATCATGTTCATTTTGCATCATTTCCCAAGAAATCAGAGATGGACGCAACAGTCAGTGATTTCAGTGAATCTAAAATGAAATGAAGCATGTTTTATATCTTCTGAGAGCAGTCTTTGTTCTAGACCTCAACAAAAGCTTCAAAGACCCAGAAACAAATGGTTTCACTGCATCCATTCCCATAGCAATGTGCACTGTGTGAAGAGCATGAGGGCGGCCATCTTGATGTCCTCTCAAAGTCTTGGTTGACACAGTCCTATTGCAAACAAGGGGAAACAAAGCATAATGTAGTATTTTATTTAGCTTATTATGGTATTTAAATCGTCTGACAAATTATTCTCTAAACGATGCTTTTAAGGTTTTAGTAAGGCCAGAAAGAGTGCATTTAAACTGCTAAGGAAGGGACCTCTGGATGTATAATTAGAGCACAGGTTATAAAACTGTTATAGAATTTTAAAGATGGAGAATTTGGGTCAACACACATGACAAATCTCTAAGCAAGTAATTAAATCGAGAATGAATTCATTTAATGGGTGCATTTGCATTGATTACAAATCTGTGTGCGTTCGATGAATGCGATACATTATATATACATATATATCTATATACAGAACAATGTAATTATGCAATGGCAATTATTAGACAGGTCAATAAGTAAATGTAGTAAAATATTACTTAGTAAGAGAGAAAGTAATTGATGATATTGGCCTACTTTTACTCCCAGTATTGTGTCAGAGTGTATAACACAGCATCACAGCAATAATACTCCCAGTAATGTGTCTGAGTGTATAACAGAACTCCACAGCAATAATACTCCCAGTAATGTATCTGAGTGTATAACAGAGCTCCACAGCAATAATACTCCCAGTAATGTGTCTGAGTGTATAACAGAGCTCCACAGCAATAATACTCCCAGTAATGTGTCTGAGTGTATAACAGAGCTCCACAGCAATAATACTCCCAGTAATGTGTCTGAGTGTATAACAGAGCTCCACAGCAATAATACTCCCAGTAATGTGTCTGAGTGAATAACAGAGCTCCACAGCAATAATACTCCCAGTAATGTGTCTGAGTGTATAACAGAGCTCCACAGCAATAATACTCCCAGTAATGTGTCTGAGTGTATAACAGAGCTCCACAGCAATAATACTCCCAGTAATGTGTCTGAGTGTATAACAGAGCTCCACAGCAATAATACTCCCAGTAATGTGTCTGAGTGTATAACAGAGCTCCACAGCAATAATACTCCCAGTAATGTGTCTGAGTGTATAACAGAGCTCCACAGCAATAATACTCCCAGTAATGTGTCTGAGTGTATAACAGAGCTCCACAGCAATAATACTCCCAGTAATGTGTCTGAGTATAACAGAGCTCCACAGCAATAATACTCCCAGTAATGTGTCTGAGTGTATAACAGAGCTCCACAGCAATAATACTCCCAGTAATGTGTCTGAGTGTATAACAGAGCTCCACTGCAATAATACTCCCAGTAATGTGTCTGAGTGTATAACAGAGCTCCACAGCTATAATACTCCCAATAATGTCTGAGTGTATAACAGAGCTCCACTGCAATAATACTCCCAGTAATGTGTCTGAGTGTATAACAGAGCTCCACAGTAATAATACTCCCAGTAATGTGTATTTAACCCCTTAAGGACACATGACGTGTGTGACATGTCATGATTCCCTTTTATTCCAGAAGTTTGGTCCTTAAGGGGTTAAACTACAATAAATGTGTTTAGAACTCAGTCTGTGTTAAAAACATACATTGCTCATCTTCTAAATTACATTTCAGTGTATAAATTGTTATTAGTAAGTCACCTAAACCCTCCCAGAACAGGCCACACACCCACTCTTATTCAGAACACCCCCACCACTAGCCTCACAATGCTGAAATTAAAGTGTCCTTCTTTGTCCATTTGGAATGTCAGAAGGTGACACTGAGCTCTCACTGGCTGAGCTGAATACAAATACATACCCTGTGTACTTCCAATCTAGAAAAGAAATTTTGGGATTAAACAGTAATATATATATATAGTGCCTGAATTGTCTCTTTAATAGATGATAATTTATAACATACATAAACGAGTTGACAGATGTATTGCACCCACAGCCTTACAACACCATAACACCATAACCACTGCAATGAGATGCACAACAAGCCACAGTAAGCTGAATAAACACATAACATCACCGACCATAAAATTATCAAAAAGGCATAATGTGAATTACATTTAGACGTCTTGACTTTCATGATGCCCTTGTATTAGATAATACGTCGGTTTAACGTTTCTATACTATAAATAGATGGCCCATGTAGAGCAATATTTGACATTCCTGTTGTGTTATACATAAATGTGTCATGGCTGCTGTCATTCATGTGTCTCTGGTTGAAACCCATTGCCTGTCATTTTACCGTCTCTCATTTTTCCCTCCTCATGATTCTATGTGCTCTTCCACCTGTGTGCTCTCCTGCCCGCTGTGTACCGTGAATCGTCCTGACTCATAATCCCTGCAGACGCCAATTTCCCAGGTATCTGCCCGATCATTGTCACCTTACTCCTGGAAATGAAAGAGATGGGGGCCAGGCTGATAAAGGCTTTAACATCTCTGGTGTTCTGCACATTATCATCATCATCATTAGCCTAGGGTGCTATAGGGACCTTTACTTTAAAGAAAACAATTCATATTAAATGGACAATTCATAGTATAAGATGTTTAGATTACTGCAAGCCTGATTTGTTAAGAGACATGCAACATAAGGTTTTTAGTGGCTTTCATAGAAATCCCATCAAAGAATCAGAGGAAACGGAGTGAATACTAGTTTATGTGATGGAATTATTCCTTAAAAGTTGACTTGTGATGAGTTGATGATTGAAGGGAAAAATAAAAAGAGAACCGAGTTTGAAAAGCCAAACAAAATGGCCCAACTTGAACTTTTGGCCTAAATGTTTCAAGAAGATTGTCAGCTCTCCGCAACTGACTGTGTAACAATAAGAGATAGAACATATCGGCTAAAATACTCTGTAAGTGCTCCTTCAGCTGTTTCAAACTCGCTGCCTGGGAGGTTTGTTGTGAGAGATACCATGACATGCATGGAATGACGTTTCCACCCACATGGCAGGTCTCTAGCACCGATGAAAGACATGCTAATAAAAAAAACTACAGAATTAGTGAGTCTATTGTAAGTTAGGAAGCGACAGGTAAGGTGAACGGAAAGATATTGAATTAAAGGGATTCTATTGTGACAAACATGAAAGAATCCTGTTTCGTAAATTTAAAAGGATTATCATAGCACAAGCCAAAATCCAAACAAACCAAGAGATAAATAAAAACTAAGCGGACTTTTAGCACATAGTTATTGTGTTCCCAAATAAACAAACATGAGTACTACACAGGTTCCCATTCAACTCCCGGCCCGTTATTGGATGCGAGAGTTTCATTTAGTGCCGTTACTGGTATCAATTTCCACTGCCATCTTATTGGAGGAATAAACACCGGATATTGTCGGAATGGAAAAAGTTCTGTGAAATCCAGTGAAAATGGCTGAATTCTGAATTCAAAATATAAATTTTCATATTTACGAAAGCTAATTTGGCCAGCCATATTGAGTCTGCATCAATCGTACAAATGCATTCAGTGTCTGGTTTAAAATCAGTGCTTTTCACTGATGACTGCTCAAGGTTTATTAGAATTGTCTCCACCATTGGCATAGCAGGTTTCATACTTCCCTTATACTAATCTGGGGTCATGTTCACCTCATGGTTTCAAATTTACTTTCAAATGTGATGGCTTGCTAGCACTGGCCAGCAGCCACATGGTTAACACTCACTCCCATGAGAGTTTTTCAATACCATAATAATTCAGATTTCTAACCATTAAGCTCAAATCCGGGACAGAATTTTAGCCATTGTAGCATTTTGTCCACGTAAAATCCTGACCGAATTCAGGCACATTCGAAGCCTGCTCTCCATAATCCAGACATTGTTATATACTATAATGAGAACAATGCTTGAATGGCCCCATTCTGAATTGAGTGGTTTTGCCCCATTCACTTTCATCATAGAGGACTTGGGGCATGAACCACATGCATTCCTCGTGATATTCACCAACGTCCGTTATCTTTGATAACTGCTAATAGAGTTAGGACATGTTAGTCCTCTGGCAGTCACACCAATAGATCAGGCTTGTAGATGCTTCACGCAGGAATCTCACATGAATTATAAACTGGAGCTGTCCTGTTTTATGATATTGCTGTTTTTCTTTCTTTTTCCAAACTAGTTTCTCTGTCTGTCCTTTTCTCCATTCACCTTTCGTAGCATGTCTTCAAATTTTGCTAAGCTGACTTTAATTTCTCCCTCCACGGCCATCCATTACTTCATCTTCTGAAAGCCTTTCTTCTTCCACCCTTTTTCCTTGTCTGTGTTTGTTTGTTCCATATTCCTTCTTCCTTATCTTTTCCACAACACTTCATCCGTGATGCATTACCTACTGGTTTGCCTCATTCTTCCTTTGCTTTAAAGTTCTTTATCTGTGCATTTCTTTATGATGTTTCTGTTATATACTCTCAATATCCCTTTGTCGTCTTATCTCTGCTGATGTTTTATTTTCTGTGTTTTTTTTCTCATTAACACCTCTGTCTCATCATCTTACTCTCACCACTAACCTTCTTTTCCCCTTCTGCTGCTTTACTATAACCGAGCTGTCATATATTTTTTCTTGTGCTTCCATCGTCTGACTGTCATCTTTGAACATTCAGATTTTTCCTGAATTTCTCTTCTTTCCTCCTGTCAGACCCTAGTCCAATTCCCTCCACATCGAGCATTGACCACGCTGTCATTGGAGGAGTAGTAGCTGTTATCGCCTTCCTATTGTTCTGCCTTCTCATCGTTCTTGGTCGGTACCTGATCAGACACAAAGGTAAGGTCCACAAAATAATCCTTGTATAAATATCTTATTCCCAAGATAGATACTCGCTGGAAATAAATATAAACATTGTCCGTGATAGACCAGTAAAATGGAATCTTTTGTAGAATATCCTGTCATAGAAGGACTTGTACAAGACAATTTATAGTTGTACTTAAGTTCAAATTCCATAATCTCCGAGCCATCATCCTTAGAATTTCTTTAGTGAGTGCAGTAATTTGTTTGCTGAATCTTCTACAATAATAACTCTTTACTGAGAGCTGGATCTGCTGTAACCATAATTCTTTACAGAGAGCAGAACCTGCTGTATTTCACTACACAATGTCCAGATCAAATCTATATCTACTGGAAGGTCCACCCCCTTTATGTATGGACCACAAATTCACTTTAATAATATAAAAAAAATCCTGTTGCTTCAGGAGGACCATTACTGATGTGTTTTAACCCCTTAAGGACACATGACATGTCTGACATGTCATGATTCCATTTTATTCCAGAAGCTTGGTCCTTAAGGGGTTAAATGTAGCTATTTATCCAGCCGCCAGCCCTTCCTGCATTTCTTTTGATCATTTAAGTCTTCAAAAACCCTTGAAATGATCTTTGTGTAAATCTTGGTAGAATCATATTCACCAGATTAATAATAAATTGAACTGGAATTACCAGTTTAAAATGTGACAGATTTCCATTGCGAAGGTGTCCATCTTGGAACGCTATTACAATTTTAAAACCATAGTTTTAGTTATAGACTGTGTTTTGATTGGTTGGGGACATGGCTGACATGGGACAGCCAATCAAAATACAAATGAGCTGTGCTACTAGATGCTAACTCCACTGTGCAGGTCATAGGAAATTGCTCTTCACAACGTTCCACAGAAAGTCTTGGATATCTTTAATTTTATTAAAAAGACACAAAAAGGTTTTAAAAAAAAATCTGAATGACACAAAGTTTGAAATTCTCTGAGATAGAGCAAAGAAAATCCCTAATGGCACAGACTTTATTAAACAAGCATTTTCCTGGTGTTAGTTCCAGAGGCGTGCAAAATAAAATTTCAGAAGAAATAAAAAAACAGCCGGAGAGAGGAAAGTAAGCGTTAGAAATAGGCAGTGCAAATCAGTGGAACTAGCAGGCCTTGTTGACAAAAGGAATTACTAAGGAGAGAGGTCCGACAGTCAGGTAATTACAGGTCAAACGTAAGTCTTCGTATGGTAATCAGGAGAATACTTGTCCCCAAGACATGAATTATAGACTCTTGGTGGGAAGCATGTAGCTCAAATTAGAGGACACCATTAGAAACAAGTTATTGCTGATTAGTTCAATCTAGCTGTAGCTTTTATATTCTGGTAAACAGATTGCAGTTATTCACGAGTTCTGTCTGCCCACAGGTCTGTAGTTCCAGGGCATACCCCCAGCGAATATGCTAAGGTTCTTCACGTAAACTTAAGAAATGTTTAAATTGTGATTTTTGCTTCAAATTCTTACATAAGGACACAATATCCAGATACATCAACATTTTTATTTGTAGGTGTTGGTTTGCGTTCTACCAAATGTACAACCCTCTTGTCATAATTATTTTTCACATAGATTGCTGCAATTATTTGACACAAAATTACTAAATTGGAACTATTGTGGGGAGTCATCTTTTCTAGCAGACCTCAGTGGCAGGTTGCCTATAATCATGGCTACTAAACCAGAACATAAAATGTTACTTCTTTCATAACACCTAAAAATAAACAAACAACGTCTTCATAGGAAATGGGTGGAAAAAAATATTAGTTTTAAATATCAACCGCAGTGGCCAAACGGAGCCAGATTTAGGTCAACTAGGAAAGATGACTGCTCACAGAATATTCACAACTCACAAAATCTTAAAATAACTGATCATGTGTATACATTAACAACGTAAACATGCATGTATCCCACCGCATCCACCATCAAAGTCCGAGGATGATAACGTGAAGCTGCAGTATTGTCTATTTGCCCTTTCTCAGGTACCTATCTCACCCATGAAGCCAAGGGATCTGACGATGCCCCGGATGCTGACACAGCCATTATCAATGCAGAGGGTGGCCAAGGAGGCTCTGACGACAAAAAGGAATATTTCATATAAGCCTCAGCTCCTACTCCCCAAAAAAACGTGTCAACAGCAATGAGATTGATCAACACATAATTCCAACAGCAATGGCAAACAAATTTAAACCAACATTCAGAAAATCCGATACAGGATGACTCTCTCTTAATCATGCGAGAACAAGAGAGAGCAAGAGAGAAAGAGAGATACAGTGAACAGAGAGTCCATGCTTCGAAAAAGAACTTGTACAAAGGTTATTACTAAAAACTTTTAAAAAGATAAAAAAAATTGCTTGCTTAAATCTACATATCTTCAGTGAACGCACTAATCTAACAAACAAATAATAATAATCGTGAGTTAATATATATATATTTTTTGTTTGGTTTGTTTCTTATTTTTTTTTCTGAAATGTGTACAAAGTTTTATGTTATTATTTTTTACTTTGGAATGTTGGGGAAGGGTGGGGAGGGAGTGGGGGAGAAAGGATATTTAAATATATATATAATGTTCTGTCTGCCAGGGTAAATAAAACAGATAGGTTCGATTTTTTTGACACAGACGGGTTTTCCTGTTTCGAATTACTACGGTAGTAAATTCTTTATAGGATGCCATCACTGAAGCTTCCATTTTATGGCCCAAATGGGCACTTATGGGTATCGACCTGAAACTGCAAGATTATAGTCTAGGTTATTAACTCTTTGTCGGCCAAGAAACGCCCAACTCAGCTTTGCAAAGGATGTAAGGGGTTTGTTGTCAGCTGAGCTAGTAATTGTGCAGCTGTCAATCACAGGATGTGGCACAGACGCAGTGGGTGGAGTCTCATGCCCTTTTCCTTGTTTCCTGCTCCAATCATAAGTGGCAGTCCTCCCTAACCGAGTTTGCTTACACTAATCAGGGTCTCGGTTTTTCTTACTGGCAAAGTGTTATCTATGGTGTCATAATATATTACATGGAACTGTTTTGATTTCATACTTCCCTCCTCTCTCCATGGATCCATGGAACACAAAGATAATGTGAGGCAATTTGCCAAGTGTATAAAAACGTCAGCCCTCTGATCCAATCAGAACAACCTGTTCCAAAGAGCCACGCATGAGGGTGAGGTGTCGATGTTAAGGCACTGCATGCATCGATTGGGTCATTCCATTACAGCAAACTATTAAGCAGACAGTTGGCGATTAAAGTCTGGCAAGGCAATATTTACTAAGGTATCACAGGAAACAATGATGTGAATGCATTGCAAGGGGATCTATAACATAGCACTGCTTAGCATATGTGGGGCCACTGCGCCAAACAAACGATGGTGTCATTCATCAAGCAAACATAATAATATTAACATATAAATCTCTATATTATCTCGTACTCTGTATTTATCAGGCTTGGCATCAATTGCTTTATTACTGTGTGACTGTTGCTTTGTCCATCATTTGTCATTTTTAAATAATTAAACTGTTAGTCTTATACCTTTTTGCATACAGTATGTCAATATATTTATGCACATATGTGTGTATGGGTGTGTGTATGTATAACTCTGTGTGTGTGTATATATATATAGTATATTTCATAGGGCTGGGCAAATCCCAAGAGTTATGTAGACATCTGTATGGATGTGTTCCTTCCTCGCTCCTAAAATAAACCATACTGGGACCTAAATTATTTTGTACAGCTACTCACGTACACATTAATATATGTATGAAAACGCAGTTCAATCTCAAACGTTTGGCCAAATAATTTGCGATGTCCTTACGTGTGATTTAACTATAAATTCAATGTGTTCATACACTGTGTTTGTTCATACGCAACCAGTCACATACCTCAGTGTAAAACAGTTCCCTTGCTTTGGATAACAATCAGTTATTGGTAATGGCATTAAGGTGTTCTAAGTAATAGCACGCCCTGGTGGTACTTCATGCCATGTTCAAACCACTTTTTTCTCTGTTAGCTGCCTCGAATAATGTCTGATCGCCCTTACTTTGTGCTTCCTATTGCATTTTAAATGCTCTTATACAAATGTACATAGATTGAGTGAAAATTGATGATTACTCATATTGGTGGTTTGAAGAGTATAATGTGTGGTTGAAGATGACTTTAAAAGGAGTTGTCCGTGTTTGTTTAGTATTCTGTAGATAATACATGTTCTCAAAGAACCAGATTTTCCCAGAGCTAGGGATTCTAACATCTCACATCAGTGGAGGCTTACAATATATGACTCGTGTTTCCTTGGGGACAATAGAGTCCACAAACGTTGAGGTCTTCCCTGTTTCCTGAGATATGCACTGCTTGAAGACACAGATTACCTGCGTGGAGTTCATAGATGTTTCCATATTCATCCAATAGTGGAATGGTAACTAGACAGCTATGGTGAACTCCTGATTTTCTGTCTTATTTCTAACTATCTATGGTTGTGATTCAACATGTGTGATACAGATTATCATCTACTCAGACTGCTGAAAAGACTACGAAGGGCGGAACACTAACTGGTTTGCTCACTTAAAAGTGAATTGTTGGGAGTTCAAAACAAATTTAAAATTTTAGATGAAAATAGCAAAACTAAAAACAGCTACTTTTTCCATTTAACTTTTTTTTTGGCCAAAATGTATTTATAAACTCACTTCGAATTCCTGACTGCTGACACTTTAGTGACTGATCATTTGTAGAGGAGATGATTCCAACACGCTTTTCGCACATTTTTTTAATGTATCTGGTGACACGTAACAAGTGTTCTGGGCTTGACATCTCCGTGGTGAGTCATTAAGTCTTCGGTGGAGAATATCCGATGTTATGGATTAGGTGTGATTCTAGAATATTTTGTGTGTGATGTACCCCCTTTAAAATTTGTAATGCATATTCTTTTTAGTCCCAACTGGCCTAATCTAAATAAATTAAAGTCCTTTCATTTACTTTCCGGTTAGAGATGGATATTTTGGTTACAATATATTTTTATGGAGAACACTGGATGGGCAGATGTTATTTTTGCACAGAAGAACATAAAATGGCCTTTATATTTCAAGTTTTCGTACAAAATAGAGAAACTGAATGAATTTGTCAGAATGAGCAACATTCATGTGATTTTATTATGTATATATTTCTGATACATAGATATCACAGTACATTATTTTCTATTTATTGAAGATGCTGGGAATAAAGAGTAGAAGCACAAACAAAAGAAAACAATAATTAATGGAAGCATTATCCGGCTGAGGCTAAAATTAAATGTGGGCGTAGCTTTTGTCAAAAAGTCTAAGAATTTTGAATGAGCCAATATTCAGTGAGATAGTGCCAATCGTATTCTTTTATACTGAGCCATGCCCAATATTGAAAGTCCGTGTTTATAAGACATGATCCATAATAGCTGTTACAAAATATTCCGGTAATAAAAATATAGAATAGAGCAAAACAGGTTTTTTTATTTTAATTTTGTAACAGGGCACAGCCTTTTCCATGTCTGTCATTGTTTATGTGAGCAAATTAACCCGTTAAGGACCAAACTTCTGGAATAAAAGGGAATCATGATATGTCACACATGTCATGTGTCCTTAAGGGTTTAAAGCTGTTCATAGTTTTTGGAAAGCTGAGAGCTTTTGGTAACCTGAGCGTTCTGATTGGCCGCGGTTTCCTGTGACATCGCACCAACTGGTAGAACGATGAGACGAATAAGATGGAGATCAGAATTTCTAAAAAGGCTGAACTTTACCTTATATATCCAGCTGGTTCGGAAAGGTACCAAGTCATATCTATAAATGGAATCTTCCATAATTTTACAATCAATATTAGATTAATTCACCTGAACATTGCATCAATACAATGATTCTACGCAGAGACTCAATGATATGTACACATTCTTTTTACTGGACTACATTTCCAAGCCAAAAATAAGGAGATATGGTTCAGTGTTGCCTATCGCCGTTGTAGAGAACATTGACCGGGCACGAGGTTTCGAGAAATTATTTTAGGGCTTTTCATCGTTTATAGTGTCAGTTGCAAAAGCACACGAGCAGCTTTAAAAAGTCGAAATATAATTTTTAGTTTGTTTGGTTTTTATATTTTATGTGCAAGCATTAAATATCCACGCTTCATTAAATGACATAAACTAGCAGGGTGTAAAACTGTTTAGACCCATATGCCAAGCTGAATTTGGATGGTGATAGCGGCGACATATCGACAATTTAGTAATTCAGCTGATAATGTTCGTTCTATAAACATCTGAGTGATGGACATAAAGTGTATGATGGAAATCTGTTAACTAAATCTGTACAGATGGAGATTTAAAAGGCGTGTTTAAAATAAAGACATAGCGTTGCGTGATTCTAATCCAACAAACTCGATAAAGGTTCACATGCTATGGGATTCCAAACTAGCTGCCATGAAACACAATATGTCCTCTGGACCCTGCTAGGGCCCCCTTCTATTGATTGCATCTAAAAACGAGGGACCCGAACTGCGTGAACAGCATGGTGGGCCTGCGCTCTACAAGTTACGCATTCTGTCATAAAAAGCTGCTGTTAGTTTGCGGTTTATTCTAATTTCATGTAGAATATTTTGCTATTTGCAATCAAAAGAACATTTTATTTATATTTTTTTTCACTAAACCAGCAGTTTGTTGAGAATTCTCAAAGGGATTGCAAAGTTTAGGCCAAAGTAGCCGATCTGGAAAAAAAGCTGAGTTTGCAAATTTTTCCAATTTGCCTTTTTTTGCATACGATTTGCAATTCCTTTGGCAATTCACACCGGTTTAGAAAACAGACCCGTTAATGGATTTTATGGTCCTGCGTTTTCTAATCCACAAAACAACTGCACCACAACATGTTCCTATTTTTTATTTACATTGTTATTTTTACTTATAGTATTTCATTCACATGTTTTCCTTTTTATTTTTTATTTACTCCTCTGCTTTCATGTGAGTAATATATAAAGATCTCAAGCAAGAATTATCATCAGTGAATTTACGCTCTCTGCAGCTATCCTGATTAATAACATGATTGCACTTTGCTAGCGCTGATGTCCTCTAAATAATTAAAAGAATTAATATAATGTAGCCTGAGTCTAGTTATGGAGCCAAAAAGGATTTTTTGACTCAGTTATCCTTGGGGCATTCTGATTGCACCTCGCCCTTGAAATGACCTTTAGAGATTATAGCCAGCTCGGCTGAGAGTTAGCTAGCTGGATCCCTGCAAACATATGCAGAGGAGGTTCAGAACACAGCCAGTCAGGACAGAATCTGGACGCAGCTATCGGCCCAGCACAGAACGACGCAGCGCCCCCGCTAGGACTGTGTTTTAGATGCTGCCAAATGACTACAAACAGCCAAATGTGGTTGTTATGTGAGCAGTTTGGCCATGTTGGAGGAAGTGCTTGTGCCCAGCGCTGGGTTTGTTACAATTTCTAACCATTTCACTGCTGACGGAAACTTCCTTAAAGGCTTTAAACACATTTTGCTTTTTTATAATAAAAAAAACACTTTTATTTTTTTATAATTTTTGGGGTTTGTAGGATTATGATCTTCAAATATTTATTACAACCTTTGAGATAATGAACTCCACTTACAGCATCAACAGCTGGACTCGCTGCATGTGGCGCAAATCAGCCCATGATCTTTACTTAATTTCTTTTGTGATAAGACGTGGCTGTGTTTTCTGCCTCATGTAGCAATTAGATTTTTGTTTGTTTGTTTCCTTTCGGTGATGCTTGAGGTTTCGCCCATAAATAATTCAGGGTTCAGTTAAGCCAGGCATCTACGGCGTGCCAGCAAAATTGCATCGAAAATCCAAACATATTTAGCACAGTTTTTTTTTACGCGTTCACACATCCATTCAGTTTCCATTTCTGACTCTATACACTTTTTTAGTGCCGCCGTAGTTTTCACACGTTGCCGGAGAGTTGCAGTACACTGTGACAACTTGCGTCACTCATTACTCTGAATGTCCCATGATTGCAGTAAAGTCAAAGAATCTACAATCTGCAGTCGTTTCCAAAGTCCAGCAATGGCTGAGAGTGATTGTGGAGCTAAATCCATAAAAAATACACCCTTTTCCTGCTATCCCAGAACTCCTATATTTTCAATTTGAGGCCCCCAGGAAATGGCTCTCTTCTCAGATCCCGTAGCCAACCCTGGTCTTGCCATAGATTTTATGAGAAAGGTTTATATACTAATTTAATCAGAATTACATCCACACACAATAACAATCCTTGCACAGACGCTCTCATTAACATTGTTCGATTTTGTTGCATTTTATTGTATTTTTTTTACCCGGCCTAATACAAACATAAAATGTCAGATTGAAGTTTCCTTGTATCATTGTATTAGTGTGTTAGTTTATTTGCAGTAGATTTGTGTGGGAATATTGTTCACGGTGGCATCTGGGATTTTTCTCTGTTTGCTGTTGTCAAACCATTTTGTTATATCGTCATTATTTGGGGGATTTTTTTCAGGGACTGTCAGGTTACTGCAATAAAATGTTATTTATTCTACGACCTGTCCTCGGTTTTAATCTTTTTTTGTTGTTGTTTTTGTTTTGGCAATCATTCTAACAAGCACACTGCCCTCAATCTAAACTATCCCTTACAAGCACACTGCCCTCAATCTAAACTATCCCTTACAAGCACACTGCCCTCAGTCTAAACTATAATAAAAGCAAACAATTATATAAAATATTTCTTCAAGAGAATTCATATCATTCTAATTCACAAGTTTCTCCCGTGCTCCTCTACTTCACTCCTCATTGAAGGTTAGTATGGAAGGTACTCCCTCCATGTTGATTGGACCCCTGGTATCACTTCCCTTCAAGTGCCCCCCCTTGTGTTTTGCAGACTCTACATCTCCGCCATATTACCTCATCAAGACATATTGCACCCAGTGCTTTAGTGTCCCTAGGTCATATCTCCTCTAATAAAATTATACTGGCTGCCATAACAGTATTCTAAATAATATGTACCGACTCAATCATATTTACACCCCCCGCATATCCTGTTCCCTAGCGTGCCCATTGCCGTACCACTCCCCCATCACAAATACTATCAACAAATCAGGAGAGTGAGGGAGAGCTGTGGTGGCTACAAAGTATATTATAAACCAGCTGTGTCGAATGGCCAATCATCAGCGAATGACAAGAGCATGCATGTATAGAAAGCCTTTGTTACATATCATTATATCATTTACATCATTATATGACATTGTGTTTTGTTATGTATTCATTTTTAAATAACAACTGATTAAATTAACCCAGATCACCTCTCCTCTGAAAAGTTAATATTTGTCTTCTGTCAGTGTAATTAATTCCATGTTCTGCAATATATGCAGCACATCATTTATTAACATTTGAATATGTACCCCCTGTTGTATTTTGAAAATAAAAAAAATGAAGAAGTTTGGCGTGTGCTATTTCTGATATGTAAAAACGTCTGACATCTCGATGCCCAGAACCGAACGGCGCGGGCTGTTACTGCACATTTTACACCGTGTCAGCGTGTAAGTTTAACGTGTCAGCAAGCCGCGTCAGTATCCATTATTTAAATAATTTAGCACTTAATTAAAACCTGGTTCTTTCCACTTTCATTTACATCCTGATTTTACTATCACTTTGGCAACGACTGTGCGTGAATTCCTGAATACCTGAATACGTTTGGATGAAATTCTTCAATGGTAATCAGGAAATACTCAAAATTAATCATTTAAAAAAATGATGTATGTGTAGTAAAATATATATTACTTTTATCATGATTTTGAACAATTCCCATTATAACAAATGTCAGTTTAATAACTTATTAAGGATTTATCATGATTTAATAGACAAGTTAAAGCCGTCGATTTGACTCCACATCGCACGTCGTCATTTCCTTGTTTGTTTTTTTTTTTTATACTTTATTCACATGCACACGTTTCATATATAAGAATTGTGAAATCATTTGTTGTGGCAGGATATACATGACTATAGTGATTACATCTCCTTTGTGCATATGCAGTGAATTATTATATGTCTCTATTCGATAGCAGTTTTGGTCAATTCAGAATCGACTTGTGAAATGAACATTACAATAACGGAGTTTGAAAAACGATTCCACACAACTGGATTGGAGGTTTGATCAAACTTGCTATTTTATTATAAATTGGAAGATTGACTGCAACTTCCTATTTAGTAAATAAATCCCAAATGGTCATAAAGGGAACAAAATGTCCAAAAATATCCAAATTCTTTAACCGTTTTCTATCAGTTATTTTATAAAAGAGCAGCTGCTTTCTCTAATTATTTTGGACACACGTGGACTGTGGACCTTGTTTATTTGTATTTTTCCATGTCAGCAATTTTAATCTTCATTTGCAATTCTTTGATATATTCTTAACATTCCTTTTTATATTAATAACAAACTCCCCAGGACCCACCAACACCACTACAGCACATTGTAGTGGTTATGGTACCAGGAGCTCCCTGACACTCTCTTTGGGTAAGTAGTCAAAACATCTGGCAACTTACCTGGGGACTGCTATGTGCCAAGCACTACCTACATCTCCGAAAACCAGGAATGCAGTGCTTATGGTTCTTGGAGAGTGTTATATTTATATCAAATTACAACTTATTGTATTATTACAGCCCATTGTATTATTACAGCTAATTGTATTATTACAGCTCAGTGTATTATTACAGCTAATTGTAATATTACAGTTCATTGTACTAATACAGCCCATTGTATTATTACAGCCCATTGTATTATTACAGCTCATTGTAATATTACAGCTCATTGTACTAATATAGCCCATTGTATTATTACAGCTCATTGTAATATTACAGCTTATTGTATTATTACAGCCCATTGTATTATTACAGCTTATTGTAATATTACAGCTTATTGTATTATTACAGCCCATTGTATTATTACAGCTCAGTGTATTATTACAGCTAATTGTATTATTACAGCTCAGTGTATTATAACAGATTAGTGAGTTATACGTTCATTTTAGTTGATATTTGAATTCATTTCCAGCATTTTATTGGTAATCGCACTAATACAGATTTTTTAATTTTCTTTTGCAGCTTTGCATGTTTTTTCCCTTTTTTTAGAAGCGATCGTGGCCTTGTTCTGATTTGAGACTAAGAGTCAGTCTTCAGATTAATATTTATTATCTCCACTTTACACTCTGCTTACACTGAGAATTACACACTTGCCCTCCTTCCCAGTCTAATCCTGG
>OW240924.1:4201412-4216412 GCA_933207985.1 Pelobates cultripes | reverse complement strand
ACATGTACACCCCACTGCATACATACTCCATGCCACCTCGGATAGCTTTCATGTGTTCAAAGCCAATGTCCCTTATTTAATAATAACAGTGTGACATGTTTCTACCTGAATGTGTATGACGGGTTAATAGAAGATTGAGAATTGTTACAGATCACGTGAGATTCACGAGTCCAGTGACGCAGTTTGCAGCTGTAATTAGCTAACAAAATCATATTGATTGTCTGATTCTGTTAATTACCACCAAACAGGTTCTGGGTTGTGCTCACACATCTTGTTGACGGAGTGTAAAAATACCTCCATAAAAATGCAGATGAATAGTAGATTGACAGTAGATAACTGGCTTTGTGTGTAGGAGTGCATCAATTCAAATTCAATACTTCTGATTTTTTCACCATAATTCTCCAGTGTTTCTTTGTGTATGTATTGCCTCAGGCTGGTCAAACCATCATCAGATCAAGACTGACCTCCACTGTGAGCTAAGGGGTGTTTCTTTTTTAATATTGAGAAGTGTTATTGAGTAATATTCAAGAGGAACAATTGAGAGAACAATGAGGTTTTACCAAACAATGGTAAGAAGGACCTAATATTTTTCTCTTTTCTTTCCCCACCACACATTAAACCGATATCCTGTATTTTTCTCACGGATCAGTGGTTTTCCCTCCCTTTTTTATTGTTAATTCTCTGCTGAGAATTTCTCCATTGAAAGAATGCTTTACTAATATTGTTCCTTTCTCTGCTATTTCGGCCCTGAATAATCCCTTTTCGTTGTGTTCCGCACGGCTGCAAAGGTTTGTTCTTTGTTAACCTACATTAAAGCTGTTTTATGAGTGAATAGGATATTACAAAAAAAATGATAAATTAAGAGAATATTTTATTCTTTGGGACATGTAACACCAGATGAGTTCTGGACTAAGTAACCATTCAAGGGTTTTATCCCAATGTTAAGACATAGTAAGATTGCCCAAAATGGATTTATCAAACTTCTTCTTATCGGAACACAAGAAAAGTGCTATCACAAGGTATAACTCAATCCCAAATGACACAAAACAAAGCAAACAAAATAAAATGTTGTGTCAGGTCGATCATTTTTGAAAGGTCAGTGGAGAAGAAGAATTTCAGACCTTGCAATTTCAATCGATGTTTTGCTTTTTGAGTTATTTCAAGCAGCAAAAATATGTGGTTAAACTATGTGAATGAAGAGCCACATTAAAAGTGATGGAATCCAAACGCGAGCCCAGTATTAGCTCTAATTTGCATGTAATTATTGAGAACACTGGAAGCATTTTATGCTGTTTGATGTTTTATTCAATAATGTCAGACTGTTTTTGAAACAAGGACTGCTTTTTCATTGCAAACAACTTTCTAGTGAACAGTATGCTCCAATATAATGAGCATGACGTGTTAACTCATCGTATACAGTGTAGGACCTTTCTCTGCCGGAGAGAAACCTTGCACAGCCCGACTCATAGCGGGGGGCGGCAACTAAAAGGATCGGCAGTGCCTTAATGCCAATGGATTTATACGAAGCTACACATAGAGACAAAATCACATATTGAATTAGATATTAGTGGGGTTACCGAGTCGCTGTTTGTTTGTGTATTACAAAGAAAACAACAGAATAAAGAATAATGGAGATCATCCTATTTGTTATTATACCTTATTCTGGCTACCCAGAATACTTAGCGGCAGGCTTAGTGACTCGCAGTAAATATATTGAAAAATCCACCCAAACAACACACCGGTGGAATAAAGTCCAAACGGATTAGGAAAATATTTACCCTTTTTAACAAATCTGTAAATCTGAAAAGACTCCTCTAAATCTTCATAAACATATTAAACATTTTACAGTCTATAGAAGAAAAAAAAAACCACATAGGGCAATATCCTCTGTGACACCAGAAAGTGCTGTGGATTATTACACTCTTGGGATAATTATAGATTGAAGGTATATCTCCCAATTAAGGTATATGCTGTCTTCTCAAGTTTTAATAATATATAAGGAAGCAGAGAGAACAGGAATGTACTGCCAGATAAAATAAAAATGTTAATAAAACTGCAATTACAAAGCAGAAATCAGTTAAAACATATTACCAACACCAGCCTGGAATGTAGTCTCAGAACTTCAAACCGCCAGAATATCCAGAGAATCTCCAAAGGTCAAGTGAGCAAATATCAGTTGAAACTATACAAAAAACATGGAAAATGGCCCTACGCGTTTCGTCCAAGTGCTTTGACTTCTTCAGGGTAATTGTTCAGTAAAACCCCGGGTTAGAGAAGCCTGTAGACTGTAATATGTATGTACACTAATGTATGTGGCTGTTTGGCCACACTCACCATTACCCACAATCCTTTACTGCAAACGTTTTAATTATCCACATATTTACCCGAATGGCTGCGGCTATTTAGAGTTTTTGTGTTATTATTATGAATTGTTTACTGGCGGTACACTATCACACTGCCAAAATAAAGAGTTCTGTACCTAAAAAGAACGTAACAATGAATTATACCAGGGGTACCCTACGGACTGGCAGAGAATGACTGTTGGCAATCCCAGTATTGTAACTTCCACTGTGCCCCACGTAGTGCCTATGTGAACATTACAGGTATCGTGACCCTGCAAGCCATAGCTGATAAACTGGAATTGCAGCGGGATCACTGTAAATAACGCAGATCTGTGTTTTTGGACGTGTTTAAGGCATGAGAGCGAAGTGTTTTATATCTCTAATGTGTTGTTTGTCCCTACTGTTATCAACAATTGAATGAATTGGTCCAGCATTAAACAGATACAGTTGGATATTTTTTTTCATGTTAAAATGCTGTTTGCAAAATAAAGTAACAAAGGGTTTTGACCAATTAAATTTCAGCGATATGTACATATATACATTTTTATTTTGTTGTGCTTAGCGGTTTATAAACATAACATATGAACTGCTAATTTACATTTAAACTGCCTAAATTCTATAACCTTGTATTATATTACTTTTTTTAATACATTTAGTTTTCATTAAGTTCAATTACATTTTGAAACTATAAGCATATTTCACTATATTATTTATCAAGACTATAAAGTATTGCTTTATAAAATCATAATTTTAGGCATTTTGACAACTCTTCAATGTAGTTACAGTTATACAGAGTGTGGTGTCGTTAGAAATGGCTGCTAAAATACATATCTATTGAAAAGAACCTGATTATAATTGTGTTTCTGAAAATTGGACAGCCGTCGTCTGCTGCCTCCATTTCAATAAATCCGGTATAGACAAATTAATCCAAATTATTGAAATATCTAGACATTTATATCTATTATGTTGACTATTTTTTTCTATTTGTCTCCATGTCCAGCACTGGCAAACTAATCATTGGATTATAGAGTTTGCCCTATTATATCTTTCTAACAATCCATTGAGCAGAAGACATCCTCTGTCTGTGGAGCAGGTAGCATCACACAAGTGTAGTTTTGCACCAGGATACAAGTAAAAAAAAACTGTTTGCTCTATGAGGCCAGGCTCTACGGAAATATGTGAAATGTCTGTTTTTCTTATGAGAAAAGGAAAATTTGGTGATACTGCAAAAAATTAAGAAAAACATAAAGATTAAGAGGGATTATCCTGAATGTGGGATTCTGAGCATCGTAGATTGAGTTATGATAAAGGAAATGTGGGAATGTAATAGTAAACTATAAAACAGTGCTGACGCATTTCGCTAACATGATATTACCATCGAGAGAAGAAATAATGGGTTAATTAGAGAGTTTTACTGCTCAGAATTTTCGCATTCACGCAGAGTAGTTTTAAGGACTAATCTGAGCCTACCTTAACGGACACTTTTCCACCAAAGTCCCCGTGGACAAAAAAAAAAGTCAGAATCGATAATAATATTTTTTTAAACAAAAACAATACATATAAGGCAATTTACTTGAGACCATGAGTGGGGTCAAATATGTGTTTTGGCTCATGTTTCTCCATTTTGTGTAGGATATTACTTTAATATCTATTGCAAAAATAAAAAAAATAAGACATTCATCAGAGTGTGCAGGTAAATTAGTGCGACCAATCAAGTGATCCTGCACTATCCAGGTGCAGAAGACAAGTTTCAGAAATTGCAAAATGAGTTGGTGTGTGTGAGTCATGTTCTTTGGCAAACTAACATGAATGTAGAAGAAAATATACGGCTCCATCCAGATGCCAGTATTTAAAACAAGTTATTATAAATATTGTTTTTTATTCGCATTTGTGCCTGAAAAACTAAATTGTAAGCATTGATTTTCAAAGCAAAACAGTTATAAATATTTTTGAAACAAAAATGAAGGAAAGGAAATTGAATTTGGGCGTGTTTCACCCTCTGCAATCCCAATAAGTTAATTAAGCCATATTTCTCATTCAGATTTTGAGATATGACTGAACTGTCCTTTAAACTGTTGTGTTGTAATGTTCTTGTATATATCTCTATATCTGTCCATTTATAATCTTTATTATTCTGTGATAATCTCAAAGGATTATACTATAATTATAACTCAATTAAAAAACAATAACTCAAGTTACTACTGGTGTCTTTATTTTTTGTATGTTCGCACATAAAGAAGGGAAATAAATATTTAAGATATTGAGAACCTCCTCAAATTACATTTAACCCATGCGGTGCTCACTTTTTGCCTTCTCATTGAGCTGCATTGGGAAGTCTGTGGTTGGACAGCCACAGAAAGTCTGGGCGGGGCTAGAAGGGGAGGGCTTGCAAAGGCTGCAGACAAGAGATCTGCAGGTTTTGCAAGCTGCTTTTAGTACAGTATACCCAACTGAATAAAAGACATAATTAAATGCATACATGTTTTCATTGGGGATATCAACTAAACAGTGAGAGTTCCATTCTGAGAGTGCATAAGGTAAAATAAACAGCACTACCACTACTGGACTGAAACGGGCTCTTATCCTGGAAGTCAGAGGCAAAATATGGTTACAAAATTCTATCAATAGGCAGCTGTAACCATTCATAACCCCTCGGTCCCCCGTACAGAGGTACGACACAGCGAGTGTCAGAACAGGTATCCAAATGACAATACTGAATAATGAATGCAGACATCGGATTAACGTCAATGATGAATATGTGCATTTAATTTTGAAAATTCTGGCTTATAAGTAACGTTTTACTTACCCAGTCCAGACTTTTTTGATCTTAAGATTCTTCTTCTAGGTTTTGATTTTGAGAAATTTAGTAACTCCACGGTTAAAGGGTTAAAGAGCACATCACTATGTAGCTATGTAATACATTTTGTAACTATGTAAAGTAATCTCTCATTTGCATGGAATGTCTAAGTATCTTATGAGGAATTTTTACATAGCCGCCAGACATCCCAGTCACTGAAGTCATTGTGCGCCAATATTGAACACTCAATTAATCTCTTGATAAGAAAATGTGGACGAGTCAATGAGCAGAGGAGGCAAACAGTCCAGGCAGATAAATGGTAGAATCTACTCAGGATAAACACACACAGAATGTGTTAGCAGATGACCTGAAATATCACGTATTGTTGTTATGGAGATTGTCTGAGTGCTTCAAAAGGGATTTCATAATTTTATGAAAAATGCAATGATAATAATTGTAACGGGTCTCAAGCTGTGGGGTTTATTAAGTGAAGTCCGTCCGTCGAGTATATTTTCACATTACTGCACGATTGGGGATCGTACTATTAATAATAACATTAAAACAGATCACACGGGTCATTTAGTCCATCTCACCATTAAGTTTAATGAATTCATTTTCTTGAAATTCTGTTGATTAGCACCTGCCCATTGATTGCTGTTTAACTAATACATCAAACTAGTATTTAATCAAGGCAGGCCTCATCTCAGGCCTTCCACTGACTACAATGTTATTTGTTGAATAGCAAAAGAAAAGCTGGTTTATTTTTAACGTGAAAATGTCTCTCCCCCCGAGAAGGAAATTTCAGATTTTCTACATCTTTTGATTGTTAAAATGAATAGATCGACCATTAAAGAGTTTCAAAACTGTTTTTTTTTTTTTTTTGGAGAGTCAGTTGCGGTCACCCCTGACTGAAAGAAAAACTATGAGGATTTTTTAATATCACTGAAAACAAGAGATTACATGAAATATAACGTGTTTGTGTATTCATTTCTTATGAATCCATATATGTTGAAGACTCTGTTGCTCAGTGTTTGCAGTTATCTTTAGTCAGAATTAACACGTGTCTGCTCGGAGTGCTCTATCGAGATACCAGGCACTTACTGATTGTCTGCATAGCTTGTGGTCAGATAAATTGTGTTTCTGTCCAAAGAGAACTTAAAATGGCTGTCACTGCAGGACAAGAGTAAACCAGAAGAGGTGTTTAGTTATATGCTTGCATTACACAATAAAACCCACAGAAGGTATAATATGTGTAATAATAAATCATTTTAGATAACAAATCATTTTAGAGAAATAATGATGATTGTTTTCCTTTAAGGAGGATGAAGGGTTCATGAAGGGCTTTTTGGTTATGAGTGATGGAATCAACCCCTACGATCAGGGGTCAAAGTTAAGTTACAAATCACCCCAAATCTACCTGTGTAGAGGGGTAATGTCCCATGTAAGGGACAGATGTCCAGGGCCAACAAGTCCACTTGGCGTTCAATGAATGTTGTTTATTTGGTGTCCCAGAGAAATGCCACAAAGATGGGAGGACGAGGTAAGACAGAATGGGACTGTACAGCAGAGTTCTGGACCCAGGGACGGTTTTAAAATATTCTGGTGTTTGAAGTAAAATCACAAAGGTGAAACAGGGGGATATTTTCACTTCTGCCTCTCAAATTCTGTGTATTAAACAGAAATGGACCGGATCCATCCAGAATACACCAACGGCCTTTAAAATGGGAGGTCCGTGCCAAAAGCATGATCTATTATCATAATACATACATGTTGGTATGAATATTATAACATTGTGTTCTAAAGACCCGACATACTGAAAATAGTCTCATATTTCACTGTAAGTACAATGGAAAGGACTATCAGTAACAAAATACTATACTGAGCCTGCAGTGGAAGGAAAACCAGGTTCCACTGCAGGCTCAGTAACGTATTTTGTTACTGATAGTCTTTTCCATTATACTTACAGTGAAATATGAGACTATTTTCTGTATGTCGGATCTTTAAAACACTCTTTACTCTGACAGTACTCAGAGACCAAAACCATTCCAAGGCCTCCCCACTACTCGGTTGCTGATAGACACATAGGACGGGGTGAGGAAAACTTTAGTTACCCACCCAAAGATACCGATGGCAGCGCCACTGCAATCAATAAGTCTGACGATTCCCACCTTTAACCATAAGCCGTGGACTGACAAAGGCGTCACCCACGTACTCCACCTATACAAAGGGGAACACCTCAAATCCTTTACAAGTCTACAGGAACAATTTGATTTACCCACAAAATTACTATTCCCCTACCTCCAAGTCAAATCCCTACTAACAAACAACCCACCCACAAACCCTGAGAAAGGGTCACAAGCACCAACATCTAAGTTCGAAAATATTTGCCTATCAAATAAGCCCAACGTCACATCTCTCTCCACCTGCTACCACTTGATCCTACACAACCAACCACTGACACTTGAATACTACCAAAAGGCATGGCATACAGATCTGGGCTTGGAGTTAAGCCCAGAACAGTGGAAAAGAGCTTACACGGCACACAAAGGCATGACATCATGCGCCCAACACCTAGAAATCCAACGGAAAATACTATACCGTTGGTACTTAGTGCCGGAAAAAATACACAAAATTTGGCCTACCTCCACAAACATGTGTTGGCGTTGCGAGAAAGAAGTGGGCACGATGATTCACATATGGTGGACATGTCCCGCACTGGCTCCTCTCTGGACACAAGCCCTCCATATCATGTCAGACATGCTAGGCCACCAGGTGGAAAAAAATCCTATACAATGCATGTTGTACATATTCCCCGAGAAGATGCCCAAAGCTCACCAGGCACTAATATACCATACACTTGCATCAGTACATATACTAATAGCGAGACACTGGAAGTCCAAAGACACACCGTCACATACACACCTAGTGAAGCAAATTGCACTCAATTGGACATATGAGGCCATGCACCAACACCAATTTGGCCCAAGACCTATATTAGCTAAGGTAAAACACATATGGGACACATACAAAAACCACACTGACAACATCACAACACAATAACTGCCAGCTGGCAAGGATGTTATCCTTGGTGTGGCACTGAAGAGACCCAGCCCTGGCTCACGAACAATCAAGAACTAAGAGACAGAAGACACTTGCTGGCCATTCACCCTTAAGTACGCAGGAAATATTGCCAAACCACCTGGAAAATCCAGGGTCATCCCTCCGCCACCTCCACCCCCCTGGTGCCCTCCTCACCCCCTCTCTTCTTTTCACTCCTTATTTATACTGCCCCTTCAATACTATCCTCCCCACAAAATGTTTGAGACATGTGGTATGCATGATGTATGTACCTAACGTCAATAAGCAGCACTGAAATGCCTAATCCAATTGTAACCGAAACATTCTATCATATGTTCAATCACGATGAAGGTATTCAAGATACACGCGCAATTGTAATGCATCTACATGTCTGAATAAAAATTGTCAAATAAAAAAAAAAAAAAACACTCTTTACTAAACTCTGAGCTGTGTGGTACCAAATGGGGACAAAATCATTTTTTTGAGTTTTTGCATTCAGAATAACATGAAAGAATAAATGTAGAAAATAATGAAAACAATATAAATCATCCTGTTCTGTGTCTAAAAACATTTAATGATAAAGAGTTTGGGTGCTAGGTAATATTATTTAGATAAATGACACTCCTATAATGCCTCAATATCTAATTGCTCCACACTTAGGTGCACTCCCAATTCACCAACATAGAGTAATAGTATTATTGAGGAAGCCGTAAACTTCGAAACGCGTTGACATCACAAACAGGGGCAGAGCTTGTGGACTTAGAAACCAACGGCGGCAAACGAAGCAATTTGACCCTGTTACAAAGATGTGTCGAAATCACCGCCAGGATCAGCAGTATAACTTCATTCCGTTTGTGGAGACGCCTGCAGCCCACCCATATTGAGCTTGATCAGTGAGTAACGGCGTACGCTGTAATTACTCACCACCTGTTCTATTTAGAGGCAGAGCTTCTAACTATTTTATCAATTTTTTTGTTATTCTTGTCATTTACGTTGGTCAATAAATTGTAAATTCTGCATTTTCCATCTTCGAAGGATCACTGTATATTTATACACTATATTCATTATACCATCTTTATAGATAGATTTAATTATTATATGATCCTCCTCATAATTTATGCACCAGTAGAGTGATTGTGTAGGAACATCTTGAAACAATCTGCACCATTTTTTCTTTTTTATTCTTTCTTTTTTATGTTCTATGCATCAAAAGCCACCTACTGGAGAATACACTAATTCCGTTTGTATATATTTAAATTATCTCATTTAATATTGCTCCACTTATTATTATACTAAATATATTGAAATTTTGCACATTTATGAAATTCGGTGACCAGCAAGCGAGAACGCGATCGGTCACATGTGAGTCTCGTTTGTTTAATTTGTGGCTTGGTGAATGGTGTCGGGAGCAAGGATTTGGCTTTATTTCTCATGGTAGCTCTGTTTGGAATGGAAATAACCTGTAGAAAAAAGATGGTTTGCATCTTTCTCAAAAGGGAACAAATGTTCTCAGTGAGCAGTTCAGAGGTTTTGCTAGGAAGTATTTAAACTAGGAGGAGGGGGGCAGGGTGATAAAGCATCAATCCAATTGCCCCCCAAAACAAAGACAGAAGGTGCCTGTAGCAAGTGTGTTAAAATGATAAGCTTAGAGTCATGACTACAAATGCTCGCAGTTTAGGGAATAAGATCCATGAACTTGTGGCAATAATGGCAACTGAGAGTGTAGATTTAGTCGCTGTTACTGAGACATGGTACAATGAGAAAAATGACTGGGACATAGTGTGGCGGAACAGACCTCGCCACGTGTTTTTGGAGGGGGCTGCTTGCCCGCCTCCTACCTTCTGTCTATGGCCCTGGGATATATGGCATTTGAAAACACTATTTGTGCCCTGTGACAAAACTGGAGATTGTGCACAAATATGACTATTGTCCATATTTTTTATGATTCCCTTCGTTTGTTGCACTGTTCCTGTAGCGGAGCTGCAATATTAAATCCCAAGATCTCCGCTGGTATAGAAAGTAATCCAAAGTAAAGCGCTGGAAATGAAGGCAATATCCCAAATCCCCCAGTAACCAGATGAAACACAGTTCTGGGAGTCAACTGACAATTTTATTCACAGCTCCAGTATTTATGCAAGGGGTTTCCTTAGTCACTATACAGGGATTGTACAGTACAGGACTACATGGGGAACTGAATATACAGAGCATTTCTCCCACCATGCACTGCTGTACGTGAGGGATACTCCCACTAGAATATCCTGTTAAGTGGATTATCCCTCCGTACAGCAGAACCGGGTTTTAACACAAAAATCCATAACTTTAATATTATTCGTGTGATTCCCTTAAATGACTATTCTGTAGATATCTGGGGTCTGAGCACACACTTCGTGAAAGTACCGCTCAGATCCCAGCATAAATAACCGAACGCCGCACGAAACACACTTTATTTTACATTCTCATTAAAAGTACCGAATACACATTAGGCAACAAACTACCGAAGGACCGGTGCTCCCGAACGGCCTGGAAGTCCAGCGGTGTTTGCGCTGTCGAGTAGCCGATTTTAGTTCCAGGCGCTCAACGACTAAACACCGCTGGGCTAACAAAGGATCCAAGATGGGCGACCGCCGCGTGGTCGGTAGCCGAACGACGGCCTCCCAGGAAAGCACTTAACTACCGATTGCTATAATGTTGCAGTCGGTTAATGGGAGCCACACGACCCTCTGTGTGTGGGCTCCCATTCGGTACTTTATTCATTTCACGAACAGTGTCTAAAGTCACTGTTTGTGAAACTACCATATGAATGCTAGCGGCTTTCGGCCGATAGCATACGAATACTCTTTATTGCAAACACACATGAATACATCCTTACATACAATAAAGGAGACAACCTTCCAATGTTATACAGTAAGCCTTAACCCCTTAAGGACCAAGCTTCTGGAATAAAATGGAATCATGACATGTCAGACATGTCATGTGTCCTTAAGGGGTTAAAAGTGGCTAGGTTTGCCACAGTTCCCCATGTGTTTCATCTGTTGGTCCGGCTGGATAGACTACAAGACAAACTGTGGAGTTACTGGGTGGCCACCATTTCATGTATCAGAGGCACAGGGTGAGAACAATGGATGAAGCACATGGTGAGAACAATGGATGGCGGCCATTTTAACTCACAGACACTGTTTGGACTTTTCTACACGGTGCCATCATGGTATTTGGTGCACAAAGACATTGTGCAGTAGTTTTAAACTATACAACAGGGGACACATTATACAGTAATTATTTTTCACATAGCATGTATATGTTCTGCGGAATCTGCATTAAACTGTATCTTCCAAACTACTGAACGGATCTGGGTGAATTTTGGATATGTGGTTCACCCAGATCCCCCGGTTATATGTATATGAAGGATAGCATAAAATATAGCCTAATAAAAGTTAGTGAGGCGAACATAGAGTCCGTTTGGGTTACATTAGAATTTGGTAATCACACAGTAACTCGTGATTTATAGGCCCCCAGGACAAATTGAAGAGTTAGATAATCTACTTGTTGAGGAAATAGCTAAAATTACAATGAAGGGGGAAGTTATCATCATGGGTGACTTTCCTGATGTGAATTGGAAAACAAAAATAGCTGCTTGTGTCAGGAGCACACATATTCTAAACTCCCTACTGGGATTGTCTCTAAAATAAGTCGTTGAGGACCCAACTCGTAAAGAGGCCATACTAGATTTAGTGTTAACAAATGGAGATTTGGTATCAGATATTACTGTAGGTGAAAGTTTAGGATCCAGTGATCATCAGTCAGTGTGGTTTAATATAAGAACAGTGACTGAGTCACACCACACAAAAACAAAAGTTTTAAACTTTAGAAAAACAGACTTTTCTAAAATTAGAATATGTGTAGAGGAGTCATTATCAGACTGGAGCAATTTAAATGGAGTCCAAGAGAAATGGGATTATTTAAAAGTTGCACTATTGAAGGCAACAGAAAATTGCATTAGGCTTGTCAGTAAAAGCAAAAAATTCAAGAAACCACTGTGGTACTCCGCAGATGTGGCCAAAATAGTTAAAACAAAAAGTTAGCATTTAGGAATTATAAAAAAAAACCAGAGTGAGGAAGACAAAATGATCTATAAGATTAGGCAGAAAGAGGCTAAGCAAGTTATAAGAGCTTCCAAATCACACACAGAAGAGAAAATAGCACAGTCAGTAAAAAAGGGGGACAAAACTTTTTTAGATACATAAATGAGAAAAGAAAAGTAAAACAAGGATTAGTTAGATTAAAAACAAAAGAAGGAAGGTATGTAGAAGAGGATAAAGGTCTAGCTGACTGCCTCAATTAATATTTTTGTTCGGTATTTACAGATGAAAATGAAGGAAAGGGAACTCAGTTAAGAAAAAGGATAAATGAGTCATTTATTACACGTGAGTTTAAAGAGGAAGAGGTTCTATTTTAACTGTCAAAAGTAAAGACAAATAAGTCAATGGGACCTGATGGAATACACCCAAAGTTATTAAAAGAGCTTAGTGATGTACTAGCAAAACCATTAACAGATTTATTTAACAAATCATTGTTAACAGGAGTAGTCCCAGAAGATTGGAAGCGAATGTTGTGCCCATTCACAAGAAAGGTAATAGGGAGGAGTCAGGCAACTATAGGCCAGTAAGCCTTACTTCAGTAGTGGGGAAAGTGATGGAAACCATGTTAAAGGATAGGATTGTTGAACATCTAAAAACACATGGATTTCAAGATCAGAGACAACATGGGTTTACTTCAGGGAGATCATGCTAAACTAATCTTATTGATTTTTTTGATTGGGTAACTAAAATTAGAGATCAGGGTGGTGCAGTAGACATTGCTTACCTAGATTTCAGTAAGGCTTTTGACACTGTTGCACATAGAAGGCTTATCAATAAACTGCAATCTTTAAGTTTGGATTCCAATATTGTTGAATGGATAAGGCAATGGTTGAGTGACAGGCAACAGAGGGTTGTAGTCAATGGAATATATTCGAAGCTTGGGTTTGTCAGCAGTGGGGTACCTCAGGGATCTGTACTTGGACCCATTCTCTTTAATATTTTTATTAGTGATATTGCAGAAGGTCTTGATGGTAAGGTATGTCTTTTTGCTGATGATACTAAGATATGTAACAGGATTGATGTTCCAGGAGGGATAAGCCAAATGGCAAATGATTTGGGTAAACTAGAAAAATGGTCAGAATTGTGGCAACTGACATTTAATGTGGATAAGTGCAAGATAATGCATCTTGGACATAAAAACCCAAGGGCAGAGTACAGAATATTTGATAGAGTCCTAACCTCAACATATGAGGAAAGGGATTTATGGGTGATTATTTCTGATGACTTAAAGGTAGGCAGACAATGTAATAGAGCAGCAGGAAATGCTAGCAGAATGCTTGGTTGTATAGGGAGAGGTATTAGCAGTAGAAAGAGGGAAGTGCTCATGCCATTGTACAGAACACTGGTGAGACCTCACTTGGAGTATTGTACACAGTACTGGAGACCGTATCTTCAGAAGGATATTGATACTTTAGAGAGAGTTCAGAGAAGGGCTACTAAACTGGTTCATGGATTGCAGGATAAAACTTACCAGGAAAGGTTAAAGGATCTTAACATGTATAGCTTGGAGGAAAGACGAGACAGGGGGGATATGATAGAAACATTTAAATATATAAAGGGAATCAACACAGTAAAAGACTATATTTAACAGAAGAAAAACTACCACAACAAGAGGACATAGTCTTAAAGTAGAGGGACAACGGTTTAAAAATAATATCAGGAAGTATTACTTTACTGAGAGGGTAGTGGATGCATGGAATAGCCTTCCAGCTGAAGTGGTAGAGGTTAACACAGTGAAGGAGTTTAAGCATGCATGGGATAGGCATAAGGCTATCCTAACTATAAGATAAGGCTAGAGACTAATGAAAGTATTTAGAAAACTGGGCAGACTAGATGGGCCGAATGGTTCTTATCTGCCGTCACATTCTATGTTTCTATGTTTCTATTGCACTGTTTGGTGCAAACAAGGCAGGATGTTCTTTTTGTAATAAAGCAAAGCTACAGCAACCTTGTGATTATAATGACACTATGGTGGGTGGCATGTACATTGCCCTGGAGTAAGAAAAGGACACTGTGGATGTTCTGTAATAGTTCACCATGCCTCATGGAAGGTCTGGAGCTGAAAAATATCAATCTCACAAACCAGCATTTACTAAAAGCATAGGAAGGTCTGTTCAAAATAATCCCGTACCCTATGATTAAGAAGCAGTCAGAGCAGGTATGTGCAACTGTTTTATACTATGTGTATATATGTGTCTGTCTACATGTGTAACTGATCGATAATATGTGTATGTAAGTATTTTAAACAATGTGTGTCAATGTGTACATCCATGTGTGTGTCTTTGTGACTGAATTATACTATGTATGTCTATGTGTCTGTCTATGTGTGTGATTGCTTCATATTTTGTGTCTGTCTCTGTGCATGATTGTTTCATGTTGTATGTATGATAAATGTGTGCTGTGTGTCTGTCTATGTCTATGATTGTTTTGTCCTCTATTTGTCTGTCTATGTTTGTTTTGTGTAGTGTGTGTCTGTCTATGTGTGATTGTTTTGTGCTGTGTGTGCCTGTCTATGTGTGTGACTGTTTCATGCCATGTTTTTATGTATCTCTGTGTATGTTTGTTTTAAGCTTTTTGTGTGTGTATGTATGTGTATGATTGCTTTGTGTACTATTTTTCTGTCTATGTTTGTTTTGTGCTCTGTATT
>OW240924.1:4168629-4201312 GCA_933207985.1 Pelobates cultripes | reverse complement strand
CTCCTTCACTTACTACCCCCCTTCACTTACTCCTCCCCCCTCCCCTTCACTTACTCCCCCCCTCCTCTCCTCTCCCTTGCCCTCCCCTGTAGCGTGGCCGAGCTGCTTGCTGGTCCGCGGTGCCCAGCCGGACTGATAGGAAGGTGGACACTCAGTGTGCACTTCCTGTCAGTCTGGCCGGTTACAGAAAACAGAAACTCCGCGCAGAACAGGAGTTTCTGTTTCCTGTAACCGGCCGTACTGACAGGAAGTGCACACTCAGCGTGCGCCTTCCTATCACTCCGGCCGGCCACCGCGGACCAGCGAGCAGCTTGGCCACGCTACAGAGGAACATTGTTGCAATCGGTTAACGAGCGCCACACGTCCCTCTCTGTGTGGGTTATTAGGGGTAGCTCATTCGGTTCACGAACAGCCTGGAGGGAGCTGCTATCATCACACTGGGGATTGCTATGCTCTGCATATTCCCCTGAGCTTTTAATCACTTAGCTCTTTTAAGAGCTTGTTCCTGATACGCTCTCCTGGAGGAGAGGTCTTCCCCACACGGTCCTGGAGGACAGAAGCTGATCCAGGGTGGACGGAAGAGGCGAGGCTCCAGTTAAGCTATGGTGGTTGTGGTGTCCAGTGCGGTGCTTGTGGTCCTCGGCGCAAGCTAGGAAGCGTCCATTAACGGAGGTGATCCGTTACAGAAAGTTTCCCTTTCTTTTCAACCAATAACTTAGGTTGAGAAGTGGGAAAATTGGTCAGGATGGTGGTACCAGCTCCACCAGAGTGGGCTTGAACCCTAATGTGGTATCTGTAAAACACAAAAGAAACTATAATGGGAGAACAGCCCTCTAGAGGGAGCTCCCAAACGCTGGTATAAATTCCAAAGAAAAATTATATTGTATCAAAAATACCTAGTAAACTGACTTTGAGAAGAACAGAGATACAGGGAAGTAGCATGTTAAATACCTGGTGGTAATATGAGACTTTGTATCATCAAAAAAGGGGAAAAAAGAAAACCTTATTTAACTTCTATTGAGAAAAGGATACAATAGTATCAATTGTCCACATCATAGTGCCATTAAGTGCTATATCCCCTAATAGTGCCTCAAACAAGTAAAATACTGGCAACGCATTGCAATGTACATATTGAGTAAATGCAATGAGAGTGTAAGTAAGCAAAACACATAACAAAGCATTCAAGGTGTTGTCTTGGCCTCCAAATTCCTTAGATCTCAATCCGAATAATGTGCTGGAACAACAAATCCTATCCGTGGAGGCCCCAACTTGCAGAACTAAGAGGATCTACTGCTAATGTCTTGGTGCCAGATATCACAGGACACGTTCAGAGGTCTTGAGGAGTCCATGCCTACATGATATTACACATATGGTTTCATGTTATGGCTGAACAGTGTATATTATGACATTCTCGGCCTTTCAACAGTGCTTGCTGGATAAAGGGCCTGATTGGACTAACCAAGGGATCTCCTAACTCTCTGTAAACCAGGAACTACTTTATCCTCACCATGTGAAAGGACAGAATGTTTTCCTTTCTGTCGTTACATATGTAATTATTTGCCCTTAATAGTCCATATTTCACCTGGGCGCTGGAAGGCAATGTATAATCCGTAGGTTTCCATGTGGTAAGAATATTGCATGTGATAAATTTTCTATATGGCAAAAATATTTTCTTTGGTAAGAATAGAATGGTAAAACTGTTATTTCCGTCTTTTGTCTGTTTTATCACACATCAGGGCCCAATCTGGGAAATGAAGAAACTCCCCAGGACAGAGACATCCACCACCAGTCTAATCCTTCTTAGTTATCCATTAGATTGCACACAGAATAATGTTTTATTCTGGGAAATGGTGGAAATTCCTCTTAGTAAAAAAAGTGTTGAAGATCTGTGCACAAAAGACATTAAACAGGGTTTTTTTTTGAAAACACGAAAAGCCAAAATAAGCCAATAGAAGATACATGGCTTTAATCAACTAGACAAAACAAGGTTAATTGGATTAAATCAGTTAGCTGTTCTCGTACAGCTCCCAACAGCGGCTGGCTTAGGTTGATGGGCACATTTTACCTGAGGATAACTCTGGATATTTATTATCGCCTTTTTGGTGTTTGAGTCCAGAGCAGTGGTAGACCATCTCTGTCATCACTTATTGACATCCAGATATTAAATGCCTCACTGCCCACAGGAATACGAGATGTTGACGTGTGCCCCTCTCCATCTCACCGCCACAGACGAGCTCTAATTCTGTATTAATGACTTGCTTTAATTAAAATCTCAGTAAATGGGAAATGTCAGCGGTACACGCATATACCCAAAAGATTAGGATGGATTGTCGAAGGCAAGAAAATACCAGCTACACATTGTGCAACATGACAACCACGGAACAGCATCGAGGGTGGGTTCCGTCTAACAGGAAGGAAGGTCGAAAGGTTAATTGATATTTATAAGAGGGTAACAAATCTAATTATCTAATGGGAGATAGATATGTATTGTATTTTGAAAAACGGTGTAATAATGAATTTACATACCATGGCTTCTGTGAAAGAGCAGTGACAGCATTAGGTCATCTTTACATTTGAAACTAAACTAAAATGGCCCAAATAAAACGCAAGTTAATTCCCAGTTGTAATAAAACAATACTAACACAAGACACCATAAAGTTAGCATTAAACGTGGATTTTGCGCATACTTTGCTGTTCAGGGAAACAAAAACGTAACATTATTTCACTTTTCAATGTATTCGAGTGAATGTTTTTTGAGCTTATACGCAGTATTGCAGATAGATAGATGTAGGAAGGCTAATTCATTGTGCATGCCCATTTGCTCACTTTACAATGTTTTGGTTTTGTAGTTTGTTATTGCAGCCTGCATAGAATACATAAAGTGGTCTTAGTATACTCAGATGCCTCCATTCGTTCCCTTCCTCTGAGCTACTTTAATATAGACATAAAGGGGGGACATGTATTGAAGTATTGTGCTATGAAATGTGGTGAAAAGGGAGGAGTCAATAAAGGAAAATGGAACTGGTATCCATGGTGAATGCCCTAATTTTATTATTCATTTTTATGAAAACGATGTAACGGAGCCCAGTACTCTAGCTGAGTACATCCATGCAGAATCTTCCAAGTCCCAAGCGCAGTAGTGATGGTAGTTGTGAATATAGCTCCCGGTTCCCCAAACATAAGCCTAGACTTCATGAAGGTTTAATTCAGGCTTAATAGTCTGCTTTTATACAATACAGGGACACAGAAAACACCCCTTGACACTCTAACAACACACCCACAAGATGTCCCCAAAATGCCAAGTCACCATGACTAAACAAAAAATTACAAATGATACAAAAATGCATATTTCTCATAGAGGACCCTCCATAGTTTATACATCCCGAGATAGCCTGGATCTAAGCGCCCAAGTTGTCAAAATAGCTCTCAGATCCCATGAACACAGCTGAATCGCCACCGGGGTGAAGTGGGGGGGGGAGGGGTGACAGTGTGTGTTTGGGGGTGGCATTGTGTGTGTGTTTGTGTGTGAAGAGGACAGTGTCTGTGGGTGGCTGACAGCATCTGTGTGTGTGTGGTGACAGACTGTGTGTGTGGCTGACAGTGTGTGTGTGGGGGATGACAGTGTGTGTGGGAGTTTCAACATGTGAGGGTGACAGTGTGTGTGTGTGTGTGTGGTGACAGTGTGTGTTGGTGTCTGACAATGTTTGTGTGGGGGTGTCATTGTGTGTGGATGGTGACAGTGTGTTTGGGTAACTGAAAGTATGTGTGTATGGGGTGACATTGTGTGAGGGTGACATTGTGTGTGTGTGGGGGGTGACTGTTTGTGGGGTGGGGTGACAGTATGTGTGGATGTGTGTGTGTGTGTGTGTGTGTGTGGTTACAGTGTGTGCATGGCTGACAGTGTATGTGTGAGAGGGTGACATTGTGTGTGGGCTGCTAACAGTGTGTTTGTGGGAAGGTGACAGTGTGTGTGTATGGGTGATAGTGTGTGTGTGTGTCATGACAGTGTGTGGGGGTGGTGACAGTGTATGTGAGGGGTGACAGTGTGTATGGAGAGTGACAGTGTGTGTGTGTGTGTTGACATTGTGTGGGGGTAAAAGTGTGTGTGAGGGTGTTACAAACTGCCATTTGTAACTGTCCCTTTAAATGACAAATTGCCCTGCTTCCCTGGGTTGTGGAGAAGACTATTTGCCAGCCTCCTTCCTCATGACTATGGCCCCTGGGAGATTTTGCCCCTGAAAACGTATGGACTTTTATTGGGTGTGTATGGCCCTTTAAGAACCGTCTGGGGACATATTGTGACTTTGGTGAACAATGCCCCTTTAAGACTATGTCCCCAGACCTGTAAAATAACTTGTTCCTTTTTTCTCCCACTTGGTTCAGTAAATGGAGCTTACTGAACCAAGTACCACACAGGCGGACCACCCAGAAGTGGAAGTGTGCCGGCAATTTACCTCCCAGGCTGGGAGCCTGCTGTAGGTAAATTGACGAACGCTGGGTGGCCGCCGTTCGCGCAAACGAACATGTGGTGGCGCCATCTTTGTTTATTCAGATACGGTCAGCAGTGTGTACAGCCAAATTCATGGAACTAAAATCGGCTGCACATTTCCGTGAACACCGCTGACCTGTACCTTCTCCCATACTGAACTTTCAGCCGCAGAGACTCGGCGATGGGACTTAGTCGTTTTTTCTATGGAACTGTTTTGGGCAGGAAAATGTGCTTGCGGTCAGTCATAAAGGACTTCCGTCTAACTTTTTATTCACTGCATGGATTTGTCTGATTTTTGGTTATGTTTATATTTAAAGTGTGCTGATTATTAATATGTAAGTTTTCTGAAGATTGGATGTGTGGTTTTAAAGTTACAGTGTATGTGTAAAAACTGTATTCTTCCTGCCTGTGGGAGCATTTTGTATGTAAGTGCTGGGAGTGGTTTCTGTAATGTACGTTTGTTATTGGCTGTTCTGTAAAACCCTGTGGGTGGTCCTATCCAAGGGAAACCTGCATAAAAGAAGGCCCTTTGGGTGCCTATAATCACTACAGGGATTGCTATGCTCTTCATACTCCCTTAGCCACTGAGCTCTTGTAAGAGCTCTTGTTCCTGACCCTGCTTCGCTCTACAGAAGGAAGAGGTTTACCTATTGGAACCTGGAGCCTGGTCGTAGGTCCTGGGTGGATAGCAGCCGGCGAGATCCTAGCCCAGTAGTTATGGTGTCTATGGTGCTGATGGTCCTTTGGTGAGCGCTAGGAGCATCCTTTCTACGGTCCAACTTCCAGCCAGCCTGGAGGCCACCGTAACAGAGGGGTGACAGTGTGTGTGGGGTGCTAACAGTGTTTTTGTGGGGAGGTGACAGTGTTTGTGTGTGTGTGTGTGTGTGATAGTGTGTGTCGTGACAGTGTATGAGTGGGGGTGACAGTGTGTGTGTGTGGTGACATTGTGTTTTTGAGGGTGACAGTGTGTATGTGGGGGGTGACAGTGTGTGTGGGAGTGACAGTATGTGTGTGGATGTGTGTGTAAGGGTGGTGACAGTGTGTGGGGGGGGCTGGCAGTGTTTTTGTGGGGAAGTGACAGTGTGTGTGTAGGTGATAGTGTGTATGTCATGACAGTGTATATGTGGGGGTGACAGTGTGGTGACATTTTGTGTTTGACGGTAACAGTGTGTATGTGGGGGGTGACAGTGTGTGTGTGTGCGTGACTGTCAGTGTTTTTCGTTGGTGACAGTGTGTGTGGGTGGCTGACAGTGTGTGTTGGGGTGAAAATATGTGTGAGGGGGTGACGGTGTGTGTGTGGGTGATGGTGTGTTTGTGGGGAGGTGACAGTGTGTGTGGGTGATAGTATGTGTGTCGGGGAGTGACGGTGTATGTGTGGGAGTGACAGTGTTTTTTTGGGTGGTGACAGTGTGTGTGGACGGTGATAATGCGTGTGTATGTGGTGACATTGTGTGGGGGACTGACAGTGTGTGTGTGAGGAGTTGACAGTGTGTGTGGGGGTGGCTGACAGTGTGTGGGGGTAACAGTGTGTGTGAGTGTCTGACAGTGTGTGTTGAGGTGATGACAGTGTGTGTGTGGATAGGGATGGCTGACAGTGTGTGTGTGGATAGGGATGGCTGACAGTGTGTGTGTAAGTGACAGTGCATGTGGGGGATGGCAGTGTGTGTGGGTGGCTGACAGTGTGTGTGGGGGGGTGACAGTGTGTGTGTGTGTTGATTACCGTGTGTGTGTGGGTGGCTGACAGTGTGTGTGATTGTGGGGAGGTGAAATATCTTTTTTATCTGGTAATCAATTTCCTGGTGGTCCAGTGATCTCCCTCCCAGATGATTCGACGGATTTGCTATCTATTATGAAGTTCTGGAGGGTACAGAGCTGCAGACCATGTAGCAAATGTCTCGCAACTTCTGCCACTTGAAGTGTTGTAACCTGTGGCTGCACCCCGAATGGGTACCTCCGTTTGACGGATGCTCCTAACTCTTCCTGAGGGCTCCAAGCACTCCAGTAGACCCTATGAACCGCCGCAGCTTGGTTGAGGTCTCGCCGTCTCCTTCCAACCCTAGACCTCCGACAAGGCTCCAGGTTCCAGTGGGTGAACCTCTCTTCCAAGAGAGGGAAGCAGGAACAAGCTCTTAAAAGAGCTTAGAAGTGGGAGCATGCAGAGCATAGCAAACCCTTATAGTGATATAGCAATTCCCCTAATAAGAGACAGGACTCTAGATTGAGGGTGAAGTAGAACTGACTTTACTTGGCACCAAAGGGCCTTCTTTTATGCAGGTTTCACACATACAGGACCGCCCACAGGATTTTGCAGAACAACCAATAAACACGTAGTATACAGTACAAGCACTCCCATCAATTACACACAAACCCTCTCCTCTGATATAATTACTGAACACAATGGGTTAAGGTAATTATCACAGGCAGGAAAAATATACTTTTTGCACATGTACTATAACTTTAAAACCACACACCCAATCTTCACATTTTCAGAACCAGCATACTTTAAATATAAACATAACCAAAATTCAGCCAAATCCGTCTAGTACTTAAAAAGTTAGCTGGAAGTCCTTTATGACCGACCACAAGCACATTTTCATGCCCAAAACAGTCCCATGGATTTGGGCTGTGCGGTCGGTCTATTTTACACTGAAAAAAATGACTAAGTCCCATTCGAATGAGACTTAGTCTCCAGCCGCAGTGTCGAAGTGGAGGAGTAGATACGGGTCAGCGGTGTTCGTGCAATTGGGTAGCCGAAAACAGTTTGTAGTGGAGTAGTAGTATTATCCACAGTATCTCCGCTGGTAGACAGAATCAAACAGGCACAAAGCAGGTAAAATCCAGGTAGCGTAATTACAATCCCTTCCTCCCAAGAACTAGATGACACATAGCTTGGAGGTCAACTGAGGTTTATTTTCAGGTCACAGTATTTATGGGATTCCCCATGCAAAGGGTTTCCCCACTGACATTTCAGGGGTTGTACAGTAGGGGACTACATGGGGAACTGACCAACACACACAATTTTCCCATCATACACTGCTGGACGAGAGGGATACTCCCACTGGAATACTGTATACCGTTAATGGGATTATCCCTCCGTGCAACAGAACTCACATTTTACATTAAAATACATAACTTTAACAATATTCACTAGTTTTACACGAATGGAAGTTCGGTAGATAGCTGGATGCTGAGCGCATCGTTCGTGAGAATACCGCTCAGCTCCCAGTCTAACTAACCGAACGCCATACGAAATACACATAATTTCTAACATAGGTTTTAAACTACCGATTATCGTAAGGGGAATAAACTACCGAATGGTCGATGTTCCCGAACGGCCTGGAAGTCCAGCGGTGTTCGCACCGTTGAGTAGCCGTTTTTAGTTCCAGGCGCTCAACGACAAAACACCGCCGGGCTAACAAAAGAAACAAGATGGCCGACCGCTGCGTGGTCGGTATTCGAACGACGGCCACCTAGAAACACTCTTAATTACAGATTGCAACATTGTTGCAATCGGTTAATGGGTGCCACACGACCCCCTGTGTGTGGTCGTGCGTTCGGTATGTTATTCGTTTCACGAACAGTGTTTAACTCACTGTTCGTGAAACTTCATTATGAATGCTGGGGTTTTCATACTGCCAGCATACGAATGCCCTCATTCGCCTGAAATACAAATAGCATTGATTTTTATGCCTTAGCAACAATACACACATCCTTATACATTGATAGTCTCTGGTGGCTAGTTTTGCCACACAGTTCCATAGATTTGGCTGCACACACCGCTGACCATGTTCGAATGAGTTAAAATGGCCACCGCCACATGTTCGTTTGTCGAATGGCGACCACTTCGACTACTTTGGCACTTCGGCTGTATCCGAAGTGCCCATTTCAAGTTGCAACACTGCTCCAAAGTAATTAAAGGGCGAGAAACAGCATTATAAAAATCCATTATGCCCAAATCAGTTCCTTAAAGGGCAATACGTCTCAGGGCCATAGTCGCAAGGCAGGAGGCTGGCAAACAGGTCCCTCCAAGAACCAGTGGCGAGGTCACTTTCGCCACAGTGGCAATGCTCTGATTGGCCATGCTCGCAAGATCTCTACCACACCATCTGCAGCTCTGGCACCCTGTTTACCCACCCTGGATTGGCCCTGCACACAAATATAATAAAGTTATAGTAAAGTTACTATAAGTTACTACACAATGCACATTCACGAATCCTTGTGTTATATGCAAATACTGCCATGTAAAAAAAAATGTGCTCTGGGCCAGTTTCAGCTGTAAAATGTATTATCTCTCTAATTCTGGGCTAAAATTAAAAAAGCACAACTTCTTAATATATGTTTTATATTTATCAGATTATTATTATTATTATTATTATTATTATTTTCAATATCCAGATAATACTGTACTTTCCAGGGGGAGCAGTAACAGTGATATAGAAAGGGTAGTAGATACCTGGAATAGCCTTCCAGTGGGAGCAGTAACAGTGATATAGAAAGAGTAGTAGATACCTGGAATAGCCTTCCAGTGGGAGCAGTAACAGTGATATAGAAACGGTAGTAGATACCTGGAATAGCCTTCCAGTGGGAGCAGTAACAGTGATATAGAAAGGGTAGTAGATACCTGGAACAGCCTTCCAGTGGGAGCAGTAACAGTGCTATGGAAAGGGTAGTAGATACCTGGAACAGCCTTACAGTGGGATCAGTAACAGTGATATAGAAAGGGTAGTAGATACCTGGAATAGCCTTCCAGTGGGAGCAGTAACAGTGATATAGAAAGGGTAGTAGATACATGGAATAGCCTTCCAGTGGGAGCAGTAACAGTGATATAGAAAAGGTAGTAGATACCTGGAATAGCCTTCCAGTGGGAGCAGTAACAGTGATATAGAAAGGGTAGTAGATACCTGGAATAGCCTTCCAGTGGGAGCAGTAACAGTGATATAGAAAGGGTAGTAGATACATGGAATAGCCTTCCAGTGGGAGCAGTAACAGTGATATAGAAAGGGTAGTAGATACCTGGAATAGCCTTCCAGTGGGAGCAGTAACAGTGATATAGAAAGGGTAGTAGATACCTGGAATAGCCTTCCAGTGGGAGCAGTAACAGTGATATAGAAAGGGTAGTAGATACCTGGAATAGCCTTCCAATGGGAGCAGTAACAGTGATATAGAAAGGGTAGTAGATACCTGGAATAGCCTTCCAGTGGGAGCAGTAACAGTGATATAGAAAGGGTAGTAGATACCAGGAATAACCTTCCAGTGGGGGCAGTAACAGTGATATAGAAAGGGTAGTAGATACCTGGAATAACCTACCAGTGGGAACAGTAATGGCTAATAGTGATATATAGGGTAGTAGATACCTGGAACAGCCTTCCATGCTGAAAGAATAGAGTGCAAACTGAACAGGGATCAAGTATGAACAAGAAAAGGTTAAAGGTGTGAAATGGAAGGTGGGGAGCTAATGTATGATTAATATATTCTGCAGGGCTGTACAATTGGGTAAAAGACAGTGTACTATACAGAGAAGAACACAGAAGGTTAAAGAGGCTCCGCAAGGAGCTGAGATCTATAATTGCCCTTATAAATAGACTGTGAATAACCAGCCTGTGAGCTTACAGTCTAATCGTTTTACTGGGGAGATGAAATGAGAGGTGGTAGGGCAGTTAGAAGGTGATGGCCAGAGAGAAGTACATTAGCAGCCACCAGTAAGATGTAAATGGATAAACTGGAAGGTGAGCGAATTAAGGTATGTGGTGAAGGATATGACGTGGAAGGTAGGTAGCTTGATTTATGTACTAGTAGATGGTGGGTAGAGAATGGACACATAGGAAATGGTTACTAGAAGAAAAGGTGCAGTACACGTGGCAGGGTAAGCATTACAAGTAGCTGAAGATGCCCACCTATTATATGTACATGTATGTACGTAGTGGGCGTTGGATAGCATTCCCCTCATTGCCCCATTAAAAAAACAGAACTTACCCCTTCAAATAACGACAGACAACTTCTTGGAGAAAACAGGCCACAGCATTTATTAACATCACCAAATACTATATAACTCCTTAAACATATAACATAATAAATTAATAAATTAACATTGTGACAATCCATCTGTATAACCTGGGATTCCTGGTTCGTCTGTTTTCCCTTTTCGTGAAATTACGTGAAATTACCCGTGCGTATGCCCCTGTTCAGTGAATTGACTTTTCCGCCGAACAAAACTACCGAACGGACGGCCACCCAGAAGAGACGTGTGCTGCTGGTTAACCTCTTGATCCCAATTAGAACGTTGTGGTTAACCGCAGACACTTAATTAAAACCGAATACAGGGTGGTCATCGTTCGTATGTCGACCACGAGGCAGCGGCCATTTTAAACCATGCGAAAGACCAGCGGTGTTCGGCATGGATTTCATGGAACTGAAAACTGACCCTTTTTCTGCCGAACACCGCTGAAGCCGCCAACCTCCCTTCTCAATCGACAGAAGTATACGAACACCGGCCGTTCGGGAGTTTTATACGCACGAATGGACTTACCCCTGATAGCCTTCCCATGGCATCAAACGCATATAGAAAGACTGTAACAGACTTTGACTCCATGGCGATTGAACTATACGTATGGGATCTGAGCGCTATTTGCCAATAATATGCACTCAGATCCAGGCTATCTGGGGATATGTGATACGAATGGGTAACATTTGACAAATGTAAAGTTATATATTTTCATATGTTTTTCTGTGTTTAATTTAAAATGGCGATTTGCCATGATTGAATTACTTCTCAATTATCTCCAGGGCAGAGGGGAGGAAATACTAATGCATGCTGGGAATATTCTGTGTCTGTGGGTCCTAACCTGCCATATGTCTGTCTATTGTTACAGTCTCCCAACGAGTGTCCACCAAGTGGGAGACCTGCATAAATACGGGCAGGTAGCCCACAGTAAAGCCAGTTCATGTTTTACCCCCAATGTGGAGCTTGGTCTCGTTATTGGGGGGATTTATTACCGATGGCTAGAGACTGCCGGATGGGATTATTAGCCGCTTGGGAGATATATGCGTTCGGCTACTATTGGCGATTCGTGAGTTTGGAGCTCGTGAAGTGAAGTGCCCGTACGGATCCCGTTCGTGAGTTTACAGCGTTCCCCTGCTTGCAGTTCGTATGATGGTACTTGATACGCATGCAGCCTATGTTATTGCGAGAGGGGAGGATTCACTAAACGGCGATTTGTGCATCTGATGCTGAGGGTACCGTAACAAACATAAACACTTTTTATACAGTCATACAGTAATCAAGAAGCCGTCCTTGCCAATCTAACTTCCCCAAGGCTCTCACCTCCCCCCCTCGGCATAATAAAACCTCATCCTTTTCAGGGCTCCCCACCAGCCGGTTTTCCGCTCGGTGGGGCCCAATCATAATGCTCCCCACCGGTCGACTTTCAACCCAGTGGGGACACGTCCAACTTCCTCCAGGTTCACTATAAGAGACAGGGGGAGGATGAGACGCGGCCATTAAGATGGAGCCAAAATCTACCATCCCTTATTTGGCAAGGACATGCCCCCGCCTCGCTGTGACAACCTCCCTGGCCCAAAGCAGCAAAGGGAGGGTGGGCGGGGAAACTTGTTGCTGGCCCGGCTCCTAAGTGGCAGGTCAGTCTGATCTGTCACCACCCACTTCCTCACATCTCACACTAGCACACGTAGCACATAGCCAATCATGCACCATCCATCCCACATTAATACATGTGCCCCTGTCCGCTAAGCTGCGCACTCTCCCTGGGGCCTATATAATTCTTCCCTCTTGGCACAATGCGGTTGTCCGTAGTATAATGTTCATTACAGCCGGAGTCGCTTCCTCCATTTCCAGACCAGCAATGTATGTGCCACTCCCTTAAAGAGATTGACCCGTGACCCATCATATACTGGCAGCACTGGCCATGGTCGCTAGCCCATCCTGAGAAGGTGGTTCACACAGTCCCACATGGCAGCCATCATTCAACTGATGTAAACTGACAAAATAAAAGCAATTCTAGCGGCTGGCCACCATACTCATTTATTCTCGGGGTGTAGTGCGCCATCTGTTGTTTACGGGAAACTATGCTGAGAAGGACATTTATTTGTCCCGATATGAAGGTAAAATGATGATATAGGCTTCCTCCTGTAAATGTCTATATGGAGTGTTTTGTCTTTTATCTTATAATGCTTTAGTGGTGCCCAGTAAATTAAACTCGATCTGGATGATTTAATTCCTTTCTGTCGGTGTTCATCCAGTGCCACGCCTTTCATTTGCCGCATACCATCACCTTAAAGGACATTAAACTTTTGGGTTCCAAAAGCTTCCGTCTCCTCATTAGCTAAGTGGCTTTCTGGATCTCTCCCAAATGACACAGCCTTCTTCATTCTTCTCTTCCAAATAATCTTTCATCTCCTGACATTGGTGGACATATATCAACGTTCTGCCAGTCTAATAAGAGCTACGTTGGCCTTATCGATCCATCATTTTTGGCCATAATAACTGCGTCAATGTCTACTCAGATTTTATTCTTAACCCTTTCACTGCCAGAGAGATGATTGTCAACTCTCTCTGTCATTGCAAGGGTTAAAGATTTTGTCCCTGCATAGTGGATAACATTTTATAATGAATCAGATTTTAATGGACAATGTTTGCTGGTGACATTTCACAGCTAAATGTTGCATTTCTTCTGTAATCAGTTCAGTTGTGACATGATAGATCATGGACAGCATCGAGTTATAGTCTGGTGATGTCACTGCTCTGACTTAATTTTGATCATACCTGTCGATCTTCCCTGCAGATCTATCGGGATGCAGGTGGGTAAGAAAGAGAACAGGCTTTGGAGGGCAGTGTGCCTGTCAAATGGCAGGTCCGCCACTAAAGAGGGTATTTAGGGCTGACTGACAGCCTGCCCCCTTGAGTCAGACCTTGCTCGGAGTATTGCTGAAGTACTGTGTAAATGGTTCTGTTGCTCAGTCCCTTTCTACATCCTGAAATCTGCTGGCAGATTGCGAAATGTGAGACAGGACCCGAGGATCTATACTTGCTGGGAAAGTACCCCCAAACATAGGAATGTCTTGGTAATTCAGGATTTTTGGTGCATATTGAGTTGCAGAGTGTGAGCATGAGTAGCATGGGATTCTGGGAGGGAGGAGAAGTTACTTGATATGAGTGTCTCTTCTCAGTGAGGAGTTCAGATGGGATCCCCACTGAAGAGACACACTCACGTTTGGAAACACCATAGACAGCAGACGTTGTGTTTCCAGATAATGTTTTCAGATCCTCGACTGTTTGTCCAACTGAAAATACTGTTATATTGTCTAAATGACAGAAGGGGCAATACATTGTAATTTGCATTTTTAAAAGCACCTCAGTTTTAGTAAGTGCCCATTTGTCGTTTTATTACATTAAACATCATTATCCTATGATCTGTCTATTCCTATTTTCTTTTAACCCATGAATAAGTTGATACGCTTATACTTGGATTTATATAAACTGATCAGCCACAACATTAAAACCACTGACAGGTGAAGTGAATAACATTTATTATTTGTTACACCGGTCAAGGGCAGCAAGTGAGCAGTCAGTTATTGAATTTTATTTGTTGGAAACAGGAAACAATGGGCAATTAAAACGATCTGAGTGAGTCAAATAGTGAAGGCTAGACAATTGGGTCAGAGCATCTCCAAATCAACAAGTCTTGTGGGGAGTTGCAGTGATTAGTACCTACCAAAAGTGGTGCAATGAAGGACAACCGGTGAACCGGCGTCAGGATCATTGGTGCCCAAGGCTCATTGATGCACATGGGGAGTGAAGGCTAACCTGTCTGTTCCAATCACACAGAGCTACTGTTGCTCAAATTGCTAAAAAAAAAAAAACAACCTAATTCTGGCCATGATAGAAAGGTGTCAAAACACACAGAGGATCAGAGTTTGCTGTGCATGAGGCTGCGTAGTCTCAGACCAGTCATAGTGCCCATGATGACCCTTGTCCACCACCACCTACAATGGCAAGCATGAAAACTGGAACATGTAGCAATGGAAGAAGTTCGTCTGGTAGGACGAATCACATTTTCTTTTAGATCAGGTGGATAGCTGGTTGAATGTGCATTGATTACCTGGGGAAGAGATGGCAGGCCCGGTGGAGCTAGTGTTAGGGAGCTCTGGGCAATGTTCTGCTGAGAAAGGGTCCTGACATTAATATGGATGTTACTTTGAAATGTACCACCTATCTAGAGATTTTTACACACCATGTACACATCATGCAATGATGTTCCCTGTTTGCAGTGGCTTATTTTAGAAAGATAATGCACCCTGCCACCACGCAAAAATTGTTCAGGAATGGTTTGAGGAACATGACAAAGAGTTTGGGGTGTTACCTTGGCCTCCAAATTCCCCAGATCTTAATCTGATTGAGCATCTGTGGGATGTACTGGAACAACAAATCTGATTTGTGGAGGCCCCACCTCGCAACTTGCAGGACTTAAAGGATCTGCTACTAATGTCTGCCAGATACCACAGGACACGTTCAGAGGTCTTGTGAGGTCCATGCCTCGACGCATCAGGGATGTTTTGCAGCACAAGGGGGGTCTAAACGATATTAGTCAGGTGGTTTTAATGTTGCAGCTGATCAGTGTATAACTATGTTATTACTTTGATTTGCACATCATATCTCGGGACAATTTCTATGTTAGTTTTACATGACACTTTTCCATGCTCCTTCCTTGGCTTTTTCTAGGTTTTGTTTCAGCAGAGTTGTGACTGTGGGATTGAGATGTTTATAGAGCTGAATTTGTTTCTCCTTGGTGGGTTTATATTCTGTAATGTTTCGATGTCCCACTGCTCTCTCCTTTTAGCTTATTCTAATGCTTCCTGCAGACCGGCCTCAAGAGCATGCAATCCATTGGGCTATCACCAGATTTCCAGAGAAAACAAAGGTTAAAATATGGCAATCTTCTACAGTAGTGAAACAGTTAATGGTGGGCTGAACCTTTTCCTGACCTTCTTATTAAAAGGTTTAGGGGGCCCTCAGAGAAAATGTGGGTCTTTTCCAAGTGTTGAGAGGAGATTCCTGCATCACAAAAGGAGAGCATTTGATATTCCGCCAAATTGTGTCTGTGTAATTTGCAAATGCAGAGTCAGCAAAGAGGTTTAATCAGCTTCAGATTCACAGAGCAGACTGTTCAACACACACAAAAAGGATTATTTACCTTGTTCTGATTGTTCTGTGACTGACACATTGGCATACACATAACACATACAAACATACAGACACAAAGCCCATCACAGACATACTGCAACATAAACAAAGCACATACAAACATGCATACCCAACAACATAAACATAGCACATACAAATATACACACCCTACAACATAAACATAGCACATACAAACATGCATACCCAACAACATAAACAAAGCACATACAAATATACACACCCTACAACATAAACATAGCACATACAAACATGCATACCCAACAACATAAACATAGCACATACAAATATACACACCCTACAACATAAACATAGCACATACATACATGCATACCCAACAAAATAAACATAGCCCATACAATATACAGACATACAGTCCACCAAAGACACACATTGGCACAAACATAGCACATACAGACATACAGCCCATGAAAGACACACATTACTATAAACATTGCACATACAAACATACAGACACTCAACATATCACAGACACACATTACCATAAACATTGCTCATGCAAACATACATACACACAGCCCATCACAGACACACATTGACATTAACGTAGCACATACATACAAACATACAGACACACAGCTCTTCACGGACACACTGCAACATAAACATAGCACATAGAAACATATAGAAGCACAGTCCATGAGAGACGCACGTTGACAAACATTGTTGTCCCTTCGCTTTAGCCCTCTGGGTTGATGTCATTAGAGATATGAATTTGACTTTTACTTTATTAAGTGCCATATGAGTTTGAGTTTCCCAGTTGAAATATGGTGTTTCCTTTCAAGCATCCAACATATTTTTTTCCCGTGTCAATGATTATTGAGATTACTAAATAAAAATGCAGTATGAACATTAAATATTTGCATTATATGTGATAATTAAACACAAGAACATCCAGTAATTGTATTAATAATAAAAAGTGCATGTTGTGAAATAATTGATGGAATGAATGAATGCACCTCATTAGAATTATCACTCGTGAAAGGACACCTCATCAACGAACATAATTCAGTAAGTAAATCTCAGGCTGTATCGCCCCGTTACACCCATGATTGAGGTTTGAATTTTAACCAACAAGGGGGAATATATGGAGCAGAGAGCCCCATTCTCCTATACATCACCAGCAGAGAGGATTGGCGGAGACGTATATCCATACCAACCTGCTTGGGACCTTTTCATCATGACCTTATGACTAGTTCCCAATGTCGTATATTCCAAGATGCTCCCTGCATGTGTGAAATAAACGTGATTCTACTGAGTCATATATGGGAGTTTGGTGGTGGACGAGTATGGTGATACTAATCTGTCTACCCATCTGGACCAGATAGATAAAGAGATTGTTGAGCATTTAAGCAATTGTTCCTGTTTGTTTGGGTGTCTATAGAATTTGTTGAAGGGCAGCACGATGTATGCTTGAGTTTTCTAGAGTAAGCTACAAGGGAGGTCTCTGAGCTGTTAGGGTGGATATTACATGTGGGATTGCTGCAGCAGCATGATAGGTCTTGATATCAGGTGTAACGGACCGTTTTACACATAAGAGGTTAAAAACTGTTTAGGCGATATTCCCCTTTCCAGATGCACCGACAGCTACTGTAAGCACCAATCTCCATAACCGCAAACTATACGAATTCACCAACTCCCGAACAGGAAACACACGAATACTGGAAACAGCCGAACAGGAAAAGCATACAATCAGCTTACACTCCTGGCAATCAGCATACAATCCAATTCCCCCAATAACGAGACAACACTTCGTTTTGAGGGTCAAGCAGGAATTGTGCTGGTGGACACTCCTCTAGGGGACCAGATGGGAAACTTGGAAACATATTGGACATTGACCAATCACAGACATATGCCTTTAAACACTCCCACAATGCATCACAATCCCTCCTCTCTGTCCTGGAGGTAATTGTGAAGTAATCCAATTATCTCCAAGGACAGAGGCAAAACTCCATTAGCCACATGGCAGACAAAGGACAATAAAAGACATAAAATTACATACTGTTACTTTTATCACATAGAACATACACATTCTGCCAATCCCCAGATAGATTAGATCTGAGCGCACATTATTACCGGATGGCGCTCAGATCATGTACATACAGTTCAATCGCCATGGAGCCAAAGTCTTTCATACAGTCTTTCAGTATACGGCTGGGCTCCATGGCATAGCTATCTGGGGTAGCATGGCTTTAACAGTCTGCAGAAAGGCACGAATACGCTTTTCTGCAGGGAAAATAAAAGGTTTTAACCAGTGGCGTACACATGACCCATGGGGCCCCGGTGCAAAAACTGATCCGCGTGCCCCCGCCCCCCTCCCACCCCCGCGCGCTTACTCGGCGCGGGTCGGGGTCACAACACATGGTGGCGGGCACCTGGTCGCAGGGGTTGCAGGGCTGTGACCCCACGACCGCGGTATGCACACACACTTAAAGGACCACTACAGACACCCAGATCACATCAGCTCAATGAAGTGGTCTGGGTGCCAGGTCCCTCTAGTTTTAAACCTGCAGCTGAAAACATAGCAGTTTCAGAGAAACTGCTATGTTTCACTGAGGGTTAATCCAGCCTCTAGTGGCTGTCTCATTGACAGCGGCTAGAGGAGCTTCCGCGATTCTCACTGTGAAAATCACAGTGAGAAGACACTGAACGTCCATAGGAAAGCATTGAGTAATGCTTTCCTATGGGCGGTTTAAATGCGCGCGCGCCTCTTGCCGCGCATGTGCATTTCGGAGCTGAGAGGCGGACACTGGGGAGTCCGACGCTGGAGAAAGGTAAATGCTGAAGACACACACACACACACACTCTCACGAACAGACGCATACACACTAGCAAACAGACACACACATTTACTGACAGAGACACACTCAGCGACAGACATACATACACACTCACTTACAAAACATACACTTTCACTGACAAACACACTCACTAACAGACATCAAACACACTCAGTAACAGACACACACAGTAACAGACTCACTAGCAGACACACACCCAATAACAGACACATTCACTGACACACACTAACACACGCACTAACACACGCACTAACACACACACACACACACACACACACACTAACACACATACACTAACACACATACATTAACACACACACACACATACACTAACACACACTAACACACACATACACTAACACACACACACACACTAACACACACACACACACACACATTTTATTTTTTCAAATGTAATCCCCCCAGCCTCCTTACCTTTTGGAGTGCTGGGTGGATTCCCTGGGGTCCAGTGGTGCTGCTGGGCTCCTGGGCGGCAGGTCACTGGGTGGGCGGGCTGTCTGGGCAGGCGGCGCGCGAGGGAGCACTTTCCCCTATGTGCTTCCTCTTCAGCTCCCTCGCGCGCCGCGTAGGGATGCCGGCGCCGGAAGATGACGTCATCTTCCGGCTCCGGCATCAGTGCGGTGCGCGAGTGAGCTGAAGAGGAAGCACACAGGGGAAAGTGCTCCCTCGCGCGCCTGCCCGACTGGCCACCTGACCGTTGGGGTCAGCAGGGCCAGCCTCAGGGGGCCTGAGGTGGCCGCCTCCTGGGCCCCCCAGGGGAAGAGGCTGGCCCAGTGGCGTACATACCGGGTCGCAGGGGCGGCCGGACCCCTGCGACCCTGGTATGTAGGCCACTGGTTTTAACTGCCGGGCCATAGTCTAAAGGGAGCAGGCAGGCAACCAGGCTCCTCCAGTGGACAGTTGCGAGGCTGGTTTCGCCACATAAGGTATTCCCAGTCACCCATAAATCCGTTAGACACCCAGGGGGGCCAGCACTTCCACATGTGTGCCAAAAACAGCTGCTCCTACAGGGAAACCCATCCAAAATATATCTGTTAGCAGTGTGGGGAACAACTCGATGTGGACACCTTTAGGGGCCATCTTCTTAAATAGGTCCATAACCCTTGCTTGTCTGCATGACCCAGTCCTGGATTGCCTGGTTAACCTTTGCCTACTTGGTTACCTGCCAAATACTATGTGTATGCTGGCCCTGCATGGACTATCTTGTTAAAGTCTTTCCTCTCCTGATCCTGTGGTCCTGTGCTGCTTGGCCTTGTCCCTGGTTTTCCCAACTCACAGTGACTATTCTTTCAGAAACTTTCCGTTATCAACAGGGGAAAGATCCCACCTAAAGAGTCCGTTTAATGTCCGATGGCCTGATGACAACACGCTTGCCCAAATTGGATCCAAGTGAAATAAACATTTTGGGGCATATGTATTAAAACCAAACATGTCTGGGCATCGCCCTGTGTCAGCTGGTACCATGTGCAGCGTTATCTGCTCAGAGATGGACATGACTATGGTCAGTTAGGATCAAGTGTGAGAAACTCTCCTATTAGATCGTTAGCTGATGACAAGCAATGTGATTCATTTATTTCCACTGAAATATATATTTTTGAATACTTTCAGATTAAGACATCCCACTGCTTTAAATAAGCTATTAGACGGTTCTCTGAATAGACGGATTATCGGGGGAGCAAACAATCCAAGCTGTGAAGATCACTAATCTGGGTAATGACAGGGCTCATTTCAATGACGCTCCATGGCAGGATCTAGATTGGCAGCCGGCAGGGAGCACAACAGGGCAAAGGAAAGGTGTGGGTATTAGGGAGAGCAAGAAGGAGGGAAGGTGTAGTAGAAGAAAAGAGAAAGTGAAGGTGTGGATCATATAGGAAGGCGAGAGAGAGAGAGAGAGAGAGAAGGAGGGAACAGAATAGGGAAGCTATACAGGAGGGAAGGAAGAGTTGAGTGACAGACAGAAGTGGGGGTGAAGGGATGAGTGACCAGCAGAAGTTGGGGTGATGGGATAAGTGACAGACAGAAGTTGGGGTGATGGGGTGAGTGACAGACAGAAGTTTGGGTGAAGGGATGAGTGACAGACAGAAGTTGGGGTGATGGGATAAGTGACAGACAGAAGTTTGGGTGATGGGGTGAGTGACAGACAGAAGTTTGGGTGATGGGGTGAGTGACAGACAGAAGTTGGGGTGATGGGGTGAGTGACAGACAGAAGTTTGGGTGATGGGGTGAGTGACAGACAGAAGTTGGGGTGATGGGGTGAGTGACAGACAGAAGTTTGGGTGAAGGGATAAGTGACAGACAGAAGTTGGGGTGATGGGGTGAGTGAAGGATAGAAGTTGGGATGAAGGGTTGAGTGACATATAGAAGTTGGGGTGGTGGGATAAGTGACAGATAGAAGTTGGGGTGATGGGGTGAGTGACAGATAGAAGTTGGGGTGATGGGGTGAGTGACAGACAGAAGTTGGGGTGATGGGGTGAGTGAAGGATAGAAGTTGGGGTGATGGGGTGAGTGACATATAGAAGTTGGGGTGGTGGGATAAGTGACAGACAGAAGTTGGGGTGATGGGGTGAGTGACAGACAGATAGTGCTGACAGACAAGTTGGGGTGATGAGGTGAGTGACAGACAGAAGTGACAGACAAGTTGGGGTGATGGGGTGAGTGACAGACAGAAGTTGGGGTGATGGGGTGAGTGACAGACAGAAGTTGGGGTGATGGGGTGAGTGACAGACAGAAGTTTGGGTGATGGGGTGAGTGACAGACAGAAGTTGGGGTGATGGGGTGAGTGACAGACAGAAGTTTGGGTGAAGGGATAAGTGACAGACAGAAGTTGGGGTGATGGGGTGAGTGAAGGATAGAAGTTGGGATGAAGGGTTGAGTGACATATAGAAGTTGGGGTGGTGGGATAAGTGACAGATAGAAGTTGGGGTGATGGGGTGAGTGACAGATAGAAGTTGGGGTGATGGGGTGAGTGACAGACAGAAGTTGGGGTGATGGGGTGAGTGAAGGATAGAAGTTGGGGTGATGGGGTGAGTGACATATAGAAGTTGGGGTGGTGGGATAAGTGACAGACAGAAGTTGGGGTGATGGGGTGAGTGACAGACAGAAGTTTGGGTGAAGGGATAAGTGACAGACAGAAGTTGGGGTGATGGGGTGAGTGAAGGATAGAAGTTGGGATGAAGGGTTGAGTGACATATAGAAGTTGGGGTGGTGGGATAAGTGACAGATAGAAGTTGGGGTGATGGGGTGAGTGACAGATAGAAGTTGGGGTGATGGGGTGAGTGACAGACAGAAGTTGGGGTGATGGGGTGAGTGAAGGATAGAAGTTGGGGTGATGGGGTGAGTGACATATAGAAGTTGGGGTGGTGGGATAAGTGACAGACAGAAGTTGGGGTGATGGGGTGAGTGACAGACAGAAGGAGAGTGTTCCAGTAATATCAGGATAACAGGTACTTGGTGATTACATTACACGATGGAAAACTGCTTGGCAGGTACTGCAGGTTCAGAGGACTACAAATACCATCATTCCCTGACGGAACCACAGAGCAGCTCACTGCATGTCTACACAGCAACAGAAACAACTATCTGAATGTTTAATATCTCCCACCCAGCCTGGCCGTAATATAAACTCTAATTCCCATAACACCCAGCCTGGACGTAATATTAACTCTAACTCCCATAACACCTAGGCTGGCCGTAATATTAACTCTAACTCCCATAACACCCAGCCTGGCCGTAATATAAACTCTAATTCCCATAACACCCAGCCTGGACGTAATATTAACTCTAACTCCCATAACACCTAGGCTGGTCGTAATATTAACTCTAACTCCCATAACACCCAGCCTGGCCGTAATATAAACTCTAATTCCCATAACACTCAGCCTGGTCGCAATTTTAACTCTAACTCCCATAACACCTAGGCTGGCCGTAATATTAACTCTAACTCCCATAACACCTAGGCTGGCCGTAATATTAACTCTAACTCCCATAACACCCAGCCTGGCCGTAATATTAACTCTAACTCCCATAACACCTAGGCTGGCCGTAATATTAACTCTAACTCCCATAACACCCAGCCTGGTCGTAATATTAACTCTAACTCCCATAACACCTAGGCTGGCCGTAATATTAACTCTAACTCCCATAACACCCAGCCTGGTTGTAATATTAACTCTAACTCCCATAACACCCAGCCTGGACGTAATATAAACTCTAATTCCCATAACACCCAGCCTGGTCGCAATATTAACTCTAACTCCCATAACACCGAGGCTGGCCGTAATATTAACTCTAACTCCCATAACAACTAGGCTGGCTGTAATATTAACTCTAACTCCCATAACACCTAGGCTGGCCGTAATATTAACTCTAACTCCCATAACACCTAGCCTGGCTGTAATACAAACTCTAACTCCCATAACACCTAGCCTATAGGAAAGCATTGGATTGGCTTAGATTGTTAATTCTGAAGATCTCAGGTGTGCTGGTGGATCCAATGCTGGCAGACCAGCGCATCACTGGAGTAAAAGTAAGTTTTACAGCTTTTTGGGGGGAAGGGACTGGTTATCTAAATAACACTATTGAGTCTGGAATACATGTCTAGAGTCCTGACCTCTTAGTGTTCCTTTCACTAAATAAACAGGCCGGATCAGGATTCCTGAAATAATTAAATATCAGATAAACTAGCCAAGGTCAAAACCGGAAATGCAACAGCCCTAAGGAACGCACTAAGCGGCTACAAGGTAGAAACCATGAGTGGGCTTTGAATTACGGCCTAAACAGGATATAAAAGATTACCTATGTTCTGATCCACGTCACCCATGCAACTACAAAAAGTATTAGAACCAATCCGAAGTGACGTCCAGTGAAAGTTCGTTATTTAAGGACGCGCCATTCGGGCTGGCTGTGTTCGAATTGCTATAGGAAAACAGTCAAGCGCAGTGGATCGTGAACCTCCTGTGAAGAGGACAGAGTTGACAGCGTCGATCGGGTAAGTATGGAAACAGTCTGATCTTAAAGGGACATTCGCTGTACCATGACCACAATGAAACGCTCCACCCATCTGCTGCTGGAGGTGTAACGTCACCTGTGGTGGTATTATTAGAGTGTCATTAACCAACCTGAAACAAGATCAATAGCTGACCAATATCAGTTCTGTGCATTTTGGGCGTCTAACGTCAGTGCGCACAGGATGCTGGGAACAGGCAGCTAATGGCTGCACACGCTTCCTTCCCGTGCCAACCATATCCTCCACTCAGCATGTCCTCTCCCTATACTCCCCTATAGCGGCAGATAGAGGGATCAATGTAAGCAGACAAGGATCGGGCTGCAGTTAGAACCTGGACAATGCTGTGACGGAGATTCTAACTTTATTTATTTATTTTAAACCTGACCCTCTAACTGGGGGAGGACCACGGTAGGAAGGGTGACTCTAATTAAAACCAAGCTTTGCTTAAGCCTTATAATATAAAAAAATATTTTTCAGCCCATTAGAATAAGTCCTCGATAGGGAGGCAGCCATCTTTATAATAAGGATTTCAGGGCGTGGAGACCTCACGGTATGAAGGGGGCCGCCCTGTGTCTTTTATTGTTAGGTCAGGTGATGAAAGAATGTGTTCTATTTAAAACACGCTACACACAGCTCATTCCTGCCATCTAGTGGTTAGAGGTAATATAGAAATTATTGTAACATTCTTCCTTTATTGTATGCTGGCTGCTATATCACTAATGAGCCAGACGTCATATGATGTTGTTTGAGAATCGATGAGCTGGTTCATTTCTCCATGATTTGTACTTGATGGTACAGAAGGCTTGATCTCCCCTGCACTACCTGCAGATCATAGTAACATACGTGTAACGTGTTCAGAGATCGTTCACCGGAATGTTTGTCTATGTTTCTCTCTACCTGGAGATTTAGTTCCCGGTCTCGATTATTAGCAGAATTCTAAAAATAACAGGGCTTCCCAAATCACAAAAAATATAAATCTGTTGCATCTCAGCAGCTCTGGCATCAAATACAATCTTCAATGAGTGCAAATCTTCTCCATAGGAAACCATAGAAACTGCAATGCTTTAACTCATTAATTGGTTCTGTAGCGACTTTTCGAGTTTTTAAAAAAATCCCTTTTCTGATAAAAAATTCTGTGGTTCTAGGAGTCAAGGACACCAGTCCGGAAGCCTAGTGGGCCCCAAAAGGAACTGGCCGACTATAGGTTGAGCTTGACTTGAAGGAGGGCGTATCATTCCATAATAATTTCTGCTGTTCTGCAAAAGGTTCAATGGATTTCTAAATGTATTTGGGACAGACTGGAAGGAACATAATTTAATCGACTCAAAGGATGTTTCACCATATAAAGGATGGCCCTGCCAGGAGTTTCACCATATAAAGGATGGCCCTGCCAGGAGTTTCACCATATAAAGGATGGCCCTGCCAGGAGTTTCACCATATAAAGGATGGCCCTGCCAGGAGTTTCACCATATAAAGGATGGCCCTGCCAGGAGTTTCACCATATAAAGGATGGCCCTGCCAGGAGTTTCACCATATAAAGGATGGCCCTGCCAGGAGTTTCACCATATAAAGGATGGCCCTGCCAGGAGTTTCACCATATAAAGGATGGCCCTGCCAGGAGTTTCACCATATAAAGGATGGCCCTGCCAGGAGTTTCACCATATAAAGGATGGCCCTGCCAGGAGTTTCACCATATAAAGGATGGCCCTGCCAGGAGTTTCACCATATAAAGGATGGCCCTGCCAGGAGTTTCACCATATAAAGGATGGCCCTGCCAGGAGTTTCACCATATAAAGGATGGCCCTGCCAGGAGTTTCACCATATAAAGGATGGCCCTGCCAGGAGTTTCACCATATAAAGGATGGCCCTGCCAGGAGTTTCACCATATAAAGGATGGCCCTGCCAGGAGTTTCACCATATAAAGGATGGCCCTGCCAGGAGTTTCACCATATAAAGGATGGCCCTGCCAGGAGTTTCACCATATAAAGGATGGCCCTGCCAGGAGTTTCACCATATAAAGGATGGCCCTGCCAGGAGTTTCACCATATAAAGGATGGCCCTGCCAGGAGTTTCACCATATAAAGGATGGCCCTGCCAGGAGTTTCACCATATAAAGGATGGCCCTGCCAGGAGTTTCACCATATAAAGGATGGCCCTGCCAGGAGTTTCACCATATAAAGGATGGCCCTGCCAGGAGTTTCACCATATAAAGGATGGCCCTGCCAGGGGTTTCACCATATAAAGGATGGCCCTGCCAGGAGTTTTACCATATAAAGGATGGCCCTGCCAGGAGTTTCACCATATAAAGGATGAGTCTGCCAGGAGTTTCACCATATGAAGGATGACCTGCCAGGAGTTTCATCATATAAAGGATGGCCCTGCCAGGAGTTTCACCATATAAAGGATGGCCCTGCCAGGAGTTTCACCATATAAAGGATGGCCCTGCCAGGAGTTTCACCATATAAAGGATGGCCCTGCCAGGAGTTTCACCATATAAAGGATGGCCCTGCCAGGAGTTTCACCATATAAAGGATGGCCCTGCCAGGAGTTTCACCATATAAAGGATGGCCCTGCCAGGAGTTTCACCATATAAAGGATGAGTCTGCCAGGAGTTTCACCATATAAAGGATGGCCCTGCCAGGAGTTTCACCATATAAAGGATGGCCCTGCCAGGAGTTTCACCATATAAAGGATGGCCCTGCCAGGAGTTTCACCATATAAAGGATGGCCCTGCCAGGAGTTTCACCATATAAAGGATGGCCCTGCCAGGAGTTTCACCATATAAAGGATGGCCCTGCCAGGAGTTTCACCATATAAAGGATGGCCCTGCCAGGAGTTTCACCATATAAAGGATGGCCCTGCCAGGAGTTTTACCATATAAAGGATGGCCCTGCCAGGAGTTTCACCATATAAAGGATGAGTCTGCCAGGAGTTTCACCATATGAAGGATGACGCTGCCAGGAGTTTTGTAACGGACCGTTTCTCTCAAACGGGGATAAATCCGTTTAGGCGATAATCCCCTTTCCCATAGACCAGCAGCTATTGCAATCACCAACCTCCCGAACTCCAAACTGTACAAATCCCCAACTCACGAACAAGAAATACACGAACTCTGGAAGCAGCCGAACAGGAAAAGCAATACGAACGGCTTACACTCCTGGCAGTCAGCACACAATCCAATTCCCCCAATAACGAGACGACACTTCGTTTTGAGGGTTAAGCAGAATCTCCAGTGCTGGCCCACCCAGCCTGGTTTTTATTACAATCCACAAAACATAGTACAGCCCACAGGGCGTTACAAAACAACCAATCACATCACAGTTACATCCCACATATTCCCTCCACTTATCCTGAGAGGAAACTCAATTATACATACAGTTAAAACATACTTTCTACCCAACTTTCATAACTCCAAAACCATACATCACATTCACATAAAATTACATATTCACAATCAATCCATTCAGGGGAACAACATATTCAAAAATGGCACACATCAGACAAGGGGTTCAAAAGTTAGTAAAAAGTCCTTTGTGACTAAATGAAGCATGGCTTTCTGGCCCAAACCAGTTTCAGAGTCTTCTATCCTGGAGATAAGTAATTCAATTATCTCCCAGGATAGACACAGACTCCATTAAGCACATGGTTGCAAAAAGACACAAAACACTTTAAAATACATAAAGTCACCTTTACACATAACACACAGACATTTCACATATCCCCAAATTAGCTGGGATCTGAGTGCACATTATTAGATGAATGGCACTCAGATCCCACAAATAAGCCTTTCTGCAGGGGAAATAAACGGTTTAACCTGCAGGGCCATAGTCCAAAGGGAGCAGGCGAGCAACCAGGCTTCTCCAGTTCACAGTGGCGAGGTTGGTTTCGCCACACTTCTCCCCTTTACCAACTAGACTAACAGGGTATCTGACCTCCTGCCGGTCAGTGCCCTGGTTAGTCCAGCAACCCACCCACAAAACAGAAACAGCAGTACTGCCCACCCACAATAACTGGTTACTACACCTGGGTAGAGGAGAACTTTGTCCATGTCCAGGTGCCTCACCACGACTGTGTGGGCAACTGTTAGGCTGCCTTGGTGGGTTGCTGAGTGGGCAGAGACCAGCGGTACTCTGCCCTGATGCCAGTGCTACCACGGAAGTAGCCTGGTGGGAGCCTGGTTGTGGGAGGGAGAGACCGACTGTCTCCCCTCTGGATACACCGCTCTGTGGCTGGGGAACAGGACCGACTGTCCCTACCCCTTGTGCTGTAAGTGCAGAGACTACAGTCCCATCTGTACTGTTGGGGGGTGTAACATCTCCCCTTGCTGGGTAAGGCTGCCGCTGGAGAGAGGGTGTAACAAGCTCCTCTCTCTGAACTGTAAACTGCCGCTGGGGAGAGGGTGTATCAGGCTCCTCTCCCTGACACTCTCTCTGCTGGTGGAGAGGGGGACCAGCTGTCTCCCCTTTCATTATTTTGTCCTGTGGTTGGGGTGCGAGACTGCGGTCTCTGCTCCCTGCAGGACACTCTGCCGCTGGGGAGGAAGGACGGCACCTTCAGCTCCCTGGGGTACACACTGCCGCTGGGGAGGAAGGACTGCACCTTCAGCTCCCTGGGGTACACACTGCAGCTGGGGAGGAAGGACGGCACCTTCAGCTCCCTGGGGTACACACTGCCGCTGGGGAGGAAGGACGGCACCTTCAGCTCCCTGGGGTACCTGCACGCTGGGGAGGAAGGACTGCACCTTCAGCTCCCTGGGATACACACTGCAGCTGGGGAGGATGGCCTTCAGCTCCCACCAAATTTTACACACACTGCTGCTGGGGGAGGAAGGACTGCACCTTCAGCTCCACACGGGATATACACTGCGCTGGGGAGGGCCCGGCGCACTTCCGGCTCCCTGGGGTACACACTGCGGCTGGGGAGGAAGGACGGCACCTTCAGCTCCCTGGGATATACACTGCCGCTGGGGAGGAAGGACGGCACCTTCAGCTCCCTGGGGTACACACTGCTGCTGGGGAGGAAGGACGGCACCTTCAGCTCCCTGGGTTACACACTGCCGCTGGGGAGGAAGTACTGTACCTTCAGCTCCCTGGGACACACACTGCCGCTGGGGAGGAAGAACAACACCTTCAGCTCCCTGAGGTACACACTGCCGCTGGGGAGGAAGAACAACACCTTCTGCTCCCTGGGGTTCAGCTCCCTGCGATACACACTGCCGCTGGGGAGGAAGAACAACACCTTCAGCTCCCTGGGGTACACACTGCCGCTGGGGAGGAAGGACGGTACCTTCTGCTCCCTGGGGTACACACTGCCGCTGGGGAGGAAGGACGGCACCTTCAGCTCCCTGGGATACACACTGCCGCTGGGGAGGAAGGACGGCACCTTCTGCTCTCTGGGGTACACCTATGAGTCCCCGTAACGCACTCTGCCTCCGGATAGGGCGGCTGATACCTTTGGCTGGATCTGCCATGAACTCCAGGTACTCGTCTACCTGGCTCCTTACGAACTGCACGTATTTCTCCGGGGGGTTGGATCCAAAGAAAGCCAGCCGCATGGTAAACTCTCTGTCATACTGCTCCTGAGTGTAGCTAGGTGCCATGCTTGCGCTGCTGACGTTGGTTCCTTTGTAGATAGGGTCGCTGTACGGGTACTGGCGTTGCCCTCACTTTGTAATCAAGCAGGCTACTGTCTCTCTGAGCTGCTTTACCTCGCACTAGGATGCCATCCATGCCACCAATTGTATGGGACCCGTTTCTCTCAAGCGAGGATAAATCCGTTTAGAAGCGATAATCCCCACTTTCCATAGACCAGCAGCTATTGCAATCCACCAACCTCGAACTCCAAACCCAACACAAATCCCCAACTCACGAACAAGGAAATACGAACTCTGGAAGCAGCCAGACCAGGAAAAGCAATGCAGAGCGGCACACTCCTGGCAATCAGCACACAATCAATTCCCAATAGAGCTGACACTTACGTTTGAGGGTTAACAGAATCTCAGTGCTGGCCCACTATACAGTTTTTTAATACAATCCACAAAACATAGTACAGCCCACAGGGAGGGATAAAACAACCAATCATATCACAGTTACATCCCACATATTCCCTCCACTTATCCTGAGAGGAAACTCAATTACACATACAGTTAAAACATACTTTCTACCCAACTTTCATAACTCTAAAACCATACATCACATTCACATAAAATTACATATTCACAATCAATCCATTCAGGGGAACAACATATTCAAAAATGGCACAAATCAGACAAGGGGTTCAAAAGTTAGTAAAAAGTCCTTTGTGACTAAATGAAGCATGGCTTTCTAGCCCAAACCAGTTTCAGAGTCTTCTATCCTGGAGATAAGTAATTCAATTATCTCCCAGGATAGACACAAGACTCCATTAAGCACATGGTTGCAAAAAGACACAAAACACTTTAAAATACATAAAGTCACATTTACGCATAACACACAGACATTTCACATATCCCCAGATAGCTGGGATCTGAGTGCACATTATTAGATGAATGGCACTCAGATCACACAAATAAGCCTTTCTGCAGGGGAAATAAGCGGTTTAACCTGCAGGGCCATAGTCCAAAGGGAGCAGGCAAGCAACCAGGCTTCTCAGTTCACGGTAGAGGTTGGTTTTGCGCCACAAGGTACAGCTAGGGTTAACCCTTTGTTTTATAAACATAGCAGTTTCAGAGAAACTGCTATGTTTATAAATAGGTTAATCCAGCCTCTAAAGCCTCTAGTGGCTGTCTCATTGACAGCCGCTAGAGGCGTTTGCGTGCTTCTCACTGTGAAAATCATAGTGAGAAGACGCAAGCGTCCATAGGAAAGCATTCAGCTGAAGAAGAGGAGGGGAGCTCCCCGCCCGGCGCTGGAGAAAGGTAAGATTTTAACCCCTTCCTCTCCCCAGAGCCATGCGGGAGGGGGTACCCTCAGGGCCCTCAGGGCACTATAGTGCCAGGAAAACAAGTATTTTTTCCTGGCACTATAGTGGTCCTTTAAATCGCAAACACTCACGTTCTTCCAGGACTTAAGCAGAGCCACTTTACTGTGGTGAAACTGCATGCAGCCAATAACAAAAACCCTACTAGCTGCTGGACTCCCTTACCGGTGGTCCTTCCCCAGGGCTCTCAAGGTAATCCAAAACGGAAAGACTTTCAAAGCCCTAGGACCCTCAGAGGTACCGGCCTTCCTCCAGGCACTAAACCTGCAGGAGCAGACCGACACACCGGGCACAAGCCATACCTGGGACGTCTCCATAGTCAACCCTTTCGTGCCTAGGGGAATCAGTGACTCAGTAACCTGAATGTGTACTGGAATCCAGTCTTTGTTTTTCCTTTATTTTTCATTCTGCATTCTTAATTTTTTCGTTATGCCTTATTCCTAATAGTAATGCTTCTAGGAGGAATATCACACCCTGCCGACTAAAGCATAGCCCTAGCAGACATAGTTACATAGCTAAAAAGAGACTTGCATCCATCAAGTTCAGCCTTCCTCACATATGTTTTTGCTGTTAATCCAAAAGAAGGGAAAAAAAACAATCTGAAGTGCTTCCAATTTTGCAACAAACTAGGAGAAAATTCCTTCTTGACCCCAAAATAGCAGTCAGATGTCTCCTTGGATCAAGCAGCTATTACCCCACTAATTAGAAATTATATCCCTGTATGTTATTTTTTTGCAAGTATTTATCCAATTGCAGTTTAAACATCTGTATAGACTCTGACAAAACCACCTCTTCAGGCAAAGAATTCCATATCCTTATTGCTCTTACTGTAAAAAAACCTTTGCCTTAGATTAAATCTCCTTTCTTCAAGCCTAAACGTGTGACCTTGTGTCCTGTGTATAGCCCTGTTTATGAATAGATTTCCAGATAATGGTTTGTACTGGCCCCGAATATATTTGTATAATGTTATCATATCCCCTCTCAGGCGCCGTTTTTCCAAACTAAAGAGATTTACATTTTTTAACCTTTCTTCATAATTAAAATGCTCCATTCCTTTTATCAATTTTGTAGCTTGTCTCTGCACTTTTTCTAGTGCCATGATATCTTTCTTTAGAACAGGTGCCCAAAATTGCACAGCATTTTCAAGGTGTGGTCTTACCAGCGATTTATAAAGAGGCAAAATTATATTTTCATCTCGAGAATTTATGCCCCTATTTACACATGACAAAACCTTACTGGCCTTAGCAACGGCAGATTGACATTGCATATTGCTGCCTAATTTGTTGTCTATAACAATTCCCAAATCCTTCTTGTGTGTGGTTATCCCTAGTTCACTACTATTTAGGGTGTAAATTTCTTGTGCATTCTTAACCCCGAAGTGCATAACTTTGTATTTCTCTACATTAAATTTCATCTGCCATTTTAATGCATTTTAGTGCAATCTATCCAAATCCCTCTGCAGCAAGGCAATATCCTGCTCATATTTTATTACTTTACAAAGTGTTGTGTCATCTGCAAACACTGATACATGGCTTTCAATGCCCATTTCAAGATCATTTATAAATATGTTAAATAGAAGCGGTCCCAAAACAGAACCCTTTTTACCACTTTTGTCCAGCTTGAAAATGTACCATTAATGACAACTCGTTGTACTCTATCCTTAAGCCAATGTTCTACCCAAGAACAAGAATATTCATCTAGACCAATTTCTTTTAGTTTGAAGACTAACCTATTGTGAGGAACCATATCAAATGTCTTGGCAAAATCCAAGTAGATCACATCCACTGCAACACCCTGATCTATACTTCTACTTACTTCTTATAGAATGCAATTAAGGTTAGTTTGACATTACCTATGTTTCATAAAACCATGCTGATTATTGCTAATAACACAGATATTGATCCCATTTATACAGCAAGCTGACATGTATTTACAAGATCGCCAAGCCTCATTTCTCTCCTCCCCCCCCCCGTTGCCCCATAGGTTAGGGGTTTACAGTCATACACAGAGGAGTCCTACTCTACATCTGCCCCGACACTAAAAGCTCATGCCATCGATAAATTGCTGATGGAGACATATGACCTAAGAGTCCTACTAGCCTCTAACTCCTATGCTGAAATAGCTAAAACCTAGATATATAAAAAGGAAAAATGGTTCACTTCTCAACTAGACGC
>OW240924.1:4123796-4168529 GCA_933207985.1 Pelobates cultripes | reverse complement strand
TGGCAGGGTGGAGCTCTGTTACACCATGTGTGAATGATGGCAGGGTGGAGCTCTGTTACACCATGTGTGAATGATGGCAGGGTGGAGCTCTGTTACACCATGTGTGAATGATGGCAGGGTGGAGCTCTGTTACACCATGTGCAAATGATGGCAGGGTGGAGCTCTGTTACACCATGTGTCAATGATGGCATGATGGAGCTCTGTTACACCATGTGTCAATGATGGCAGGGTGGAGCTCTGTTACACCATGTGTCAATGATGGCAGGGTGGAGCTCTGTTACACTATGTGCGAATGATGGCAGGGTGGAGCTCTGTTACACCATGTGTCAATGATGGCAGGGTGGAGCTCTGTTACACCATGTGTGAATGATGGCAGGATGGAGCTCTGTTACACCATGTGTGAATGGTGGCAGGGTGGAGCTCTGTTACACCATGTGTGAATGGTGGCAGGATGGAGCTCTGTTACACCATGTGTGAATGATGGCAGGGTGGAGCTCTGTTACACCATGTGTCAATGATGGCAGGGTGGAGCTCTGTTACACCATGTGTCAATGATGGCAGGTGGAGCTCTGTTACACCATGTGTCAATGATGGCAGGGTGGAGCTCTGTTACACCATGTGTCAATGATGGCATGATGGAGCTCTGTTACACCATGTGTCAATGATGGCAGGGTGGAGCTCTGTTACACCATGTGTCAATGATGGCAGGGTGGAGCTCTGTTACACCATGTGCAAATGGTGGCAGGGTGGAGCTCTGTTACACCATGTGTCAATGATGGCAGGGTGGAGCTCTGTTACACCATGTGTCAATGATGGCAGGGTGGAGCTCTGTTACACCATGTGTGAATGTGGCAGGGTGGAGCTCTGTTACACCATGTGTCAATGATGGCAGGGTGGAGCTCTGTTACACCATGTGTGAATGATGGCAGGGTGGAGCTCTGTTACACCATGTGTAAATGATGGCAGGGTGGAGCTCTGTTACACCATGTGTGAATGATGGCAGGGTGGAGCTCTGTTACACCATGTGTAAATGATGGCAGGGTGGAGCTCTGTTACACCATGTGTCAATGATGGCATGATGGAGCTCTGTTACACCATGTGTCAATGATGGCAGGGTGGAGCTCTGTTACACCATGTGTCAATGATGGCAGGGTGGAGCTCTGTTACACATGTGTGAATGATGGCAGGGTGGAGCTCTGTTACACCATGTGTCAATGATGGCAGGGTGGAGCTCTGTTACACCATGTGTAAATGATGGCAGGATGGAGCTCTGTTACACCATGTGTGAATGATGGCAGGGTGGAGCTCTGTTACACCATGTGTGAATGATGGCAGGATGGAGCTCTGTTACACCATGTGTGAATGATGGCAGGGTGGAGCTCTGTTACACCATGTGTCAATGATGGCAGGGTGGAGCTCTGTTACACCATGTGCAAATGATGGCAGGGTGGAGCTCTGTTACACCACAATGATGGCACACCATGTGTCAATGATGGCAGGGTGGAGCTCTGTTACACCATGTGTCAATGATGGCAGGGTGGAGCTCTGTTACACCATGTGTCAATGATGGCAGGGTGGAGCTCTGTTACACCATGTGTCAATGATGGCAGGGTGGAGCTCTGTTACACCATGTGTCAATGATGGCAGGGTGGAGCTCTGTTACACCATGTGTGAATGGTGGCAGGGTGGAGCTCTGTTACACCATGTGTCAATGATGGCAGGGTGGAGCTCTGTTACACCATGTGTCAATGATGGCAGGGTGGAGCTCTGTTACACCATGTGTGAATGATGGCAGGGTGGAGCTCTGTTACACCATGTGTGAATGATGGCAGGGTGGAGCTCTGTTACACCATGTGTGAATGATGGCAGGGTGGAGCTCTGTTACACCATGTGTGAATGATGGCAGGGTGGAGCTCTGTTACACCATGTGTCAATGATGGCAGGGTGGAGCTCTGTTACACCATGTGTCAATGATGGCATGATGGAGCTCTGTTACACCATGTGTCAATGATGGCAGGGTGGAGCTCTGTTACACCATGTGTCAATGATGGCAGGGTGGAGCTCTGTTACACTATGTGCGAATGATGGCAGGGTGGAGCTCTGTTACACCATGTGTCAATGATGGCAGGGTGGAGCTCTGTTACACCATGTGTGAATGATGGCAGGATGGAGCTCTGTTACACCATGTGTGAATGGTGGCAGGGTGGAGCTCTGTTACACCATGTGTGAATGGTGGCAGGATGGAGCTCTGTTACACCATGTGTGAATGATGGCAGGGTGGAGCTCTGTTACACCATGTGTCAATGATGGCAGGGTGGAGCTCTGTTACACCATGTGTCAATGATGGCATGATGGAGCTCTGTTACACCATGTGTCAATGATGGCAGGGTGGAGCTCTGTTACACCATGTGCAAATGATGGCAGGGTGGAGCTCTGTTACACCATGTGCAAATGATGGCAGGGTGGAGCTCTGTTACACCATGTGTGAATGGTGGCAGGGTGGAGCTCTGTTACACCATGTGTCAATGATGGCAGGGTGGAGCTCTGTTACACCATGTGTCAATGATGGCAGGGTGGAGCTCTGTTACACCATGTGTCAATGATGGCAGGGTGGAGCTCTGTTACACCATTTGTAAATGATGGCAGGATGGAGCTCTGTTACACCATGTGTCAATGATGGCAGGATAGAGCTCTGTTGCACCATGTGTCAATGATGGCAGGGTGGAGCTCTGTTACACTATGTGTCAATGATGGCATGATGGAGCTGGAGCTCTGTTACACCATGTGTAAATGATGGCATGATGGAGCTGGAGCTCTGTTACACCATGTGTTCAGTTTGAGAGCTACACATATGTCCCCAAACTGGATAATGATGGACCGGAACCCCTTATCTGACTTTCCAGACGGCCTCTGTCCATCCTACTACTCTAGGAGGATGCGATGTTGTATTCCATCCAGCCAGCGCACAGGAAGCTGACACAAAGTATACTAATAGCAAACACCTGAACAACACCAGTGACAATACACATTTAAACGAGCAGTAACCTTTTATAGTTTCCCCCCAAAATACAGAGAGCACAAGATTCCTCCAAATCTTCAATAATCAACATAAAAACACATAGAATAGCCCCACTAAAACCACTGATTGGACAGGAAGCCACACGTGGGAGTACAGCTTGCTCCACTCCACACCAGCGTACCTAACCAACAGATACTTTGTTTTTGAAAGTATAATTTTTAGTTTCAACAGTAAACTATCATGGTATTATTGACAGGAACGCTGTAATTTTTCATCTGTGAGAAACCTGATTAAGGGTACTGTCTAGGCACCATAACCACTGTAAGTCATTGAAATGCGTATGGCACCCGGAGACCCTTGGCCCTCAGTTCTGTGCTAAGCTGGATTAATTTAGTGTAACAGTGAATGAGAGGACCTACCTAACTGTGTATGTGTAGGTTTCTGTATGACTATATGTCTGTAACTGTGTGTTGTGTGTGTGTGTGTGTGTGTGTGTGACTTTCTGCACAGACTGACACAGCACACAACACACAGCTTGCATTCAAACACAGTGACACAGTACATAAATACTGCCTACATTCACACAGATTGCCACAGTACACAAACACTGTAGCCCCATGTAGCAAAACATAGCTTAATGGAAAGGGGCCTAGACAGGGCTAGGAGGCAGGCATTAGGAGAAAGCTATGTAGGGATTGGTGGTTTGCAGGGTTACGGACTGGGCTATATAAATAGGCAGCCATAGAAAGTTCACTTTTAACTTGCCTACCTGGCTGAGTTTGTATGCACCCACGCCGGATGCAGGCGTGGGTGCCACATGGTCGAAGCTTCACCTCCCGTCATGTGACGGTGCTTCGGGGGGATCTGATGCTGTGGGCTGCTGCCTGGAGGTCCGGCGGTGTGACATTGATAAGGAGCTATGCTCGGTCTCTTGCGCATCATTTGACCAAGTGGTCGAGTTGGTTATGAAGGCCGGGCCTTGGGCCTTGATGGCGAAAGTGAATGTGGAGGCGGCTTTCGGCTTGTTACCTGTCCACTCGGACTGTCATCACTTGCTGGGTTGTTTCTTTGAAGGAGAGTATTTTGTCGATTTGTGTCTGCCGATGGGCTGTTCGATTTCTTGCTCATACTTCGAGAAGTTCAGTTCTTCCTTGGAGTGGGTTGTTTGGATGGTGGTGGGGAGTAAGTCGATGGTGCATTACCTGTATGATTTTTTCTGTGTGGGGCCGGCGAATTCTTCGGCCTGTCTGCACCTGCTGCGAACCATTGAGTGGGTGGCAGGGCAGTTCGGAGTGCCTCTCGTGGTGGGTAAGACGGGGGACCCGGTGGAGTGTCTTAGTTTGCTGGGCCTTGAAATTGACTTGGACAAGGGTGAGTGTCAGCTGCCTCAGGATCAGCTGGTAGGGCTGCGGTGCGTGGTGGCTGAGGTTATTCAAGCATGACAGGTGACACTTAGGCGGTTACAATCACTCCTCGGGGTACTCAACTTTGCTTGTGGGGTGATTCCGATGGGGTGCATTTCCCTGGGCCTGTCCCAGGCTACGGCAAGTGTGCAGTCACCGCACCACTTCATCAGGGTATCGTCATCCATGCGGTCAGAGTTGGTAGTGTGGGATATGTTTTACAAGATTTCAACGGTACAGTGTTTTTTCAGAAGGCAGGGGTTTCGGTTCATGATCTCGAGCCCTTCACAGATGTATCGGGTAGTGTGGGTTCAGGCCATACTTTGGGGGCCTATGGAGCGTGGAACGGTGGACTGACACAGTACACAAACAGCCTACATTCACACAGACTGACCCAGTACACAAATACTGCCTGCATTCACACAGACTGACACAGTACACAAATACAACCTGCATTCACACAGACTGACACAGTACACAAACACAGCCTACATTCACACAGACTGACACAATACACAAATATGCCATGCATTCACTTTAATTTATGTTCATGTTGGAATACTGTTATATGTTATTTATAAATGGGTTATTGCCTTTTATATCTAACTGTGAGGACACAGATGTGGTATGGCGTTGTGGACAATTTTGACCCATATACCCTAGTGTTTTATTGGGTTAGGTATGTGGGGGGTTTCTTCTGATTCAGCCTGCCCATATGGCGAGTATGCACCTGTCATGTCTGCATTCACACACACTGACAAAGCACACAAACACAGCTTGCATTCACACAGAATGACACAGAACACAAATACTGCCTGTATTCACACACACTGACCCAGTACACAAATGCAACCTGCATTCACACAGATGGACACATCACATAAACACTGCCTGCATTCCCACAGACTGACACAGCACACACAAACAACCTGCATTCAAACACACTGACACAGCACACAAATACAGCCTGCATGCCCACACCGACACAGTACACAAATACAACCTGCATTCACACACACTGAAAAAGTACACAAACACAGCTTGCATTCACCCAGAATGACACAGCACAAAACACTGCCTTCATTCACACACACACTGACACAGCACACAAATACTGCCTGCATTCACACACACTGACACAGCACACAAATACTGCCTGCATTCACACACACTGACACAGTACACAAATACAACCTGCATTCACACACTGACACAAATACAACCTGCATTCACACACACTGACACAGTACACAAATGCAACCTGCATTCAAACACACTGACATGGCACACAAATACTGTCTGCATTCACACACTGACAGAGCACACAAATACTGCCTGTATTCACAGACACTGACACAGTACACAAATAAAACCTACATTCACACATACAGACACAATACACAAATACAACCTGCATTCACACAGACTGACACAGTACACAAACACAGCTTGCATTCACACAGAATGACACAGCACACAAACACAGCCTACATTCACACACTGACACAGCACACAAATACTGCCTGCATTCACACACACTGACACAGTACACAATACAACCTGCATTCACACACCAACACAAATACAACCTGCATTCACACACACTGACACAGTACACAAATGCAACCTGCATTCAAACACACTGACATGGCACACAAATACTGTCTGCATTCACACACTGACACAGCACACAAATACTGCCTGTATTCACAGACACTGACACAGTACACAAATAAAACCTACATTCACACATACAGACAGAATACACAAATACAACCTGCATTCACACAGACTGACACAGTACACAAACTCAGCTTGCATTCACACACTGACACAGCACACAAATACTGCCTGTATTCACAGACACTGACACAGTACACAAATAAAACCTACATTCACACATACAGACACAATACACAAATACAACCTGCATTCACACAGACTGACACAGTACACAAACACAGCATGCATTCACACAGAATGACACAGCACACAAACACAGCCTACATTCACACAAATACTGCCTGCATTTACACAAGACACACACAAATACTGCCTGCATTTACACACACACGACACACATACACAAAGCCTATTCACACCTGACACAGTACACAAACACTGCCTGCATTCACACACTGACACAGTACACAAACACTGCCTGCATCCACACAGACTGACACAGTACACAGACAGCCTACATTCACACACTGACAATGACACAACACACAGACTGACACAGTACACAAACAGCACATTCACACACTGTACACACACTACTCACACAGTGACACAGTACACACAAATACTGCATTCACACACTGCAAACAGTGCCTACATTCACACAGACTGACACAGTACACAAACAGCCTACATTCACACAGACTGACACAGTACACAAACAGCCTACATTCACACAGACTGACACAGTACACAAACAGCCTACATTCACACAGACTGACACAGTACACAAACAGCCTACATTCACACAGACTGACACAGTACACAAACAGCCTACATTCACACAGACTGACACAGTACACAAACAGCCTACATTCACACAGACTAACACAGTACACAAACAGCCTACATTCACACAGACTGACACAGTACACAAACAGCCTACATTCACACAGACTGACACAGTACACAAACAGCCTACATTCACACAGACTGACACAGTACACAAACAGCCTACATTCACACAGACTGACACAGTACACAAACAGCCTACATTCACACAGACTGACACAGTACACAAATATGCCATGCATTCACTTTTACCACTGATTACTGCAGTATTTTTTTCCCCTTAAAATAGTACACTTTACATAGTGCCTTAGTGTTTCTGTAATAATTACCTGTAGTGTTTAACACCTTTACCATTGAGTATGTCACATATAGAAAAAGCCTAGAATGTTATCAGAAGGGCAGATTTTACTGGAATAAACTGGAATTTACTGGAATAAATCCTGGTTGGTTTTTCAGCTATAGACAGAACCACGTACGGTGTGATGGCTTGTTTATATGTTAAAGGAACACTATAGTCACATAAATTACTTTAGCTAAATAAAGCCGTTTTAGTGTATAGATCATTCCCCTGCAATTTCACTGCTCAATTCACTGTCATTTAGGAGTTAAATCACTTTGTTTCTGTTTATGCAGCCCTAGCCACACCTCCCCTGGCTATGATTGACAGAGCCTGCATGAAAAAAAAAACTGGTTTCACTTTCACACAGATGTAATTTACCTTAAATAATTGTATCTCAATCTCTAAATTGAACTTGAATCACATACAGGAGGCTCTTGCAGGGTCTAGCAAGCTATTAACATAGCAGGGGATAAGAAAATGTTAATTAAACAGAACTTGCAATAAAGAAAGCCTAAATAGGGCTCTCTTTACAGGAAGTGTTTATGGAAGGCTGTGCAAGTCACATGCAGGGAGGTGTGACTAGGGTTCATAAACAAAGGGATTTAACTCCTAAATGGCAGAGGATTGAGCAGTGAGGCTGCAGGGGCATGTTCTATACACCAAAACAGCTTCATTAAGCTAAAGTTGTTCAGGTGACTATAGTGTCCCTTTAATCCTTGGAGAGGCCGCATTTATTGATACAGAATTATGAATTTGTATGTTAAGAAAGTCATGTGCGTTTTGGGTCTAATAATATCACTGCCCCGGGGAAGTTAGGATGTGTGATGGGTCCCCGGTACTAAACCTCCAATTAGTTGTAGTTTATTGAGATTTTAGGTTCAGCTGGCTCTGTCTCAGCCCTGTATTATTCTGCTTTTAATTAAACGGGGCAAAGAAATTATCAGGTATCTGGAAATAGACCTGGTGTTAAGTGAAAAACAGAATTTTACCAAAATATCCATGATTTCATGTTGACCCAGATGACTCTTATTGGTTTACACTAAAATGCAAATAATATTGGGGGGGGGGGCGGGGTGAGGGAAGTCCTAATAAGGGATGGGGACAAAGCCACATTCTGGCTTTCCAGGCTTGATTGCTAATCTATCACACAGACACATTCTGATAAATAAGTAAAGGAGAAAGAATAAAGATGAACACATATCTAATGCGCCTATTCTCAATTATTTGATCCATGTTCAGTGTAGATGTGGGATCAGTCAATGATGATCTTTGAACCTCCTATAAATCCAAGATTCCTGAAATTTGTGGCACTCTTATCTACCTCGAGAAAACTAGGAACATCTAAGTTCCCAAAGGTGTGTCTTTAGTGTGATACAAAAGGAATTTAGTAAAAACAAGCCTTTTCCATAGCTACAAGGTAGCAGTTAGTGATATATGTAGAGTGAGCGAGAAGCGAGATATAGAACAAATTGAGGAACATTGTGCTTGCTTGTTTCTGGGTTGTGAGGGAGCAGGCGTAGGAGCACAGCTTCCCTCCTCCCACCATCCAGAGCTGCAAAAAACCTGCAGCCAAAAGGAAATAATAGGAGTGTTAGTGGCACCTGGAAAGTGATCTCACTCCAATTACTGTCAGATATAAATATCCCATTTATCAAGTCGTTGCTGTTACCAGCAATAGGTGCAAATCGGCGTGGATGGGGAGGAGAAGATCCAGGTTTCTGCTGCTTCCTGTAATAGGACAGTAGTCTGGAAGCCAAATGTCTACAGAGGATATGTTTATTACCAATGTACATTGACTGTTTTATGCCAAATCTAATTACCTACAGCCAGGGCTTCATTTAACACAATTACTGAGTTCCAGAGGAAAAAAGCACGGCAGGTATTCTGCTATACAATCTATACAGTCTTTTGGTATTTCAGCATGGGTACTCCAAGCTGTCTTATAGAGATTCTACACCAGCTATAGAATGGCCTACTCATTTAACATTAGCCAGCCTCTACAGACTGAAATGGCCTAATCATTTGGAGTCTGCTGGGCTCTATAAAATTGAATATTCCATCCTACTCCTTTAGCGGTAGCCTTGCTCTATAGAATAGAGTGTCCTACTAATTTAGATTAAGCTAAGAAATCTATAGAAATCTATAGAGTAAGAGTAAGCTAAGAGATCTATAGAAAGGAATGTTCTACTGATTTATCATTAGCCATCCTTTATAGAATAGAATGTCTTACTCATTCAGTGTTAACCGGCTCTTTATAATGAAATGTTCTACTCGTAAGTGTTAGCCAGGCTCTATAGAAGGTGTTACAGAAGTCCCATCTGTCCATTTCAACCCAGTTATTTTGCTACTTTTGTTGCTTTTACTCAAACAGTATTACAGGCCATTCGTGTATACAAATGGCCGACCACCCGGCCCTTGGTGTGTGCCGCCATTTAACCCCGTTCACCTTGCAAAACACAGAATAAACCGTCAAACGGACGACCACCCAACCTGAGGAGTGTGCCTACAATTAACCACCCAGGAGCTGCGGTTTGTTGTTAACCGAAGCCTAACTGACTGTCATCAGGGTGGTCACCGTTCGTATGTAAAAGGTCGAACGGGATACCGAACGAAAAGGTGAAATAACTCCCAAACGACCAACCATCCGGCCCCAGGCGTGTGCCCTTAATTAACCACTTTGAAGCTGCAGTTTTTGTGGTTAACCGCAACATAATTGCTTATTGCCAGGGTGGTCGTCTTTCGTATGCTGAACACGTGGCGGCGGCCATCTTTTGTTGTCGAACGCCCAACGGGACTTGGTTGTCAAATTCATGGAACTATTTTCAGACAATAATTTACACAAATCCTGCTGGGATACATCTTGCCCCGTCTATTCATGCCTGAATATACCGTTCGACAATATGTCTCTACATGAACTACACCGACCCCTGGCCAAATCCCATGGCCGAGGATACACGGGCTGCTAACAGCCGGATAGCCACAGAGACAAACTTCATCCCTGTAACGGAACAGCTTGGCACCCCAACCGTGTACCTTCCATTGATGGATACTCCTAGTGCTTTCTGAGGGCTCCAAGCACTCCACCTGATACCATAACCACTGCAGACCCTACAAACCAACGCAGCTTGGTTGGGGTCTCGCCGTCTCCACCCACTCTGGACCCAAGACCAGAGTCCAGCTTCCAGTAGGTAAACCTCTCCGAATTCCAGAGAGCAGGAACAGGAACAAGAACAAGCTCTTACGAGAGCTTACTCTGGGGAGTATAGTGATTATAGCAATCCCCGGAGTGTAGGCAGTTCTCCAATCCCTCAAACATGAGACAAAACTTCATGAAGGTGCAAGATGATCTGTGTATTGAGCACAAAAAGGCCTTTCTTTTATACACATTTTCCCACAAGGTTACCATCCATGTGGACCATATGGAATACAGGACACCAAGTTACAACAGCCAATCAATACATTACAGTACAGTCAAACACTCCAGCCAAAGCACACAAACCCTCCCCTCTGCCTGTGATATAATTACTACACACAATGGGCTAACTTAATTATCACAGGCAGAAAATATATAGTTATAACCAAAACACAGAAACACCCCAAAACAACAACATATCCCCACAAATTATACATCACTGGATAGCCCTGATCTGGGCAAACAACATATCCCAAAATCATCCAGATCAGAGCGGGTGTTCAGGAAATTACTGGAAGTCATATTTGACCGACTGCAAGCATGACTTTCATGCCCAAAACAGTTCCACAGATTTAGGCTGTGCAGCCGGTCTATCTTCTCCTCTATCCTGGAGATAATTGGCTTAAGTGGCTGTGGTAAGCCAATTATCTCCAAGTCCAAAAACTGTGGAGGCAACCGTAACAGAAGGGAATGCCCTACTCATTTAGAGTTAGCTGGGCTCTAAGAATGGAATGTCCTACTCATTTAGCATTAGCCGGCTCCATAGAATTGAAAGTCCCAATCATTTGGCATTAGCTGGGCTCTATAGAAGGAAATGTCCTATTCATTTGGCATTAATCAGCTCTATGGAATTGAATGTTCTACTCATTTAGTATTTGCTTGGCTCTATAGAATTGAATGTCCTGTGTATTTAGCGTTAACTGGCCTCTATACAATGGAATTCCCTACACATTTAGAATTGTATTTACTCATTCAGTGTTAGGTGAGTTCTATATAATTGCAGTTGGAAAATACATAGGATATTTCTTGCCTAAAAGAGACTTCAGCCTATTAATATCTATATATTCAGCAGTAGTTCTGCTTGTTTACACGTCACATCCAGAGCGTTAATATCTATTGACAGACACATCACCTTCCTGAGATAATATAGTGACAGCAAGCAACACCATGGTGGACAAGGGCAGGCAGTCACATTGAATATATCAGTATGTTCATCAGTGTATCTTTCACACTGATTATATCAACTTTTTTCTGATTTTTTTTTTTTTTTTTTTTTTAGAGATACATCCAGTGCACAGTCATGCAATAAATAGCATAAATAAAGTCATACGAAAGCATTCAAATAGGCAACTTTACAACTTTTTAGATGGATAAGGTGCAGTAAATCATCAGAAGAATAACCTAACCTCAAAGGAGAAAATAAAATTCATGGGCGTGAGGTGAAATGGGGGTGAGAAGGAAAATTGAAAGGACAGATATAGAATATTGTTACGAAGTATGACTGCTACATAGTATGAGGACGTTATGGCAGGGGTGGTTTATTGAGGGTGATTCTGCGGTAAGGTTTAAGAAGGGAAACCAACTGGTGATGAATTACAATAATGAACTCAGACCTGTTCAGACATACAATCACAGCGTGGAGGTCAGAGATGCAGAAAGTAGTCCAGACAAATGTGTCTCCGTACATGTGGCCATATGCGAACCATTCATTGAAACACAAGGTTCTATTAACTTTTCTTTAGCAAAACACGTCTTATTTCAGTTTATTAGGATTTTTGTGGAGGCAGGTTACTGAATATAGGTTTTAAAACCTTTAAAAACTCTTCATGATGTGTTTGTTGAGCTCACTTTTTGTTGGCATTTTCAAGAAGCATCGGATGTCAAACAGTAATGTGTTTGGCCCAAGAAACACGTCACAGGGCCTCTGCCGGTGATGTTGATCTGACATTTCTAACCATGGCCTCAATTTAATAAGCTTCCAAATGTCTCAATACTGTTAGAAAATGTTCCACATGATTTATTTACAGAAGTCACCATTAATGTCTATGAGAATTTTTGTGTATACCTCGGATATTTTTATATTTTATATTTTACTTCCACTGACTCTTTGGCCCCAATGATGGACTGGAGAGCACAAGATAATGGGTCATTGACTCATGTACAAACCCCCATGGTGCTGGTCATACTGCTGCTTTACTGTGCCAGTGGTCTAGTAGTATGCTAGTGGTCAGGATCCCCTGCCATTATCTCTACCCCTCCCCCAAATGTTTGGATGGTTTAAATGACTAAATTCATTTTATATTTATAAATATTTAAAGGTTTTAATTCCGAGTATGAGAACCTTCAGCCTCAGAACACATGGGAAACAGGACTGGCTCTGACACTCATGGAGACTTCTATTCACTAACCTTAATGTAGAACTTGTTGATGGAATCTTCGGCCAGAATCATTTTTTTTTTTTACAATCTAAAATATTCCACAAGGGTACAGAATAAGATTTCCTTTTAAAAATTCTAAGGTGCCACAAATATCATAATGTAGTACACTAACGAAAACAAATCTCTACATTTACCATTCAGCACTGGCGAACGGCTCCTCCTCCTGATTCATTCGCACTGAATTACACACAGTTCCTGCTTTCCTGTATTCTTTTGGATGCTGCCCGCTTCAATGGCATTTCCTTTTTTACTTTGAAAATCGTGTTGTCTAAGCCTATATAATGTTATTTTGGGAACTTATTCAGTGCTCTATAGTGGTTTCTGCCTTGGTATCCATATAGTTATACAGTCTCTCTTGATATTCTGATGTTGACCTTGGCTTTTATTTGACTTTGTATATTTCTGGTATCCTGACCTGACTTGTTTCTGACTTTGTGTATTTCTGGTATCCTGACCCCTTGTTTCTGACTTGTATTTCTGGTATCCTGACCCGGCTTGTTTCTGACTTTGTGTATTTCTGGTATCCTGACCCGGCTTGTTTCTGACTTTGTGTATTTCTGGTATCCTGACCCGCTTGTTTCTGACTTTGTGTATATCCTGGCTTGTTTCTGACTTTGTGTATTTCTGGTATCCTGACCCGGCTTGTTTCTGACTTTGTGTATTTCTGGTATCCTGACCCGGCTTGTTTCTGACTTTGTGTATTTCTGGTATCCTGACCGGCTTGTTTCTGACTTTGTGTATTTCTGGTATCCTGACCTGGCTTGTTTCTGACTTTGTGTATTTCTGGTATCCTGACCCGGCTTGTTTCTGACTTTGTGTATTTCTGGTATCCTGACCCGGCTTGTTTCTGACTTTGTGTATTTCTGGTATCCTGACCCGGCTTGTTTCTGACTTTGTGTATTTCTGGTATCCTGATCCGGCTTGTTTCTGACTTTGTGTATTTCTGGTATCCTGATCCGGCTTGTTTCTGACTTTGTGTATTTCTGGTATCCTGACCCGGCTTGTTTCTGACTTTGTGTATTTCTGGTATCCTGACCCGGCATGTTTCTGACTTTGTGTATTTCTGGTATCCTGACCCGGCTTGTTTCTGACTTTGTGTATTTCTGGTATCCTGACCCGGCTTGTTTCTGACTTTGTGTATTTCTGGTATCCTGACCCACATGTTTCTGACTTTGTGTATTTCTCGTATCGTGACCCGGCTTGTTTCTGACTTTGTGTATTTCTGGTATCCTGACCCAGCTTGTTTCTGACTTTGTGTATTTCTGGTATCCTGACCCAGCTTGTTTCTGACTTTGTGTATTTCTGGGATCCTGACCCGGCATGTTTCTGACTTTGTGTATTTCTGGTATAGGACCCGGCATGTTTCTGACTTTGTGTATTTCTGGTATCCTGACCCGGCTTGTTTCTGACTTTGTGTATTTCTGGTATCCTGACCCGGCATGTTTCTGACTTTGTGTATTTCTGCTATCCTGACCCGGCAGTTTCTGACTTTGTGTATTTTTGGGATCCTGAACAGGCTTGTTTCTGACTTTGTGTATTTCTGGTATCCTGACCCGGCTTGTTTCTGACTTTGTGTATTTCTGGTATCCTGACCAGCTTGTTTCTGACTTTGTGTATTTCTGGTATCCTGACCCAGCTTGTTTCTGACTTTGTGTATTTCTGATATCCTGACCGGCTTGTTTCTGACTTTGTGTATTTCTGGTATCCTGACCCGGCCTGTTTCTGACTTTGTGTATTTCTGGTATCCTGACTTTGTGTATTTCTGGTATCCTGACCGGCTTGTTTCTGACTTTGTGTATTTCTGGTATCCTGACCCGGCTTGTTTCTGACTTTGTGTATTTCTGGTATCCTGACCCGGGTTGTTTCTGACTTTGTGTATTTCTGGTATCCTGACCCGGCTTGTTTCTGACTTTGTGTATTTCTGGTATCCTGACCCGGCATGTTTCTGACTTTGTGTATTTCTGGTATAGGTACCCGCATGTTTCTGACTTTGTGTATTTCTGGTATCCTGACCCGGCATGTTTCTGACTTTGTGTATTTCTGGTATCCTGACCCGGCTTGTTTCTGACTTTGTGTATTTCTGGTATCCTGACCCGGCTTGTTTCTGACTTTGTGTATTTCTGGTATCCTGACCCGGCTTGTTTCTGACTTTGTGTATTTCTGGTATCCTGACCCGCATGTTTCTGACTTTGTGTATTTCTGGTATCCTGACCCAGCTTGTTTCTGACTTTGTGTATTTCTGGTATCCTGACCCGGCTTGTTTCTGATTTTGTGTATTTCTGGTATCCTGACCCGGCTTGTTTCTGACTTTGTGTATTTCTGGTTTGCTGACCCGGCTTGTTTCTGACTTTGTGTATTTTTTTGGTATCCTGACCCGGCATGTTTCTGACTTTGAGCATTTCTGGTATTCTGACCCGTCTCATGTTATCTTTCTAAGGCTTGATAATACTTCTTTTTAGAACCTCGGCTTGTGGGATTGTTGGAGTACGTCCCCTTGACGCATGACTTATAACCCATACTCATTAAATAGTTTATATATAATGTTCAGACACTGATGGGGTTTCTGCAAACTAAGCCTCCCTCCATCTGGCCTGACTGCGCTCACACTCGCTGCTGAATGCCTAATAATTATGGTAATGTGTGCTCACTGTGTCACAGTACCATCAGTGGCAGGCAGGGGGCAACATTTACAAGAGGCTATGCTTTAGAAAGAGGCTATGTAATATTTGAGGGGTATTGAAACAGGTTGTATAATAAATGGGGTGACATGGATGGGTTGCTGTGACAGTTTATATAATATACAGGGGTGGCATGGGAGGGACTGTGACAGGCTGTACAATATATAGGGGTGAAATTATAGGCTGTATTTCTGGGATTAGAAAGAGAGAGGGATCACCGTGTACCTGACATACCTAGACAGGGCCGTCTTTAATATTGATTGGACCCTGGGCAAGCATCTGTTTGGGCCCCCTGGGCATGCAATCACTCCCTCCACCCCAACCTAGAGGCGAAACTAATGTAGAGAGTGCCTTGGTGCAACAAAAAAAAATTCAGGCCTGCCCTGTAGCACAAGAGTAAAGAAAAGATAGATCCCCATCTGTCATACAACTCCTGCGATGCTATGCCAGCTGGGAATCTACCATCCTTGCAGGGTTGTATTTTTGAGCAGTGTTTGTGCAAATGAATGTCAGCATGTTATTGTATAGAGTGTATGTGTGCATGTAGGGGTGTATTTGTATGTACTGTTACCATTGGAATGCAGTGGTGTACTTGTGTGTAGTGTTTGCATTTTAATGCAGGGATGTGTGATTGTTTGTAGTGTTGGCTTTTAAATGCAGGTGTACTTTTGTGTGTAGAGTTGGTGTTTGTATATAATTTTAGCATTTTAATATAGGAAGGTGTTTGCATGTAATGTTTGTATTTGCATGCAGGGGGGTGTTTGGATGTAGTGTTGTCTTTTAAATACATGTGTACATTTGTGTGTAGTATTAGTGTTTCAGCAAACTGGTGTGTTTGTAATGTTTGTGTTTGCAGGGGTCTGTTTGCATGTTGTGTGATTTCTATAACACATATACACATTAACACGCAGATACACACATGCTCACACCTTGACACATACTGGCACATACACATACACACACACTCAGATACACACCCTTTGACACACAGATACAAGCACTTTGATATACACACACTGGCACAGGTGTATACACACACACTCAGATACACACATACATAAAGGTATAAATGCAGGGGTGTATATGTGTACAGTGCTAGAGATGGAATGTAGGAGTGTATTTGTGTTGGCATTAAAATGCTGGGATGTATGCATTACCACACACTCAGATGCACACTTACACACACACACACACACACACACCGGTGCACATACAGGTGTATGAGGTATACATACACACAGAAACACTGACACACAGACAAACACAGCCAGATACACACAAGGACATAAACACAGCCAGATACACATACACATATATGTGTACATTTACATATTTTAATCTCTGCCTTCTAGCAGCTCTTGGACAGCAACTCCCAGCAACCTTGGCCATAATAATGTCTCAACTCTGTTCTTACATACCCTAGTCCAGAATTTGGCAAAAGTGACATTTGAAAATGGTGTACAGCCTTTGATAACACTTGATGCAATAATATGTTAAAATAAATACTTTTTAAATTTATATTTAATAGGGAACTGTCAGGTTCTTCTAGGATTTTTAACATGTACTTATTCCCTGTGTGTTACATTACAAACACCAACACACAAATAAAAGTGATATCAGAAATTAGCAAAACAAAAAACAAAACATATTTAGCCACCCTCCTGTCTCCTTACCTTTTGGGTACAGAAAGGTGGCTTCCCTGGGGTCCAGTGAGAGCTTGCTGGCCCAGGCTGATGGGAGTCTGCCATCAGCTTTCTCAGTCCCTCTCCCCCACAATGCTTGCATCCTCCTCCATGTGGTGTGTGCCTCCTCCCTAGCGGCACTGAGGAGGAAGCGATCTGACCTCACTGCCTCCCAGCATGCCACGGAGAAGAAAAGGGATCACAGGGCAGTGTGTGAGGGGCTAGCTGTGTGTTTGTATTCAGCCAACCCCCATATTACAACGGCCCGGTCCAGAGCAGTATTAAAGGATTGTGGCCCCTGATTACCTCAGGTGCCGCAGGGGGCCCATGGGGCAGCTGCCTTAGGGCCCCCAGGAGTAACTGGGCCCGGGGCAGCTGCCCCTTTTGCCCCTCCTTAAAGACGGCCCTGTACCTAGAACTGGGTGTGTAGCACCAACAGCCATGGGTTTATTCACTAAAAAATATGTTCTGTTGACTTGTTAACTAACTTGTGAACAAATACTGAACTCTTCCAGTTTGCTGACATGTTTTTAGATTTTGGGGGAGACGTTCAATGAAGGACTGCATATGGAAATCAGTGGCAGTTGGTATGTATGTTACATAGTTACATAGCTGAAAAGAGACTTGCGTCCATCAAGTTCAGCCTACCTCACATTTCTTTTTTGCTGTTGATCCAAAAGAAGGCAAAAAAACAAGTTTGAAGCACAATTTTGCAACAAGCTAGGAAAAAAATTCCTTCTTGACCCCAGAATGGCAGTCAGATTTATCCTTGGATCAAGCAGTTATTACCCTACATTGAAAGATAACGTCTATGTTATTTGAGACGTTTCATTTAATTCATGTGTTTATATTCATGGTCCTAAATCACTATAAAATCAGAGAAAGACAATCCCATCATTCTGCAGTTTCAATGGGATTTCAAGAACTTTAACCTTTTTACGAAGATCAAAAATTGACCGCTCCGTGAATACAGCCCAACGAGTATCAATGCTGGAGCAAACCATGTCCTACAAATCACACTATCACCTGATCCACTCCAACTGACGTTCCAAAGCCAAAGCCAAAGCCAAAGACAATCATGTTAATTAGTCACACGATTGTGCTTCAGAGATCCTACATCTCTTGTCTTCTTGCCTGCCCGCAAAAAGCACTTGTGATACATTTATGTACAATATGACGGTTGGGTTTCTGAATTCTTGTGACAAAATGGTATGGTGCTGGTATGGTGCTGTAACCTTGTCTCTGCCAGTCTTTCTAGAGTGCGGTGGTAGAAGTAGTTTCTAGAAGTAGCATTTAGCATTATCAATAGTTCATTTACAGTTTCTGTAAAATGATGTCCTTTATACTGATTTCTGAGTAGGTCATTCAATCAAATATTTTATTTATCTAGTTAGACCTCCAGAAATTATACACAATATGCACATTATTAGGCATGCAATAGAAAGTCGATGAGCTGCAGTGTTCCAAGTGTGTCCCGTGACATGCTTGTCTCATGGCTGCCATGACAGCCATGAAATCATCATTATGCAACTTCACACAACAGGAATATTGACTTTTTCTAATGTCTCCAGAATCAGGCGCCGGGATTCTCAGACCAGTATAATGTCTGACTCTCCAGAAATGTTACCGCACATTCTGACCTTGTATCAAGCATGCGTCAGTAGAGTAAAGAGCTACATTAGGTGGAAATGGCACAGTATTTATGTGGTTACAAATGTACGGGGTTTCCCGAGTCACAATGCAGGGTTTGTCCAGTAGGGGACTGCATCGGGGACTGAGTTTTACACACATAATACCCATCATACATTGCTTTACCAAGGAGATAATTATCCCAGAATGCATTGCTAATGGGATTATCCCTTGGTACAGAGGGACACAGTTTTTACATTAAAATCCAAAACCAGCATAATATTTGGGCTAGACAGTTAGTTCACCTTTTATTACGTGGGCGAACAGTTAAGTGAACTTGCGCTCAGATCCCAGCACAACTACCCGAACGCTGTTCAGTTTCCCTTATCAGGACCACTTTGTTTAACCGATTGGCTGAATGAAGGGAATGAAAGTCCCGAAAACGGTAAACTCCCGAACGGCTTGGAAGTCCAGCGGGGCTTGTGTTGCCGAGAAGCCGATTTTAGTTCCAGGCACTCGACGACAAAACCCCGCTGGCTTTCCGCGAACAAAGATGGTCGCCGCCTCGTGTTCTGTACTTTAATGGCAGCCACCCGCAACAAACCGCAATTAACACAGATACAATGTTGCAAAGTACCTAATTGGAGCACACGACCTGCTACGGGTGGTCTCCCATTCGGTACTTTGCTTGTTCCACGAACAGTGCGGTGATTCACTGTTCGTGGATAACCATGCTTAACATTAGCGGTATTCGTGTGCTGTAACACACGAATGCCACGTACATTACAAGATATAGGGAATAGCAGAAGCAATATACAGTTTGGTTTAAAGATGCAGTTTGGACCTATACGTGGCAAGATCTGCCACAAAATGTAACTCATGCTAAGTAAGAGAAATGTAAATTTGATGAATTTAAATGTTTTTTTGTTAAAATCAGTATAAAAAAAAAAAGGAACAAGCAAAAAAGAAATGTACTGTAGGTTCTTCATCTTGCAGTGCTTGCACATGACCATGGAGAGGATCCACCAAGCAGGGTTGTATCACTTTTTTCTAGGTTTTTGCTTCTTTATCCCATAATTCTCTGTCTAGCAGAGACTTATGGAATATGTAGTTTAATGACCAGCTATTGTTCCACTCATCACATAAAATTAGTAGAATTAGTTTATGAATTGCTTTACAGTCTTGTAAATGGACAGAGACCTTCTGAATTGACGAGCAAACATGAGTTTGGACACAGCTTGGTTTCTCCCCAGTGGAGGAGAAAAAGGTCCATTCTTGCTCTGCAAATGATGCACTCGCAAGTCAGATGTATCCTGGATGGTTAAAGACAAAATCAAATTTGATGGCTGTAAGCTGACAAATGGCTGCAGTTATAAACCATGATCGGCAAGGAGATCGGGTTCAAGGTACCGCTACCTTTGCAATGACTGAAGTTATAGCATTTAGAATGACCATTTAATATCTTATTGTTTGGGTAAATACAGGATGAGCCATAAGTTCATATTCCTCAAGGCAAACTGTGATTTTAGCAACTTGTTCTATGACACTTTTTATTAAACTCCTCCATATATATCAAGGAAGGACTGAAGCAGGACAACAATGCCATTACAACTTGGTTCTTTACGTGGTTCTCCTATCCCTCTCCCCAAATAGGACATCTTGGATTGATGTATAATTGCTACAATATCTGCTCCAGAGTAGGGTTTCTATTTCGTTTTCTTGGTGCTATAGGCAATTGAAACACTATGACGCATAAATTTGGACGATTACAGGAGGAAGGAGATGTTCACCAATATCTATTTTACAAAATCTGGTCAAGGTGATGGGTTTTATAGATGAGGTGGCAAGTTTTAGTAATTTGTTGGGGCTCTGTATATACTGAACATCAGTAGTAGTACATGTGTGTGAACAGGGTGTGAAAATTCTCAGTTTGAAAGAATCACCAGGCGTGTTATGTTACGTTCAGTCACATAGTCTATAAATGGAATTCTGTGAACAGAAAGGACTTGTATTCCAGAATCCTCTAAGTGAACAAGAATTTAAACAGGTTTCAAACCCCGAGGCTTTCCTTCATCAGCTACCCTCCTAATATAAAATGAAATCAGGAAGGCAGAGTATCTCCGAGCACGAACGAATGACGGTTCCCCCTGTCTGTCTCTCGTTCCCCAGTGCGATTCAGTGCCTGATGAAAATATTTTGATAATTCATTACCTTTTTAATGTGTGCGTGAAATCAGAAGGTGATTATGGTAATTAGCTTTCAGGAAATAACTCTGAGATAGAAAGAATTAATTTTATATACATACGGCACGAAGATAATGGAAGAATGAAAAGCTTCTCTCGATAAAAACAGACAGAGAATTTATCTTCTTTCAGACAATACGGCATATGCCATCTTAACCCCGTGCTACCTGGAATCTAGAACATCAGTGATATTCTATGTCATTACGATCACACATTGCATAAATATATTGTTCTAGAATATCTATCACATTTCCAATGGGATGTTCTGATTTTTTTTGGTCCTGTAGGTGCCAGGATGTGCTATAAACCTCCAATCTCTCCAACCCCCATGTTTTATCTAGATTGCTGTGAGGTCTGGCAGTTACTCATGCTATGCTGTTTCCTAGCGAGTTTGTGCTCTTATCTGTGTGCTAATGGACATATACACTCACTATACAGATGTGTGTATGCGCTTTCATGCACACAGAAGTGTATATCTATATACAGCATGAACATCTTGGTAGGGGGAAGTGGAGCAGTAGGTATAATGCACAAAACACAGTATTCCTGCCAAATTCTTTTTCTATGAAGTGGAATTTTTCCCTTTGTGTGAGAGAGAAGATGAGCGAAAGGCTTTATCAAAGACAGTGGCACTTTGCATAAAAAATCTAGACGATCCAGTTAAATATTGTCCAACTTGTTAATGCATTTGAAGTTTCCATAGTAACTTCAAAAATCCAGCAATTAGCATTCTCAAAGTGAAGACGACGTAAAGAAACTGCTATCATGAGCTATTTCAAACTTCTACATGCTGACTGTTCTAGAACATTGCCCGAGACAATGTTCAGGATGTAGCAGTTATGACGCTGGAAACATTTAGATAGAAGCTAATTTTTTAAAGAAAGATGAGGCTCGACAGTAAAAACATTTTAAAAAAAGAAATAGTTATTGTTAGAGTTTTCTTGCGAAGTTCTTGTTGATAGGAATACATCATGATTATGACTTTAATGTCATAGCTTGGTGGTAATATAACCCTGTTCCTTACGAGGTACAAGGCCCCATTTCTCCTGTAAGAGTCCTCTGGTGACTGAGTCCCCATTAGTGAATTATTTATTATTAATGTATTATGGTCACGTTGGCCTTTCAGTCACTAGCCATTAAAATAATTCACAGAAACTTAATTTCTGGAGAACGATCATGTATATGCTTAGCAGTATATTGGGGTGTGGTATTACCCCAAAACTTATTCTCTCAACAAATATATATTGCCGTTGACGCAAACTTTCATATATTATTTTATTTATTGCTCTGCTCTGCTAGTTACTAACAGGGGATAGATGTGTATCTCTCATACAGTCAGAAAAAATAGAACATTTAATATTTTCTTTAAAAAACAAAAACAATCAAAGGACCTTTAGACACTCAAAGTCTGTTGAATATAGAGAAATGTTATAATAGACATAAATGTGCATAATACCATATAGAAAACAATATAGATATTAAATGCCATTAAAAGCAGTAACGATTGTGCAGAGCCCAGATATAGCCAGAGGGCAGCGAAACAAAGAGGATTATCTTGTATATAAAGAAAGGATGTCCCGAGGGAAGCTGGGCAGTTTGTTGAATACATAATAAGTAACCCATACAGGAGGCAGGGGGAGTGCACAGGATAACTTGGCTGGAGAGATGGGGATGCAGCTGCTCATTCTGTCCAAAGTCACCCATCTGGCTTTCTTAGACAATAACCCAGCTATGGAGCTCTCATGGCCCACATATAGCCAGAACCCGGCCACGAAGCAGGACGTTCATATGTTGGGCCTGTGTTAACGAGCAAAACGTCATCCAAACGAATGTATGACAATTCTGGAGCGGTGGAATGTGCAGTGCAGGGTACATTGCTGTAACAACGTGGGATATTATGACATAGGACATGGGTATTTAGGGTTAGGGTGGGTTGAGGTTGAAAAGACTTTAGGATAAGGTGCGAACCTTCAAGAACGTGTGGAATGTACCTCTTGGGACTATTTGACCAAACCTCCTAGAACTCTAACCCCCTTAACAATAACCCCCCTTACCTTACTTACATCTACAGGGAGTGCAGAATTATTAGGCAAGTTGTATTTTTGAGGATTAATTTTATTATTGAACAACAACCATGTTCTCAATGAACCCAAAAAACTCATTAATATCAAAGCTGAATATTTTTGGAAGTAGTTTTTAGTTTGTTTTTAGTTTTAGCTATGTTAGGGGGATATCTGTGTGTGCAGGTGACTATTACTGTGCATAATTATTAGGCAACTTAACAAAAAACAAATATATACCCATTTCAATTATTTATTATTACCAGTGAAACCAATATAACATCTCAACATTCACAAATATACATTTCTGACATTCAAAACAAAACAAAAACAAATCAGTGACCAATATAGCCACCTTTCTTTGCAAGGACACTCAAAAGACTGCCATCCATGGATTCTGTCAGTGTTTTGATCTGTTCACCATCAACATTGCGTGCAGCAGCAACCACAGCCTCCCAGACACTGTTCAGAGAGGTGTACTGTTTTCCCTCCTTGTAAATCTCACATTTGATGATGGACCACAGGTTCTCAATGGGGTTCAGATCAGGTGAACAAGGAGGCCATGTCATTAGATTTTCTTCTTTTATACCCTTTCTTGCCAGCCATGCTGTGGAGTACTTGGATGCGTGTGATGGAGCATTGTCCTGCATGAAAATCATGTTTTTCTTGAAGGATGCTGACTTCTTCCTGTACCACTGCTTGAAGAAGGTGTCTTCCAGGAACTGGCAGTAGGACTGGGAGTTGAGCTTGACTCCATCCTCAACCCGAAAAGGCCCCACAAGCTCATTTTTGATGATACCAGCTCAAACCAGTACTCCACCTCCACCTTGCTGGCGTCTGAGTCGGACTGGAGCTCTCTGCCCTTTACCAATCCAGCCACGGGCCCATCCATCTGGCCCATCAAGACTCACTCTCATTTCATCAGTCCATAAAACCTTAGAAAATCAGTCTTGAGATATTTCTTGGCCCAGTCTTGACGTTTCAGCTTGTGTGTCTTGTTCAGTGGTGGTCATCTTTCAGCTTTTCTTACCTTGGCCATGTCTCTGAGTATTGCACACCTTGTGCTTTTGGGCACTCCAGTGATGTTGCAGCTCTGAAATATGGCCAAACTGGTGGCAAGTGGCATCGCGGCAGCTGCACGCTTGACTTTTCTCAGTTCATGGGCAGTTATTTTGCGCCTTGGTTTTTCCACACGCTTCTTGCGACCCTGTTGACTATTTTGAATGAAACGTTTGATTGTTCGATGATCACGCGTCAGAAGCTTTGCAATTTTAAATCCCCTTTTTATGACACAGCTTCAGAAGCTTGACTTACGCTTAATGACACAAGCAATTTTTGCATTTTCTTGCTGTTTGCGTTCAACTGCAATTTGTATCTCTCTCATTTATTGCACCGACACATATTATATACTGTTTTTTAAAGGACAGAAAGGGCTTTAATTTGATATAACATATATATATATATATATATATATATAAATGCTTACTTATTATAAAAAAAATACAGAAAAATGCAAAAAAATGAAAAATATTGTTGTTTTTTTACAGTTTTTGCAATAATAATGTGTGCATAATTAGTGCAGGTTAAGGAAAGTAATTAAAAATAAATTTATTTATTTGTTCTGATTTACAGAATATATAATGTGTCTGGGATTTTAAGTTTTTTTGGTAGTTACAGGTCACAAAGCACAAGGAGTAAAATAAACTTTTAATGTGGAGCGATTTTAGAATTTAGTATGTTTGTCTTGTAAGCTTAATAGCCATAAAAGAAAACAAAATTGCCACACAAAAGTATATATTTATATAAAGTAGACATCACGGGCTATTTACCTAAGGTTGTTTTGACATTTCTACGTAGCCATTTCACCGCCAACCTCTGCTAAATATTGGAGTAAAATTGTGTTCTTTTTGGTTTTTGGCACACAAACTTATAACAGAGAAATTCTCGTGTATATTTTGTAAAATTGGTGTGTGCTATTCCTGTACAAAGTTTTATTTTGTGTTCAGTTACATCTGTTGAGTAAAATGACACCCCCATTGTATGTCTTTTGCACTATTTCGTGAAGTTACAGTGCCATACAGGATACCTGTCCTTTTCAGTATTCACAGTAGAATTTTGAGAGATGGATTTAATGAGCCTTAGCTTCCATTTTGGGGTATTATAACAGTTTGGCTGTTCAAAAAAACCCCACAAAGGCCTACCATTTGTAAAAGTAGACACTCCAGGGTATCTCATAAGGTGCATATTGTGCCTTAACATGCCCCCATTTTTTCACCAATATATGCCAAAGTATGTGGTAAAAATAATTTTGTGCATTTTTTACATACGGATTGCATTTTTGCTGGGCGTTTTGTATATTTCATATGTGCCACTAAGTTCAAAACCCCCAAATTATGCTCAGCTAAGTCTTCTGAGTAAAATGACACCCCATATGAATGTCTTTGGCACTATTTCGTGAAGCTACAGTGCCATATAGGAGACCAAGCCATATCCGTTTTTACCAAACTTTGAATTTTGACGCTGGGCCTATGTGCAATTTCCAAGCATCTTCGCAGGTTTTAAATTCAAACTACCCCACAAAGGCCTAACATTTCTTAAAGAAGACACCCCAGGGTGTTTCAAAAAGGTATAGTTTGAACCTTAGCGTGGAATCATTTTTCCGCTAGCTTGTACCAGATGTAGTGGTAATAAGCGTTTTTTCTGCCTTTTTGACATACAAAGTGAGTTTGCACAGTATATTTTGCAAACCTTATGTGTGCTACGACTGTATAATACTTCATATGTTGCCCAGCTATGTCGGTTGAGTACAGCAATACCCCCGTATGTACCTTTGCCAGGTATGTGTGGACATCGGAGGGGCACATTTGGGACAGAGCCATTCCAGTTTTTTTCAAACTTTGAATTTTTATGCTGTGCCTATGTCCCATTTTAGAGTATTTTACCAGGCTATATAATCCAAATTCCCCATAAAGCCATACCATTTCTTAAAGAAGACATCCCAGGGTATTTCAAAAGGCATATTTTGAACCTTAGCGTGGGATCATTTTTCCGCTAGCTTGTACCAAGTGTAGTGGTAATAAGCATTTTTTCTGCCTTTTTGACATACAAAGTGAGTTTGCGCAGCATATTTTGCAAACCTTATGTGTACTATGACTGTATAATACTTCATATGTTGCTCAGCTATGTCGGCTGAGTACAGCAATACCCCCGTATGTACCTTTGCCAGGTATATGTGGATGTTGAAGGGGCGCATTTGAGACGCAGCCATTCAGTTTTTTTCTAACTTTGAAGTTTTACGCTGTGTCCATGTTCCAATTTGGAGTAGTTTAGACGGTTGGTTATTGAAACTTCCCCACAAACACATACTATTTATTAAAGAATACACCCTGGGGTAATTCAAAAGGCATATTTTGAACCTTGGCGTGGGATAATTTTTTCTCTAGTTTGTTCCAGGTGTAGTGGTAATGAGCGTTTTTTAAAATGTATTTTTTTACTTTTTATAACTTTTTTACTTTTAAAAACTAGTTTTTAAACTTTTGTTTTGCTTATAAATTTTTTTAAACTTTCCTAAACTTTCTTAAAACTTTTTTACAGATTTAACATTTTTCTAAGCTTTTTTTTTTACCGTTAACCCCTAACTAGCAGTACGCAGCAGTAACAGTAAATTCCCCATAACTCCCACCCACCCCAGCTAGCAAAATATATAGTTATAAAATATTTAAATTAATTAATTAAATAAATTGAACCCCTGAGGGTTAAAAAAATAAATAAAAGTTAATCCTCAGGGGTTAAAACAAATTAGATCACAGTATAATACTGTGATCTCTATTTGATCGCTGTAGGCAGTGATCGACTGGCAGGGAAGGGGTTAATTTTTATTTGGACTAGGTAAAGTGTGTTTTTTTTGTTTTTTTTACTTAAATGTTATTAAAACATTTTTTTAAGCTTAATTTTTAACTTTTTAAAGTTTCTTTTAAAACTTTTTTTAACGTTAACCCCTAGTTAGCCTAACGCCAAATCCCCCAATTCCCCACTAACTTCCACCCACCCCAGCTATCTAAATATATAATTAAAAAATAATTTAATTAATTAATTTAATTAATTTAACCCCTGAGGGTTAAAAAAAAAAAAAGAATTAACCCTCAGGGGTTAAAAAAAAAAATCAGATCATAGTAAAATGTAATCCCTGCCAATTGATCACTGTAGTCAGTGATCAATTGGCAGGGAAGGGGTTAATTTTTTATTAAAATGGGTAAGGGGGGGGGGACTTTAAATAAACTTTATTTATTTTTTCCAGCAGGGGGCAGGATCAGCACTGATCCGGCTCCCTGCACTTCACACAGAACCCGGAAGTGCAGGGAGCCGGTAGGTGAGTATACTGAGCACATGTGCTCGCTCCGACTTGTGGTCAGAGCGAGCACATGTGCTGGGCAGCTTGACCGGGTGCTCCCGGTATGCCTCTAATACAGAGGCATAACGGCACCATTATTCGATCGCCGCCATAGCGCCATCCGTTAATTTTAGGTGACGGACGAGGTCCGCCAACGTCGTTAAGGTCTCCCGTGACGGACTCCCGTCACACCCTGAAGGGGTTAAGAGTGCTGCATCCCTCTGCAAGATATCTCACTATTTTTGACTTTTCTGAGCCTGTCAAGTCCTTCTTTTGACCCATTTTGCCAAAGGAAAGGAAGTTGCCTAATAATTATGCACACCTGATATAGGGTGTTGATGTCATTAGACCACACCCCTTCTCATTACAGAGATGCACATCACCTAATATGCTTAATTGGTAGTAGGCGTTCGAGCCTATACAGCTTGGAGTAAGACAACATGCATAAAGAGGATGATGTGGTCAAAATACTCATTTGCCTAATAATTCTGCACTCCTTGTAATACTAAAAATACTCCCTAACCCCAAACCCCTCTATCCCTAACTTTACCACACGTGCTGAGCCCAGCTTTACATCAGCGGTCACCTTATAAAATGCGCTATTGTTAATCTGGCACCAACTGGAGGTCCAGGTGCTCCTAGAATTTGTATTATATACACTGCTACCCTCAAAGAAAATCATTACTCCTGTCAGTCTCTTGTCAGCCAGAACCAGGAAGGCCAAGTAAAGGTCTATTTTCTATTTAAAGGGAGACGTGTAGGAGTTTCACTTCACCATTAAAAACCCCTTAAAGACACATGACGGAAATATTCTGTCATGATTCCCTTTTATTCCAAGTTAAGGGGTTAATGCGCGTGACAGTAAGACTGTGTGGGGACATTTCATACATGATTATCTGTTATACTTTATACAGAGCTACCCGAACAGATTGACAATGGTCTGTGTTACTTTATTATTTTATTAGGGATAGCCCTAATCCCACTAGAATTCAAATAGTCCCATGTTTTGTCCATTGCCGCTGTAGCCAATCGTACCCTAGTGCTGTCCATTTGGATGCAGCGACAATTTTGGCTGGGACGTGCCGTGGTGTATTAGAACTTTTATTACAATGTTCAGTGCCAACAACACAAACAGTAAACCGCCTTAACAGCTTTTCATTCCATACAGCTCGCAGACAGCAATGCCTTTGCCAGGTTTTTAACAAATAAAAAAAGTTAAAAAAACTGAAAGTGCAAATTTGCAAACCGTAAGTGAGAAAAAAATGCCAAATTAAATATTAATGACAAGAAAAAAAATTCATTTCCTGGCTGTACTGACTCATTCACTATCGGACTGAAAAAAAAATCCTATCAGAATAATACATTCTAAATACATGCCAGCTCAGCATCTAACTGCAAGGTGGGAAGGCGGACATTACTGCAGCTCGGGCGAACTTAACTGTTTCACTTGTTCCCCTAATACCAGAAACAGACAATGGGATGTGCGGTTCGTGGGTGAAATTTGGGAACAAAAATATCAACAGTGATTGCAAGTCGCAGGCAGACAGGTGTGATGACACCTGTGTTCTGTGCGTCCCTGGGGACACAAGGCTTAGTGGGACTGATTCACTGACTCATACAGAGACGGAAGGCAGACTTGGAGTATACACAGTCTGTGTGCCCATAAACCCATTCATTTACTATCTAAATCTATCTATCTTCTGTCATGAGAAAATAAATAAACTTTAAATTAATCAAAGGAGTGTGGAAACCGTCCATCTGTTGTGTTAATTATTTCTTTAACGAGTCCAGGATGTTTCAGGATATTTTAAGAACATTGTTAACGCAACACATACCTGTTTATCAGAATATTGCAGGATATAATAGTTAGTATGTGACCCCAGGAGAAATGGGACCACCATTCTGGAGTCATGGAGGGATATTTACCCATGTTGTAGCGCAATTTGAAATTAATCAAGTAATCTAATTAAAATGTTTTTCCCCTTATTTTGGATCCAAAGCAGTGATACCGAAATGTGAAAGTCTGAACTAAATGGATTTGAGTATTTTTCCCAAATTACTATGTAACTTTGTTACTATTTACATTTCTCATACCTGGGAACTGAGTCGGTGAGTTCGGGAGTCTCTAGGTTTCAGGGCTGATTGCCAATCTTCAAGGATGAAACTGGAGTCTTCAGGCAAAATAGAATGTTGCCAAAAGGACACTCCAAGCACTATAATTAAATACGTGTCTCAGGTTATGGTGGAAGGAGCTGCCTCACCTTGAATTATTTATCCCGGAAATCTTTGCTAAATTGCTGTTAATTTGTACCCATTGCTACTTCAGAGGGGAAACACAGCGCTCCAATGACCCAAACATGCAGCTCAACTTCAACGTGAGAAAATGTGCACGAGTAGTTTCATTCATGAAAAATTAACAGTTACCCACTAAGCTACCCACTAAGTAGAGGGTGTAAGCAGTTGCATATGCCCACCCAGAATCCCTTGCAGTAGTAACATCACTGCAAATGTGAGCTTTCTGTTGGAAAAGCAGGTCTTATGGCTTGACTACTGTGTTTAACAATGTATTGACTAGAGGGGGAAAAAACACGTTTTATTTCCAGATTGCTGGACCCTGCGTGTTGACCTGCTGCGTTCTGCGTCACGCTCTCTGCTGGCGCACATCTGCCGGCTTCTCAGTCTATCCATCATAGCGTCACACAGCAATTTTTAGTAATACACCTGTACCACTGTTCAGCCGTTTGTGTCAGCAATTAACTATCCCTTTACGGGAGAAAATAGGAGAAATTGAAACTGAAAATGAAACTCCCTGAATTACTATATATGTTTTATTATTCGTAAAGCAACGCCGTATTCTGCAGCGCTGTACAATACAAAGAGGAAACATAAAAAGCGAATCATTCAGTAAAAGTGGAGGCGAAGAGGCGAATTATGCTGACGCAGACACTCAGACAGTCTAAAAGTTCCTAAAATCAAATTTAACAAAAATGAGTTAATTAGTCAAAAAGCAAACGGGAGAAATATTTTATCAAGTTTTATTACAGCGAAGTACGATGGCGGACGTTGGTTTTATAGAGAGCTGCAGTTTTTAATTAATCTCTTCGGACAAATTCTATACTGCGATTCACTTGCCAGGGCTTTTAATGTAATTGGTCTTATAGAGGTGATCTAATATCTTTCTCAATAACTGCAGTGATGGCGACTTAATGCCTGAAGCACATTAATTACCAGAATAACAATAGAAAACAAGAACAACAAAGACAAAATGGTTTGATTTTTCGCCATACGGCAGACGCACCAACTTTTCTTCTGGTTTCTGGGTCACAATAGAGTGAATGGGGTTTCTGGACTGCAACTCTCATCAGGCAGGGCAGCTAAAGAGCTCCTAGCTACGGGGATAGCCTAAAGGTAGACACCATGCTTTGTGAAACTACAAGTCCCATGATGCTTTGTGAGCCTTAAGATTTTCCATGATCATGAGTGATGTCGAGTTTTCAAGATAGAACACGGGTAAAGAATCTGCAATCTGGGGGTGCAGGAGCCAAATATTCCTCCCAAGGCAACTCACACGTGACAAAGAGATCCACCAACCAGAAGGCTTTGCTCCTAAGGAACCCCCACGAGCAGAGCATTGAATGTTCATAAATTGATTGATTAATTGATCGGATTCAGTTAGGGCCAAATTTAGCGATTAGGGTTACATGTAGGGGTTAAATTTAAGGGTTGAGGTGTTAAAATGTAAAAACTGATCTAAAAAAAAGAACTCCAATCATTCGCAAATAGTAAAGCAATACACATTTCTAAATTTAGGGTTTATTTACTAAACAAGCTGAGCTGGACATATATTCTGGTTTCTCGATTCCTCAGCGCAAATGTTTTCCTCCAAAATCTTCAGTTACCTGGTCATGTCTCCCAATTCTCAGTTTAGGGAATAAAACCATTAATATTATTACTCCATTCCTTTTCAAATACTTCATTTTAACACTTCTTTTCTTTGAAGATGAAATGTCACAGAATCGAGTGGTGGTCACTTTATTTTGTGTTGGTGAAACAAAGGACTGCAGAACACAATGCTACCTGGGGTGCGAACATTCGATTTGTGGCGCCTCCTGTAACATTCACCTAATTCAAGGTCAATCATTGTGCGTTTTTTATATACTGTGCCCCTTAACCCTCGCCTACGGGGAGGAAATCACAAAAGCTCTGTCAGAGTTATTAATCCTCCTCTTCATTATAAATGACTTAGTGACGGTTTAAGAGGATACAATTAGACTGGCTGTGGACGCTCCTCAAGGCCTCTCGATATCCCACCAGCTTTTTCTGACAGTGTCTTGTCTAGTAACAGCACACTACACATAGACCACTAACAATGACTGCCTCACCTCCACAAACGGGGCTGCACTGGCTCAAAGCTCAATGGTTTTAATAGAGAAATGGACATGAAAGGACTCCTTGGTACGGGACACAAACAGGGAGCAATGGGGACTGGGGCGGGATTGTCCTGTCAGCTGAGAAGTGAATGTCAGTAACTTTAAAGGACCACTCTAGGCACTCAGACCACTTCAGCTTAATGAAGTGGTCTGGGTGCCAGGTCCAGCTAGGGTTAACCCATTTTTTTATAAACATAGCAGTTTCAGAATGTTTATGAATGGGTTAAGCCTTCCCCCAAAGCCTCTAGCAGCTGTCTCATTGACAGCCGCTAGAGGCGCTTGCGTGATTCTCACTGTGAAGAGCACGCAAGCGTCCATAGGAAAGCATTGATAATGCTTTCCTATGAGACCGGCTGAATGCGCGCGCAGCTCTTGCCGCACGTGCGCATTCAGCCGACAAGGAGGAAAGGAGTAGGATCGGAGGCCAGCGCTGGAAAAAGGTACGTTTTACCCCTTTTCCCCTTTCCAGAGCCAGGCGGGAGGGGGTCCCTCAGGGTGGGGGCACCCTCAGGGCACTATAGTGCCAGGAAAACGAGTATGTTTTCCTGGCACTATAGTGGTCCTTTAATTTTCTTATCAGTGATTTAACAAGAACCATATTTTGATTAACTTTTTATTTATTTATAAACTGAGAGAATTGTTAGTGAATGGAATGGAGCGGTCGTACAGTAGAGGTGGCAGGATAAATAATGTTAATATACACATGAAGAATTAGGATAATGAAAAAAAACGGCTTAGTTTTGATTTACATCTATAAAATGCAGTTTATAAATACAGTTTGATACTTTAAATAGAAAATGTGTATAAAATACGGCAGTCACTAAGAATCAACACTCACTAAGGCATGGATTTCATATTTTTGGATAAACTTTTAAAATAGTTTTTTTTTAATATTAAAAAATAAAAAACATATCATATATATAAATAGATCAACATATTAAAATGTTTATTATAATAATAAATCATTTAAAACGTTTATTTAAATTATTACATCATTATAAAAAGCTTCCCTGAGAATACTAACTCGAGGCCTAAAATCCCCACAGTGGGCTACAACCTGATCATGGGGCCATTCGAACACAGGAATTACCCACCTTCTCATTGGTTGAAAAATAGGTAGAATTAAGGACTAATGCTGGTGTTTATTAATTTCACAATCACAATGTGTAATGTGTCCAGATCCACTAGTGAAGTGGATGATTTAATGGGAAATATATATGAATGGTCAGGCAGTAACAGAGTAAATAGTGCAAAAAGAATCACAAATGTATAATTGTATTTCTTTGAACAATTTGAGAGCAAGGGTGTAACCACGGTATGTCTCAGTGGCTGTACACCACGGTATGTCTCAGTGGCTGTACCCCACGGTATGTCTCAGTGGCTGTACCCCACGGTATGTCTCAGTGGCTGTACACCACGGTATGTCTCAGTGGCTGTAGACCACAGTGTGTCTCAGTGTCTGTACACCACGGTATGTCTCAGTGGCTATAGACCACGGTATGTCTCAGTGGCTGTACCCCACGGTATGTCTCAGTGGCTGTACACCACGGTATGTCTCAGTGGCTGTAGACCACAGTGTGTCTCAGTGTCTGTACACCACGGTATGTCTCAGTGGCTATAGACCACGGTATGTCTCAGTGGCTGTACCCCACGGTATGTCTCAGTGGCTGTACACCACGGTATGTCTCAGTGGCTGTAGACCACAGTGTGTCTCAGTGTCTGTACACCACGGTATGTCTCAGTGGCTATAGACCACGGTATGTCTCAGTGGCTGTACCCCACGGTATGTCTCAGTGGCTGTACACCACGGTATGTCTCAGTGGCTGTAGACCACAGTGTGTCTCAGTGTCTGTACACCACGGTATGTCTCAGTGGCTATAGACCATGGTATGTCTCAGTGTCTGTAGACCACGGGATGTCTCAGTGTCTGTACACCACGGAATGTCTCAGTGGCTATAGACCATGGTATGCCTCAGTGTCTGTAGACCACAGTATGTCTCAGTGTCTGTAGACCATGGTATGTCTCAGTGGGCATAATGGATTTGTGTTGTGCTGCTGCTGGCCCTTTAAGAACCATCTGGGGACATACTGTGGAGTTACTGGGTGGTCACCATGTCCTGTATCAGAGGCACATGGTGAGAACAATGAATGAAGCACATGATGAAAACAATGGATGGCGGCCATTTTAACTCACAGACACTGTGTGGACTTTTCTACACGGTGCCATCTCGCCGGTATTTGGTGCACAGAGACATCGTGCAGTAGTTTTAAACTATACAACAGGGGACACATTATACAGTAATTATTTTTCATATAGCCTGTATATGTTCTGCTTGACATGGCCCCCATCAAACACATTGCACCCACAAACTGAGCCTGCAATCATCTTGTCGATTGCAGATACCCTGTTCCCCATAAAATGAGATTGTTATCAGGAAGGCGTGATGGGTCAACATCTCTGACCACTCATGTTCCCAGGTCTGACCATGTTAAAGCTCTCAGCATGGATGGGTCTGTGGAGTGCACCTAGCTATCTCTCCCCCTCCCTATCTTCCTTCCCCGGCTGGCTGTATCCACTAATCCGGTGAATCCCTTTGCAGCAGTCTGCGTACTGATTTAATCAGCCATCCTGAAATTTCATTAGCCCTTATCAGACTGCTGGAACACCTAACACACTGCACACAGAGAGATGGAGTACGCTGACACTCACACAGACAGAACGGCGTACCACATTCAATATACACTATAAATTGTAAGGCCATGCAGGAATGATAGCTAATATACGTACAATCACCCATTAAACTGCGACAGCGTCTGTCTGAGAGTGCTTTATCTGAGTGCCTTGAGCTAACATGGCAACCCGGAGACAGGACTGGAGGTATATCCAGAGGGCACACAGGGCAATGCACATAGTCGGATAAACATCTGGAAACAGTTATAGGGTCAGCCTGTAGCTTATTATTATTATTTAGTATTTATATAACGCCAACATATTCCGCAGCGCTGTACAATACAGAAATATAATGAGCACATACTGATAGAAAAGGAGCAGAGGATCCTGTGTGTGAGCTTACAATCTATTAAATGATATAAGTGATATCAGCTGATGGAAAGATGGACCACGTTGACCAATGCTGACACTCACAGTCAGATCTCTCTCTCGTGTTAGTGTATGTATCGGAGAGCTGGTCTCCCACAGCCTATTTCCGCTGGTATCCTAGAATGGCTCCGGAACAAGTAGTAAATCCAACAGAGTAGCACAATCAGCAAGACAATCCAGTAATATGCCATCACCTTTCCCAATAACTGGACGACACACAGTATCAGGAGCAGAACTCAACTTTAATCACACATACCCTGCTTTTATGCAATCCTCCCATGCAAAGCAGACACCCACCATAATTATTACAATAACCAATCGGGTACAAGGTACAACCCACACATCTCCTCCCCTCAGATAAACATTTAACATAATTAAAAAGGTACACAACTTTCCCCAAGATCTAGATGTACCCCAAATACATATGGTATCCCCTGATAGCCCTGATCTGGGTGAGCAACATACTCAAAAATCACCCAAATCGGACCAGGGGTTCGGGAGTTATGGAGGTGTAAAGTTTTGACTGATCGCACAGGCAATAGTATCCGAAAACAGTTCCATGAGTTTTGGCCTTGCGGTCGGTCTCTTTTTTGTGTCTAAAAAGTTCCGAACTCAATGCCATCCAGAGCTGTGTTTGCATACGGATGAATCTCCTTGTTCGTGGGATTCAAACTACCGAACGACAGGCCGTTCAGGAGTTTCTATCAGTCTCTTGTTCGGTAGTTTGTGTTCGTATGGTGAATAACGTATTTCAGTACAGTTTAGGGGAACAATTAGACGAACGTTTTAATTCACACGAAAGTTTATGGGGAAAACAATGGAAGGGAAATATGCTGGACAGCCAGGTGGATTTTGCTACAGTGTAGCCTTGCTTACATAACCTGTTCTGTTGTGTGGCTTCAAGATTGATTAGAAAACATTGCTTTATTCCTGTGTTTTCCTTTCTAGGTAGAAATACCAGCTACTCGTCCAGGAATAAAATGACCAGAATCCACTCTTAACCGCAGGATGTAATCAGCGGCTCAGACTGGAAGTGCTAGAACTGAAACAAATGTTAGGAAGTCAATCTGACGTAGAGTAAGTAGAAAAACATAGTCCCCTGTATTGCTACAAATTAAATGCAACAATCTTCCCACTGCTATTGTCTATGGTAGTACAGCCCAGCGATGATACGTATATACAGAGAATATAAAATGCGTGAGTTTATGCACACACACAGACACATTAAAATGGCAAGTACCATAATGACTTATGGTTATAATGACCTGGCTCGGGGTTTGATGGCAGTTATAGGGAATGGATAGCATTAGGGTATGTTCTGTCCCTACTCCAGTCTGTTTAGGGTTAGTGGGACAATACAGCTGGGGTTCTGAGTACATCTGTATTGTGGGAATTGTAACTCCCATCATGCTGAATGTTCCCCATCTTGTCTCTTTTTATACAGATCAGTCAAGCTGAGAAGGATCCATTCTTCTCGGACAATCCTTGCCCTTAGACCTATATTGACAGCTCCCTGACTAACCATTATCCACAAAATAACCTGGAAAAAATGTAACCTCAGGAATCACCTCTGCAGCCAGATTACTAAACCACGAGACCAGCTCCCTCCAACATAACATTTATAAGCTTTATTCACAGGCTTCTGAAAATGACATAAATGGCATTGTCAGCCAGAAGTGTACTGTGTTACTTATTAACAGTGTTGGAAGATGGAGTTAGGAAATGGAATAATTTTCTTAGTTCAGAGTGAGACGCTGGAAGATAAATCCAAGAGAATGCGATTTCTTCGATAGTAAATCATGAGCTACATTTATATTGTGAAATAAAACAGCACTCACTGCTTCAGAGAAACCTGAACAGATCTCACGAGAGCACGTCTATTAACATGAAAACCGTGAAGACGGGCTAAGAATGGAGAGATAGATGTGAGCTGCTTGTGAAATGCAGTGGGGTCTTTATGTTTCGGGCTAAGCCAGGCATTAAGTTAGTTAGTGTTACGGTACCTCCAGGAACGAAATGTACAAACCGCCGTTTAGCGAGTATTCCCCGTTCGCAATAATGTGGTCGGGTAGCGGGTATAATAAAACCAGGCGAACCGCCAGCCAGGGAACACTCCAAACTCCCGAACGGTACCTATACGGCTAATTCCCTTCGCAAGCCGCAAATCCACGAACGGCAATTAATAACCGAACGACAATATCTCCCAAGCGGCAAATAATCCAAGTAAGCAGTCTCTCGCCGCTGGTATCCAAATCCCCCCAATAACGAGACCAAGCTCCGCTTTGAGGGTAAAACACGAACTGGTTTACTGTGGGCTACCTGCCCGGTATTTATGCAGGTCTCCCACTTGGTGGACACTCCCCTAGGGGACCAAATGGGAGACTGAAATCACAGAGGGACATGGGGACATTCTGGACATACATCCCCACAATATTCCCAGCATGCAGTACAGTTCCCTCCCCTCTGCTCGGGGGATAATTGGGAAGTAATTCAATTATCTCCCCGAGCAGAGGCAATCGCCATTTTAGATGCAAGTTACAAAAACACACAAAAATCCATAACTTAATAACTGCTGAACATTTTACATCAGTCTTGCATATCCCCAGATAGCCTGGATCTGAGGGCACATTATTGGAGAATAGCGCTCAGATCCCATTCGCACAGTTCAATCGCCATGGAGTCAAAGTCTCTTTCAGTTCTTCGGTATGCGATTGACTCCATGGGACGGCTATCTGGGTTAAGTCCATTCGTGTGGTTGAATCTCCCGAACGGCTGTCGTTCGCATGCTTTTGTCGATTGAGAAGGGGAGGTCGACGGCTTCAGCGGTGTTCGGCTGAAAAAGTGTCCGTTTTCCGATCCATGAAATAATCGTTGAACACCGCTGGTCGTTCGCATGGACAAAATGGCCGCCGCCTCGTGGTCGACATACGAACGACGACCACCCGGCATTCGGTTTTTAATTGAGAAGTGTCTGTGGTTAACCGCAACGTTCTAATTGGGATCAATAGGTTAACCAGCAGCACACTTCTCTTCTGGGTGGCCGTCCGTTCGGTAGTTCCGTTCGACAAAACCGACATTCCCTTGAACAAAGCATACGAACGGGGAAATTCATGAAAACGGCAAAACAGACGAACAACGCAGTTATAATCCAGACAGATGGGTCTGTCACAGTTAGCATTACACGTCACTCTACTGATCATTGATTCCACCAGAGAACAGGAGATGATGTTCACTGACATGTTCCCAAGCTATAGGGTGTGGAGGTAACCTGAATCACAGAGGATAGACCAGACCCCCACTGAAAGGCAAGAAAGAATAGGAAGAGACAGATAGGAGTACTACCAGCATGGACAGACTAAAAGGAACACTAAAGCATTACAAATACTAATGTGTTTTCCAAATGCTACAGTGCCCATATAACTAGGTATCACAGTTGTGTGATAACCCAACACGCAGTACGTATTACCGAACCTTAGAATGGTCAGGTTTAACATAGGTAGAAAAGAGTAGCCAAAGAATAGCCAAAAGTCAGGATACCAGAGATCAGTAGAACGAAACAGGAATAGCTGGGTCAGGATACCAGGAAGGAGAAAACTCAAGATACAAGTTGAGTCAGGGAACCAGAGAACAGAGACATCAAAACACTAAATGGCCTAGTAGACATTGAGAATATCAAATAGCACTAAAGGGAACACAAGGAACCAAAATAGGGCAATGAACAAAACAAAAGGCGCCCTTTTTATAAGGGAGCATCTTTTGCTTTAAGACCACGCCCTCAAAACATTCTGGGCCGGCATTGATGACGCGGGACTGCGTCATCGATGTCATGACATCATTAAAAGGTACGTGATTCCAGCGTCCGGCGTGGGACATGCTGTCACGACTGCTAGTGTGGTCCAGCACGCAGAACTATGTAACATCTAAATAGAAAATAGAAAGGAACAGAAAGGATAGAATGTAAACCGGTCCTTAGAATGGCCGGACTAACACATTAGAGACAGAGAATGGTCAAGGGATAGCCGAGGTCAAGGAAGCCAGAAATACACAAATACCGTTTAACAAGCCAAGTCAGGGGAACCAGAAATCAGCGTAGTGTGGAATAGCCAAAGTCAAAATACCGGAAATCACAATAACAGCAATGTAAACGCACTCTCGGGAACCAGGACAGAAAACCACGACAGGGCAAGGTACTGGGGTGCTTCAGGGATTTATATATCCCTCTCTAGGCTGTAATTGGTCAGAGGGTGACCACTGACCCCAGAACGTGCTTGTGCGTTGGCATTGTGACGTCACATGCACGTTCATATAACCGCATGGTCGGCGCCATCTTTGTTTTGGGCAAACTGCCCAGAGGATGCGGAGGAGCAGGTTCCCGGCTCGCCGTCGAGCAGGTAAACTCAGCTTGTCGGCGTGGTCGTGCCGGTCGGGCATAAATGCGCCATGCGGCGAGCCGGGAGCCGTGACACATGCTGAAAATGCTGTGAGAGTGCCCGGCGTCCGGTACTGCATCACGTTGGTGTGATGGAGAGGGGTATGAGATTGTGACACTAGGACCTGCTCTCCACCCCACCCCCGTTTCTACAAGAAAAAGCCATTTTGTTTTTTCCATTGTGGCGCCAGTCTCAACACTGCTGTCCCACCTCTAGGGCTGAATTAACTAAGACTGTAACCCTATGGAACAAGCGCAGCTTAGTGGAATAGGGGCTTGACAGAGCTACGAGGCGGGCATAGGGGGAAGGCAAATTGGACAGTGATAGAAAGCCGATAGCAGGCATTTTATCCCTGCATTACCGTTCGTTAGAATGGTTTAAAAATTAATGGTTATAATGACAAGGCCATAACATCCTCATGTGTACACTCTGTGTGTACAGTACATATATTTACCATAACACCAGGTGTGTACAGTACAGGTATTTACCATAACACCAGGTGTGTACAGTACAGGTCTTTACCATAATACTAGGTGTTTACAGTACAGGTACTTACTGTGACGGACCGCTGGCACTCCGACCGAGTACCTCCGCCAATCGATGCCTCTAGCGCTTGTCGAGAACGCCGAGCACTCCAACCGACACCATCAGCACTGCGGACCCCACTTCCAGCAATGCAGCTGCGCCAGGGTCTCGCCGTCTCTCACCCACCCTGGATCCACGACCAGGATCCAGCTCCCAGTGGGTGAACCTCTCCTAAATCCAGAGAGCATAGCAGGAACAAATCAAAATAAAACCAATGTGGCTTAGTAGAGAAGTAAAACAAGAGATTAAAAATAAGAAAAGGGCATTTAAAGCATTGAAATCGGAAAAATCAGAGGCATCCTATTTAAGATATAAGGAAGCCAATAACGCTTGCAAAAAGGCAATTAAAGTGGCTAAACTAGAAAATGAGAAATTGATAGCTAAAGAATGCAAAACCAACCCCCAAATTTTTTTCAAGTACATCAATTCCAAAAAAAACCAAAATGAAAGTGTAGGTGCACTGGAAACAGAGATGGGTCTGTTAGCTAATGAAGACCAGGAAAAAGAAGAAATTTTAAATAACTATTTTCTTCAGTATATATTAATGAGGATCCTATGGCAAGAGATATGCAAATAATTGCTGCATTGTTACGGTACCCTCAGCATGAAATGTACAAACCGCCGTTTAGTGAATGCTCCCCGTTTGCAATAACATAGGCTGCATGCGTATCCAGTATAATCATGCGAACCGCAAGCAAGGGAACGCTGCAAACTCACGAATGGCATCTGTACGGGCACTTCACTCCACGAGCTCCAAACTCACGAATCGCCAATATTAGCCGAACGCAGGTATCTCCCAAGCGGCTAATAATCCCATCCAGCAGTCTCTAGTCATCGGTAATAAATCCCCCCAATCTCCGCATTGAGGGTAAAACAAGAACTGGCTTTACTGTGGGCTACCTGCCCGTATTTATGCAGGTCTCCCACTTGGTGGACACTCCCCTAGGGGACCAAATGGGAGACTGTGACAATAGACAGACATTTGGCAGTTCAGGACCCACAGACACAAAATATTCCCAGCATGCAGTAGTAATTCCTCCCCTCTGCCCTGGAGATAATTGAGAAGTAATTCAATTATCTCCAGGACAGAGGCCAATCGCCATTTTAAATTCAACACATAAAACACATAAAAATACATAACATTACATTTGTCGAATTCTACCCAATCGTATCACACATCCCCAGATAGCCTGGATCTGAGTGCATATTATTGGCGAATCGCGCTCAGATCCCATACGCATAGTTCAATCGCCATGGAGTCAAAGTCTATTCCACTTCTTCGGTATGCGATTGACTCTATGGGAAGGCTATCTGGGGTAAGTCCATTCGTGCATTTAAACCTCCCGAACGGCCGGTGTTCGCACACTTCTGTCGATTGAGAAGGGAGGTCGGTGGCTTCAGCGGTGTTCGGCTGAAAAAGTGTCCGTTTTCAGTTCCATGAAATCAATGCCGAACACCGCTGGTCTTTCACATGGTTTAAAATGGCCGCCGCCTCGTGGTCGACATACGAACGACGACCACCCTGTATTCGGTTTTAATTGAGAAGTGTCTGTGGTTAACCGCAACGTTCTAATTGGGATCAATAGGTTAACCAGCAGCACACTTCTCTTCTGGGTGGCCGTCCGTTCGGCAGTTTTGTTCGGCGGAAAAGTCAATTCACAGAACAGGGGCATATGAACGGGTAATTTCGTGAAAAAGGCAAAACAGATGAATCCAGCAATCTTAGTCTATACAGATGGACCTGTCACACGACTCCCCCCTTGTGGCGGGTCAACTTGGGGATGACCGGACTAGGAGGTCTGTTTGCCCGGACAATCCATCTGCATTCCCATTCGGCTTACCGGGTCGGTAGCTTATGGTGAAGTTGTAAGGTTGCAGCGCCAAACTCCACCTCAGCAGTCTACCATTGTCTCCTGAGACCCGGTTAAGCCAGACAAGGGGATTGTGGTCTGTGATAAGGGAGAACTCCTGCCCGTACAAATAAGGGCTCAATTTCTTTAATGCCCAGACCAGGGCCAAACACTCCTTTTCCACTGCCGCATAACTCACTTCCCGGGGTAGTAGTTTTCTGCTGAGATATGCGACAGGGTGCTCTCCTCCATCTTCCCCGACCTGGCTCAGCATAGCCCCCAGTCCATACATGGAAGCATCTGTATGAACAAGAAAACGTTTGTTAGGGACTGGGGCAGCCAGGACAGGGGCATTCACAAGAGCTTGCTTCAGTGCCTGAAACGCGGCTTCACAAGCTGGAGACCACAGGACCTGCTTAGGTAAATTCTTCTTGGTCAGGTCAGTCAGGGGTTTAGCAACAGTGCTGTAGTCGGGGACAAAGCGTCGGTAATACCCTGCTGTCCCCAGGAAGGCCAGTACTTGGGTCTTGGTGATAGGTGTGGGCCAGTTAGCTACAGCTTCTACCTTGGCTGGCTCTGGTCTCTGGCTCCCACATTCTACCCTGTGACCCAAGTACTGTACTTCTGCCATGCCTAGATGGCACTTGTCTGGCTTCAAGGTCAGGCCAGCGGCCCGAATCTTGTCCAGAACCACCCCTACGTGTACCAGGTGTTCTTCCCAGGACTCACTGTAGACCGCAATGTCATCCAGGTATGCACACGCAAATTCCTGGAAGCCATCGAGGAGCCTATCCACCATACGCTGGAAGGTAGCTGGAGCATTCTTCATCCCAAATGGCATGACCTTAAACTGGTACAGACCAAATGGGGTGACGAATGCCGACTTAGGGATAGCGTCCTAGGCCAGGGGGATCTGCCAATAACCCTTACACAGGTCAATGGTGGTCAGATAGCGCCCCCTGGCAATGCGGTCTAATAACTCGTCTACCCGGGGCATCGGGTAGGCGTCAGTGGTGGTCCGCTCGTTGAGCCGCCTGTAGTCCACACAGAATCGGGTGGTCCCATCTTTCTTAGGCACCAGGACTACAGGCGAGGCCCAAGGGCTGTCTGAGTGCTCAATGACGCCAAGCCTGGTCATCTCCTGTATCTCCTTCCGCATTCCTTCCCGGACTGCTTCAGGGATACAATAGGGGGGCTGTCGTAGTGGACTCTGTCCGGGTGTCTCAACCTTGTGTACAGCTAGGGTAATGTTCTTGGGAGAACGTCGCCTGCTTCTCCCACAGAAGCTGTCTTGCCTGTACCTTCTCCGTGGGGCTTAACCGGTCCCCTAGCTGTACAAGACTAGTGAGGTCAGTCTGGGGTTCCTTCTCTAATAAGTCGGGCAAGGGTAAATTCTCGGGGTCATAGGCAGCCGGGGCACATACTGCCACAACATCCTCCGGTCTCTCCTGATACTCCTTCAGCATGTTCACATGAAAGGATCGCTGAATCCTTTCATCTGCACAGCTGGCTATAAGATAGGTAGTATCACATACCTGAGCTAACACTTTATACGGGCCCTGCCAAGATGCTTGCATCTTGTTCATCTTCACAGGCTTGAGCACTAGTGATGCACCGAACGGTTCGCCGGCGAACAGTTCCTGGCGAACATAGCGTGTTCGCGTCCGCCGCGGATGGCGAACAAATGCGCGGTTCGATCCGCCCCCTATTCATCATCATTGAGTAAACTTTGACCCTGTACCTCACAGTCAGCAGACACATTCCAGCCAATTAGCAGCACACCCTCCCTAGCAGACCCTAGCAGACCCTCCCTAGCAGACCCTCCCACCTACTGGACAGCATCCATTTTAGATTCATTCTCAAGCTGCATGCTTAGTGAGAGGAGGGAAAGTGTAGCTGCTGTTGATTAGATAGGGAAATGCATAGCTAGGTTAGGGTATACAGTGTCCACTACAGTCCTGAAGGACTCATCTGATCTCTGCTGTAAGGACAGCACCCCAAAAAGCCCTTTTTAGGGCTAGAACATCAGTCTGCTTTTTTTTTTTTCTGTGTAATGTAATTGCAGTTAGTTGTCTGCCACTGCTGCCAGCTTCTGTGTCAGGCTCACAGTGGATACTGTGCCCATTTGCCCAGTCAGTGCCACCACTCATATCTGGTGTCACAATAGCTTGCATTTAAAAACAAAAAAACTTTTTCACTGTTATAGATTGAATAGCAGTTAGTTGTCTGCCACTGCTGCCAGCTTCTGTGTCAGGCTCACAGTGGATACTGTGCCCATTTGCCCAGTCAGTGCCACCACTCACTCACTGGTGTCACAATAGCTTGCATTTAAAAACAAAAAACTTTTTTCACTGTTATAGATTGAATAGCAGTTAGTTTTCTCAAAGCGGTGTGTCAGGCTCACAGTGGATACTGTGCCCAGTGCCACCACTCACTCACTGGTGTCACAATAGCTTGCATTTAAAAACAAAAAACTTTTTTTCACTGTTATAGATTGAATAGCAGTCAGTGTCCTTAAAGCGGGTGTGTTAAGCTCACAGTGGATACGGTGCCAGTGCCACCACTCACTCATATCTGGTGTCACAATAGCTTGCATTTAAAAACAAAAAACTTTTTTCACTGTTATAGATTGAATAGCAGTCAGTGTCCTTAAAGCGGGTGTGTCAGGCTCACAGTGGATACTGTGCCATTTGCCCAGTGCCACGACTCATATCTGGTGTCACAATAGCTT
>OW240924.1:4105091-4118057 GCA_933207985.1 Pelobates cultripes | reverse complement strand
CAAAGTTGTGCACTTTGGGGTTAAGAATGCACAAGCAACTTACACACTAAATGGTAGTGAATTAGGGATAACCACACACGAGAAGGATTTGGGAATTGTTATAGACAGCAAATTAGGCAGCAATATGCAATGTCAACCTGCATTTGCTAAGGCCAGTAAGGTTTTGTCATGTATAAATAGGGGCATAAATTCACGAGATGAAAATATAATTTTGCCTCTCTATAAATCGCTGGTAAGACCACACCTTGAATATGCTGTGCAATTTTGGGCGCCTGTTCTAAAGAAAGATATCATGGCACTAGAAAAGGTCCAGAGACATGCTACAAAATTGATAAAAGGAATAGAGCATTTTAGTTATGAAGAAATGTTAAAAAAAATTAAATCTGTTTAGTTTGGAAAAACGGCGCCTGAGAGGGGATATGATAACTTTATACAAATATATTCGGGGCCAGTACAAACCTTTATCTGGAAATCTATTCATAAACAAGGCTATACATAGGACACGAGGTCACACATTTAGGCTGGAAGAAAGGAGATTTCATCTAAGGCAAAGAAAAGGTTTTTTTTACAGTAAGAGCAATAAGGATATGGAATTCTCTGCCTGAAGAGGTGGTTTTGTCAGAATTACTACAGATGTTTAAACTGCAATTGGATAAATACTTACAAAAACATAACATACAGGGATATAATTTCTAATTAGTGGGGTAATAGCTGCTTGATCCAAGGAGACATCTGACTGCTATTTTGAGGTCAAGAAGGAACCTCCTAGTTTGTGGTAAAATTGGAAGCGCTTCAGACTAGGTTTTTTGCCTTCTTTTGGATCAACGGCAACAACATATGTGAGGAAGGCTGAACTTGATGGACACAAGTCTCTTTTCAACTATGTAACTATGTAAGCTCTTACAAGAGCTTACTCTGGGGAGTAAGTGATTATAGCAATCCCCAGAGTGTAGGTATTCCTTCCCCCAAGCATGAGCCAAGGCTTTAAGAAAGGTGCATGTACAGGGAGTGCAGAATTATTAGGCGAATGAGTATTTTGACCACATCATCCTCTTTATGCATGTTGTCTTACTCCAAGCTGTATAGGCTCGAAAGCCTACTACCAATTAAGCATATTAGGTGATGCGCATCTCTGTAATGAGAAGGGGTGTGGTCTAATGACATCAACACCCTATATCAGTTGTGCATAATTATTATGCAACTTCCTTTCCTTTGGCAAAATGGGTCAAAAGAAGGACTTGACAGGCTCAGAAAAGTCAAAAATAGTGAGATATCTTGCAGAGGGATGCAGCACTCTTACAATTGCAAAGCTTCTGAAGCGTGATCATCGAACAATCAAGCGTTTAATTCAAAATAGTCAACAGGGTCGCAAGAAGCGTTTGGAAAAACCAAGGCGCAAAATAACTGCCCATGAACTGAGAAAAGTCAAGCGTGCAGCTGCCACGATGCCACTTGCCACCAGTTTGGCCATATTTCAGAGCTGCAACATCACTGGAGTGCCCAAAAGCACAAGCCGTGCAATACTCAGAGACATGGCCAAGGTAAGAAAGGCTGAAAGACGACCACCACTGAACAAGACACACAAGCTGAAACGTCAAGACTGGGCCAAGAAATATCTCAAGACTGATTTTTCTGGTTTTATGGACTGATGAAATGAGAGTGAGTCTTGATGGGCCAGATGGATGGGCCCGTCGCTGGATTGGTAAAGGGCAGAGAGCTCCAGTCCGAATCAGACGCCAGCAAGGTGGAGGTGGAGTACTGGTTTGGGCTGGTATCATCAAAGATGAGCTTAGGCCTTTCGGGTTGAGGGATGGAGTCAAGCTCAACTCCCAGTCCTACTGCCAGTTCCTGGAAGACACCCTCTTCAAGCAGTGGTACAGGAAGAAGTCTGCATCCTTCAAGAAAAACATGATTTTCATGCAGGACAATGCTCCATCACACACGTCCAAGTACTCCACAGCGTGGCTGGCAAGAAAGGGTATAAAAGAGAAAATCTAATGACATGGCCTCCTTGTTCACCTGATCTTTACCCCATTGAGAACCTGTGGTCCATCATCAAATGTGAGATTTACAAGGAGGGAAAACAGTACACCTCTCTGAACAGTGTCTGGGAGGCTGTGGTTGCTGCTGCACGCAATGTTGATGGTGAACAGATCAAAACACTGACAGAATCCATGGATGGCAGGCTTTTGAGTGTCCTTGCAAAGAAAGGTGGCTATATTGGTCACTGATTTGTTTTTGTTTTGTATTTGAATGTCAGAAATGTATATTTGTGAATGTTGAGATGTTATATTGGTTTCACTGGTAATAATAAATAATTGAAATAGGTATATATTTGTTTTTTGTTAAGTTGCCTAATAATTATGCACAGTAATAGTCACCTGCACACACAGATATCCCCCTAACATAGCTAAAACTAAAAACAAACTAAAAACTACTTCCAAAATATTCAGCTTTGATATTAATGAGTTTTTGGAGTTCATTGAGCATGATTTGTTGTTCAATAATAAAATTGTCTCAAAAAATACAACTTTTCTAGCAATTACCTCCCTGTATATATATATATATATATATATATATATATATATATATATGTATATATATATATATATATATATATATATATATGTATATATATATAATATACATATATTTGTGTTAGGGGCAAATAGCCGTATATGGAGTAAGATTCCAGCATAAGCGAAGGATAGTATAAAGGGAGCAAGTCGGTTGTGGTGTGCCGAGACCGACGATACGGTAGGCCTGTAAATAAAGAGGGCCCACCAAGGAGTTTAGAAAGTAAAGTAAATGGAAAGAAAAGAGAAAGTGTTGAAAATGAGGAGTGGTGGGTGGGTCATTCTGATGCTGACCTCAAGCGAAATGGAGTTAGGTAGGGGGTGTCCCTTATATAGGGGAGTGAATTAATTTAAGCCCCTCCCACAATTACAGGCCAAACGGCCTTAATACTTGTGTTCAGGGCAAATAGCCGTATATGGAGTAAGGTTCCAGCATAAGCGTAGGATAGTATAAAGGGAGCAAGTCGGTTGTGGTGTGCCGAGACCAACGATATGGTAAGCCTGTAAATAAAGAGGGCAAAAATGAATAATCAAAGATTTAATCCAGTCAACAAATATATACGAATTAACCAGACATTCCTTAAATGCATTATTTAATTCCTGGAAGGATTTTGAAGGTAGGAATCTAGGACTGCAACTAGACACCATTTGTTGTGGGTAGGATAGTATGTTTTCTCTACCGCTGTCTCGTTTTGGAATGTGGTAGAGCCAATAGGTAGTGATCTATGTGTTTACGTGGTTGGGATCGTTGAAGACAATGATCTGTCTGAATGTGTCACATATTCATCCGCTTATAGAAATGTGGTTAATGGCATTTACTGTCCACACAGGAAAAGTTGTGCCGAGCAGCAACCTAATCCACAGAAGGGTTAATGCTGAGCAGTAATTGTGCAAATGAAACCTGGTGTCATGTATTCATCCGCTTAGAGAAAAGTGATTAATGACATTTACTGTCCACACAGAAAAAGTTGTGCCGAGCAGCAACCTAATCCACAGAAGGGTTAATGCTGAGCAGCAATTATGCAAATGAAACCCGGTAACTGACTTTGGGGTCAAAGGCCGGTTACAGCCTATCAGAACTAAAGGAGGGGTATTTAGGCCCAGTTCTCAGCCTGCTCAGTGCCCTGTCGTGGTTTCCCTTGTGGTTGTCTGAGAGCGCGTTCCTGTTTATAGTTTTCTACCTGGTTTTGACTTTGGCTTTGTTTATTGACTTCTCTATATTCTGGTATCCTGACTCCTGGCTTTCCTCATCGCTGTGTCCCTTTCTGTGTTCCCTGACCTCGGCTAGTACTTTTGACTATTCTTTGTACGTTAAATCCGGCCATTCTAAGGACCGTTAATACGTTACTTATTTGTCATTCGTGCTGTACAGTTCTACGTGCTGGATCAAACAGTAATCCTGACATTACGACATGGCCATAGATCCTGTAGAACTGTGTCAGCACACAGCTGCTTGCGAGAGGAAATTAGAGGAGAATGATCACCGCATGGATCAATTCACTCAGGCTTTAAGTACGCTTCTCGCTAGAACGGAGCATCTGCAGCCTGCAGCGTCTCCTCCTATAGCACCTCTACCCTGTGTACCTCCACCCACTGTTAATAGGACTCTTTGCATCTCCTTATCACCATCCCTACAGTTTGATGGCAATATCCAGGAATGCAGGGGTTTTCTTAATCAGGTGGAGTACCATTTTGAGGCCTCACCAGGGTCATTCCCCATGGACAGAGCAAGAATTGGTTATCTAATGAATCAATTAAAGGGCAAGGCCCTTGCCTGGGCTAATCTGTTGTGGGAGAGTAATCGGAGTATAGCTCATAATTACCAGGAATTCCTTGCCGAATTCAAGCTCACGTTTGAGCCATTGGGTAGAGAGGATGATGCCTCCACTGCCCTAATGCACATCAGACAAGGTAACCGGTCTATCTCGGATTATGCTATTGAATTCCGTATCTTAGCTTCCGAGGTAGACTGGACTAACAATGGGTTAATCTCAGCATTCAAAAAGGGTCTCTCAGAGACTATACTAGATGAGATAACCGCTAAAGAATTACCTAAGAGTCTTAACGAATTTATTACGTTTATCATGCATATTGATAATAGGTTAAGACTCAGAGAAGTCACCAGAAGCAAGACCAGACGTACGGCTATGTCCCTAGCACCTCAATTCTCTAAACCTGTTTTGTCTAACCTCCCTGTACAGTCCGAACCCGAACCTATGCAGTTGGGAGTCACTAGACTGTCAGAGGCCGAAAAACAGTATAGGAGAAGGGATGGGTTATGCCTATATTGCGGTAGAAAGAGACATATGATAACTAATTGTCCAGTGCGTCCGGAAAACTTCCGCACCTAAGAACCTTAAGTGGACAGATCTTAGGTGTGATGGAGTTGTCCTCTAACAAAAACAAAAGTAGATTCCTCCTTGAGGTATCTATTTCCCTTGATAACAAGAAGTTTTCTTGCAGTGCCCTAATGGACTCAGGTGCTGCTGGAAATTTTATTGATGTCCAGTTTATTAGGGGTAATGAGATACCTGTCAGGGAGAGACCTACGCCGCTAGCTGTAGAGGCTATTGATGGTAGACCACTCACACAACCGCTTATAACCCACGAAACTGTCCCTATTACGATCTCCATTGGGGCCTCCCATAGGGAGGAGATGACGTTTCAGGTTATTACTTCTCCATCATGTCCTATCATATTAGGGTTTCCGTGGCTGAGTAAGCACAATCCCTATATTGACTGGGCTAATGGGGAGATATTAGAATGGGGTAAAGAGTGTATGGGGAGATGTATAAAACCAGTACTAAAGAGATTGGATACTATTGACCTTCCCACTACCACTCCCCAAACTCCTGGAGTTCCCATACAATACCGAGAACTTCAGGAGGTGTTTAACAAGGCTCAATCCGATGTATTGCCTCCCCACAGAGCATATGACTGTGCCATTAACCTGTTTCCAGGCGCTATGCCACCTAAGGGGGCAGTTTATGCCTTATCTCCCCAGGAGAGTAAAATAATGGAGGAATACATCAAAGAATCCTTGAGCAAAGGGCACATAAGAAAGTCATCCTCACCAGCTGGTGCAGGATTCTTTTTTGTTGAGAAAAAGGGTGGTGAGTTACGCCCTTGCATAGACTACAGGGCACTTAATAAAATCACTGTAAAAAATGCATACCCTATTCCACTCATTTCCGAATTGTTCGATAGACTTCAGGGAGCTAAAGTATTTACTAAGCTTGACCTTAGGAGCGCTTACAATTTGGTTAGAATTAAAGAGAATCATGAGTGGAAGACGGCATTTAATACCCGTAGTGGACACTATGAATATCTGGTAATGCCATTTGGGTTATGCAACGCCCCGGCCGTATTCCAAGACTTTATAAATGATGTACTCAGGGAATTCATTTACTCATTTGTCTTGGTTTATTTGGACGATATTTTGGTGTATTCCCCTGATCTTCAAACTCACCACTCCCATGTGAAACAGGTTCTGCAGACGTTGTTGAAAAATAAACTTTATTGTAAATTAGAAAAGTGCATATTTGACCAGCCTGAAGTCCACTTTTTGGGTTACAACATCTCTGCATCGGGATTTCAAATGGATCCTAAAAAACTAGAGGCTGTACTACACTGGCCATTACCCTCTGGTTTAAAAGCCATTCAAAGGTTTATTGGTTTTGCCAACTATTACAGAAGATTCATCAAGGGATTTTCTTCTGTAATAGCCCCAATCACAAATATGACTCGCAAAGGGGTTAGTAGCACGGTATGGTCCAAAGAGGCTGTGAATGCTTTTGAGACTCTTAAACAAAGATTTGCCTCTGCGGACATACTAAAACATCCTGACACCAGTAAACCTTTTATATTGGAGGTTGATGCATCCGAGACAGGGGTAGGGGCTGTTCTCTCTCAGAGAGAAAGCCAGGGAACACCATTGCATCCTTGTGGCTACTTCTCCAGAAAGATGTCTCCTGCTGAGCACAACTATGATATTGGCAATAGAGAACTGTTGGCCATTATTCTTGCCCTCAAGGAGTGGCGACATCTTTTGGAGGGTTCCAAGGACCCCCTGTTGATCATAACCGACCACAAAAATCTGGCATATATAGGGGATGCCAAACGTTTGTCTTCCAGAAAGGCTAGATGGTCACTGTTCCTTTCACGTTTTAACTTTCTCATTACTTATAGACCTGGTTCTAAAAATACCAAGGCTGATGCCTTGTCCAGGCAATTTGATAATGAGTCAGCTCCGGAACAGATGACATCTCCTGTTCCATGACAATATAACTGCTGGACACCCGGGCATCAATAAGTCCACTGCCGCGATCACTAGATCATTTTGGTGGGATTCACACAGGAAAGATGTAAAGGAGTATGTGCAGGCATGTTCTGTGTGTGCAGTTTCTAAGGTGACTCATGCACTTCCTTGTGGCCTGTTGCAGCCTCTTCCTGTTCCTGAGATTCCATGGTCCCACCTATCCATGGACTTTATTGTTGAGCTTCCTAGCTCTGCTGGGTTCACTACTATTCTCATGGTTGTAGACCGATTTTCTAAGATGGCTCACTTCATTCCTCTCAAGAAGTTGCCATCTTCACAAGATTTGGTCCTAATTTTCATACGTGAAATTGTCCGTTTGCATGGCATCCCCCACAATATAGTGTCTGATAGGGGCTCTCAGTTTGTGTCCAGGTTCTGGAGGGCGTTCAGTAAACAACTGGGGATTGATAATCTCCTTCTCCTCCTCCTACCATCCACAGAGCAATGGTACAGCTGAGAGGGCTAACCAGTCATTAGAAGTTTATTTGCGTTGTTTTATTAATAGCACACAAGACAATTGGTCCGAACTACTCCCGTGGGCCGAGTTCGCTAGAAACAATGCTGTTCATGACTCCTCTGGGCACAGTCCATTTTTTGTCAATAATGGTAGGTATCCTACGGTTCTCCCTGCGGTATTTTCTGATACTGCCATTCCTGCTCTGGATGAGCGTCTGGCCTCCATTCGGGATACCTGGGTTAAGGTTCAAACTGCTCTAGGGGCTGCTGCTGAACGCTTCAAACATTTTGCTGATAAGCGTAGGAGTGCCAACCCGGTGTACCAAGTGGGGGACCGGGTTTGGTTGTCATCTCGCAACATCAAGCTTAAGGTCCCTAGCATGAAGTTTTGTGGGGATATTTATGGGATAATAATAGTAACAGTGAGAATTGCCCACTAATTAAATTCTCAGATCCCAAAGAACGTTTATCGTGTTAAGTGGAATGTATTTCATATAATAATATCACAATGTATAAAAATAGATTTTATTTATAATAATAATAATATGTAACATGCGTGACAATAATCAATAAATATCCAGTATAAAATGGTATGCAATACAAAGGAATGGCTATACAGATTTCAATGGCTAAATAGCATTCCCTGTCAAGAATTCTGACGATTTATGAGGTATCCTTAACACAGATTGAAAGTGAAACTTTTCACACAGAGAACAGAATTCCTCAGAGTGCAGCATAAGGTCGTAAAGTTTAGCCGACAGTTAGAATAACCCTTTCAATGCTGGCTAGATCTCCTAGGTAATCAAGATCTATTCTTATGTAATTTTTAAATAAAATAACATTTAAACCTGTTCATTAATCATTTCCTGGAACCATCCAATAAGAGAATCTACCATATTTTATAAGCAGATTTTAATTTGTCTAAAAGATATCTTATCTTAATTTAGAGCAAATCAATACACCTGGATAAAAACAACGGTATGCTAACACGTGATAATATCACATCAATATTGTAACGGACCGTTTCTCTCACAAGGGGATAAAATCGGTTTAGGCGATAATCCCCTTTCCCATAGACCAGCAGCTACTGCAATCACCAACCTCCTGAACTCCAAACTGCACGTATTCACCAACTCTCGAACAGCAGACACAGGAACCATGGAAGCAGCCGAACAGGAAAAGCAATACAAACGGCTTACACTCCTGGCAGTCAGCACACAATCCAATTCCCCCAATAACGAGACGACACTTCGTTTTGAGGGTTAAGCAGAATCTCAGGTGCTGGCACACCCAGCCTGGTTTTTATTACAGTGTTGCAAATACAGGACCGCCCACAGGGAGGTATAAAACAACCAATCACATCACAGTTACATCCCACATATTCCCTCCCCTTATCCTGAGAGGAAACTCAATTATACATACAGTTAAAACATACTTTCTACCCAACTTTCATAACTCTAAAACCATACATCACATTCACATAAAATTACATATGCACAATCAATCCATTCAGGGGAACAACATATTCAAAAATGGCACAAATCAGACAAGGGGTTCAAAAGTTAGTAAAAAGTCCTTTGTGACTAAATGAAGCATGGCTTTCTGGCCCAAACCAGTTTCAGAGTCTTCTATCCTGGAGATAAGTAATTCAATTATCTCCCAGGACAGACACAAGACTCCATTAAGCACATGGTTGCAAAAGACACAAAACACTTTAAAATACATAAAGTCACATTTATACATAAAACACAGACATTTCACATATCCCCAGATAGCTCAGGTCTGAGCGCACATTATTAAGTGAATGGCGCTCAGACCACACGAATACAGTGTAATCGCCATGGAGCCAAAGTCTTTACAGTCAGTTTCATACAAATGGGCTCCATGGGATTCCTATCTGGGGTATAACACATTCAAACACATCTACCAAACCCCAGGCAGAAAAGCACGAATACAGCTTTTCTGCAGGCAAAAATAAAGTCTTTTAAAAGGGGGCCATAGTCAGATGGCAGGAGGCTGGCAACCAGGCTTCTCCAGTGCACAGTGGCGAGGTTGGTTTCGCCACAAATATATAATTATTCTTAATTCCACCTGCAGAATGGAATGTTTATAACTATATATTCTTTAGTTAACTAAGATTTCTTAATATGGAAATCTGACCGTGCTTTATCCAGTCATATATAATGCTATTAATACATTTTAATTAATTTAATTTAATTAAATGAAACCAGTATAATTACCAGTTGAGTAGATATTTCATCCGATTGGTAGTCTCAGGAACTTATTTGGATGTCTCTCTGCATGGAGGTGTTGGTTAGAAAGTCAGTAAATTCTAAGTGTTAGAGTTTTAGGAGTAGAGTGTTAGTCTCAGATGTTGTCCGAGTTGGAATCCCCAAACTTCCAATTCCTCTCTCCTCTCCTTTGCATCTCCTGCCTCCCTTGTATCTCTTGCCTCCCTTGTATCTCTTGCATCTTGCCTATCTCAATCTTCCCTTTGTCCTAACTTTTAAAGGGCCAGACTCTCTGTACGTCACCAGTTGATAACCCAATAGAAGCACTAGAGGTGTGGTTATCTTCCAGATCGCAATTTAGGTATTTGGTCTATAGAGGGCAGTCTTGTCCCACTAAACATACCTATCCAGAAAGAGTTAACTTTTCCTGGTGGCTATTTTGACGTCATTTTGCTTATCTTTATAGTGCCATAATTTAAAATTTCAAAGGGTTTCTTAAATTTTGTCCAGACTTAGCGTCTGCAATTCCTGCCATAATTTCTGATATCACAGATCATGAACTAAGTTTACCCTTTTCCATACAATGGTACCTTATATATATATAGACAGTAAAATTAAATTATTTAATCTTCTCTGTCACAATTGTCTGGGTTTAGATTTGATTATATTCCAATAGCATTAGACAGTCTGTCCAACCCCCTTTCTTATCACTTGTTTATACTATGCTATGCATTTTAGCTCTGACAAAGTGGCTAGTCTTACAGAAAGAAATCTTGTGTCTTTTTTTTTTTTTGTTAACTTGGAATAACAAAATGGAGTCTGGTCTGTTCAGAGTGACTTAGAATATACACTTTTAGTTTCTATCATAGCACAAGATGTCTGCCGATATAAATACTCTGACATAACCCCCCTTTAGTGCATTTCATAGCCAAAATTAATTTAGCTTATGAATAAGCACTATAGAAGTTACCAGACATATTGTGCAATCACATCATTTCTAACATAGGCCCGTGCATGGAATGAACATTTTTGTATATATTTGTACCTGTAAGAGTTTTGAACTTTACACTTAGTACAATCAACCATAATATCATTATTACATAGTACATTGTTTTCATTTGAAAAATGTCTTTGGGAGTTACATATGGTATGGTCAATAAAAAGCAAATCTCCATACGTTCCGGATGAATTAAGAGAGGTATAGCGCTCCCCATCTCAAAGGACAGATTTAATTGCATAAGCTCAATTGTTTCTCCATCCACATTGGCAAGCATCGCATGAACAATATCCTTGGATACAAAATACAGAGGTATACGTCCCCCTGCCAATTCGATCATTCCAGTTTGCACTTCGTCAAGAAAAGCAAGTGTGTGGAACAATATTGGGTCATGCAGAAATAGAAGTTCACGCTTAAATAAGTCATGACTTTGGTGCAACTCAGTGGATTTGGCAATTAACTCTGAATGCAAATTTGTTGTAACAACTGTGTGTCTTCCACAATAGTTAACACGTCTTGGAGAAGTGTTCTTTGCTGGTTTATCACCTGATGAATATCGTTAATGTGTTGCTTTAGCGCATAGATTTCCATATCCAGCTTTTGGACAGTAATAGAGTTGGCTGCAGACATTCCAGTTGCGACAACTACAAACTAATGCAACAATTATAGCGGTGAGGAACCTTTTGGGTCGGTTGCTCATCGGAATAGAACTGGATACAAATGGTTTCCGGGCTTGCTCCAAGATGTTTCGCACACGGTCCTGTGCTCTTTGGAGATGCATCTGGTACCAAGTCTGTAACTCAGGAAGCTGCATCGATGAAATGTTGTATGCCTTCTCGATGGAAATCTTGGGGTCCAAGCTGACGAACACACGTCGGGTCAGGATCCTCTTCTCTGTCAAGATGAACCCTGGTGTCTCTTGAATCAGGATGCCAGAGGATGGTCCCATCTCTGCGATCGGGTCGGTCCGTAGCTCTTGGCACAGGATCAGTACGATCCAGAAACACGCCACATCCTTCTTGGACATCCTTCGACAGTCACGGATCAGGAACTCGTTTCAGACTTATCTACAGTTGATTCAAGGTTTGTTAAGCATACAAACTTATAACAGTGTGACATCACTTGGCCTAGGACAACACATTATTACGATTCATCAACATATGTATTCTCTCTAATTCTATTTTTATAACTTCATCCCTCACTACATTTATTACTGACTCTTCAGTAATTTGCCTATAGCATTTAAACAAGCTAGTAACCTGCTTAGAAATGTAGTTATTGGATGGCAAGGAAATGGTTAATGACATAAACGTACATGAGATCATGGCACATCACAACATTTCACATCATACGATACCACGTGAATCAAGCATTCATCCAGGTTAGTCGTTCACCCTTCTGCGTCCGAATCCACACCTATAATCCTTAATTGAGATTTAGGATGACAAGCACGCAACTGGTTAATGTGAACCCACTTTTCAATAAAATCACCATCCTTAGGAATTTGTATCTTATACGCTACTGGGGAAATTTTGTCAATGATGACATATGGCCCTTTCCAAGAAGGTAAAAATTTCTTTTCCTTAACTTGATTTCGCGCAAAGTTATACAGATAGACTTGATCTGTTATCTCATATTCCTTTTTCGTGGTTTTTAAATCGTAATAGGTCTTAACCCCTGTCGCTGCTTTCTCTAGATTCTTTTGGGCAAAAGCAAACGCATGCTGTAAATGCTTGCGCAAATCTTCGATATACTGATGCGTAGTGGCAGCATTGATCAAGTTATGATCCGAAGTACGATATAGTAAATGCTGTGGTAACACCATCTTTCTTCCTGTCATCAATTCAAAAGGTGACAATTTGGTAGCAGTGCTAGGTGTAGCTCTAATCGCCATTAAAACTAGGGGCAATTTAATGTCCCAGTCTTTAGCAGACTCCTTAACATATTTCTTCAGAATATTAACGATAGACTGGTTATATCGCTCTACCCCCCCGCTAGACGCAGCGCGGTATGCAATATGTAGCTTTCGCTTAACACCTAGAATGTTCCACATCTTAGCCATTACTTCACTGGTAAAATGACTACCTCTGTCTAACTCAATTCTTTGAGGCAGACCGAACCTGGAAAAGACATGGTTAATCAACAAAGTGGCGCACACGGTACTCGTGTTCTCTTTACAAGGCAAACATTCTATCCACTTTGTGTACATACATGTAACGGTTAACATGTATTTGTTACCTCTTGAAGATCTTGTTACAGGACCTATAAAGTCAATTTGAATATCAGACCAGGGTAATGACACCCCCTCTTCTGAAGTGGTGCACGATGGGTTGGACCATGGGGTTGATATTGCGGACAAATCAAGCATCCCTGACAGTATGTCTTAAC
>OW240924.1:4035177-4087874 GCA_933207985.1 Pelobates cultripes | reverse complement strand
GCAAAGAAATAGTATCAGTTTTCCCACTTGATACCATCAGGGCCGGTGCAAGGATTTTTGCCGCCCTAGGCAAAAGAAAGATTTGCCACCCCCCTCCCCCCCCCCCTGCCGGGGCCTCGCAATGCCCCACCCATATGATCTGCCATATGAACTAGTGCCAGTGCTGCACACAGTGTGTGTTTACATTAAAAAGCCTGCAGGGACAAACTATAGAAACCAGAACAACTTTATTAAGCTGCAGTGGTTCTGGGGACTAGAGTGTCCATTTATTGTGAGGTAAATTAGAGATTAGTGTCACTAATAATATACTAGATTGCCTACTTACAATCAGATGAGGATGGTGATGGGCTCTGGCTGCAGTCTGGCTCCACTGGTCTGGTATAGAACAGGATCTCTGGAGGCTGTTTGTAACTGTGGTCACAAAATTCAATGTTCTGGGAGAATGGGAAGCAGCTCAATTTATTGGGGCCTCTTACATAGCTCAAGGTCTGGGCCCCAGGGCCTGACGGTGAGTATGCCCATAAAGCCCACCCATAAGTCCACCTACATGTTCCACCCATGAGTTCGCTCACAGGGAGTAGAGTGTGTAGGGGATGTGTTATGTGTTACTGTAGAGGATCTAATGTGTGTGTGCTTATGGAATGTAGTGTATAGGGATACCAGTTTGTGTAGGTGATGCAGTGTGTTTGTGTGTAAGGGATAGAAAGCAGTGAGTGTTTGTGTATACGGGATGTATTGTGTGTTTGTCTGTAAGGGGTGCGTTGAGTGTGTGTAAGAGATGCATTGTGTTTCTGTGTGTGTGTAAGAGAAGCAGTGTGTGTTTGCATATGTGTGTAAGGGATGCATTGTGTGTTTCTGTGTATGTGTGCAAAGGATGCATTGTCTTTATGTCTAAGGGTTGCATTGTGTGTTTCTCTGTGTGTAAGGGAAGCATGTTGTGTTTCTGTGTGTATAGGGATGCATTGTGTGTGTGTGTGTGTGTGTGTGCGCGTGGTGTGAAAGAGCTCCCTGTCCTGCCCCCTGTCCTATAGAGCTCTCTCTTAGAGATCTCCCCCGCCCCTTAGTGGTCTCTCCTCTCTCCCCCACCTCCCTTAGTGGTCTCCTTTTCTCCCCGACTTTCCATTAGTGGTCACTCCTCTCCCCCACCCTCCCCTAGTGGTCTATCCTCCACCCCCCTCCTTTAGCGGTCTCTCCACCGCCCCCTCCCTCCTTTAGTGGTCTCTCCCTCCCCTACGTTCTCATCTCCCACCCCCCGTGTTCTCCTCTTATTCCCCCCTCCCCGTGTTCTCCTCTTCTTCTCCCCTGTAATCTTCTCTTCTTCTCCCCCCTCCCTGTAACCTTCTCCACTCCCCCTCCCTCCCTGTAATCTTCTCCCCCCCTATAATCTTCTCCCCCCTCCCCTATAACCTTCTCCACTCCCCCCTCCCTCCCTGTAATGTTCTCCCCCCTCTTATAATCTCCCCTCCCCTCCCTATGTTCTCCCCCTATAATCTTCTCCCCCCTCCCATCTTCCCCCCCCTATAATCCTCCCCCCACTCCTATAATCTTCTCCCCCTCAATAATCCTCCTCCCCCTCCTATAATCTACTTACCTCTCCAATAATCTCTCCCCCAATGATGCCCCCCCACTCCCATAATCTTCTCCCCCCTCCCCTATAATCCTCCTCCACTTGCTTCAATAATCTCCTCCCCCCTCCCTATAATGTCCTCCCCCCTCAATAATCCTCCTCCCCTCCCTATAATGTCCCTCCCCTCCAATAATCCTCCTCCCCTCAATAATCTCCCCCTCCCTCCCTATAATGTCCTCCCCCTCCAATAATCTCCCCCTCCCTCCCCCTATAATGTCCTCCCCTCAATAATCTCCCCCTCCCACTCCCCTCAATAATCTCCCCCCTCCCTCAATAATCTCCTCCTCCTCCAATAATCTCCCCCTCCCTCCCCTCCAAGCCAATCTCCCCCCCCTCTCCCTCCTGTAATGTCCCCCCTCAATAATCTCCCCTCCTCCTATAATCATCTCCTCACCTCCCCTGCCCTTCTGTAGCGTGGCCGAGCTGCTTTCCGGTCCGCGACCCGGCGGGACTGACAGGAAGTGCACACTGAGTGTGCACTTCCTTTGAGTCCCGCCGGGTCGCGGACCGGAAAGGAGCTCGGCCACGCTACAGTGCCGGGGAGGTGAGGCTCTCTATAGAGCGCTCAGGCGGCTGCAGAATTTAAAGGGCCGGCGATGCCTAGTTCGCCTTATAGGAAGCGCCGGCCCTGGCCACAGGTCAAGCCTGCACACCCAGTAGTCAAGGGGTTCATCGCTCCTCAGAGTGTTGATATCTGCAGTTAAGGCGAGGTAGTCTGCTACCTGTCGGTCGAGTCGTTCTCTGAGGGTGGACCCTGAAGGGCTGTGGCGATTCGTAGGACTTAAAAAGCTCTGCATGTCCTCCATCAACAACACGTCTGTAAAGCGTCCTGTCCTTGCCGGCGTGGTCGTGGGAGGAGGAGGATTACTTTCACCTCTTCCCCTGTTAGATTCCCGTTGTGCTGTGACATCACCCTTATACGCTGTGTAAAGCATACTTTTTAATTGATTTTGGAACTGCTGCATCCTTTCCGACTTGCCGTAATTCGGTAACATTTCAGGCACTTTCTGCTTATACCGGGTGTCTAGTAGTGTGTACAGGTCGTTCTCCTTCAGCTTTTTTATACGAGGGTCCCTCAACAGGCACAACAGCATGAAAGACCCCATTTGCACAAGGTTGGATGCCGAGCTACTCATGTCCTGTTCCTCATCCTCAGTGATCTCACTGAAAGTATGTTCTTCCCCCCAGCCACGTACAACACCACGGTTACCAGATAGGTGACAACGAGCACCCTGGGATGCCTGTTGTGGTTGGTCTTCCTCCTCCTCCTCCTCAAAGCCACATTCCTCCTCTGATCAGGTAGTGTAAGGGTTACACCCGCTTCCTCACAATCCTCTTCCAGCGTTGCCACAGGTCCAGCAAGCGATGCTGATAAGGCTGTTTCTGGTGGTGATGGTGACCACAACTCTTCCTCTTCCTCTTCACGCTCATCTATGGCCTGATCCAGCACTCTTCGCAGGGCACGCTCCAGGAAGAAAACAAATGGTATGATGTCGCTGATGGTGCCTTCAGTACGACTGACTAGGTTTGTCACCTCCTCAAAAGGACGCATGAGCCTACAGGCATTGCGCATGAGCGTCCAGTAACGTGGCAAAAAAATTCCCAGCTCCGCAGAGGCTGTCCTAGCACCCTGGTCATACAAATACTTGTTAACAGCTTTTTCTTGTTGGAGCAGGCGGTCGAACAATTAGGAGTGTTGAATTCCAACGTGTCGGGATGTCGCAAATCAAGCGCCTCACTGGCATGTTTTTTCGCCTCTGAATATCTGAAAAGTGCACCATGTCCGTGTAGGAACGCCTGAAATGGCCACACACCTTCCTGGCCTGCTTCAGGACGTCCTGTAAGCCTGGGTACTTATGCACAAAGCGTTGTAAGATCAGATTACACACATGTGCCATGCACGGCACATGTGTCAACTTGCCCAAATGCAATGCCGCCAACAAATTTCTTCCGTTGTCACAAATCACTTTGCCGATCTCCAGTTGGTGCGGAATCAGCCACTGATCCACCTGTGCATTCAGGGCGGACAGGAGTGCTGGTCCGGTGTGACTCTCTGCTTTCAGGCAAGTCAACCCCAAGACGGCGTGACACTGCCGTATCCGGGATGTGGAATAGTGTCCCAATAGCTACAAATTTTTGGAATGCCTCAGACTCCACCAGCTTGTATGGTAAAAGCTGGCGGGCTAAGAGTTCAGTCAAGCCAGCTGTCAGACGCTGGGCAAGGGGGTGACTTTGTGACACTGGCTTCTTACGCTCAAACATGTCCTTGACAGACACCTGACTGTGGGCAGATGAGCAGGAACTGCTCAAGGCGAGAGACGGAGGGGCGGATGGTTGAGAGGGGGAAAGGAGGACAGCAGTGGTTAACGTGGCTGAAGATGCTGGACCAGGAGGAGGATGACGGCTTTGAGTTTGTGTGCTGCTTGTACTCATGTGTTGATCCCATAGGTGTTTGTGATGTGCGATCATGTGTCTTCGCAAAGCAGTTGTACCTCGGTGGGTGTTGGACTTCCCACGACTCAGTTTCCTTTGGCACAGGTTGCAAATGGCATTGCTGTTGTCAGAGGCAGACACACAAAAAAATGCCACACTGCTGAGCTCTGCAATGACGGCATTCTGGTGGTGGCAACATCATGCGTTGATTGGCGTGCTGTTTGGCTGACCCCGGGTGCCGATGCATGCTGTCTGACTGTGCCACTAGCTCCTGCTCCTCCCCCTGCTTCCAACTCGTCTCCTCCTCCTCATCTCTGTCTCCCCATCTGAACTTTCCCCCTGTTCTTCTTCTCTTCTAGCGGGCACCCACGTGACATCCACGGACGCATCGTCATCATCAACCGCTTCACTTCTGACAACTCAGCAAAGGAAGCAGCAGCGGGTACAACATCATCATCATCACACCGTACGTCAATGTGTGTAATGCTGCCTGACTGAGACGTATCCCTGTTATCTACATCCTCTGGCAATAATGGTTGCGCATCACTCATTTCTTCCAACTGATGTGTAAATAACTCCTCTGACATACCAAGTGAAGCTGCTGTGGTGCTAGTGTTGCTGGTGGCGGCAGGCGGGTGAGTGGTAACTTGAGAGGTGCCCGAAGCTAAGCTGGAGGAGGATGGTGCGTCAAGGTTCCGAGCGGAAGCTGTAGAAGATTGGGTGTCCTGTGTTAGCCAGTCAACTATGTCCTCAGAACTTTTCGAATTCTGGGTACGTGGCCTCTGTGTCACGATTCTGGAACCTAACCCGCTAACAGGTCACAGAGAGGAAGGGTGCTATACCGGTCCTTAGAGTAGCCGGGATAAGCACACTAAGAATGGTCAGGAGACAAGCCAAGTAAAGGGAGCCAGAAAACGGGAGAACGAGAAACAAAGGAGTGGAGAAGACAGGATAATCGGAATATCGAACCAAATAATCGGTAACCAGAGAGAAACACAAGCAAACTGCACTACAGGTAACACAAGACCACAACAGGGCACTGAGAGACAGGAAAGGTAAGTATAAATACCCTTGGTTTAATTCTGATTGGATAACTTCCAATCAGAATTAACAATCACACGTGGGAGATATCTATGCCTCCCACTGTGATTGTGGTACTGTTGCTTTAACGCCGGGTCACTCACGTGATCCCGGCGTTTGCATAAATTTGCGACCTCCCAGCCTGCAGCGTTATACATGCTGCCGCTGGGAGGCGTGGAGTACACGGGCGGCGAGCGGCGGAGAGGAGACGCCGCTCACCGACAAGTAGGAGGAGGGGAGACCGCGACGGACTGAGGGTGAGTGCTGCAAGTGGTGCGCAGCCTCCCCTCATAGCCGCCTGCGGACCCCTGACACCCCTGACACTCTGGGCATTATTCTAGGGCCAAAGGGAATCACAGCACCACGACCACGACGGCCCCTGCGAGGTGGCCTGCCTCTGCCTGTCATTTTTTTTCGATTAGTGGTACTATGCGTGCAAGCTACTGTGACAACAGATATGAGTGGCACTGTGCAGTGGCAGAAGTTGGCAGAGTAGACGCTGTAGGCCTGACACACATGCTTGCAGACAACTAACTGCTATTCAATCTAGTACAGTCAAAATTTTTTTATTTTTTTTAAATGTACACTACTGTTACACCAGATATGAGTTGCACTGGTGTGACACTGTGCCCTGGCAGGCCCTGAAAAGCACACGTGTGAAGGAAACTGACGCTATTATATTACAGTCCAAAAAGTTTTTTTTTGTTAAATGCAAGCTATTGTGACACCGGATATGAGCGATGTTCGACAGGAACTATTCGCCAGCGAACCGTTCGGGACATCACTAGTGGTCGGTCGTTCGGTAGTTCTTTCGGTATTCTAACGGCCAATGATAAAATAAGGCAGACTGTAGTCCATTCGAATGGGTAGATAAACAAAATGTATAAACTTTAAAATTAAACGACAGAGGGTCTGTCACATACTTGGTCGGAGTACTGGAGCTCCGTCACACTAGTTACAGGAAATGAGAAGATAGCCAGTGCTAGTTACAGGAAATGAGAACATACTCAATGCTGGTTGCAGGAAATAAGAAGATACTAAATGCTAATTACAGGAAATGAGAAGATAGTACTAGTTAAAGGAAATGAGAAGATACGCATTGCTAGTTACAGGAAATGAGGAGATACTCAATGCTAGATTCTCACTCCCACCCCCCCGTGGAGTCAATAATCTATATAAATGCGGGTCATTGACATCTCACTCCCCCTAACAGGCTGGATAGTTCGGTGATTTAATCAATCAAAAAGGTACAGTTAGCCCATTCTCTTATCCCCAGTCCATCCTGGTAATAAATGATGATACAATGCAACAATAAATGCTAGACTTTACATATCTCAGACAATTATAAATTGACCAAAAGATGGCCAGTCCATTTGTCCAAAATAGTACTTAAAATTAAACACTACTAGAGATAGTAAGTCACTAGATACACTTCATTTTCACTACTTAATGGACCAGGCCAATTGGTGATCAGTTTTTGCTCCCAAATAAAAATATGAAGTGTTTGTTCTTTTTAATCTTTATCTTGAGATAATATTCAACAGAATTCTGGACCAACTAAGCCCCCTCCCCACATCCCCCAAAGTTCCAAGGAACTGTACAACTTGAAGAATATGACCAGCATCTCTTAGTTAAGCTCCTGAGTCCATGTAGCTATAAATGTATTAGCTTGGGGACCAGTAAATTCACCAGGTATCATGACTTCTTTTAAGTTATGATTAAAGGTCCATGACTGAGTTCAAGCAAATTAAATATGCCTGGGAAATAGGTTTTTACGGTTTAGAAAAAACAACAGAGCATCTAAACTAATGCAAAATGTGTCGTTCCACTACTTTTCTGAAATAGCTTCTTGGCGTCCAGTGAACATAGACGATTCTCAGCACAGGTAATCCATTATCCAATCTATTGCATAGTGCTATATACCGCAGTGTTAATTAGCTAATTATGTGTTAATTAGAAACATTCTTAAATCTTGCCAGATAAGTGGCCAGGGGGAATAGTTCTGATGTAACAATTGTTTTTCGACTAAAGACGTCATATTCTCTTTGGTCTTCTTATTCCAAAAAACGGAACATTTATCTCTGTTCTGTTTTGCGATGTAGACTATTTTACTCACCTTTTGCAAGCACACCGAATCTATTTATTACCATTGTAATTAGTGTAAGATACAATAATTGATACAATAATTAAAGGAGACCGGTTGGTACAGAAAACATTATATTAATCACTGATTACAGAAAAGGTGCTTATGTTGTAGTGAAACCATTTTTAATTATCTTTTTATAATTAATTCTGACTTCTTTAACCTGCTGTTTTCCATGTTATTTCCCAACATGCACCTGTTAAGCGCTATCCATTCGTCTCCTCTACTCTTGTTAGATATTTTCAGACAGCATTATACCTGGTACCATTAATCCATCATTTACATTATAAGTTAGGGCTGCCTTGGCATGTTGTTTAAACTGTATTAAGGAAGAATCCTTGCACAAAAAATAAGAGAACGTTTTTATGGTTGTTTTATATTAATTTTTGTTAACGTTGGTGATCTGAGTAATGTTTCTGTCAAACGTTTGTGTGATTTCTATCCTCCTGGGTCAAACTCCTCTCTTCATTCAGAGTTGAAAGAATATCTTCCACCCGTACCACATACAGCTCCAAAACCCAACCCCTTTTGCATCGAATGACTATACAGGAAAGGGGTAACATATATCAACATTGCTTCGCACAAAGCCTATGCCCGGAAACAAAATTCCATCTATCCACAGAAAATTTAACACACAACATATGTTTAGTTATTGTATATAAATTGCCTACATCATAATGTACATTGTACACACTGTGAGCATCGCACATACAACGGAAATAACCTGTGACCTCACGAACTAGTGGGAGCAGTGGCATTGTGTCTAGTAGCTTCAAGAAAGGACATGCCTTGAATAGGAGTTTTCAAGAAGCATTTGGAGCAATGAATATTGAGAATGTCCAGACAGACAGAATAGACAAAGAGAGGTAGAAATTGTATGGATTGAAAGTTAAAAATGGTACACAACCCTTGCAACAGCACGGCACCCAATAAATAATTCTCAGTTTTATAAAACTGATGGTACTTTGTCATAGTCCATTTAGGGGTCAAATGTTTACGCATGATCCTGTTATATTTGCACGATACTCATTGCTGAAATAGATGGTCTGCTCTGCTAGCACCACATTCTGTGTGCCAGGCCACCAACCAAGGACATATGGAGAATTATCTGCCTTCAAAAAGTCAGAAGGGAACTTGTGGCAGACCTAGCCATTTGGGACTGTAAAACACTGTGTTCGGGACTTTAAAATGGCCGTATCCCCTATTGTTCGTCTATGGGGATTCAGCAGCCGTTTCCAGAACAGTAATCTGCAACACTTTTCGGGAAACTACCTACACTACCTAACTACCGAATGGGACACCAAGCCAGTGAGGTTGTGTGTCTCTCATTAACCCAGTTGCCTCTGCCACGTGTTCTTGGAGGGGCCTGCTTGCCAGGTTCCTGCCTCAGGACTATGGCCCACTGCAATAGACCTGGCTAAAATACTTTAAAAAGGTTCTGTTCATGCAATTGGGATTAGTTGGTTTGGTTCCCGAACAGTTGCATGAACCAGAGACCACCCAGGAGCTTTTTAAGCCTAATTGACAGTTTGTAACACTTTCCATCGCAGTGTTCATCTGGGTGGCTGCAGTTCACATGAATGACCACGAGGTGGTGGCCATCTTGTTCCTGCAAATGCAGGCAGCGGTTCTACAAAACTTAGCAGGGCACTGTTTGGTGGAAACTTTCCCACGAACAAGGTGAACAAGCTCCAGGCTAAGAACATTGTCTATGTTCGGTAGTTTGTGCGTTTTTTAAATTACCGAACTAGACCGACCACAAGCCCTGATTCTCTGATACTGTTTTGGGCATGGGGACATGCATGCGTGCGGTCAGTCAAATTATGACCTCCAGGAAATTTCTGAACTCCTGAACCCCTGAACCCCTGAACCCCTGAACTGATCTGGGTGATTTTTGGTCTGGAGATGAAACTTTTGTGGGGTTATTGTGTGTTTAGAGGTATTTTTATTTTTTATTTTTTTTATTTATGTTTTCTGTGCCTGGAGATAATTGAGTTTAATACAGTGCTTGACTCAATTATCTCCCAGGCACAGAGGAGGGATTATCTTGTTTTATGTGAGAGGGTCTTGGATCTGAGAGCCAATGTAATTGTGTGTATGTTTTTACTGTAGTCTACTCTCCGGTCCAGAGGAGAATGCCCCTTGCATGGGGACTTGCATAAAAGGCCAGTTGCGGCTGCCAAAAAAAGAATTTAAATTTACCCTCAACACAGAGCCTTGTCTCGTGCTTGTAGGGGAAAGCTATACCAGCTTTAATCCCTGCTCATTGGATTGTTCTTTGGATTGCTAGAATCACTAGCTCTTGTAAGAGCTACACTGCTATACCTGCTATACTCTCTTGGAGGAGAGGTCTTCTCACTGGGAGCTGGATCCAGGAGTTTGGCCCAGAGTGAGAAGAGATGGCGAGACCCCAGCCAAGCTGTGGCGCCTATGGGGCTACGGTGCCTATGGTGTCCGGTGCTTATGGTACTCGGCGACAGCTAGGAAGCAGCAATTGGCGGAGGCACCTAGTCGGGGTGCCAGGTAGTCTGTCACAGTGTTGATACAAGATAGTTGAATAGAAAGCAATACAGTACTGTACACTTAAGCATTTATATATGCAAAGTGGTTAGAGAGCAGCCTGGGGAGCAATTACCCTGCCTAGTTGACATTTGGACATCACTAATCAAAAGGGAGATCTCCCCAACAAGGCAGTGGTCACACATTTAGTATAAGGAGTTCTGAAGGATATTCCAGCAAGGGAATGCTATTAATGCATTAACTGCATAAACCTTGTATATCAAACCAATGAGCAACATAAACTAGGTACATCAGGACAAAGAGCAGTAAATGCATAATTTTGGTATATCATGTCAAAAAGCACTAAATTCCTAAAATGTGCATATCACGCCAATGAGCCATATGTTTCTCCAAAAAAGCCTGCCAGTGCCATCTCTCTGCCCAAGCCTATCTGTGCCATGTCTCTACCCCATTCACTCATGCCATCTCTCTGCCCAAGTCTCTAATGCTATCACTCTGCCCCCAGCATCTCTGTGTCATCACTCTGCCCTCATCATCTCTGTGCCATTGCTCTGCCCCAGCCTTTCTGTGATATCTTTCTTCCCCATCTCTCTGCCCCAGCATCTCTGTGCATTTGTTCTGCCCCCTAGCAGCTCTGTGATGCCTGTAACGGCACCCTCAGCCTCAAATAGTCAAACCACCATTTAGTTAATCCTCCTCTCTCGCAGTGCTGTAAACTCCATTCGTATAGACTCCACTCGTACGAACTGCAAGCAGGGGAATGCGCTAACCTCCCGAATGGGACCTGTACGGATACTCCAGCTCTCGAGCGGTAAATCCACGAATCATTCCTGAAATGGAAAAATCAATTAAAGTATTGATTATTTCTTTGTATATCTGCCCCTGGCCAAATCAATGAAACAATGCGTGCACGCTCCCTGAAGTAATTCACACCAGACACAGGTTCCAGGTTGTTGAATAACTTGAGGAAAGTTTATTCAGAGGGGACGGCAGGTCCCTTTTAAAGCAAAATTACATCATAAGCATTGTCAGAGATAACATGCAATTATTGGTTAGGTGTTAAGTGGTGGCTCTAATGCTCTGCCAACTGTAGGTGATGTCACCGGGACCATGAGGGTCTCCCACGGTTTCCCGGCGCCATCTTGCTGCACGAGGTAGTTAGTCGATGTTAAGAGGGGAAAGGGGGGGGGGAAGGAGGGGTTAGAAGCTTCTAGCAGCCATCTTGATTAAAATATGTGTGCTTAGCTTTATATGTGATATATTGTGAAATGAGTAAATAGACATTTTCTCCAACTAGGAAATATGTGCAGACCTTATTTCCACAACAATTCCTAACAGCCGAATCAATATATCTCCCAAGCGGCTTACGGTTCCAGCAATCAGTCGCTATTCGTGTGTAGTAAACGCCCCCAATAAGGAGACCAAACTCCGCATTGAGGGTAAAACAAGAACTGAGTTTACCGTGGGCTACCCGTCCGTATTTATGCAGGTCTCCCACTTGGTGGACACTCCCCTAGGGGACCAAATGGGAGACTGTAATGGCAGATGGACATACAGCATTTCAGGACACACAGGCACATAATATTCCCAGCATGCATCATGGTTTCCTCCCCTCTGCCCTGGAGATAATTGAGTAGTAAGTAATTCAATTATCTCCAAGGACAGAGGCAAATCGCCATTTTAGATGAAACATAAAAAACACATAAAAATACATAATTATACAACTACCGAATATACTCCGTTCGTGCAACGTATCCCCAGATAGCCTGGATCTGAGTGCATATTCTTAGCGAATAGCGCTCAGATCCCATACGTACAGTTCAATCGCCATGGAGTCAAAGTCTTTTACAGTCTTTCGGTATGCGATTGACTCCATGGGAAGGCTATCTGGGTTAAGTCCATTCGTGTAGTCCAAACTCCCGATCGGCCGGTGTTCGCATGCTTTTGTCGACTGAGAAGGGCGGTCTGTGGTTTTAGCGGTGTTCGGCGGAAAAAGTGTCCGTTTTTAGTTCCATAGAATCTGTGCCAACACCGCTGGTCCTTCGCACGGTTTAAAATGGCCGCCGCCTTGTGGTCGACATACGAACGACAACCACCCTGTATTCGGTTATAATTGAGAGGTGTCTGCGGTTAACCACAAAGTTCTAATTGGGATCAAGAGGTTAACCAGCAGCACACTTCTCTTCTGGGTGGCCATCCGTTCGGTAAGTTCATTCGGTAAAAACGGCAAATAAACGAACAGGGGCATACGGACAGGTAATTCCACGAAAAGAGGCAAAACAGACGAACCAGCAATCTTAGTCTATACAGATGGATCTGTCACAATGCCTTTCTGCCATATCTCTCTGTGCCATGATCCTGCCCCTGCAGCTATGTGCCATCTCTTTGCCCCCAGCAACTTGGTCAGTGTCCCTGATTTTATCCCCTGCACTTGCTCTGCACTCAGATGCCTGTCATCCCCTGCACTTACCCCAGGACCCAGTTAGTATCCTCAGGACTACCTTGGTGTCTAGTGTGAGAAAGTGCGGTGCCTGGGCACTGTGTATGTACACAGACATCCTGTTTTCCTGCCTCTTGCGCTCTCCACACATGTCAGAGGGCAAGTCAGAGGTTGCAGGTCACGTAATGCAGATGCAACTGGCTGCAAGCTGCACAATATACCAGCAATGCTGTCAATATTTCTAAATGCCAGAAATATTACCAGCTGGATGGCAACCCTGCTGGATGGCAACCTGGTTGGTATGGCTAGAATGTTTGGTAGTGTGGAGGAAGGCAGAGGGGAGGGAGGGAGGAGGTGGGATTGCCCTCTGTCCCTGCCCCACAACACAGCCCACCCCTCGAATGGAGTTAGATGGCTAGATGGCTGGTTTGGTGGATATAAGGGTTGGAGGGAGATGGTGAGCTCTTATGGTCCTGTAGTGGTGGTTGTTTACTCAAGTCCAGTAACAGAAAAAAACACATCTGTGGCTGAGAGATGGAAAGGCCTTCTAGATGGTAGACTAATCATGTGAAGCACAGACAAGGATAATCCAAATAATTTCATGAAAGGCAAAGGGTTAGGGCACACAAAACCAATTCCACAAACTGTGATACAAGCTAAAGCTGTTCTAATTTAATGTTTGTTACTGGGAGTCAAGACATAACTGGAGCTCTCTTACTGAGGGACAAGATATAACCAGTGATCTCTTACTGAGGGACAAAATATAACCAGTGGACTCTTACTGAGGGACTAGATATAACCAGTGGACTCTTACTGAGGGACAAGATATAGCCAGTGGTCTTTTACTGAGGGACAAGGTTTAGCCAGTGGTTTCTTACTGAGGGACAAGGTTTAGCCAGTGGTCTCTTACTGAGGGACAAGATATAACCAGGGGTCTCTTACTGAGGGACAAGATATAACCAGGGGTCTCTTACTGAAGGACATGGTATAGTCAGTGGTCTCTTACTGAGGGACATGGTTTAGCCAGTGGTCTCTTACGGAGGTACAAGATATAGCCAGTGGACTCTTATTGAGGGACAGGGTTTAGCCAGTGGTCTCTTACTGAGGGACAAGATATAACCAGTGGGCTCCTACTGAGGGACAAGATAAAACCAGTGGTCTCTGAGGGACAAGATATAAATGGACATTTTTAATGAGGGACATGTAGTAACTAGAGATCACTTAATGAGGGACAAGGAGTAACAGGAAGTTTGATACTAATGTACAAAGAGTAAATGGAAGCTTTGGAAGTCAAATGGAAATGTATTACTGAGGGACGGGGATTATGGAGAAGAATATGGGTTGGTACAAAAGGGAAGTAGCAGAATAATTCCTGGTTGTAGCTAACAAAGTTCCCAAACTTTTGAGAAGTTATATCCTACCTAACTAAAAAAAAATATTATATATTTTGAGATGACTACCCAGGCTGAATTCACTTTCCAAGCAACCGTAAAAAACTATTTGTATCACTTTGTCTCCATCTTAAATATGTGAAAAAAAGGTAAAAGTGTTAAAATATTTTAGATGCAAGGAAAAGGTGGAAAGAAGTCAAACCAGACACAGACATTGGATGGACATTACTCAAAGTAGATGAAGTTTTCTAAAAAGAGGTGAAGTTTAGCCAGGAGTTGGTGGAAACTGAATTTTGAAATCTTTGATGTCCCTAGAGAAGAGGTACATACAGGTCCCTAGAACACATGAACATGGCTCCATTAGTTGCTCATTCTGAACTTTATGAATGCGTTAACTCTTTGTTTTCCGGATGAGCCGCTGTACATACAATTTTCATCTGCCAGTTAAAGAGATAAAGGAATGTGATTGGAAACAGGACGGCCTTTCTGGGCTTTCATTTAGTGAGAATTGATAGGTGTAATTAGGTACTCTTGTAAGAAGCATTGTGACCGTGGCACCTTTCATCTCTGGCATAATAATCCTTAGCTAAACACTGTGACTCACTGTGATGAATATCAATTCGTGGTGTAGCCTGGGGACATATGGGAAAGAGAGAGAGAGAGGAGACGAGGCTTGTCAGTCCTGCTTAGATTTAAGTACTGATGCCAGCTCATTGGAATATCAAGCAGAATGCTAAGATTCAGAACAGTCTGAGCATCCCCCTCCTCCAGCTCTCTTTTTTCTTCTCATGTTTTCTCTTCTGTGTAGCAGAGCTGGGGAGAGAGAGAGAGAGAGAGAGGGGGTGAGGGAGAGGGAGTATGCATAGCTGCAAACAGTCCTGTTGGTTTAGGAGAGTACTGGCCACATGTCGTCTGATCCACTGGCCCATCATCATAAACCAATGTCACAAGTGGGCTTAGTCAGTCTTACGTATGCTGATATGGCAGTGTCCATTCACATGGACGAGCTTGGAGAACTGTATTAACAGGATGATATGTGATATCATATAGATACTATGTCATGCGGCAGTCACTGTAAGCCATCACTAAAATCAAATCAAACCATCAATACATTCTGGCAAAAATATGACAATTTTAGTTGAGTGAACATGACTATAGTGAAATTGTGAAGAGCGTGGGAACACATACTGCATAGTAATGTAAGCAGGTGGGTATGACAAGACACCCCAATGAAGTAGCAAAAAGACCAGATTAAAAGGATCAGACTTGCATCTGAACTCTTCAAAGCCTCTCACAAACCCATTCGCTAGACTCCACCGCACATGCTCCCAACCACCAGCCCCGACACTATTCCTCTCTTTAGTGACTGGTGACTGCACTGAACCACATAAGTGATAGAAAGAGCTGTGACTTGTGACATCATTGACCCATGGGAGAGTGATAGGATGATTTGTGGCTTGTGACATCACTGATCAGTAGAGGAGTAATTGGATGAACCCATACATGAGTGACAGGACGAGCTGTGACATTACTGACCCATGGGGGAAAGATAGGAGGAGCTGTGACATCACTGATCGATGGTGGAGTGATAGGAGGAGCTGTGACATCACTGACCCATGGGGGGAAAGATAGGACAAGCTGTGATATTACTGACCCATGGGGGAAAGATAGGAGCTGTGACATCACTGATCAGTGGGGAAAGATAGGACGAGCTGTGATATTACTGACCCATGGGGGAAAGATAGGAGGAGCTGTGACATCACTGATCAGTGGGGGAGTGATAGGAGGAGCTGTGACATCACTGATTATTGGGGGAGTGATAGGAGGAGCTGTGACATCACTGATAAGTGGGGGAGTGATAGGAGGAGCTGTGACATCACTGATTATTGGGGGAGTGATAGGAGGAGCTGTGACATCACTGATAAGTGGGGGAGTGATAGAGTGAGCTGTGACATCACTGATTAGTGGGGGTGATAGGAGGAGCTGTGACATCACTGAATAGTGGGGGAGTGATAGGAGGAGCTGTGACATCACTGTTCACTGGGGGAGTGATAGGATGAGCTGTGACATCACTGATTATTGGGGGAGTGATAGGAGGAGCTCTGACATCACTGATCAGTGGGGGAGTGATAGAATGAGCTGTGACATCACTGATTAGTGGGGGGGTGATAGGAAGAGCTGTGACATCACTGATCAGTGGGGGAGTGATAGGATGAGCTGTGACATCACTGATTATTGGGGGAGTGATAGGAGGCGCTGTGACATCACTGATCAGTGGGGGAGTGATAGAATGAGCTTTGACATCACTGATCAGTGGGGGAGTGATAGAAGGAGCTGTGACATCACTGATCAGTGGGGGAGTGATAGGATGAGCTGTGACATCACTGATTATTGGGGGAGTGATAGGAGGAGCTGTGACATCACTGATCAGTGGGGGAGTGATAGAATGAGCTGTGACATCACCTATTAGTGTGGGAGTGATAGGAGGAGCTGTGACATCACTGATTATTGGGGGAGTGATAGGAGGAGCTGTGACATCACTGATCAGTGGGGGGGAGTGACAGGAGGAGCTGTGACATCACTGATTAGTGGGGGGGTGATAGGAGGAGCTGTGATATCACTGATTAGTGGGGGAATGACAACATGAGCTTCATTCCTTTGCTCTGCAGAAAGGGCAGACTCCTGATAGATAAGAAGCTGTAGACTCTATAGGCTCCGGGCCCTGGTTCCTTACACTGATTATTCTGTAAAGATTAAAGTGATTTGAAGCCAGTTCATGTATTAACTCTCTATTAACTGGATAAGAGTGTCTGTAACATTCAGTATTGTATCGGACCGCAAATCCCAGAATCCCTGGGTTAATATACAAAACTGAAGGAAGCGAGAACACCCAAATCAGCCCAGTCGAAATGTCCCTTTATACCCTGGGTTAATAGACAGATTATCACGGCAATGAGCATTTCTCCTACTGACAGCTCGATATACTAGGAGGAGTAAAGAGACAGCATGTAATTAGAGTCGGCTCTCTCACACTAAAGCAAGGATTGCTCATAATCACTGATCTTCCAAGCCAGCCAATAAAACAGGGTTATTTACTAAACTGAGAATTCAAAGTGAATGTCAAATTTAAGGCCATATTGAGATACCGTGCCTGTCTTGTACCCCAGTGCACCTGGGTTGTGCCTATCTCATGCCTATCCAGTGTGGTTCCATGGTTAGATAGCAGGACTGTGCGTCATTACCTCAGATTATTGAGGAGCAGACAGAGATCGAGTAACTGACAGATAGAGTGAGATGCAAGTCTCACAAGATTGGAGCGAGCGATGTACAGGCCGCGGTTACTACAGCAGAATGGTTTGTGCTGCTGTCAGAGAACAAACACGGTTACATTCAGTTCCAAAGGATGCACTGCATCTTGCTACATCTTAAGAAGTATGTGCAAAGGATTATGGGGCAAGAACAAATTGAGCCGGTCACTGTCTCTGTAGACAATCTCTTTCCATGTGGAGCCAGTGGTTAATTAGTGGACGGCTGAGGTGAACTAGTGCAGCTTAGTACAGTTTTACAGAGTGCTGAGCTTTGGCAGAATTTCTACTTTCAGGAAAATCTACAGAACTGCAAGGAAAGCGTTTCTACAAATTGAAGACCTGGCGGGGAAGGGGAGAATGCATCGCCCATGAAAACTTTGACCATGCATGGAATAACAGCTTCCTGCTCACTTGGTGAGATGGTGAACTATGCTAGTTCACTTTTTTAACGTAATGCGAATATAGTAACAGAGGAATGCACTAGAAAAGATAGGCAAACCAATAATTCTTTTATAGATGGTAACAGAAGAAGAAAGGGACCAAGGAATTGTATTAAGAAATTAGAAACATAGAAACATAGAATGTGACGGCAGATAAGAACCGTTCGGCCCATCTAGTCTGCCCAATTTTCTAAATACTTTCATTAGTTCTGTAAATTATCTGTAAATACTGAACAAAAATATTCATTGTTCTGTACAATGGCATGAGCACTTCCCTCTTTCTACTGCTAATACCTCTCCCTATACAACCAAGCATTCTGCTAGCATTTCCTGCTGCTCTATTACATTGTCTGCCTAACTTTAAGTCATCAGAAATAATCACCCCTAAATCCCTTTCCTCATATGTTGAGGTTAGGACTCTATCAAATATTCTGTACTCTGCCCTTGGGTTTTTACGTCCAAGATGCATTATCTTGCACTTATCCACATTAAATGTCAGTTGCCACAATTCTGACCATTTTTCTAGTTTACCTAAATCATTTGCCATTTGGCTTATCCCTCCTGGAACATCAACCCTGTTACATATCTTAGTATCAGCAGCAAAAAGACATACCTTACCATCAAGACCTTCTGCAATATCACTAATAAAAATATTAAAGAGAATGGGTCCAAGTACAGATCCCTGAGGTACCCCACTGGTGACAAGCCCAAGCTTCGAATATACTCCATTGACTACAACCCTTTGTTGCCTGTCACTCAGCCACTGCCTTACCCATTCAACAATATTGGAATCCAAACTTAAAGATTGCAGTTTATTGATAAGCCTTCTATGTGCAAAAGTGTCAAAAGCCTTACTGAAATCTAGGTAAGCAATGTCTACTGCACCATCCTGATCTATTATTTTAGTTACCCAATCAAAAAAATCAATAAGATTAGTTTGGCATGATTTCCCTGAAGTAAACCCATGTTGTCTCTAATCTTGAAATCCACGTGTTTTTAGATGTTCATCAATCCTATCCTTTAACATGGTTTCCATCACTTTCCCCACTACTGAAGTAAGGCTTACTGGCCTATAGTTGCCCGACTCCTCCCTATTACCTTTCTTGTAAATGGGCACAACATTCGCTAACTTCCAATCTTCTGGGACTACTCCTGTTAACAATGATTGGTTAAATAAATCTGTTAATGGTTTTGCTAGTACACCACTAAGCTCTTTGAATAACTTTGGGTGTATTCCATCAGGCCCCATTGACTTATTTGTCTTTACTTTTGACAGTTGAAATAGAACCTCTTCCTCTGTAAACTCACGTGTAATAAATGACTCATTTATCCTTTTCTTAACTGAAGTCCCTCTCCATTTTTATCTGTAAATACTGAACAAAAATATTCATTGAGGCAGTCAGCTAGACCTTTATCCTCTTCTACATACCTTCCTTATTATGTTTTTAATCTAACTAATTCTTGTTTTACTTTCCTTTTCTCATTTATGTATCTAAAAATGTGTTGTACCCTCTAAGCCTCTTTCTGCCTAATCTTATAGATCATTCTGTCTTCCTGATTCTATTTTTTTTATAATTATAAAATGCTAACTTTTTGTTTTTAAGCGCGTATTGTAAAAAAAATCAAAGGTCAGCTTGGGATATTACTAATTAATTGAAATAATTGTTTTCCAGTTTTTGGGATTTTTTTCGTTTTTTTTTTTAAGAAATGTATTAAAGGTGTCATAGAATGTTTCATCTAGTTGGAAACAAAGGCTGACCTTGTATTTCTGATATGGAGGTGGAGGAGAAGATGGACACAGTGATTGACCTAGTGTAATAGTGCATGATGTCTTACAGGTTCCCCTGAGAGTGCTTCTGAAGTTCTCAGCACAGGTACAGACTGTTGGAATAGCTGGCAAGACTTCACCAGATGCTCACTTTTTTGGTTGAGCTCAATGGACATATCACCACTGGTGCATTAATGGCATGACCAACTGCAGCCACAACCCATCACAACCTGTCCCACCTTCATACCTTCCAACATTGAGATAATATAATAAGCCAGAAGGAATACACTTGTATTTCTTTTTGTATCTCATAATGTCTGTAACGTTTCAGCCATAAAAAGTTTTAATCATGAGGTGTGCTGAGAACTTCAAAACATAGACATGGTGTAGGGTGCTGTAATCATTATTTCTTATTTTTGGGGGTTTTCAGGCAAGCAAACTTTACTCAGGTTCTTCAAAGATAAAGATAAATAAATATGACAACTATACATAAAACTACCAAAGATATACCCTGGGTTTATTGAACAAATACAATTACACTGTATTGTAACGCTTTATAACGTGAAAAATAGCAGATACCTCGCAGAAGCAGTCATAAAATCACATGTACAGTTCTTGTATGATTCCACTTTGCAAGTTAATAAGAAACACCAGGCAAGCTTTCAGGTTATGCATGAAATTAGTTAAGCCACCAACCTCACTGGCCAAGAGTGTAGTCATTTCCATCTTAATTGAACATACACTACCCATCAAGGCAATATATATGACTGGTATTGGGCTCAAATTCCACACATGATCCATATTTTCAATAACCAATCTATGCAGAAAATAATTGCTATCAAGACTTGCCCAGATCAAGGTACAGCTAAGAGGATCAACTTCTCTAATTTTTTTAAGGCTTAGCAATGTCCCCATAAAGTGAAACTCCGTTTTTGGTATTATGGGTCATGGGGCTAGTGCGCTACCAAGATTATTCCCTGTAATCATACTCGATCTTGTTCCTTAGGATTTATTTTACCTGCTTTTATCATACCTGATGGTAAAATGAGACTTAAAAGAGTTGTGACCGTTAAAGCGGGTACAGAGGGAACCATTTCATTATCCTTGTCTGGACAATGATAAGGAAAAAAGAAGAACTCGATTTACGAACACAAGAATTCGCCTCACTTACTTCGGTAAATACCTGTGTATGCAGATATGCAGAATTAAACGTTTGTTGCATAGTAAAAAGTCACCGATTTCTTTCCCTTCAATTAATAGTGCTGATTGTTGTAAAAAAATAAACTTTTCTTTGCCTTAAATTTTTTTTTTTCCTGTTTCACTAGAATTTTTTTTACTAAACAATAATGCATGCTCACTGGCAGTAAGCAATTAGTAAACCCTGAAAACTATCTCACTTTGTCTTTTCAATTAACTAAAAAATAATAAAAATGTAAATATTTCTAATATAGAACAAAAAACAGAGCCCTGGAGAGTCCCACGTATCTCCATCGATTTGATCTGTTTTCCATGTGTATGTGGACCTTTTCCTTGCATGCCAGGTGGAATGTGAAAGGGATGATTTTTTTTTCTCATTCACCATGATCTCTAGCATGTGTTGCTAATCCCCCCTCTACCAAACAGACAAATCACATCGCATGTTTCCCACTAGAGCCGAGAAGAGCTTTAAGATAAGGAACGCTGATACCAGCAGTATATGTATGGACTTTGGCAGAAGCCAATCATTCATCTGAAAGATTATCAGCTGGGGATGAGTCTGCCAGTTCAGATCCAAAGGATGTCTCTGTGATAGATTAACACGTTCATCCACTGAGCTGAGCTAGTGGCAGGATTTTACAGGATCTAACGTCCTCCTTACATGCAATCTCCTTAAAACAACTCACTACAGCTTTTAATAATGCACAAATATTATTATTAACAATTATCGTACACTTATTATATATTTATTTAATATATATACAGTATGTATGCATTTTTTTGTATATTTGACAGATGAATGTTAGGATATGTGAAGGAACATGTTCCTCAGGCAGAAGAAGACAATCCACCTTATTGGCTAAAATAAGGTAGGCCATGCCCCAGTCCCTTAAAATGTTTTGTTATTAACATCTAGGTTCTCTCTATATGATATACAGTTTGCTCGATATACTCCCCTGCCCTAGGGTGGGAATATGCTGCAGCTATTCTCTTATAAACACATAAAAGAAGTTAATTTCTGCTGGTACCTCCGGGTGTAGAAGGCACTTGTAAACCTACATTTCCCGAAATCCTAGCCGTGGGACGTGTATACACAGACGCACGTCCCATGAGCCACCCCCTTCACAGCAGATTGTGAAGTCAGCGCCTTCCACATACGCCTGGCATTCAATCCCCATAAGCTATTGTGGCCGACCACGTGATGCGGCCCTACACATGCGCGTCACGTGATCGGACCATTAAACTAGTAAATATATATATAAACCTAGTTTTAAATTATAATAAAATTATTTATTACCACAGACAATAATTTTTACGTTCAATGTGTTTTGAAATGTATGTACTAAGCTTCTGTCTTATGTTGATGATGTCATTTTGGAGCCAGATTTTAAATTTTAATTGATTTTCCTTCCTATATATACCCTTATGTACCAAGTACATGTTTTTACTGCCACTTGATGAAGACCTGTGTTGGCGAAATGCGTTTGGTTGCTTTTAAACTTTTATTGTGTTATTAAAGGAATATTGGCCATTCTACCTTTCTTGTGCCATATACCTTTCTTTTCTTTTTCTTTTACATTTTTTATATTTATTTTAACCTGTCACCAAGAATTTTGAAGAATTACTTGCTAAAGAATCCCAGGTGGGGATTATACCATCTACGCCTAGAGAACTGAGCAGTATTTCCTGCTTACACAAATGTGAGAATAAAACCTTATTATTGACTATTTTACACAATTTTATACAGAGAGCACTATTTTCGCCTTGCTTTTTTCTTCCTGGGGCACCTTTTTCCCTGAGAAACCTACTGACAATATCATCACCTACATTCTACCAGTGGGGGATCAACGTCACTGAATGCGAGTTACACCTTAGCTTGTACTAGCTCTATAATAGGTGAGTAGAACTACTACTTATTGCATACTTCCCATATTACACCATTTTAGTTTCTTCTTTTGCCTGTTTTTTTAACCGGATCAAGAGGTCTATGCTTCAATCTCCTTTGTACCTCAAAATTGGACTACCTACAATTTTTTTTTTTTATATATCTTATATTTCGGACTGTAAACATTTCTAATTGGCTTCTTACTGTAAGTACACTTTTAATAATATTTTTAAATTATCTTAATATATATTTTTATAAATTGTAGTGCAACCTAACATCTGTTCTAAAGAAGAAGACAATGGCTGGTCCAGCCCCTGATCTACAGTATTATTCACTTTACCCCCTCAAATCCCATCTTCCCTGTTCATCACTCTGTCATAGGATGGCCCATTCTCCAGCGCCCAAGGTGACGATCAGTGGTAATACTTGTAGAATGCCATTCAAGTTTCAACTCTGACAGTATCTCCCCCAGCTGGTTATTCCAGCATGTGTCATAATGTCCATGTCACCTTAAAGTGCAGAGGTAGGTTAAAATCCCTTACATGAATACAGAGGTAGGTTAGTATCTCTAACATGGTTACAGAGGTAGGTTAAAATATTCCCATGGTTACAGAGGTAGGTTAGTATCCCTGAGATGTTACAGTGATCAGTGAGTATACTCCCATGGTTACAGAGGTAGATTAGTATATCCCATGGTTACAGAGGAAGGTTAGTTATAATTGGTTAGTATATCGACATGGTTACAGAGGTTGGTTTGTATATTGACATGGTTACAGATGTTGATTAGTATATCGACATGGTTACAGAGGTTGGTTAGTATATTGTGGTGAAAGGGACCTCACCACTAGTTTTTGGAGGGGACTGATTGCCAGCCTCATGCCTTGGGACTATGGCCCCTGGGAGATTGGACACGTTAAAAACAGTCTTGGGGCTTATGGACTTCTATTGGACTGTGTATGGCCCTTGCTAAACTTTAACCCCATGGCGATTGTATTCTGTTCGTGGGATCTGAGCGCTGTTTGGATATATTGAGTGCTCAGATCCAATCTATCTGAGAATAGGCTGAATGTGGGGGTTCTGTTCAGTATGATAGGAATTATGTATTTTTTATTTGTTTTTACTGTTGTTGTGAATAGAGCTATTTTCTGTATGCTGGAGATAATTGGCTTACCACACCCAAGCCATGCTTGCAGTCGGTCAAAAAGGGACTTCCAACTAACTTTTGAACCATTGGACCAATTTGTATGATTTTGACCTTTGTTTGTATTTGGAGTATGCTGATTGTTTTATGTGAATGTGATGAATACTTTTAAAGTTATGAATATTGTGTAAAACTGTGTATTTTCCTGCCTGTGATAATTACGTTAGCCCATTGTGTTCAGTAATTATATCACAGGCAGAGGGGAGGATTTTTCTATAATGACTGGGTGTGTCAGACATTGTTGTATTGTTTTGATTGGTTTGTGTCCTTTGTGTGCCAGTGTTCCATCAGGTCCAGGGGGTCTGCCTCTGGCCTGGGGAATTGTATAAATTGTGAGTGCTTGCTTCCATTAAACAGTTCTACTTCAACCTCAATTTGGAGTGCCGTCTCTTATTGGGGGAATCTGCTGCAAGGGATTGCTATGCTAGTCATACTCTCTTGCTATATCACTACTGAGCTCTTGTAATAGATTGTTCCTGTCTTGCTCTCTGAAGGAGTCTACGGTGGTTATGGTGTCGGCTGGAGTGCTTGGAGCTCTCAGGAAGCGCTAGGAGCATCCTTCAATGGAGGTACCCAGTCGGGGTGCCAGGTGATCCATTACACATATTGTAACGGATCATCTGGCACCCCGACTGGGTACCCCCGGAGATGGATGCTCCTAGCGCTTCCTGAGGGCTCCAAGCACTCCAGGCAACACCATAACCACCATAGACTCCTCCAGAGAGCAAGGTAGGAACAAGCTCTTACAAGAGCTTAGCAGTGAATATAGCAAGAGAGTATGCAGAGCATAGCAATCCCTTGTGGCAGATTCTCCCAATAAGAGACGGCACTCCAAATTGATGGTGAAGTAGAACTGTCTAAAACTTTATTTTACTTGGGACTAGCCCATATGGTCATAACATTAACATTGCTGTGAAAACTCAATACAATTACAAACAGTCAAATCATAGCAGGCAACATACAGTGACTTATTATAAACACAGTGGCACATTTTTAAAGAGGTGGGGGAGACAAAAATTAACAGAAAATATCTCACATGCCTGCAGAATTAGAAATATGCAAATCTACCCGAATATGCAAATGAACCAGTCTTGCTATTCAGGTGATGCATATTGCTGTTGCTACCAACAGAGGGCACTAGACAAGCTCCATAGCCAAATCCACCTAGTTGGTAGCAAACCTCATCAGTACAGGAGAGTAGACAATACATCCCAGGGGCCATAGTCACATGGCAGGAGGCTGGCAATCAGTCTTCTCCAATGCCCAGTGGCGAGGCTGGTTCTGCCACATATATCAACATAGTTACAGAGGTTGGTTGGTATATTGACATGGTTTAGTTGATTTGCTGTTTGGATCGGACCCCCATGGCGGGAGATCGTCCTCTTTCCCCAGCAACTAGGTCGCCTTTAATGCTAGGTACCAGGCGGTCCACCACAGTGCCAATTTCTATTTAAATCTGCAATTTTTGTAAAATAGGGCACACCCATCACAGTGAGCTTTATGGGTCTGCAGTGTCCCGTTAAGGACACCAAGCTCAATGTTGCAACTAATACTGTCAGCTTAAATATGTTTCATCTCCCTGTAAATTCATGTTGTTAAACTTTTGAAATTGTCTCTATGTTTTTCATTTAATATGTTTGTAGCATATTCTATTTTGTAACCCTTTGAGAAAACTGTAAACATGAGAAAAAAGAACAGGGCTCCAAGTTACAAGTCCTACGCTACTATTGGCCAGGCCAAAAAAGTTACTCATTACTGCAATCCCGTGTTCAAGTGTTCATGGAATGTTCATCAGTGGGTAGTGGGATGTAGAAATATTGGACCCTGTGTGTGTGTGCTATTAGTTAATCTGTAATATTTTTATTTTTTTTACATTTTGGACTTTACAACAGCACCACTATTTAGAAATACATGTACCGGGTGTGCAACCAATCCCCTTTTTTCTGTGTATATTTTGAATCCAGACCAGGTTCCTTTTGATTTGAGCAATCCACCCACCCACTATTTGGAAGTGACCACAGACAGCATAAATTGAGGAGTGTTAGAGTTAGCATGTTAATTTTCCATTTTAAAATTAGTATAGGACCCACCGATATTGGGGTGCTGTGGAGTAGTGCTTGGCTTAATACAATATGGCCGTATGGTGGAACAATGCATGTTTTTGCCAAGATATGTGATTAATTAGCTTTGTGTGCGCTGTATTTTGTATGTATTTTAACTTTACGGCAGCACCACTGCTGAGTATTGCATGTTCTGGAGAAGCCCCCCAATTCTCCTTTTTATATCTGTTTTACATTTACATGAATACATGTTTAGTTTGTTCAACTATTTGGGGGTGAAGATAAAGTCTGGCTGCTGTAAGGAGCAGTGAGGTGTCTTCCTTTCTCTCTGTCATATCCCTCATGCTGAGAGTCTCGCACCCATATTTTACAGACCTGCTTTCCATGCTTACCAAGTGCACGTAGAGGGACAATAATTATAATAATAATAATAATAATAATAATAATAACAATAACAACAAAGTATTTAACCAGGAAATGTACATTCAGATTACTCTGGTTTTCACGCACGTCCTGGGGGTGTTACCTTAGCCCAACTTCCAGGGGTTGTTACAATAAAGGAATATGGTATATTAGTGACTGATAGGTCCAGTTGCCAATAACCTTGAAAAGCTTATTTGGAGACTGATCTAAAATCAGACTTTTGTCACTGTTCATTTACCACTAAGCTAGTTGAATATCCCGATAATGTGTCCTTTTCCCAACTGGAAGCTGCCTGAAGCAGTGAAAGCTTTATGGGGTTTTGCTTGGAACTGTCTAACTGTAAGGTGCTCTGCTTTTAAATGCCCTTCATAAATCTGATCTATTATTAATAATCACATTTCTGCAGCTCCACATTTCTGGTGTCCTTAGTTTTCCTTCTGGTAAAATCACTTAGATTAATTTGTGGCAATCAATACGAAGGATCGATGACTGTGAGAAAAATGCCATGGTGGAGGGAGGGAGAGGAACAGATAATGGAGACAGGAGAAACTGAAAATCTAAATGAGAGCAGAGAAATATTGAGAGACGAGTTCAGATAAGGAGTGTGGGGGAAATGCTCATAGTGGAATAGAAGCAAGGGAGGAAGGAAAGAGAAGAGAGAGAATAGACAAATTATCGAGAGGAGTCATTAGACCTCGATCCATTATAATAGTTAACCTATCTCCACCTGTATCCCCTGTGATGCTGTGACCTTATCTCTACCAGAACCTCTTGGTGATAGTCTGACTTTATATCCATCTAGACCTTACTATAATGCTGTGACCCTACCTCTACCTATACCTTACTGTGATACTGTGACTTTATCTCTATCTATACCTCCCTCTAATACTGTGACTCTTTCTCTTTCTGGAACTCCCTGTGATACTGTGACCCTATCTCCACCTGGACCTCTGTTTGATACAAAGTTACATAGCTGAAAAGAAACTTGCGTCCATCAAGTTCAACCTTCCTCACATATGTTTTTGTTGTTGAGCCAAAAGAAGGCAAAAAATCTCCTTGGATTAAGCAGCTATTACCCAACTAATTAGATTCATTTGCCTGGCCATTGGATTTATAACATTGTTACAATGTTACATTGCTACATTGTTACAATTGAACTCACAGTACTATACCCCAAACATATGAATTTTGGAACAAACAGGCATGTTAAATTGTTCATATAACCGAACAAACAAACTGTTGAACAAGAGACCACCCAGACCAGTCGTGTGCCGCCAATTGACTCATTGACTCTGTGCCAAACCGCAACTTCAACATTCTAAGTGGTTCACTGGGTGGCCGTCGATTCATAAGCACGAACACGTGGCGACGGCCATCTTGTTTTGTCAAAAACGCATCCAGCAGAAATTGGTCGTTGAGTGTAATATTTCTGAAAACGTGTAAAAAGTTTACTTTTTTTGCTTGGAGATAATTGAGTTGATACAGTAATTAACTCAATTATCTCCCAAGCAGAGGGGAGGAATTTCCTTTAATGAATGGGAGTGTTTAACTTTGTGACTGAACACTATTGGCTGTTGAATGTATTTTTCAGTGCCCCACAAGGTCCACATGGGAGGTAACCTCGTGGGAAAAGTTGCATAAAAGGCCAGCCTGGCACATTAAACTCTCAGATCTGCTTAACCCTCAAAACGTAGCCTCGTCTCGTGTTTGTAGGGAACCTGCTTCCAGCTAATCCCTAGCTCTTGTAAGAGCTCTGCTATTCTTTATCTACTAGTTCAGCTGATGGGACATCTGGAAGAATACTGCAGCACAGCCTCTCGCAAGGAAAAGGACGTCTCCAAAGGCATTCACCCATCTGAAACACAGGGTGGCTGTTACACCCTGTATGTTATCTTTTTGCAAGTATTTATCCAATTGCAGTTTAAACATCTGTATGGACTCTGATAAAACTACCTCTTCAGGCAGAGAATTCCATTTCCTTATTGTTCTTACTGTAAAAAACCTTTTATTTGCCTTAGATGAAATCTCTTTTCTTCCAGCCTAAATGCATGACCTCATGTCCTATGTTTAGCCCAGTTTATGAATAGATTCCGAGATAATGGTTTGTACTGGCCCTGAATATATTTGTATAATGTTATCATATCCCCTCTGAGGCGACGTTTTTCCAAACTAAAGAGATTTACATTTCTAAACCTTTCTTCGTAACTAAAGTGCTCCTTTCCTTTTATTAATTTTGTAGCTTGTCTCTGCACTTTTTCTATTGCCATGATATCTGTGGCAAACAGAACCTCATCACGGCGTAAGGAGAAGCCTGCTTGCCAGCCTCCTGCCTCAGGACTATGGGACCTGCAATATACCTTGCCCAATGCACTTTAAAAGGCTCAGTTCATGTGATTTATGTACTTTTGGACTCCAGAAAGAGAGACTGACTGTTAGCCCTGATTCCCTGGAACTTTTTTGGGCATAGGACCATGTGCATGCTCAGTCAAAATTGTGACTTCCATGGAAATCCCAAACCCCTGAAGTGATCTGGGTGATGTTTGGATATGTTGGTCCACCATATCAGGGCTATCAGGGGATGTGACTTTTGAGGGGTTTCCATGTGTTTTGGGGTACTTTTGGCATGTTGTTAAAATGTATGTTTTCTGTGCCTGGAGATAATTGAGTTTAGTACAGTTTCTGACTCAATTATCTCTCAGGCACAGGGGAGGAATTACCCTGTTTTGTGTTGGTGTGTCCTGGACCTGAGAGCCAATGTAATTATGTGTATGTTTGTAGTGGACACCCCGATAGAGTGAGGGGTTTTCGCCGCCAAGAGATGTCCTTTCTCCCCTGTTGTGAGAGGGAGGCTGTAGAGCAGGAACAGCTCGTAGAAGAGCTAGTGATTATAATACTCCAAAGAGCAATCCCAAGAGCAGGGATTATCACTGGTATCGCTTTTTCCTACAAGCACGAGACGAGGCACTGTGTTGAGGGTAAACCAAGAACTGAGGTTTTAATGGGGCACACTGGCCTTTTATGCAAGTTTCCCAACAAGGTTGACACCCAGGTGTGTCCTTGTTGGACACAGGACACAAAGTATACAAGCTAATAAAAACAATGTGTGACAAACTCCCCTCTCCAAGTGAGTGGAGGAGTCTGCTTGCCAGCCTCCTGCCCACAGACTATGGGCCCTGCAGAGAAACCTGTAAAAGACTACCAAAGTTGACCGACTGTTAGCCCTGATTTCCCTGGAACTGTTTTGGGCATGGGGCCATGCTTGCGATCGGTCAAAACTATGACTTCCAGGAAATTCCTGAACCCATGAACCGATATGGGTGATTTTTGGATATGTTGTTCACCCAGATCGGGGTTATCAGGGGATGTGACTGTGGGGATATGTTGTATTTTGGGGTACTTTTTGCGGTTTGTAAAAAATTATGTTTTTTCTGTGCTTGGAGATAATTAGATTAGATTAGTACAGTTCCTGATTCAATTACCTGCCGAGTGTCTCACTGTATGACTGTTTTTATTGGTTTGTTCACTTTGTGTCCCTGTGCCAAACGAGGTCCACCTGGGTGTCGCCCTTGTTGGGAAACTTGCATAAAAGGCCAGTGTGCCTCCATTAAAAGCTATTCCAGCTTACACTCCAAACCTGTGTGTCATCCTGTTATTGGAGAGAAAGAAGATTTACTCCTGTGTCTGCTGTTCCAGCTTGCAGGGGATTCAATGGGGAAAGTCCTTGTAAGGACTAATTCCCCATTCGGCTCCAGGAAGGAGCGGTTCCAGGGCTCCAGTAAAGCCATGGCAACTGAGGGCCAGAGTGCTGAGGCTTGTCCCCTGTTCCAGTTAGGAAGCGGTCCTTTGGCGGAGGTACCCAGTCGGGGTACAGGGAGCTCCGTTACACAATGTGGTAAGGAATGACATTCCCACATACTGTACACAATCCCTTCCCTCTGCCTGTGATATAATTAAGGCAGATAACGTATTAACTTAATTAACTCTAGGCAGACAAAACATACATTTTTATAAAATAGCACAAGTACCCCAAAATACAACATATTCCCCTAAATGTATCCAGTGATAGCCCTGATCTGGGTGAACAACATATCCAAACATCACTCAGATCAGAGCAGGGATTAAGGAATTTTGTGGAAGTGCCATTTTGACCTATTTCCAACTGTCGAAGTACCGTTCGGATTACCGAACAAAATAGTGAATGGACATAGTCAGCTGTTCGACTCCCGCTCAAATTGTCGAAGTTTCCTGGAAGGAATCGTGTCCGATTTGAGTTTCATGAACTCGACGACAAAACACAGCTGAACACGTTTGACCAAATAAGATGGCCGCCGCCACGTGTTCAAATGTCGGGAAAAAAACCAGTAAAAAATAATTCATATCATCATCAACAAATGCAATTACTATTCTCTCTGTGTAGCCAAGGATACATGATTGCATATATTATGTATTATATGTACAAGTTGCTTTGATCTTGTTCATGTTCCTTTCAATTCTTATCTTAATGCATTGCTGTAAACAATATGAGGAGTTGACCGGGTCTAATCAGCAGCTGATTAAAAAAAAAAGTTGTGAGATATTGTATATTGTAAGTAAATACCAGTTTGTATAACGACCCCTATGGAGAAGCATCAAAGACGTTCAGTCTGAAGATGTAAAGATCAACGAAAAAACGGTAATGTAAATAGGAAAACACAGTGAAAATATTTTTTATAAATATAAAATAAAGACCTACCCCAACAGGATCTTGAGCAAGATGAATTGCAAGCTCTTCTGGCTATACTGGAGCCCCTCAAGAATATTTGAAATCCTAGGCAAGCTGTTTAGGTAGCAACCTCATCATTAAATAGCTTCTATTTTGTTGGCCCCACGCGGGCTTGCTAAAACTCGTATTGACAATTCTCAATTTTTATTGTCCTCCATAACTGAGATTTTCTCCGAAGGACAGAAGAGTTAAGAAACAAGTCTCCGAGGATGGTAAATGCTGAGCACATCTAATATGTATCTAACCCCGTTGAGAAGGCAGATCTGCGAAAAGCCGTAATATGTTATTTTTTGTATTCGTTTTTTGGGTAACGCTAGTGTCTCTTTAACTTAAGGGCTTTTGCTGACCTTCAGTAACACATGTTCACAGCACAGCAAGTTATCTTAAAAGATTTACATTTGGAAGCCCCTGCTTAGGCAAACCCTCACTCTCTGGATTGAAAGGTGTTAAGGGAAGCAAATTTTGGAGGAATTAATGAAATGCAGCTTGTGGTGAGAAAATTTCTGGCTTGTACTAAGCCTCTCAGAGCCTTAATCAAACAGCACGCTGTCAGTGTGAGTCGTACAATCCCAACCTCTCATTTCTCAGCTGGAGCGGCCGATATCGCTCCTTCTTCTCCATGCCGGGCTGGCAAACAAAATAACTTCTATGGAACACAGAGCTGGGCTCAATGAGCTTGCAATTAGAAATATATACATGCATTTAATGATCTGCAGCAATTTGAAGCTCTCTGTAAAATGCTTTCGTTTCATTCCTAGCTCCATATGTGAATATTGCTCTAAAAATCTTATGCAGTGTAACAATTTATCAAAGAATGTTATCGCTTGTAGAACAAAGTACAGGTAATTTATGGAGGTTAGGCATTTAACCTCCATATTATCAGCCTCCCTTCTCCCGTGTTTCTAGTCTCTCCTTCGTTATATTATCAGCCTCCCTTCTCTCGTGTTTCTAGTCTCCCCTCCGTTATATTATCAGCCTCCTTTCTCTCGTGTTTCTAGTCTCTCCTCCATTATATTATCAGCCTCCCTTCTCTCATGTTTCTAGTCTCTCCTCCGTTATATTATCAGCCTCCCTTCTCCCGTGTCTAGTCTCCCCTCCGTTATATTATCAGCCTCCCTTCTCCTGTGTTTCTAGTCTCCCCTCCGTTACATTATCAGCCTCCCTTCTCTCGTGTTTCTAGTCTCCCCTCCGTTATATATTATCAGCCTCCCTTCTCCCGTGTTTCTAGTCTCTCCTCCGTTATATTATCAGCCTCCCTTCTCTCATGTTTCTAGTCTCTCCTCCGTTATATTATCAGCCTCTCTTCTCCCGTGTTTCTAGTCTCCCCTCCGTTACATTATCAGCCTCCCTTCTCTCGTGTTTCTAGTCTCCCCTCCGTTATATTATCAGCCTCCCTTCTCCCGTGCTTCTAGTCTCTCCTCCGTTATATTATCAGCCTCCCTTCTCCCGTGTTTCTAGTCTCCCCTCCGTTATATTATCAGCCTCCCTTCTCCCGTGTTTCTAGTCTCTCCTCCATTATATTATCAGCCTCCCTTCTCCCATGTTTCTAGTCTCTCCTCCGTTATATTATCAGCCTCCCTTCTCTCATGTTTCTAGTCTCCCCTGAGTTATATTATCAGCCTCCCTTCTCCCGTGTTTCTAGTCTCTCCTCCGTTATATTATCAGCCTCCCTTCTCTCATGTTTCTAGTCTCCCCTCCGTTATATTATCATCCTCCCTTCTCTCGTGTTTCTAGTCTCCCCTCCGTTATATTATCAGCCTCCCTTCTCTCGTGTTTCTAGTCTATCCTCCGTTATATTATCAGTCTCCCTTCTCCCATGTTTCTAGTCTCTCCTCCGTTATATTATCAGTCTCCCTTCTCTCGTGTTTCTAGTCTACCCTCCGTAATATTATCTGCCTCCCTTCTCTCATGTTTCTAGTCTATCCTCCGTTATATTATCAGTCTCCCCTCTCCCATGTTTCTAGTCTCCCCTCCGTTATATTATCAGCCTCCCTTCTCTCATGTTTCTAGTCTATCCTCCGTTATATTATCAGCCTCGCTTTTCTCGTGTTTCTAGTCTATCCTCCATTATATTATCAGCCTCCCTTCTCTCATGTTTCTAGTCTCCCCTCTGTTTTATTATCAGCCTCCCTTCTCCTGTGTTTCTAGTCTCTCCTCCGTTATATTATCAGCCTCCCTTCTACCATGTTTCTAGTCTCCCCTCCGTTATATTATCAGCCTCCCTTCTCTCATGTTTCTAGTCTCCCCTCCATTATATTATCAGCCTCCCTTCTCCCGTGTTTCTAGTCTCTCCTCCGTTATATTATCAGTCTCCCTTCTCCCATGTTTCTAGTCTCTCCTCCGTTATATTATCAGTCTCCCTTCTCCCGTGTTTCTAGTCTCTCCTTCGTTATATTATCAGCCTCCCTTCTCTCGTGTTTCTAGTCTCCCCTCCGTTATTTATATATCTCCTCCACTGCACCAGGTTCGCACCAAATGGGTTGTTTTGCCAAATATTATTCAATTCCCGACTGCCACGAAAATATTGGCATAGCTTGGTGCGAACCTGGTGCCCATCGCAGTCCCACATGTTTGGAGGTAATAGACTCCCTCAAACCAGAAATAATTATGAAATAAAATAAATCTGATCAAATCTAGAATAAAAGAGGCTTGTTCTGAGTTCATCTGTACATCGTTATTTAGAACATTTCTCACAGCTTCAATACCTTTTTCATGGTCAATTATCGTATAAAGGGATGTTACATCCACTGTTACCCAAAGGTAGTCCTCTTGCCAGTCTAGACCTTCGAATTCTTTTATGATCTGGGCTGAGTCTTTCGTATATGATTTTGCCAACGTCACATATTTTTGTAGAAAGAAATCAATGTATTGTGAGATATTACTGGTTAGAGAGCCAATTCCACTAATAATCGGTCTCCCTGGTGGAGATTCGAGACACTTATGAACCTTGGGTAAATAATAGAAAACAGCTGTCCTGGGGGATGAAATATAGAGATAGAGAAATTCTTCTTTATTTATAATATCTTTATTCATACCTAGCATTAAAATAATACGTAATTTCTCTTTAAATTCACCTATAGGATTAACCTTTAAAATTTTATAAGTGTTAGAGTCCTCTAGTATTCTCTGTGATTCTTTCAAGTAAGCCTCTCTATCCAAAATTACAATACTTCCACCTTTATCAGCCTGTCTGATCACTATCTCTTTATTGTCTTTCAAGGTTTTTAAAGCTTGTTTTTCCATTCTTGTCAGATTCTCTTTACTCTTATGTTTAGAATTTTTTTCAAATTCACTCATAATCATCTCACAAAAAACAGGTACATAGTCCCCTTTTTCCCATGTAGGGAAAAACTTTGATTTATTTTTCAAACCTGAATGGGTTATCTCTCGTGTTTCTAGTCTCCCCTCCGTTATATTATCAGCCTCTCTTCTCTCGTGTTTCTAGTCTCTCCTCCGTTATATTATCAGCCTCCATTATCCCGTGTTTCTAGTCTCTGCTCCGTTATATTATCTGCCTCCCTTCTCTCGTGTTTCTAGTCTCCCCTCCGTTATATTATCAGCCTCCCTTCTCTTGTGTTTCTAGTCTCCCCTCCGTTATATTATCAGCCTCCATTATCCCTTGTTTCTAGTCTTTCCTCCGTTATATTATATGTTTTTTGTGGTTGTCCTTTTCTTTTGCAGTGAGGGATAGGGAGCTGGATGCTAGACAAATATACTATTCTTTGTGCTAGTTAAGAAGTGGTTAATATGGTAAGTTTGGTACGTTTCAAGCTTGTTGGTGTTTCAAAACCTGGTGGGTGTATTATTTAAAATATTATTATTTAAAATATTGACACTTTAATTTTATGTTCATTTTGGTAAATATTGCTATACGTTTATGATTTTTAAATATTGGTTATTACCTTTTATAAGTTTAGAGGATACGGATATGGTATGGCGGGGCTGGGGACTATGACTTTATTTAATGTTAATTTATTATGATTATTATAATAATTAAAACCTGTGTTAAAATTGGCTCATATACCTTTAGGGTCTGTGTCTTATTGGGTTAGGTAAGTGGGTCTAATTCTGCCCATATGGCGACGATGCACCAGTCATGAGATAGTAAAACATGATTGTCTTATCTCCCTAAATATTCCATAGTTTCATGAAGTAACCAGCTGTGATGACAGCAAACATTGTGTAGCTGGCTGTGGGTCCTTGGATTTAAATAACACTTACAGGTCTCAGGAAGTGCTACTTACTATTCACATTTTAGACGGTTGGAGTGTGCCACTGTTTATACAATTATCTCTCCACTAAGGACCTATCTAGAATGGACTCTTGGCCAGCAGCAGGCTCTCCGAAGTGAACTCGAAGTGGTTCCCTGTAACTTACCTCTACCACGACGTCATGGCAACTTACTTGCTTTTTCTTTTTATTGTAAGACCAGTGTATCCTCCCTAGCGTACTTACCTTTTGAAGTCAATTCAAATAAAACATTTTATGCCCCTCACCCACTTTTAACAAGTAATGTGCAAATTAGAGGCCTAATAGTAAGGGCTGTGCCATTTTCAGCTAATTTTCTATTTCTTTGTCAATTCTCCACAGTTTATTAAATAGCCATTTAGAAATGTCAGATTGACCATCAGATACCTAAATCTGAGAAAAGTGGTTAATCTCCAGGTATGACATGGCCAGTCTCGATACTGGAAAGCATTTAAATCCATAGATAGATAGACAGACAGACAGACAGACAGACCGGCAGGCAGGCAGACAGACAGACATACAGACATACAGATGGACGGACATAGACAGACAGACAGACATACATACAGACATAGATGGATAGACAGACAGACATACAGACGGACGGACATAGACAGACAGACAGACATACAGACATAGATAGACAGACAGACATACAGACGGACGGACATAGACAGACAGACAGACATACAGACATAGATGGATAGACAGACAGACATACAGACGGACGGACATAGACAGACATACAGACATAGATGGATAGACAGATCGCCCAGTAACGGGGAGGGAGGTCTGGGTAAATAATGGCTGACTGCAGGTTGGAAGGAAGATGACGGCTCCATAGTTTGATAAATGTCTCATTCACTCCATGTACACAGATTAATGGTGGGATGGCAGTGCTGTACATATAACCTTGTAATATCATTTAAATTAGACGTGTGAACGCACACACATCCAGGTAAACACACAATCCCTCTCTCACACAATAAAAACCTCTTTTACAAATAACACGAATGGTCAGGACTGACACTAGCTCGCCATCAGGTCAGAGGGGAAGGAAAGTGATTATTTCAGTATTTTTATTCCCTTTGATGCAGTTGAGTGATGTCTCTGGATGCTGTGCGGTGGAAGGCGGGAGATTGAGGACATGCATGCTGTATGTATACATTCCCATGACAGTCTTATTATGCGTATTAATCAAATTCACAGAGCGCCTCGGATCAGGCTCCTGTCACCCTCCTGATTGTGCAGGAATAAGGGGGCCCTCGCTCTGTGCTCTCTCTCTGTGTTTAATGTGTGTCCTTCTATGTGTCTCTTATTCGTTCTGTCTGTATCTGTGCCTATATTTCTGTCTCTGTCTGTCTCACTTACTATCTCACAGCTTGTTTGTCAGATAATTCAGTCAACATCAGTCTTGTATATCATTAGCTTAATATTAATATGTCTGCCTGTGTATTTCTGTCTGTTTCAATCAGTCTGTCTGTTATTCTGTCTATCCATGTTTCAATCTATCAGTCTGTCTGTTATTCTGTCTATCCATGTTTCAATCTATCAGTCTGTCTCACGTTCTGTCTATCCATGTTTCAATCTATCAGTCTGTCTCACATTCTGTCTATCCATGTTTCAATCTATCAGTCTGTCTGTTATTCTGTCTATCCATGTTTCAATCTACCAGTCTGTCTCCCGTTCTGTCTATCCATGTTTCAATCTATCAGTCTGTCTCACGTTCTGTCTATCCATGTTTCAATCTATCAGTCTGTCTCATGTTCTGTCTATCCATGTTTCAATCTATCAGTCTGTCTCACGTTCTGTCTATCCATGTTTCAATCTATCAGTCTGTCTGTTATTCTGTCTATCCATGTTTCAATCTATCAGTCTGTCTCACGTTCTGTCTGTCCATGTTTCAATCTATCAGTCTGTCTCACGTTCTGTCTATCCATGTTTCAATCTATCAGTCTGTCTGTTATTCTGTCTATCCATGTTTCCATCTATCAGTCTGTCTCATGTTCTGTCTATCCATGTTTCAATCTATCAGTCTGTCTGTTATTCTGTCTATCCATGTTTCAATCTATCAGTCTGTCTCACGTTCTGTCTATCCATGTTTCAATCTATCAGTCTGTCTCACGTTCTGTCTATCCATGTTTTTATCTATCAGTCTGTCTCACGTTCTGTCTATCCATGTTTCAATCTATCAGTCTGTCTGTTATTCTGTCTATCCATGTTTCAATCTATCAGTCTGTTATTCTGTCTATCCATGTTTCAATCTATCAGTCTGTCTCACGTTCTGTCTATCCATGTTTCAATCTATCAGTCTGTCTCACGTTCTGTCTATCCATGTTTCAATCCATCAGTCTGTCTGTTATTCTGTCTATCCATGTTTCAATCTATCAGTCTGTCTCACGTTCTGTCTATCCATGTTTCAGTCTGTCTCACGTTCTGTCTATCCATGTTTCAGTCTGTCTCACGTTCTGTCTATCCATGTTTCAATCTATCAGTCTGTCTCACATTCTTTCTATCCATGTTTCAATCTATCAGTCTGTCTGTTATTCTGTCTATCCATGTTTCCATCTATCAGTCTGTCTCATGTTCTGTCTATCCATGTTTCAATCTATCAGTCTGTCTGTTATTCTGTCTATCCATGTTTCAATCTATCAGTCTGTCTCTCGTTCTGTCTATCCATGTTTCAATCTATCAGTCTGTCTCACGTTTTGTCTATCCATGTTTTAATCTATCAGTCTGTATCACATTCTGTCTATCCATGTTTTTATCTATCAGTCTGTCTCACGATCTGTCTATAAATGTTTCAATCTATCAGTCTGTCTCACGTTCTGTCTATCCATGTTTCAATCTATCAGTCTGTCTGTTATTCTGTCTATCCATGTTTCCATCTATCAGTCTGTCTCATGTTCTGTCTATCCATGTTTCAATCTATCAGTCTGTCTGTTATTCTGTCTATCCATGTTTCAATCTATCAGTCTGTCTCACGTTCTGTCTATCCATGTTTCAATCTATCAGTCTGTCTCACGTTCTGTCTATCCATGTTTTAATCTATCAGTCTGTCTCACGTTCTGTCTATCCATGTTTTTATCTATGAGTCTGTCTCACGATCTGTCTATCCGTGTTTCAATCTGTCAGTCTGTCTCACGTTCTGTCTATCCATGTTTCAATCTGTCAGTCTGTCTCACGTTCTGTCTATCCATGTTTTTTTTTTGTTTTTTGTTTTTTTATTTGCATTTTGTAGTATCAACATACCAAAAATCATCTTGTACAGTAGGAGATTGTAACAGTGGATAGAATTTACATACATATATCCAGTAGTACATATGTCATAAGATTGCTACCAGTTGATACGTTTGGTTCCATTATAATACAACGAACAATGCAACATTAACATAAGGGGGGGTTAGAGAGGAAGGGATCGGAGGAGGAGGGGAGAGGAGGTCAGCATGCTCAGTTAAGAGCAGATGGCGTTGGAGTTGTGCCTAACCCAGTGTGGTTCGAGTCCCACTATGTGTCGCCCATGTCGGGATTGGACAGTATTGGTCAATATGGTAGGAGGGGGGTTGGGTGTCGCTATGGAGGCAGTCTGTGCCTCTCAATTTTGTATGTTGAAGTGGTGTCCTGTTTAAGTGGTGTCATGTTGCGGTGATTCGGAGGTTCCCCCTTTTGTTGGCCCCGTCAAGTACGTTTCCCACATGTCCCAGGCTACCGCTATAAATTGTTTAGGTGGTGTATTTTTACGTGCCATTAGTTCGTATTGTCTCGTCATCTGTAGTGCTCTGATACATTGGGACAGGTGTGGTGGAACTGGATTTCGCCATAATCTGCTTATCGCCTGTAGTGCTGCTACAATGATGTGGTAGATGAGGTATACTTGGGGTTTCGTGAGATTTTTGGGAAGTAGTTGCAACAGATAGACTTCAGGGTTCTGTGATAGGTGGACACCTGTGCTGTCTTGGATTAGTTGTATTATATCGTCCCAGTATGGTTTCAGTTTTAGGCATGTCCACCAAATGTGTATCATGGACCCTTTGCCGTCTGTACAGCGCCAGCACGTGTCCGATATGTTTGGGTTCCCTTTGTGGAGCCTTGTGGGGACCATGTACCACCTATATAGTATTTTACGCGTGATCTCTGTGTGGGAGGCACACAGTGAGAGGTTCCTGTGTCCCTTAAATATTTTGGCCCATTGGATCTCAGATAAGTGAGTTGTCAGATCACGGTCCCACGCTTTTGTGAAGGTGAAGGTATGTGGGCCTTTTGTGGAATTGTATATGGCGTAAATTAATGAGATAAGTTTTTTCTTTGGTTTTAGGTTGAGGCATATTAATTCTAGTTCTGTCATTTGTAGCCCAGCCTCCGGATGATAAGAACCGATCGTTTGCGTCCTGAGCCATGACGCTAATTGCCTATATGAGAAGTGAGCTGTGTCTGGAAGCCCATATTGTTTTTGGATCTCAGTGAATGTGTTCAAAGTTGGGCCCTGACATATGTGGTATAGATGTTTAATGTCATGGTCGTGCCACATGCGGAGTTGGAATCCCGGTATGATCAAGCTCAGTGTCTCCAGTGGCGTTGCTAGAGAGGTGCCCCCTTTCATTATGTGTGTTTTACCAAAGTGATCCCAGATTTGTAGTGTTAGCCTAGTGGTGGGGAGACTGTCTTTGTGTTTAGGCCTTAGTTTCCTGGACATCCAAGCCAGAGCGGGGATTGTGAAGTTATTTGTGTAACATGCTTCTATTCGTACCCACTGTGGGGGGCTAGGGTTACCCGTAACTGCCAAGATCGGGCTTATCATGGCCGCTTTATAGTAGTGAGCTATGTTTGGCAGGCCCATACCCCCTTTCTGAAGGGGTTTATGTAGTGTGGCTGCTGCTATTCTAGGTTTGGTGTTGTTCCAGATGAACGAGGATATTAGAGTCTGTATTTCACTCAGGTAACGCCTGGGGATTGCAAGCGGGATGGACCTGAATAGGTATTGTATTCTTGGAAGGAGCAGCATTTTCACTGCAGCTATCCTGCCTACCCACGATATAAACTTCCCTTTCCAACTGTGTACGAGGGATTTGAGCTCCGTGAGAAGTGGTATGTAATTTGCTTTGTGGATACCCGCCAACGTTTTGGTCAAAGCTATTCCTAGAAATGTTATTTTGTCTACGCGCCATTCAAATGCAAAGTTCGTTTTAAGGTGGCTCAGCTCGGGCTGCGATAGATTGATGCCTAATGCTTGTGTTTTGGAGACATTCAATTTATAGTACGAGCATTTCCCATATTGGTGTATCAGCTGTTGTAGCGCTGTCAGGGAGGAGCTTGGGTTTTGTAGTGTGAGAAGGATGTCATCCGCGAATAGCGCGATTTTATATTCATCGTTTTTTACCTTAATTCCCTGAATCGTGGGGTTCGTCCTAATCATGTGTGCAAGTGGCTCCAGGGCAAGTATGTACAGTATCGGGGATAAAGGGCAGCCCTGCCTGGTGCCATTTGTGATGTTGAAATTACTGGATGAGAAGCCCCCATTCGCTACTTGTGCCGACGGGTTGGAGTATAACGCTTCCACCAATGCCTGGAACCGTGGGGGGAATCCAAATCTCCCTAGGACCGCGCGGAGGAAGGGCCAGTGAAGGCGGTCGAACGCTTTTTCAGCATCCAACGACACCAACACGCTCGGTGCTCCCCCTCCCCGCAGTCCACCCAGCAGGTCCAACACTTTCCTCACTCCATCCGCCCCCTGGCGGCCACTCACAAACCCCACCTGGTCCGCGTGCACCAGGGTAGGGATTATTGTTGACAGCCTGTTGGCATAAATTTTGGCTAATATTTTTGTGTCCGTGTTGAGGAGCGAGATTAGGCGCAGGTTCTGGCATCTATTTGGTGGTTTCCCTGGTTTGGGGAGAGTGGCTACATGCGCCATTAGCATCTCCCTCGGCATTTTACCCGTGGTAGTTATGTGGTTGTATAATACTGTCATGTGCGGGGCCAGTATGGTAGCAAAGGTTTTATAGTAACAATTTGTTAGACCGTCTGGGCCTGGGGATTTACCAGGCGGCAATGACGCGATGGTGTCGAGTATCTCTTGATTCGTTATTGGAGTCTGGAGTTTTTCTACTTGTGCATGCGTCAATGAGGGTAGTTGTGTGAGGTCTAGGAAGTGTTTGATTTCAGTATCTGTGGGCTGATGAGTCGCCGCGTCTTGTTGTAAGTTGTACAGTGTGTGGTAAAATTTTGCCATCTCGTTGTTGATGTCTTGGGGGTTGTACAGTTTTGCCCCGCTATCTGTGTATAGGTAAGGAATTTTAGATTGGGATTGTTTTTTCCTTAGCATTGCTGCCATGGCTTTCCCTGCTTTGTTACCCTGGGAATATTGTCTTATTTTTAAGCGTTGCATAGTGTAGGATGATTTGGCTAGGTGTATGTCATTCAGCCGTCTAGTAGCGGAGTCTATGATGGTAAGGTGAGCAGCGTTTGGGTTTAGTGCATGTGCGGCCGTGGTATCTCTGATTGTCCGAAGTAGTGTCATGTATTCTTCATTGGATTTACGTTTGATGTGGGCGGCTCTACTAATCAGCAGCCCTCGTATGGTCGGCTTGTGGGCCTGCCACAAAGTGCCGGGGGATATGTCCGGAGTGTTGTTGGTCTGGAAGTATTGTTCCAGATCCCGCGTCAGTTGTGCCCGGAATGTGGTGTCATGCAAAGTTGAGTCGTTGAGGCGCCAGGGTGGGCGCCCTCTGTGGGGAAAGGAGTCGCTTAGAGTCACCGTAAGCGGCGCATGGTCCGACCACACAATGTCTCCAATCTGACAGTGGGTAGTTCTGGACGCCAGTGGCCCCGACACCAGGGCATAATCTATTCTGGAGAACGACTTGTGTACTTGTGAGAAGTAGGTGAACCCTTTTTCCATGGGGTGGAGCATGCGCCAGGTGTCATATAGGTTGTGTTCTGTTAGTAGATGGTGTAGGGCTTTACTCTGTGTCCTCATTGCGGAATGTCGCGGGGAGGTGTTAGGGAGGGACGTATCCGCGTGGGAGCTCAGCACATGATTTAAATCACCACATATAATTGTGTTTCCCGTCGTGGAGGTGGGTAGTTTGTTCATGACTTTCTTGAAAAATTGTGTTTGGTTTGTGTTTGGGCTGTATATCCCCACCAGGACATATTCGGTATTGTTAATTATACAGTGCAATACTATATACCTCCCCTGTGCATCTTTGCGTAGGCTCAGCAATTCAAACGTCAGTGTGTGGTGTATCAAAAAAGACACCCCTTTGGATTTAGAGGAGTGGGTTGCGTGGAATTGAGTTGGGTAGTTCCGTAGCCCAAACTGAGGAACTCTATTGGTCACAAAATGAGTCTCTTGGGCACATAAGATATCTATTTTGTCCCTATTTGCCTCTTCTAAGAGAAGGCGTCGTTTATGGGGGTGATTCAACCCTCTTGTGTTGTGGGATCGTATCGTTAGAGACATAATTGGAGGGTGAGGTGCTGAATTAAAGCACATGGTGCCCTTGGGGTTTGCTTCAGCTGTAGTATGGGGTGATGGTGAGTGCTATAATAGGTAGGCTGGTTAGCATTGAATCCTCTCTTCTGTGGAAAGGGGTAGGGAAGGGGGTGTAACTTGGGCAATCGAACTTGGATATGGTAAGCAAAATTTCCTCCAGGGAGGAGTTGGTGTGGTAGGTCCACACCTCGGGGGTGGGAGTTCCTGGGTTCTCCCGTGATGTGGCTGTTGAGCTCTGTGAGTTGTGGTCAGTCAAAAAGGCTGAAATGCGCCTAGCATATGGGTTCTATTGTTCCCTGAGTAGAAGAATTTAGCGTTTTTTTTTTGTTTGTTTTTTCTCCCATGCGTCTCAGCCCACGCAAATTACTGTCATCATGTGTGCTGTCGGCACCCGCCGTGGCCTCTGCCCGGCCCACGGCCGATATGCACGGCTAGATCTCCGCCGTGCATAGGGGCGGTGCTAGCCTGCTTCGTCGGCCGCGTAATAGTGTGCACCCCACGGCGGGGACTATGTTAAGTGCTGAAACTTCCCTGCGCTCTGCATAGCCTCAGGCCTCGCCAGGGCCCGATTACTCTGGGCTACTTTAATGTCTCCTACAGGGTGTCATGTCATGTAGCGAGCTGTCATGGGGGCCAAGGGGTCCTCTTGGGCATGTTTCCATATCTATATCAGTGTATGCAGTTTTCCGTGTAACATATCTCTAAGCCCCCAGTACCCCCGACAACCCAATAACATATGCAAAGTTTGGGTAGGTTATGTTAGAAAGGAAACAAAAAATTATAACCATCTTGAAAGTATTGAGTGGCGGACCACTCTTGGAATGAGTCGGGCCGTAGCCAGTTCATATTGGGTCGAGATTCAGGAAAGTGTCCACAATGTGCAGACAGGCACTCTGCTTTGCGGTCCCCAAAGCGGGTCATCCGCTGTAGTGCTTTGTGAAGTGTGGTGGTATATACGTGCGTGGAATAGATCGCTTAAGATAGCGGCATCTGTAGCAGGTGTGTGTGAATAAGTTGTGTGATGCGATGTAGGGTAGTGTAGTTGTGGTGTTGTGTGCTGACAATACTTGCGACCCATGACTTCATGTCCATTAGGTAAGTCTCTGGCGGACGACGCTCCACTCCTGTGTTGTCTTCTTGATCGGCTGTACAGTATGCTCCGACTGGCCAAGCGGTATCCCCCATTCTTTTAGAAGCCGGACTCCTTCCTCCGGGGAATGGACGGGTTTGAAGGCGCCTCCGCGTTGAATCAGCATCTTAGTCGGGTAGCCCCATCGATATCTGGTGCCATGTTGTCGTAACGCTTCTGCGACCTGTTGGAATGCCCGTCGTTTTTTCAACGTTGCTGCCGAGAGGTCATTGAATATCTTTACTGTGGGGAAGTCTTCGTGCGGGTGGTTGCGGTTACGGCTCGCCGTGAGGACCAGCTCTTTGACATGAAAGTAATGGGCCCGCAGCAACACGTCTCGTGGTGTGGAGTCTGGCAGGTGAGCCGGCTTGGGGATTCTATGTATCCGGTCTATTAGTATCATGTCCGTCGGTATGTCCGGCGCGTAAGCTCTCATTAGGCCTCGTGCGTAGGCCTGAAGGTCTACTGGTTGCACCGACTCTGGTACTCCTCGAAGCCGGATATTGTTCCGCCGTGCCCGATCTTCTGCATCTGCCATTTGCGACTCCAGGCGTTCCACCTTCTCCTCCAACTGTTGGACATGATCCGCCATGTTGTTGTGGGCAGAAGCGAAGTCCCCCATTTTGTCCTCAATTTTGGATGTGCGTGTTCCCAGTTCCTGCATTTCCTTCCTCATGGCATCTGCCGTTTGTTGCCAGGAGGCTATCAGTTTGGTGGACAGATTGTTCAGCGCGTGCTCCAGGAAGCTTTTCGTAATTTGGTCGGACTGTGCTTTATCCGCCCTGGGGAGGCTCGAATCCGAATCTCCCTCGCCATCTTGGGCATCCGGCTGTGAGGCCGTTTGTGGAGTTTGGCTTTTGTGGCCAAAAAAGTTGATTTTGTCTGTTTTGGCCGTCGTTTTTTTCGTCCTGTGGGTGGCCATCGCTTTGGCGCCGTTATTTTGTTTATTTCTGTGTTGTTTTGTGCCTTTAATAGCTCATGTATAAGAGCTCAGTACCGGAGCAAGTCCTTATGCGGCCATCTTGCTCGGTGGTCGGCCACGCCCCCCTGTCTATCCATGTTTTAATCTGTCAGTCTGTCTCACGTTCTGTCTATCCATGTTTTAATCTGTCAGTCTGTCTCACATTCTGTCTATCCATGTTTTAATTTGTCAGTCTGTCTCACGTTCTGTCTATCCATGTTTCAATCTATCAGTCTGTCTCACGTTCTGTCTATCCATGTTTCAATCTATCAGTCTGTCTCACGTTCTGTCTATCCATGTTTTAATCTGTCAGTCTGTCTCACGTTCTGTCTATCCATGTTTCAATCTATCAGTCTGTCTGTTATTCTGTCTATCCATGTTTCAATCTATCAGTCTGTCTCACGTTCTGTCTATCCATGTTTCAATCCATCAGTCTGTCTGTTATTCTGTCTATCCATGTTTCAATCTATCAGTCTGTCTCACGTTCTGTCTATCCATGTTTCAATCTATCAGTCTGTCTCACGTTCTGTCTATCCATGTTTTTATCTATCAGTCTGTCTCACGTTCTGTCTATCCATGTTTCAATCTATCAGTCTGTCTGTTATTCTGTCTATCCATGTTTCAATCTATCAGTCTGTTATTCTGTCTATCCATGTTTCAATCTATCAGTCTGTCTCACGTTCTGTCTATCCATGTTTCAATCTATCAGTCTGTCTCACGTTCTGTCTATCCATGTTTCAATCCATCAGTCTGTCTGTTATTCTGTCTATCCATGTTTCAATCTATCAGTCTGTCTCACGTTCTGTCTATCCATGTTTCAATCTATCAGTCTGTCTCACGTTCTGTCTATCCATGTTTCAATCTATCAGTCTGTCTCACATTCTTTCTATCCATGTTTCAATCTATCAGTCTGTCTGTTATTCTGTCTATCCATGTTTCCATCTATCAGTCTGTCTCATGTTCTGTCTATCCATGTTTCAATCTATCAGTCTGTCTGTTATTCTGTCTATCCATGTTTCAATCTATCAGTCTGTCTGTTATTCTGTCTATCCATGTTTCAATCTATCAGTCTGTCTGTTATTCTGTCTATCCATGTTTCAATCTATCAGTCTGTCTCACGTTCTGTCTATCCATGTTTCAATCTATCAGTCTGTCTCACGTTCTGTCTATCCATGTTTCAATCTATCAGTCTGTCTCACGTTCTGTCTATCCATGTTTCAATCTATCAGTCTGTCTCACGTTCTGTCTATCCATGTTTCAATCCATCAGTCTGTCTGTTATTCTGTCTATCCATGTTTCAATCTATCAGTCTGTCTCACGTTCTGTCTATCCATGTTTCAGTCTGTCTCACGTTCTGTCTATCCATGTTTCAGTCTGTCTCACGTTCTGTCTATCCATGTTTCAATCTATCAGTCTGTCTCACATTCTTTCTATCCATGTTTCAATCTATCAGTCTGTCTGTTATTCTGTCTATCCATGTTTCCATCTATCAGTTCGTCTCATGTTCTGTCTATCCATGTTTCACCTATCAGTCTGCCCTGTTATCTCTGTTCATCCATGTTTCAATTCCATCAGTCTGTCTCACGTTCTGTCTATCCATGTTTCAATCTATCAGTCTGTCTCACGCTCTAAGGTTCATCCAAGCATGTTTCACCCATCAGTCTGTCTCACGCTCTGTCTATCCATGTTTCCACCCATCAGTTCTAAAACTTCACGTGCTCTGTCTATCCATATAAAAAGCCAATCTATCAGTCTGTCTGTTATTCTGTCTATCCATGTTTCAATCTATCAGTCTGTCTGTTATTCTGTCTATCCATGTTTCAATCTATCAGTCTGTCTCACGTTCTGTCTATCCATGTTTCAATCTATCAGTCTGTCTCACGTTCTGTCTATCCATGTTTCAATCTATCAGTCTGTCTCACGTTCTGTCTATCCATGTTTCAATCTATCAGTCTGTCTCACATTCTTTCTATCCATGTTTCAATCTATCAGTCTGTCTGTTATTCTGTCTATCCATGTTTCCATCTATCAGTCTGTCTCATGTTCTGTCTATCCATGTTTCAATCTATCAGTCTGTCTGTTATTCTGTCTATCCATGTTTCAATCTATCAGTCGGTCTCACGTTCTGTCTATCCATGTTTCAATCTATCAGTCTGTCTGTTATTCTGTCTATCCATGTTTCAATCTGAAAGTCTGTCTCATGTTCTGTCTATCCATCCTTTTGTCTGTTACTCTGTCTCTCATTCTGTCTATTCATCTTTCTGTCTGCGAGTCTGTCTCTCTAGCTGTGCATCTGTCTGTCTATTCAGTCTTTCTCCCATTCCATGTGTCTGTCTGTCATAATTAAGAGACGTTTTGTCTTTTTCCGTTGTCTTTGGGTGTTATTTTTGACCCCTTGGACCCCGGACTTGGCCGTATATTACAAATTCTCTGTTACTAATACCAGGATCAGGGCCGGCTGTCAAATTATTACAGAAATCACTGACTCAGTAACCCAGAATGTATGGACAGAACCTCCCAGCAAACAGTATCCTTCTGAACACATCACATATAAACCAGACAACATGTTGCAGTTTTTATTAACAAGTGTTTATCTTTATCTCCTCTGTCTCTGTGTCCCTCTCGCGTCCCGGACTTAGATTTTGCTTGTTCTTCCCCCATCTCTGTGTGATTAGAAAGCATTGCATGAATGGCGTTATAATGGAACGAATCATGTAAGCCTTAGCACAGCATCTATAAAGGTAATTTTATAATAGAAAATAGGAATCATCGCTCACTCTGGTTAATGTCCCAAAGTACTCCTGTCTGCGCCAGCGTGCAGCCCAACGAGACTCAGTAATAAGATTTTTTCCTCCCAGAAGTGGTTTCATGGGAAGAGATTAGCAATCTGATGGCAGATTTGCAAAAACATTGAAACTGTCTTAAATTGTGAGTTTCAGAGAGTTTGACCTAAAGATTTGGAAACAAAATTAAACTTTGTTGAAAGGTAAATATGGGGCAGATCATCTACCATGTTGAGGGGCATGTAGCTAACCTCGGCATTTGAAGAAAAAAAGAAAAAAAACATAAAAATGAACTACCTGTGAATTAATGAATAATGATATTACGATAATCAATACTCCATCTCATCATATTTATTATTGTCTCCTCTCCTTTAGGCTACATTTAGGTAGTTAATATAACTATGTAGCTGTAATAATAAAATAACAATACACACTGTAAATATTATTTTCACAAACCGGTGTATTAAATTACTGTTTATTTTTTGACATTCACTTTTTTATTGAGGCGAAAGTATAACACGAATGGTAAAATACATCAGTGACAAATGCCGACAATAGTATAATGCGCCATGTAATGGTAACAGAGAATTGGAAAATGCACAGGAAATTCAATAATAATAAAAGAAGACAGTATTGCGGTGGTACTACATACTATACTGCAACATTAGCAACGTCCCATTGGTGAGAGGGCCTAGTTGAGATGCATGGGATGTCGGGGACTACCAGTCCTAGTGAGTGCAGGAACACACCGGCTTCCGATGCTGGTGTAAGCATGAAGTGATGGCCATCTTTTTCAGCTATCAGAGCCTTTGGGTATCCCCATTTATATGTCATGGAAGCTGCATGCTGCTTCAACATCACTCCCTCTAAAGAGGCCTGCCATTGTAGCGTTTGGTGGCTTAAGTCCTGTTAAAACTCAAGGATTGTTCCTCAAAACCGCGTAGACTGTCACGGTAGTTTACCCCTACATGCAAGATTTAGTTCAACAATTGACAGATAGAGCAGATACGACTTACTGGACCTTAGAATGGCCGGACTCGCCTTATGGCAGAGAATAGACAGAGTCAAGAACAAGCCAAGGTCAAGGGAACAAAGAGACTGCGAGAACAAAAACTAGCCAAGGTCTGGTACACAGTAGTCAGTAAGCTGGCAAACAAGACAAAACAGGGATAGAGAGATAAACGGAGTCAGATACAAAGCCAAGGTCAAGTACGAAAATCACAACTGAACACAACAAGCGCTAAAGCGCGGCACGCTCTTAGAGCTAGGCAGAACACGTGACCGCATCCCGCCTTCATTCGAGAGCCGCGTGCGGCGGGAAGTGAGGACCTCAGCCGGCCCCCGGGTAAGGTAAGTACCGCTACATTAACCTCCTAATGAACTGAGGCAATTCCGCAGGGTCTATGGTGTCAGGGACCCATCTCACTTTTAGGTTGTGCTATCTCATTGTGTCTTCAAGTTGCCCAATCTTGGCTCTAACTTGCGCACATGTGGTCTGCACCTCACACAGTTGTGCTGTGGTAGAGTCTTGCTTGATCATGTCCTCCTCTTCCTCCATGGCTCTGATGTGCCCGGTCAGTGCATTCGGGTCCTCTTTTAGAACGCCATTTCTAAAGCAGAGAAGGTCTTGAGCTCCACTACCATGGAACTCAGATCCATTTTCGTGGCCAGTAGTGGCTCTGACTGTCGCGGGGCAAGGCTTTACTCCGCCGTGGTAATTATTCATTAATTCACAGATAGTTCATTTTTAGCTGGGATAGGAGTTGCCCAGAATCGTGGGTATGTCTGTCGCTCAGCCCCTAAGATTTCTTGGAGTGCTTCTACATTGCAGCCCGAATTTGTAGGAGGCTTTTTGATGGTCAGTGTGCCGCCAAAGTATTCGGGTTCCATGGATATGAGCGGGAGCTGTTCGACGGTTAGCCCCGCCCACTACAGCTTATTTTAACATGTGCATTGCAACACACTAACATACTTCTAATTTGTGTAGTAAATCTCTATAAAGCTACATGCTAAAAAAAAAAAAAAGTGCTAAATATTTGTTGAAGAGACTGGGTTCTGCGGCACCTACTCGGCCATTGTTTGTCTCCCTGAATTAAATTTCCAGGATTGTTATATTTCAGGTTTTTAACAATGTTCCTTATATCTCACAATCCTGACTTCGATACTCTGCTTCAATTTCTGTCAGTGAAACTAAAAGACGTGAACTGTTAAATTACATGTTCGCTTCATGAAGACACTTTGTCAATGTAAAACAATGGGACACAGTACATCTATGTATTTCAGTATTAAAGAGGGACATACTGTTTAAAGGAACACTCCACAAACCATAATCACAGCACACAGCAGTAGAACCATTGTATAACCGCTGGACACTGCTCCCCGCTCAACTCCCAAAGCATCAGTCGATCACTCTCAGCCACTGAGCTATGACTTGCAATGTTGAGCTTAGTTCAGACTCAGAGCCTCGGGATCTTTATTGAAAATAGTGGGGATAGGGAGTGAGTCAGTGCCTCAGGCCTCTCTTGGGTACTATAACCACTACAGTGTACTACAGTGTTTATGATGCAGCCAAAATGAAGTCATACTGCACATTCCCATCATTCTTCTAATCCTTTAGTTAACCTTTCTTTAATAAATTGTTTTTCAGAGGGCAACAGATACAGGGATATAAATGTACATTATACTGGTGGAGGCCCATGAGTTTTCAATCTAAATGTGTAATGTGCTCTGAGAATCCAGATAGAAGGGAGGATAGAATGTGATATATAGATAAACTGATATAATGCAAACTCCTGGCAGGGCCATCCTTTATATGGTGAAACTCCTGGCAGGACCATCCTTTATATGGTGAAACTCCTGGCAGTGTCATCCTTTATATGGTGAAACTCCTGGCAGGGCCATCCTTTATATGGTGAAACTCCTGGCAGGGCCATCCTTTATATGGTGAAACTCCTGGCAGGGCCATCCTTTATATGGTGAAACCCCTGGCAGGGCCATCCTTTATATGGTGAAACTCCTGGCAGGGCCATCCTTTATATGGTGAAACTCCTGGCAGACTCATCCTTTATATGGTGAAACTCCTGGCAGGGCCATCCTTTATATGGTGAAACTCCTGGCAGGGCCATCCTTTATATGGTGAAACTCCTGGCAGGGCCATCCTTTATATGGTGAAACTCCTGGCAGGGCCATCCTTTATATGGTGAAACTCCTGGCAGGGCCATCCTTTATATGGTGAAACTCCTGGCAGGGCCATCCTTTATATGGTGAAACTCCTGGCAGGGCCATCCTTTATATGGTGAAACTCCTGGCAGGGCCATCCTTTATATGGTGAAACTCCTGGCAGGGCCATCCTTTATATGGTGAAACTCCTGGCAGGGCCATCCTTTATATGGTGAAACTCCTGGCAGGGCCATCCTTTATATGGTGAAACTCCTGGCAGGGCCATCCTTTATATGGTGAAACTCCTGGCAGGGCCATCCTTTATATGGTGAAACTCCTGGCAGGGCCATCCTTTATATGGTGAAACTCCTGGCAGGGCCATCCTTTATATGGTGAAACCCTGGCAGGGCCATCCTTTATATGGTGAAACTCCTGGCAGGGCCATCCTTTATATGGTGAAACTCCTGGCAGGGCCATCCTTTATATGGTGAAACTCCTGGCAGGGCCATCCTTTATATGGTGAAACCCCTGGCAGGGCCATCCTTTATATGGTGAAACTCCTGGCAGGGCCATCCTTTATATGGTGAAACTCCTGGCAGGGCCATCCTTTATATGGTGAAACTCCTCCTTTATATGGTGAAACAGGGCCATCCTTTATATGGTGAAACTCCTGGCAGACCATCCTTTATATGGTGAAACTCCTGGCAGGGCCATCCTTTATATGGTGAAACTCCTGGCAGGGCCATCCTTTATATGGTGAAACTCCTGGCAGGGCCATCCTTTATATGGTGAAACTCCTGGCAGGGCCATCCTTTATATGGTGAAACTCCTGGCAGGGCCATCCTTTATATGGTGAAACTCCTGGCAGGGCCATCCTTTATATGGTGAAACTCCTGGCAGGGCCATCCTTTATATGGTGAAACTCCTGGCAGGGCCATCCTTTATATGGTGAAACTCCTGGCAGGGCCATCCTTTATATGGTGAAACTCCTGGCAGGGCCATCCTTTATATGGTGAAACTCCTGGCAGGGCCATCCTTTATATGGTGAAACTCCTGGCAGGGCCATCCTTTATATGGTGAAACTCCTGGCAGGGCCATCCTTTATATGGTGAAACTCCTGGCAGGGCCATCCTTTATATGGTGAAACTCCTGGCAGGGCCATCCTTTATATGGTGAAACTCCTGGCAGGGCCATCCTTTATATGGTGAAACTCCTGGCAAGGCCATCCTTTATATGGTGAAACTCCAGGCAGGGCCATCCTTTATATGGTGAAACTCCTGGCAGGGCCATCCTTTATATGGTGAAACTCCTGGCAGGACCATCCTTTATATGGTGAAACCCCTGACAGGGCCATCCTTTATATGATGAAACTCCTGGCAGGGCCATCCTTTATATGGTGAAACCCCTGGCAGGGCCATCCTTTATATGGAAAAACTCCTGGCAGGGCCATCCTTTATATGGTGAAACCCCTGGCAGGGCCATCCTTTATATGGTGAAACTCCTGGCAGGACCATCCTTTATATGGTGAAACTCCTGGCAGGGCCATCCTTTATATGGTGAAACTCCTGGCAGGGCCATCCTTTATATGATGAAACTCCTGGCAGTGTCATCCTTCATATGGTGAAACTCCTGGCAGGGCCATCCTTTATATGGTGAAACTCCTGGCAGGGCCATCCTTTATATGGTGAAACTCCTGGCAGGGCCATCCTTTATATGGTGAAACTCCTGGCAGGGCCATCCTTTATATGGTGAAACTCCTGGCAGGGCCATCCTTTATATGGTGAAACTCCTGGCAGGGCCATCCTTTATATGGTGAAACTCCTGGCAGGGCCATCCTTTATATGGTGAAACTCCTGGCAGGGCCATCCTTTATATGGTGAAACTCCTGGCAGGGCCATCCTTTATATGGTGAAACTCCTGGCAGGGCCATCCTTTATATGGTGAAACTCCTGGCAGGGCCATCCTTTATATGGTGAAACTCCTGGCAGGGCCATCCTTTATATGGTGAAACTCCTGGCAGGGCCATCCTTTATATGGTGAAACTCCTGGCAGGGCCATCCTTTATATGGTGAAACTCCTGGCAGGGCCATCCTTTATATGGTGAAACTCCTGGCAGGGCCATCCTTTATATGGTGAAACTCCTGGCAGGGCCATCCTTTATATGGTGAAACTCCTGGCAGGGCCATCCTTTATATGGTGAAACTCCTGGCAGGGCCATCCTTTATATGGTGAAACTCCTGGCAG
>OW240924.1:3931677-4007864 GCA_933207985.1 Pelobates cultripes | reverse complement strand
CGCCAATTGCTGCTTCCTAGCTGTCGCCGAGTACCATAAGCACCGGACACCATAGGCACCGTAGCCCCATAGGCGCCACAGCTTGGCTGGGGTCTCGCCATCTCTTCTCACTCTGGGCCAAACTCCTGGATCCAGCTCCCAGTGAGAAGACCTCTCCTCCAAGAGAGTATAGCAGGTATAGCAGTGTAGCTCTTACAAGAGCTAGTGATTCTAGCAATCCAAAGAACAATCCAATGAGCAGGGATTAAAGCTGGTATAGCTTTCCCCTACAAGCACGAGACAAGGCTCTGTGTTGAGGGTAAATTTAAATTCTTTTTTTGGCAGCCGCAACTGGCCTTTTATGCAAGTCCCCATGCAAGGGGCATTCTCCTCTGGACCGGAGAGTAGACTACAGTAAAAACATACACACAATTACATTGGCTCTCAGATCCAAGACCCTCTCACATAAAACAAGATAATCCCTCCTCTGTGCCTGGGAGATAATTGAGTCAAGCACTGTATTAAACTCAATTATCTCCAGGCACAGAAAACATAAATAAAAAAAATAAAAAATAAAAATACCTCTAAACACACAATAACCCCACAAAAGTTTCATCTCCAGACCAAAAATCACCCAGATCAGTTCAGGGGTTCAGGGGTTCAGGGGTTCAGGAGTTCAGAAATTTCCTGGAGGTCATAATTTGACTGACCGCACGCATGCATGTCCCCATGCCCAAAACAGTATCAGAGAATCAGGGCTTGTGGTCGGTCTAGTTCGGTAATTTAAAAAACGCACAAACTACCGAACATAGACAATGTTCTTAGCCTGGAGCTTGTTCACCTTGTTCGTGGGAAAGTTTCCACCAAACAGTGCCCTGCTAAGTTTTGTAGAACCGCTGCCTGCATTTGCAGGAACAAGATGGCCACCACCTCGTGGTCATTCATGTGAACTGCAGCCACCCAGATGAACACTGCGATGGAAAGTGTTACAAACTGTCAATTAGGCTTAAAAAGCTCCTGGGTGGTCTCTGGTTCATGCAACTGTTCGGGAACCAAACCAACTAATCCCAATTGCATGAACAGAACCTTTTTAAAGTATTTTAGCCAGGTCTATTGCAGTGGGCCATAGTCCTGAGGCAGGAACCTGGCAAGCAGGCCCCTCCAAGAACACGTGGCAGAGGCAACTGGGTTAATGAGAGACACACAACCTCACTGGCTTGGTGTCCCATTCGGTAGTTAGGTAGTGTAGGTAGTTTCCCGAAAAGTGTTGCAGATTACTGTTCTGGAAACGGCTGCTGAATCCCCATAGACGAACAATAGGGGATACGGCCATTTTAAAGTCCCGAACACAGTGTTTTACAGTCCCAAATGGCTAGGTCTGCCACAAGTTCCCTTCTGACTTTTTGAAGGCAGATAATTCTCCATATGTCCTTGGTTGGTGGCCTGGCACACAGAATGTGGTGCTAGCAGAGCAGACCATCTATTTCAGCAATGAGTATCGTGCAAATATAACAGGATCATGCGTAAACATTTGACCCCTAAATGGACTATGACAAAGTACCATCAGTTTTATAAAACTGAGAATTATTTATTGGGTGCCGTGCTGTTGCAAGGGTTGTGTACCATTTTTAACTTTCAATCCATACAATTTCTACCTCTCTTTGTCTATTCTGTCTGTCTGGACATTCTCAATATTCATTGCTCCAAATGCTTCTTGAAAACTCCTATTCAAGGCATGTCCTTTCTTGAAGCTACTAGACACAATGCCACTGCTCCCACTAGTTCGTGAGGTCACAGGTTATTTCCGTTGTATGTGCGATGCTCACAGTGTGTACAATGTACATTATGATGTAGGCAATTTATATACAATAACTAAACATATGTTGTGTGTTAAATTTTCTGTGGATAGATGGAATTTTGTTTCCGGGCATAGGCTTTGTGCGAAGCAATGTTGATATATGTTACCCCTTTCCTGTATAGTCATTCGATGCAAAAGGGGTTGGGTTTTGGAGCTGTATGTGGTACGGGTGGAAGATATTCTTTCAACTCTGAATGAAGAGAGGAGTTTGACCCAGGAGGATAGAAATCACACAAACGTTTGACAGAAACATTACTCAGATCACCAACGTTAACAAAAATTAATATAAAACAACCATAAAAACGTTCTCTTATTTTTTGTGCAAGGATTCTTCCTTAATACAGTTTAAACAACATGCCAAGGCAGCCCTAACTTATAATGTAAATGATGGATTAATGGTACCAGGTATAATGCTGTCTGAAAATATCTAACAAGAGTAGAGGAGACGAATGGATAGCGCTTAACAGGTGCATGTTGGGAAATAACATGGAAAACAGCAGGTTAAAGAAGTCAGAATTAATTATAAAAAGATAATTAAAAATGGTTTCACTACAACATAAGCACCTTTTCTGTAATCAGTGATTAATATAATGTTTTCTGTACCAACCGGTCTCCTTTAATTATTGTATCAATTATTGTATCTTACACTAATTACAATGGTAATAAATAGATTCGGTGTGCTTGCAAAAGGTGAGTAAAATAGTCTACATCGCAAAACAGAACAGAGATAAATGTTCCGTTTTTTGGAATAAGAAGACCAAAGAGAATATGACGTCTTTAGTCGAAAAACAATTGTTACATCAGAACTATTCCCCCTGGCCACTTATCTGGCAAGATTTAAGAATGTTTCTAATTAACACATAATTAGCTAATTAACACTGCGGTATATAGCACTATGCAATAGATTGGATAATGGATTACCTGTGCTGAGAATCGTCTATGTTCACTGGACGCCAAGAAGCTATTTCAGAAAAGTAGTGGAACGACACATTTTGCATTAGTTTAGATGCTCTGTTGTTTTTTCTAAACCGTAAAAACCTATTTCCCAGGCATATTTAATTTGCTTGAACTCAGTCATGGACCTTTAATCATAACTTAAAAGAAGTCATGATACCTGGTGAATTTACTGGTCCCCAAGCTAATACATTTATAGCTACATGGACTCAGGAGCTTAACTAAGAGATGCTGGTCATATTCTTCAAGTTGTACAGTTCCTTGGAACTTTGGGGGATGTGGGGAGGGGGCTTAGTTGGTCCAGAATTCTGTTGAATATTATCTCAAGATAAAGATTAAAAAGAACAAACACTTCATATTTTTATTTGGGAGCAAAAACTGATCACCAATTGGCCTGGTCCATTAAGTAGTGAAAATGAAGTGTATCTAGTGACTTACTATCTCTAGTAGTGTTTAATTTTAAGTACTATTTTGGACAAATGGACTGGCCATCTTTTGGTCAATTTATAATTGTCTGAGATATGTAAAGTCTAGCATTTATTGTTGCATTGTATCATCATTTATTACCAGGATGGACTGGGGATAAGAGAATGGGCTAACTGTACCTTTTTGATTGATTAAATCACCGAACTATCCAGCCTGTTAGGGGGAGTGAGATGTCAATGACCCGCATTTATATAGATTATTGACTCCACGGGGGGGTGGGAGTGAGAATCTAGCATTGAGTATCTCCTCATTTCCTGTAACTAGCAATGCGTATCTTCTCATTTCCTTTAACTAGTACTATCTTCTCATTTCCTGTAATTAGCATTTAGTATCTTCTTATTTCCTGCAACCAGCATTGAGTATGTTCTCATTTCCTGTAACTAGCACTGGCTATCTTCTCATTTCCTGTAACTAGTGTGACGGAGCTCCAGTACTCCGACCAAGTATGTGACAGACCCTCTGTCGTTTAATTTTAAAGTTTATACATTTTGTTTATCTACCCATTCGAATGGACTACAGTCTGCCTTATTTTATCATTGGCCGTTAGAATACCGAAAGAACTACCGAACGACCGACCACTAGTGATGTCCCGAACGGTTCGCTGGCGAATAGTTCCTGTCGAACATCGCTCATATCCGGTGTCACAATAGCTTGCATTTAACAAAAAAAAACTTTTTGGACTGTAATATAATAGCGTCAGTTTCCTTCACACGTGTGCTTTTCAGGGCCTGCCAGGGCACAGTGTCACACCAGTGCAACTCATATCTGGTGTAACAGTAGTGTACATTTAAAAAAAATAAAAAAATTTTGACTGTACTAGATTGAATAGCAGTTAGTTGTCTGCAAGCATGTGTGTCAGGCCTACAGCGTCTACTCTGCCAACTTCTGCCACTGCACAGTGCCACTCATATCTGTTGTCACAGTAGCTTGCACGCATAGTACCACTAATCGAAAAAAAATGACAGGCAGAGGCAGGCCACCTCGCAGGGGCCGTCGTGGTCGTGGTGCTGTGATTCCCTTTGGCCCTAGAATAATGCCCAGAGTGTCAGGGGTGTCAGGGGTCCGCAGGCGGCTATGAGGGGAGGCTGCGCACCACTTGCAGCACTCACCCTCAGTCCGTCGCGGTCTCCCCTCCTCCTACTTGTCGGTGAGCGGCGTCTCCTCTCCGCCGCTCGCCGCCCGTGTACTCCACGCCTCCCAGCGGCAGCATGTATAACGCTGCAGGCTGGGAGGTCGCAAATTTATGCAAACGCCGGGATCACGTGAGTGACCCGGCGTTAAAGCAACAGTACCACAATCACAGTGGGAGGCATAGATATCTCCCACGTGTGATTGTTAATTCTGATTGGAAGTTATCCAATCAGAATTAAACCAAGGGTATTTATACTTACCTTTCCTGTCTCTCAGTGCCCTGTTGTGGTCTTGTGTTACCTGTAGTGCAGTTTGCTTGTGTTTCTCTCTGGTTACCGATTATTTGGTTCGATATTCCGATTATCCTGTCTTCTCCACTCCTTTGTTTCTCGTTCTCCCGTTTTCTGGCTCCCTTTACTTGGCTTGTCTCCTGACCATTCTTAGTGTGCTTATCCCGGCTACTCTAAGGACCGGTATAGCACCCTTCCTCTCTGTGACCTGTTAGCGGGTTAGGTTCCAGAATCGTGACACAGAGGCCACGTACCCAGAATTCGAAAAGTTCTGAGGACATAGTTGACTGGCTAACACAGGACACCCAATCTTCTACAGCTTCCGCTCGGAACCTTGACGCACCATCCTCCTCCAGCTTAGCTTCGGGCACCTCTCAAGTTACCACTCACCCGCCTGCCGCCACCAGCAACACTAGCACCACAGCAGCTTCACTTGGTATGTCAGAGGAGTTATTTACACATCAGTTGGAAGAAATGAGTGATGCGCAACCATTATTGCCAGAGGATGTAGATAACAGGGATACGTCTCAGTCAGGCAGCATTACACACATTGACGTACGGTGTGATGATGATGATGTTGTACCCGCTGCTGCTTCCTTTGCTGAGTTGTCAGAAGTGAAGCGGTTGATGATGACGATGCGTCCGTGGATGTCACGTGGGTGCCCGCTAGAAGAGAAGAAGAACAGGGGGAAAGTTCAGATGGGGAGACAGAGATGAGGAGGAGGAGACGAGTTGGAAGCAGGGGGAGGAGCAGGAGCTAGTGGCACAGTCAGACAGCATGCATCGGCACCCGGGGTCAGCCAAACAGCACGCCAATCAACGCATGATGTTGCCACCACCAGAATGCCGTCATTGCAGAGCTCAGCAGTGTGGCATTTTTTTGTGTGTCTGCCTCTGACAACAGCAATGCCATTTGCAACCTGTGCCAAAGGAAACTGAGTCGTGGGAAGTCCAACACCCACCGAGGTACAACTGCTTTGCGAAGACACATGATCGCACATCACAAACACCTATGGGATCAACACATGAGTACAAGCAGCACACAAACTCAAAGCCGTCATCCTCCTCCTGGTCCAGCATCTTCAGCCACGTTAACCACTGCTGTCCTCCTTTCCCCCTCTCAACCATCCGCCCCTCCGTCTCTCGCCTTGAGCAGTTCCTGCTCATCTGCCCACAGTCAGGTGTCTGTCAAGGACATGTTTGAGCGTAAGAAGCCAGTGTCACAAAGTCACCCCCTTGCCCAGCGTCTGACAGCTGGCTTGACTGAACTCTTAGCCCGCCAGCTTTTACCATACAAGCTGGTGGAGTCTGAGGCATTCCAAAAATTTGTAGCTATTGGGACACTATTCCACATCCCGGATACGGCAGTGTCACGCCGTCTTGGGGTTGACTTGCCTGAAAGCAGAGAGTCACACCGGACCAGCACTCCTGTCCGCCCTGAATGCACAGGTGGATCAGTGGCTGATTCCGCACCAACTGGAGATCGGCAAAGTGATTTGTGACAACGGAAGAAATTTGTTGGCGGCATTGCATTTGGGCAAGTTGACACATGTGCCGTGCATGGCACATGTGTGTAATCTGATCTTACAACGCTTTGTGCATAAGTACCCAGGCTTACAGGACGTCCTGAAGCAGGCCAGGAAGGTGTGTGGCCATTTCAGGCGTTCCTACACGGACATGGTGCACTTTTCAGATATTCAGAGGCGAAAAAACATGCCAGTGAGGCGCTTGATTTGCGACATCCCGACACGTTGGAATTCAACACTCCTAATTGTTCGACCGCCTGCTCCAACAAGAAAAAGCTGTTAACAAGTATTTGTATGACCAGGGTGCTAGGACAGCCTCTGCGGAGCTGGGAATTTTTTTGCCACGTTACTGGACGCTCATGCGCAATGCCTGTAGGCTCATGCGTCCTTTTGAGGAGGTGACAAACCTAGTCAGTCGTACTGAAGGCACCATCAGCGACATCATACCATTTGTTTTCTTCCTGGAGCGTGCCCTGCGAAGAGTGCTGGATCAGGCCATAGATGAGCGTGAAGAGGAAGAGGAAGAGTTGTGGTCACCATCACCACCAGAAACAGCCTTATCAGCATCGCTTGCTGGACCTGTGGCAACGCTGGAAGAGGATTGTGAGGAAGCGGGTGTAACCCTTACACTACCTGATCAGAGGAGGAATGTGGCTTTGAGGAGGAGGAGGAGGAAGACCAACCACAACAGGCATCCCAGGGTGCTCGTTGTCACCTATCTGGTAACCGTGGTGTTGTACGTGGCTGGGGGGAAGAACATACTTTCAGTGAGATCACTGAGGATGAGGAACAGGACATGAGTAGCTCGGCATCCAACCTTGTGCAAATGGGGTCTTTCATGCTGTTGTGCCTGTTGAGGGACCCTCGTATAAAAAAGCTGAAGGAGAACGACCTGTACACACTACTAGACACCCGGTATAAGCAGAAAGTGCCTGAAATGTTACCGAATTACGGCAAGTCGGAAAGGATGCAGCAGTTCCAAAATCAATTAAAAAGTATGCTTTACACAGCGTATAAGGGTGATGTCACAGCACAACGGGAATCTAACAGGGGAAGAGGTGAAAGTAATCCTCCTCCTCCCACGGCCACGCCGACAAGGACAGGACGCTTTACAGACGTGTTGTTGATGGAGGACATGCAGAGCTTTTTAAGTCCTACGCATCGCTACAGCCCTTCGGGGTCCACCCTCAGAGGCCGACTCGACCGACAGATAGCAGACTACCTCGCCTTAACTGCAGATATCGACACTCTGAGGAGCGATGAACCCCTTGACTACTGGGTGTGCAGGCTTGACCTGTGGCCAGGGCCGGCGCTTCCTATAAGGCGAACTAGGCATCGCCGGCCCTTTAAATTCTGCAGCCGCCTGAGCGCTCTATAGAGAGCCTCACCTCCCCGGCACTGTAGCGTGGCCGAGCTCCTTTCCGGTCCGCGACCCGGCGGGACTCAAAGGAAGTGCACACTCAGTGTGCACTTCCTGTCAGTCCCGCCGGGTCGCGGACCGGAAAGCAGCTCGGCCACGCTACAGAAGGGCAGGGGAGGTGAGGAGATGATTATAGGGAGGGAGGGGGGAGATTATTGGAGGGGGACATTACAGGAGGGAGGGGGGGAGATTATTGGAGGGGAGGAGGGGGGAGATTATTGAGTGGAGGGAGGAGATTATTGGAGGGAGGGGGGAGATTATTGAGTGGGGGGGGGAGGGAGGGGGGAGATTATTGGAGTGGGGGAGGACATTGAGAGGGGAGGAGGGGAGATTGGAGGGGGGGAGGACATTATAGGGGAGGGAGGGGGGAGATTACTGGAGGAGGAGATTATTGAGGGGGGGAGGACATTATAGGAGGGGAGATTATTGAGGGGGAGGACATTATAGGAGGGGGAGGAGATTATTAAAGCGCGGAGGAGATTATAGGAGGGGGAGAAGTACCATGGGGAGTGGGGGGAAGATTATTGGGGAGAGATTATTGCGGGGAGTAGATTATAGGAGTGGGGAGGAGATTATTGAGGAGAAGATTATAGGAGTGGGGAGAGGATTATAGGGGGGAAGATGGAGGGGGAGAAGATTATAGGGGAGAACATTACAGAGTGGAGGGGAGATTATAAGGGGAGATTATAAGAGGGGGGAGAACATTACAGGGAGGGAGGGGGGAGTGGAGAAGGTTATAGGGGAGGGGGGAGAAGATTATAGGGGGGGAGAAGATTACAGGGAGGGAGGGGGAGTGGAGAAGGTTACAGGGAGGGGGGAGAAGAAGAGAAGATTACAGGGGAGAAGAAGAGGAGAACACGGGGAGGGGGGAATAAGAGGAGAACACGGGGGGTGGGAGATGAGAACGTAGGGGAGGGAGAGACCACTAAAGGAGGGAGGGGGCGGTGGAGAGACCGCTAAAGGAGGGGGGTGGAGGATAGACCACTAGGGGAGGGTGGGGGGAGAGGAGTGACCACTAATGGAAAGTCGGGGAGAAAAGGAGACCACTAAGGGAGGTGGGGGGGAGAGGAGAGACCACTAAGGGGCAGGGGAGATCTCTAAGGAATGGAAGGGAGAGCTCTATAGGACAGGGGGCAGGACAGGGAGCTCTTTCACACCACGCGCACACACACACACACAATGCATCCCTATACACACAGAAACACAACATGCTTCCCTTACACACAGAGAAACACACAATGCAACCCTTAGACATAAAGACAATACATCCTTTGCACACACACAGAAACACACAATGCATCCCTTACACACATATGCAAACACACACTGCTTCTCTTACACACACACAGAAACACAATGCATCTCTTACACACACTCAACGCACCCCTTACAGACAAACACACAATACATCCCGTATACACAAACACTCACTGCTTTCTATCCCTTACACACAAACACACTGCATCACCTACACAAACTGGTATCCCTATACACTACATTCCATAAGCACACACATTAGATCCTCTACAGTAACACATAACACATCCCCTACACACTCTACTCCCTGTGAGCGGACTCATGTAGGTGGACTTATGGGTGGGCTTTATGGGCATACTCACCGTCAGGCCCTGGGGCCCAGACCTTGAGCTATGTAAGAGGCCCCACAAAATTGAGCTGCTTCCCGTTCTCCCAGAACATTGAATTTTGTGACCACAGTTACAAACAGCCTCCAGGGATCCTGTTCTACACCAGACCAGTGGAGCCAGACTGCAGCCACAGCCCATCATCATCCTCATCTGATTGTAAGTAGGCAATCTAGTATATTATTAGTGACACTAATCTCTAATTTACCTCACAATAAATGGACACTATAGTCCAGAGAACCACTGCAGCTTAATAAAGTTGTTCTGGTTTCTATAGTTTGTCCCTGCAGGCTTTTTAATGTAAACACACACTGTGTGCAGCACTGGCACTAGTTCATATGGCAGATCATATGGGTGGGGCATTGCGAGGCCCCGGCGGGGGGCGGCAAATCTTTCTTTTGCCCAGGGCGGCAAAAATCCTTGCACCGGCCCTGCCTGTGGCCTGAGCTATCCCAATTTGCGATAGAACTTCTAACTTCTTAACACACCACTCCTATCTGGTGGCACATTAGATTGCACGCGCAGTGCCCCAAATTTGAAGAAGGAGGACCGACCAAGCATCTTTTTCCATCTCCCGGTTCCTAAAATCGATGCCATATACACGTCCACTGATAGGGGACGTAACAGGGATTAAACTTATAGGAATAGTACTACTTAACACACCTTATAATAACGCAGAGAGAGGCTGTGGAAAAACCAACCTCGCCACTATACACTGGAGAAGCCTGGTTGCTCGCCTGCTGCCTTTGGACTATGGCCCCATTTTAAAAGACATCTTTTTTCCCTGCAGAAAAGACTTATTTGTGCTTTTCTGCCGGGTGTTCGGTAGATTCAACCGCACAAATTAATAGACCACCTGGGAGCTGGAGTGTGCCGGCAATTAACCTCCCTGAAGCTGCGGTCAACCGCAGCTTAATTGACGAATGCTGGGTGGCCGCCATTCGTATCACGAACACGAGGTCGCGGCCATTTTAAACATGCGAATGCACAGCGGTGTTCGACGCTTAATTCATGGAACTGAAATCGGACACAGTTTTGCGCGAACACCGCTGAAGCCGCCGACCTCCCTTCTTGTTTGGTGAAAGTGCACGAACGGCTCGGTGTTCGGTAGTTTTGTTTGAGTGTGTTGTGCCCCAGATAGGAATCCCATGGAGCCCATTCTTATGAAACTGACTGTGTAAAGACTTTGGCTCCATGGCGATTAAATGGTATTCGTGTGGTCTGAGCGCCATTCGCTTAATAATGTGCGCTCAGACCTGAGCTATCTGGGGATATGTAGAACGTATATGTTTTATGTACTGAATGTAACTGTAGGTAATTTTATGTCTTTTACTGTTTGTTTTCTGCCATGTGGTTAATGGAGTTTTGCCTCTGTCTTTGGAGATAATTTAATTACTTCCCAATTATCTCCAGGGCAGAGAGGAGGGATTGTGATGCATTGTGGGATGGTTGAAATGTGTAAGTCTCTGATTGGTCCTTATACCCTTTGTGTCCAGGTCTCCCATTTGGTCCCCAGTTAGCCCCAGTAAATCAGTTCCTGCTTAACCCTCAAAGTGAAGTGCCGTCTCATTATTGGGGGAGGATTTACTGTATGCTGTTAGAGACTGATTGCCAGGAGTGTAAGCCGCTTGGGGACTTTTCCTGTTCGTCTGCTAGCAGCTATTCGTGTGTCTCCAGTTCGGGAGTTTCGAGTATTCTCTTGGTATGCAGTTCGGGAGTTTCGAGTATTCCCTTGGTTGCAGTTCGGGAGTTGGTGAATTCGTGGGTTTGCAGTTCAGGAGATTGGTGCTTGCAGTAGCTGTCGGTGCAGCTGAAAAAGGGGAATATCGCCAGAACGGTTTTTAACCTCTTTTGGGCAAAACGGTCCGTTACAGAGGCAACGCAGAGAGAGGAGTCTGAAGAAGAGGAGTCAGAGGAGGAAGGTGGCTTTGAGGAGGTGGAAGACCAAACACAGCAGGCGTCCCAGGGTGCTTGTTGTCACCTTTTGGGGACCCTTGGTGTTGTACGTGGCTGGGTGGAGGAAGAGACCTTCAATGACATCAGTGAGGACAAGGAACAGGACATGGCTAGCTTGGTATCCAACCTTGTGCAAATGGGGAGTTTGCGGTTGTGCAAATGGACTGTTTGCGGTTGTTTGCGGTGCGTTAAACGGGGAGTTTGGTCTGTCACTGTGAAGCGGGCGTAACCCTTACACTACCTGATCGATACAACATCATACCTGATGTTTTAAAGCACGTTATTCCAAAAATTTAGGAATGTTAGGTGATTTATGCCCTTTATGGATTAAAACCAGACTCTGCATCAACTATGTAATTTTCCATGGGAGTTTTGCCATGTATCCCCCTCCGGCATGCCACAGTCCAGGTGTTAGTCCCCTTTAAACAACTTTTCCATCACTATTGTGGCCAGAAAGAGTCCCTGTGGGTTTTAAAATTCGCCTGCCTATTGAAGTTTATGGCGGTTCGCACGGTTCGCCCGTTCGCAAACATTTGCGGAAGTTCGCGTTCGCAAACCGAAAATGTTATGTTCGCGACATCACTACCGACCACCCAAACCTGGAGTGTGGTGCTTATTAACCTCATTGACCTTCTTAACACCTCTAAAACCACAAACCCCCTAATATTGTACGCGGTCAACTGGGTGGTTGGCGTTCGTATGCATGAACATGTGGCGGTGGCCATCTTGGCATACGAATGTGGCTAGCGCGGTTTTGTCATCGAGTGCATGGAACTAAAATTGGACACTCAATGGCACGAACACTGCTGGGACTTCCACTCCCCGTTAAGTTTGACGGGAATTGCATGAATGGAGCGTCGTTCGGTAGACACAATCTACCGAACCAACTACACTCACTGCCTCTGTGCACGAACGGCTCAGTTCGACTATTTGAACGTACTTTGACTGTTCGAAATAGACTGGCCACACAGCCTATTTCTCTGGAGACTTCCAGCTAACTTTTAAAACCCCTGAACTGATCTGGGTGATTTTTAAGTATGTTGTTTTCCCAGATCAGGGATGTATGTTTTATGGGGTTCTTATATGTTTTTGTGTAAAAACTTGTCTTTTTCGTTTGGAGATAATTGAGTTGATACAGTAATTAACTCAATTATCTCCTAAGCAGAGTGGAGGGATTGTGTATCCTGTATGGGAGTGCCTCAATGTAAAACCCTGTTTTTTTGGTTTGTTCACCTTGTGTCCCTGTGCCCAACAAAGTCCACCTGGGTATCAAACTTGTTGGGAAACCTGCATTAAAGGCCAGTGTGCCTCCATTAAAATTGAAATCTTTCTTCAACCTCAATCTAGAGTCTTATAAGTTTCTCTTATTGGGGGAAACTACTAGCTCTTGTAAGAGCTTCTCTACTTGGATGACTACCTGGAATGCTATAATATCCCTCACACTCTGGAGAAGTACGCCCTCTGGCGGGGTAACTGCTACAAAGTACCATCACCAAGTCTGCTTTCTTGTAACTGTCAGGGACCCTGGAGCACTTCAGACCCAGTCACCGAGGCTTGACTGGCATCACTGAGGGCCTTTTCCACCCTGGACCAGGCAACTGTGTATATAACCCGGACACACTTTCTATCAGCAGACATCCTCAAACAACAGACGACACTTGGTGAAGGTTAAAACAGCAACTCACTTTAATATACATAGCACACATATTTAATCCCTCAACAGCCTCATTTACATACAATAGGGTGCATAGAGTACTATACCACAAGGAAGGGTGGGATCAGACAATAGCTGATGGGAGATTGAGGAGAGACAGGACAGCTAGTTTAAACTGGTCTGGAAGTGTCCCTTGGACAACGCCCTGCTGGGGAAACAATACCTATTTGTGATATTGAGTATTTCCTCACTTCCTATAAGAGATATTGAGTATTTCCTCACTTCCTATAAGTGACATTGAGTATCTCCTCACTTCCTATAAGTGGCATTGAGTATCTCCTCATTTTCTGTAAGTGGCATTGAGTAATTTCTCACTACCTATAAGTGATATTGAGTAACTCCTCACTTCCTATAAGTGATATTGAGTATTTCCTCACTTCCTATAAGAGATATCAAGTATTTCCTCACTTCCCATAAGAGATATTGAATATTTCCTCACTTCCTATAAGTGACATTGAGTATTTCCCCACTTCCTATAAGAGATATTGAGTATTTCCTCACTTCCTATAAGAGATATTGAGTATTTCCTCACTTCCTATAAGTGATATTGAGTATTTCCTCACTTCCTATAAGATATATTGAGTATTTCCTCACTTCCCATAAGAGATATTGAGTATTTCCTCACTTCTTATAAGTGACATTGAGTATTTCCTCACTTCCTGTGAGAGATATTGAGTATTTCCTCACCTCCTATAAGTGATATTGAGTATTTCCTCACTTCCTATAAGTGCCATTGAGTATTTCCTCACTTCCTATAAGAGATATTGAGTATTTCCTCACTTCCTGTAAGAGATATTGAGTATTTCCTCACTTCCCATAAGTGCCATTGAGTATTTCCTCACTTCCTATAATTGACATTGAGTAACTGATTTACTTCCTATAAGTGGCATTGCATATTTCCTCACTTCCTATAAGTGATATTGAGTAACTCCTCACTTCCTATAAGTGATATTGAGTATTTCCTCACTTCCTGTAAGAGGTATTGAGTATTTCCTCACTTCCCATAAGTGCCATTGAGTATTTCCTCACTTCCTATAAGTGACATTGAGTAACTCATTTACTTCCTATAAGTGGCATTGAGTAATTCCTCACTTCCTATAAGTGATATTGAGTAACTCCTCACTTCCTATAAGTGATATTGAGTATTTCCTCACTTTCTGTAAGAGATATTGAGTATTTCCTCACTTCCCATAAGTGCCATTGAGTATTTCCTCACTTCCTATAAGTGACATTGAGTAACTCATTTACTTCCTATAAGTGGCATTGAGTATTTCCTCACTTCCTATAAGTGATATTGAGTAACTCCTCACTTCCTATAAGTGATATTGATTATTTCCTCACTTCCTGTAAGAGATATTGAGTATTTCCTCACTTCCCATAAGTGCCATTGAGTGTATTTAGATGTTTAATTCCATGATGATGTTTTCTTGTGATTACCTGTTACAGTCTGGATGTGAACATCAATCTGTCTCTGTCTATTCATCTATTATGTATATATTGTGAGATTATATTAAGTTACTAGTGTAATATAGCTGGGCAGCATTTTCTGCTTTGTATGAATTATAAAGTAAGGGCTTCGGGTCAACATGTAGCTCCACATACTGTGTCTCAGACATGCTGTTACTGGTTGTATAATGAAGTAGATTCTTTTCGGCTTTTTAGCGTTCTGATGTGTAGCTCTTGTCTTGCTTAAAGCTGGGTGAATCCTCCCAGGGACCTTCCAGCCAATAAACGTAATAACCTCTGTGACTTATGTTTACAATGTGCAGTGACACTGTCCAAATACGAAGCTTTATCCCATTGTCTTGGCCACGCGTTACCCTGTTCCAGCCTGAGGCCAGATTAATATAGATGTTTTTGGAGCTGAGAGTCCAGGCTGGCACATTGCAGTAGTTCCAAGCTGGCTGATATTGTCTGTTTTAGAGATCTGTTGCAGCTCTGGAATGATTGGTGACTTCTCATAGTCTATAGCCAAGGAGATATCAAGACTGCCACATTATCTCACTCTCATCCCCTGATAGTTTCAAGCATTGAATGTTGTGTGTCTATATTAGTAATCAGTTCAAGTTTGGTTACAGACAGAGGACATTTGAATTGTGTATTTAAGCTCACTGTAATTTTCAGATCCAAGTCGGTGGAGTCCTTAATATAAAACCAGGGACCAGCCCCAGGTAACCACTCTGTGAGCAGGTATGTACCTTCCGGGACAGTAAATGGTAAATGTGTCCATTGGGAGCAATAGCTCTGGTTTTTAGAAATATTAGCTGCTAATCAAAGGTTAAACTGATTAAGACAATTCTGGTGAGGATGAATCGAATCCCAGAGTCAGAGAATATGTCTCTTTACACAGACTACAAGTTATTATACTTATCAAAGGAACCACTACAGCATGCTATGGTACTAGGAATGTTTGTTTTAATCTGGAGACACATGGGGAAATATGGGATACAAGCAGTTAATTATTATTATTTTTTATTATTATTATTATTATTTATAAAGCGCCAACAAGTTATGTAGTGCTGTACAATGGGTGGACTAACAGAGAAGTATTTGTAACCAGACGAGTTGGACACACAGGAACATAGAGATTGAGGGCCCCACTCAATGAGCTTACATGCTAGAGGGAGTGGGGTATAGTGACACAGGAACATAGAGATTGTGGGCCCCACTCAATGAGCTTACATGCTAGAGGGAGTGGGGTATAGTGACACAAAAGGTAAGGGTAGGGTAGAAACGTAGGTTCCCAAGATGGTATTCACTGAGGGATTAGTGTTTTGTTTTGATGACCGTTTCAGGAGAGAAATCAGGGTGTGGGGTGGGAATGCTGTTCACAGTTGAATTTATATGCTTTCCCAAAGAAGTAAGTTTTCAGATATTGTTTTAAGAAGTGGAGACTGGGTGAGATTCTAACAGAGAAGGGAAGGGCGTTCCATAGGAACAGTGCAGCCCTAGAGAAGTCTTTAATGCGATAATCAGAGGTGGGAGTACGAACAGAGGTTAGACATAGGTCTCCAGCAGAGTGTAGGGGCCTAAACGGGACATATTTGTGTAATAGTGAGGATAAGTATCGTGTAGAGATTTATAGGCACGTATCAGGATCTTAAATTGAGTCCTATATCTTACAGGAAGCCAAGGGGGGGAAGGCATGGGAGGTGCAAGTGGACAGGAAGATGAGCCTCGCTGCCGCATTCATTATAGACTGTAACGGGGCAAGTTGGGAGCACGTAAGACCATTAAGTAGCGGATTACAGTAGACAAGGCGAGAGAGGACAGTGGCATGGACAAGCACATTTGCCGTATCAGTCGTTAAATAGGGGCGGACGCATGCAATATTTTTGAGATGAAAGCAGCAGAATTTGGCGATTGATTGGACATGAGGAGTAAAGGAACGGTTATTCTTATGGTATGTATCAAACAGGAGTGAAATGCTATAAACAAACAAAGACATTTCTGAAATCTGTCTGTCTGTATTTGTGTCTGTCTATTTATCCACATTCCTGTCTCTCGGTCTCTTTGTCTGTCTGTCTATCTTCTAAATGTAAAAACTGATACTAATTGATATTAACTGATATTAATTCCATTAATTTATTGATTAAAATCCTTAACTTAACTGCTCAGCGTATTCACTGAGCCAATTCTTTCCAAAGTGCTGAGTAAATGGAAACAAGACTTTTTAATTCTGAAACAGCTCGATGCGCAGGGTGTCTGAATTCAATTTAACAGTCTGTCCACACTTTTGTCCTGAATTTCCATCATCTCAGTATGAAAAGACATAAAACTTCATCATTCCTCGTGTTTGGAAGCAGAAGGTGGATGGCCATCGTCCTGACGTGCTCATTTAAAATACTAATGGTCAGGCGACTTGCTTTGGAGGATTATTACCAAAGCTCTGGGTTTTCAAAGCGTAATTGAGTTAAACAGCCTTATTATTTGGAGCCTGGGATTTAAATGGTCCGTTCTAGGAAGCTGTTGCGAGGTATTAGAAACATGAATTATATACAATCTTTAATAAAAACTGCAAGTTTAGCAAGAATTTATTCATGGGGGAAATCATAACAGCCATGGACTTGGAGGATGATTGATATCCATGCTTTCAGGGAAGGAGATAGTAAACTTAGTCACATAGGTGTCTTAAGGCTAGTGTGGCCACCTGTGACTATTGTAGGAACAATGACAGAACACAGAATGGTGACATCAGACAAACTATGGCTCATTTCAACTAACACGGGGTGGAAGATGACCTGAATAAAGTCAATGCTGTGAAATTTAACACAATTCCAAAAGGTTTCATAAAATGCCCTCATTTTGTCTTCCATGTATCATATCATGTTTAATGGGGTATGTGACGGGGCTCCAGTACTCCAGCCGAGTACCTCTGCCAAATCTACTTCCTTGTAGCTATCAGGGACCCTGGAGCACTTCACACCTAGTCGCTGAAGCTTGACTGATTACTGAGGGCCTTTTCCACCCTGGACCAAACACCAGATAACACTTGGTGAAGGTTAAAACAGTAACTAAGTTTACTAGACATAGCCAAATATTTTAAACCCCAACAGCCTCATTTACATACAATAGGGTACATAGAGCACTATATTACAAGGAAGGGTGGGGTCAGACAACAGCAAAGGCTGATAGGAGATTGAGGAGGGACAGAACAGCTAGTTCAAACTGGTTTGGTAGTGTCCCAGGGACAAACCCCTGCTGGGGAAACAATAGGACAGGAAAAAGGGGGAGGCGGAGGGGGAGAGGAACAGACAAGCAAAATTCAACATACCCTGCACCAATAATGCGCACAGGGTGACCAAAACGCAAGAGGAGTCTGGGGACCCCCATATAGTGTCTGTGTTCCATCCACAGTGGCTGTGACTACTGTCACAGGGTAAATTCAACATTTTTATATCTCTAAACAATATATGAAAAGAGCATCTAGGGATTCCATGTTACTAATTGATACAATTAAGGCTTTTTTGTGTTTGGGGGTATTTTTTGTGTGTGCTCTTCACGGTAGCAACACTATTTAGATGTGTATGTTCTGGGTGTGCCCCATTTACAATTTTGTGTTAAATTGGAATCCAGACCGACCACCCAGAACAGTCGTGTGCGGCTTATTGACTTATTGACCTCGCTAACCGCAACATTCTAAGTGGTTAGCTGGGTGGCCGTCGTTCATATGTGCGAACACATGGCAGTGGCCATCTTTAGCCACAAACACATACAGCGGTGTTTGGTCGTCGAGTGCATGGAACTGTAATCGGACACTCGATGGCACGAACAGGATTCACTTGAGAAGAGCAGAGATGGAACAACATAAGTTTCCAGGTCCAGTACTTGCTTACAGGGGGGCTACTCGACAAACTCAGGTACAGACCGACAGGAGGTCAGGTACCTGGTTAGTCTTACCTTGGGGGTGGAGATAAGATGTGGCAGACCACCTGACACCCAGACCGAGTGCCTGCGCCAATCGATGCTTGATTACATTGGCTATCAGATCCAGGACACTCCCATACATAATAGGTTAACCCCTCCTCTGTACATGGGAGATAATTGAGCAAGCAATGTAGCAATTATCTCCAGACACAAAAACACACATTTTTATAACATATTAAAAATACTCCCAAAACACATGGAAACCCCAATATAGTCATTTCTCCTGATAGCCCCAATCTGGGGGAGCAACATATCTAAAAAACACCCAGGTCGGTTCAGGGGTTCAGGATTTCCGTTGAAGTCTTAATTTGACCGACCACGCACATGGTCCCATGCCCAAAACAGTTCCAGAGAATCAGGGCTTGCGGTCAGTCTAGTTTGGTAGTTCACAATATAACAGAAATACGAATTAAATCAGTTTGTATGTATACTTAGTCTGTGTCTCTTGTTCGGGAGTGTGTTTCCACCAAACGCCACTCTTCTCAAGTGAATCCAGTTGAACGAACGACAGTTCAACAGTTCATTCGGTATACAAACAGCATTACTCTAATCTGTTCGGTAAGCCCCATAAACCGAACCAAAGAAGGGAAAAGGCATGAACAAAGCTCTTTCATAGTTCAAAACCAAAGTTTAACAAATGGGCCATAGTCCTGGTGCAAGAGGATGGCAAGTAGGCCCCTCCAAGAACCACTGGTGAGGTTACTTTCGCCACACCTTTGAAAAGTGTATTTTTGATTTTGTATGTGCACTCTTCCTTTAACCCTTTAACAGTATTTTGATATAACTAGGGCTATCCCCTGGACCCACAAGGCTTCTCCCAATAAATGTACATCTCATTAATGCAATTCATTCAATTAAGCCTGTTTCCAAGACCTAGTAGAATTCAGCAGGATCACTGGGTATTGGGTCATCTAAGTGAATGAACTGATCAGCTCTATAGCAAGTATGTTGAGGTACATGACAGGTTGTATGTCTCACCCAGGTAAGTATTATTAGAATCTTAATAACCAACCAGAAACAAGTCTTTTAGTATGAAACTCCTGTGCCCTTTACATAACAGTTATGTGAGATAGGGATTCATTTGTACAAACCTTCCTGCTTTCACCTTTGACTTATTGCATACTCAGTGTCGTTGATATGTGCAGTATTACTGATATATGGGGTTGGTGATGATGGGTGCTGTATTACTGATATATGGGGGTGGGTGCTGTATTACTGATATATGGGTGTGGGGTGATGGGTGCTGTATGACTGATATATGGGTGTGTGTGGTTGATGGGTGCTGTATTACTGATATATGGGTGTGTGGTTGATGGGTGCTGTATTAGTGATATATGGGTGTGTGTGGTTGATGGGTGCTGTATTAGTGATATATGGGTGTGTGGTTGATAGGTGCTGTGTTACTGATATATGTGTGTGTGGTTGATATGTGCTGTATTAGTGATATATGGGTGTGTGGTTGATGGGTGCTGTATTAGTGATATATGGGTGTGTGTGGTTGATTGGTGCTGTATGACTGATATATGGGTGTGTGTGGTTGATGGGTGCTGTATTAGTGATATATGGGTGTGTGGTGTTGATGGGTGCTGTATGACTGATATATGGGTGTGTGGTTGATAGGTGCTGTATTAGTGATATATGGGTGTGTGTGGTTGATGGGTGCTGTATTAGTGATATATGGGTGTGTGTGGTTGATGGGTGCTGTATGACTGATATATGGGTGTGTGTGGTTGATGGGTGCTGTATTAGTGATATATGGGTGTGTGTGGTTGATGAGTGCTGTATGACTGATATATGGGTGTGTGGTTGATGGGTGCTGTATTAGTGATATATGGGTGTGTGTGGTTGATGGGTGCTGTATTAGTGATATATGTGTGTGTGGTTGATGGGTGCTGTATTACTGATATATTGGTGTGTGGTTGATGGGTGCTGTATTAGTGATATATGGGTGTGTGTGGTTGACGGGTGCTGTATTACTGATATATGGGTGTGTGGTTGATGGGTGCTGTATGACTGATATATGGGTGTGTGTGGTTGATGGGTGCTGTATTAGTGATATATGGGTGTGTGTGGTTGATGAGTGCTGTATGACTGATATATGGGTGTGTGGTTGATGGGTGCTGTATTAGTGATATATGGGTGTGTGTGGTTGATGGGTGCTGTATTAGTGATATATGTGTGTGTGGTTGATGGGTGCTGTATTACTGATATAGTGTGTGGTTGATGGGTGCTGTATTAGTGATATATGGGTGTGTGTGGTTGACGGTGCTGTATTACTGATATATGGGTGTGTGGTTGATGGGTGCTGTATGACTGATATATGGGTGTGTGTGGTTGATGGGTGCTGTATTAGTGATATATGGGTGTGTGTGGTTGATGGGTGCTGTATGACTGATATATGGGTGTGTGTGTTTGATGGGTGCTGTATTAGTGATATATGGGTGTGTGGGTGCTGATGATATATGGGTGTGTGGTTGATGGGTGCTGTATGACTGATATATGGGTGTGTGTGGTTGATGGGTGCTGTATTAGTGATATATGGGTGTGTGGTTGATGGGTGCTGTATGACTGATATATGGGTGTGTGGTTGATGGGTGCTGTATTAGTGATATATGGGTGTGTGGTTGATGGGTGCTGTATTACTGATATATGAGTGTGTGGTTGATGGGTGCTGTATTACTGATATATGGGTGTGTGTGGTTGATGGGTGCTGTATGACTGATATATGGGTGTGTGGTTGATGGGTGCTGTATTAGTGATATATGGGTGTGTGGTTGATGGGTGCTGTATTACTGATATATGTGTGTGTGGTTGATAGGTGCTGTATTAGTGATATATGGGTGTGTGGTTGATGGGTGCTGTATTAGTGATATATGTGTGTGTGGTTGATAGGTGCTGTGTTACCGATATATGTGTGTGTGGTTGATGGATGCTGTATTAGTGATATATGGGTGTGTGGTTGATGGATGCTGTATTACTGATATATGGGTGTGTGGTTGATGGGTGCTGTATTAGTGATATATGGGTGTGTGTGGTTGATGGGTGCTGTATGACTGATATATGGGTGTGTGGTTGATGGGTGCTGTATTAGTGATATATGGGTGTGTGGTTGATGGATGCTGTATTACTGATATATGGGTGTGTGGTTGATGGGTGCTGTATTAGTGATATATGGGTGTGTGTGGTTGATGGGTGCTGTATGACTGATATATGGGTGTGTGGTTGATGGGTGCTGTATTAGTGATATATGGGTGTGTGTGGTTGATGGGTGCTGTATGACTGATATATGGGTGTGTGGTTGATAGGTGCTGTGTTACTGATATATGGGTGTGTGGTTGATGGGTGCTGTATTACTGATATATTGGTGTGTGGTTGATGGGTGCTGTATTACTGATATATGGGTGTGTGGTTGATGGATGCTGTATTACTGATATATGGGTGTGTGGTTGATGGGTGCTGTATTAGTGATATATGGGTGTGTGTGGTTCATGGGTGCTGTATGACTGATATATGGGTGTGTGGTTGATGGGTGCTGTATTAGTGATATATGGGTGTGTGGTTGATGGGTGCTGTATGACTGATATATGAGTGTGTGGTTGATGGGTGCTGTATTACTGATATATGGGTGTGTGTGGTTGATGGGTGCTGTATGACTGATATATGGGTGTGTGGTTGATGGGTGCTGTATTCGTGATATATGGGTGTGTGTGGTTGATGGGTGCTGTATTAGTGATATATGGGTGTGTGGTTGATGGGTGCTGTATTACTGATATATGGGTGTGTGGTTGATGGGTGCTGTATTAGTGATATATGGGTGTGTGCGGTTGATGGGTGCTGTATTAGTGATATATGGGTGTGTGGTTGATAGGTGCTGTGTTACTGATATATGTGTGTGTGGTTGATATGTGCTGTATTAGTGATATATGGGTGTGTGTGGTTGATGGGTGCTGTATGACTGATATATGGGTGTGTGGTTGATGGGTGCTGTATTACTGATATATGGGTGTGTGGTTGATGGGTGCTGTATTACTGATATATTGGTGTGTGGTTGATGGATGCTGTATTACTGATATATGGGTGTGTGGTTGATGGGTGCTGTATTAGTGATATATGGGTGTGTGCGGTTGATGGGTGCTGTATGACTGATATATGAGTGTGTGGTTGATGGGTGCTGTATTACTGATATATGGGTGTGTGGTTGATGGGTGCTGTATTAGTGATATATGGGTGTGTGTGGTTGATGGGTGCTGTATTGACTGATATATGGGTGTGTGGTTGATGGGTGCTGTATTACTGATATATGGGTGTGTGGTTGATGGGTGCTGTATTAATGATATATGGGTGTGTGTGGTTGATGGGTGCTGTATTAGTGATATATGGATGTGTGTGGTTGATGGGTGCTGTGTTACTGATATATGTGTGTGTGGTTGATATGTGCTGTATTGGTGATATATGGGTGTGTGGTTGATGGGTGCTGTATTAGTGATATATGGGTGTGTGTGGTTGATGGGTGCTGTATGACTGATATATGGGTGTGTGGTTGATGGGTGCTGTATTAGTGATATATGGGTGTGTGGTTGATGGATGCTGTATTACTGATATATGGGTGTGTGGTTGATGGGTGCTGTATTAGTGATATATGGGTGTGTGTGGTTGATGGGTGCTGTATGACTGATATATGGGTGTGTGGTTGATGGGTGCTGTATTAGTGATATATGGGTGTGTGGTTGATGGGTGCTGTATTACTGATATATTGGTGTGTGGTTGATGGATGCTGTATTACTGATATATGGGTGTGTGGTTGATGGGTGCTGTATTAGTGATATATGGGTGTGTGTGGTTGATTGGTGCTGTATGACTGATATATGGGTGTGTGTGGTTGATGGGTGCTGTATTAGTGATATATGGGTGTGTGGTGTTGATGGGTGCTGTATGACTGATATATGGGTGTGTGGTTGATAGGTGCTGTATTAGTGATATATGGGTGTGTGTGGTTGATGCGTGCTGTATTAGTGATATATGGGTGTGTGGTTGATGGGTGCTGTATTAGTGATATATGGGTGTGTGGTTGATAGGTGCTGTGTTACTGATATATGGGTGTGTGGTTGATGGGTGCTGTATGACTGATATATGGGTGTGTGTGGTTGATGGGTGCTGTATGACTGATATATGGGTGTGTGGTTGATGGGTGCTGTATTAGTGATATATGGGTGTGTGCGGTTGATGGGTGCTGTATGACTGATATATGAGTGTGTGGTTGATGGGTGCTGTATTACTGATATATGGGTGTGTGGTTGATGGGTGCTGTATTATTGATATATGGGTGTGTGGTTGATGGGTGCTGTATTAGTGATATATGGGTGTGTGTGGTTGATGGGTGCTGTATGACTGATATATGGGTGTGTGGTTGATGGGTGCTGTATTAGTGATATATGGGTGTGTGGTTGATGGATGCTGTATTACTGATATATGGGTGTGTGGTTGATGGGTGCTGTATTAGTGATATATGGGTGTGTGTGGTTGATGGGTGCTGTATGACTGATATATGGGTGTGTGGTTGATGGGTGCTGTATTAGTGATATATGGGTGTGTGGTTGATGGGTGCTGTATTAGTGATATATGTGGTGTGTGGTTGATGGATGCTGTATTACTGATATATGGGTGTGTGGTTGATGGGTGCTGTATTAGTGATATATGGGTGTGTGTGGTTGATGGGTGCTGTATGACTGATATATGGGTGTGTGTGGTTGATGGGTGCTGTATTAGTGATATATGGGTGTGTGGTGTTGATGGGTGCTGTATGACTGATATATGGGTGTGTGGTTGATAGGTGCTGTATTAGTGATATATGGGTGTGTGTGGTTGATGCGTGCTGTATTAGTGCTATATGGGTGTGTGGTTGATGGGTGCTGTATTAGTGATATATGGGTGTGTGGTTGATAGGTGCTGTGTTACTGATATATGGGTGTGTGGTTGATGGGTGCTGTATGACTGATATATGGGTGTGTGTGGTTGATGGGTGCTGTATGACTGATATATGGGTGTGTGGTTGATGGGTGCTGTATTAGTGATATATGGGTGTGTGGGTTGATGGGTGCTGTATGACTGATATATGAGTGTGTGGTTGATGGGTGCTGTATTACTGATATATGGGTGTGTGGTTGATGGGTGCTGTATTATTGATATATGGGTGTGTGGTTGGTGGGTGCTGTATTAGTGATATATGGGTGTGTGTGGTTGATGGGTGCTGTATGACTGATATATGAGTGTGTGGTTGATGGGTGCTGTATTACTGATATATGGGTGTGTGGTTGATGGGTGCTGTATTATTGATATATGGGTGTGTGGTTGATGGGTGCTGTATTAGTGATATATGGGTGTGTGGTGTTGATGGGTGCTGTATGACTGATATATGGGTGTGTGGTTGATAGGTGCTGTATTAGTGATATATGGGTGTGTGTGGTTGATGCGTGCTGTATTAGTGCTATATGGGTGTGTGGTTGATGGGTGCTGTATTAGTGATATATGGGTGTGTGGTTGATAGGTGCTGTGTTACTGATATATGGGTGTGTGGTTGATGGGTGCTGTATGACTGATATATGGGTGTGTGTGGTTGATGGGTGCTGTATGACTGATATATGGGTGTGTGGTTGATGGGTGCTGTATTAGTGATATATGGGTGTGTGCGGTTGATGGGTGCTGTATGACTGATATATGAGTGTGTGGTTGATGGGTGCTGTATTACTGATATATGGGTGTGTGGTTGATGGGTGCTGTATTATTGATATATGGGTGTGTGGTTGATGGGTGCTGTATTAGTGATATATGGGTGTGTGTGGTTGATGGGTGCTGTATGACTGATATATGAGTGTGTGGTTGATGGGTGCTGTATTACTGATATATGGGTGTGTGGTTGATGGGTGTTGTATTAGTGATATATGGGAGTGTGTTTGTGGTTGATGGGTGCTGTATTACTGATATATGGGTTGTAACGGCACCCTCAGCATCAGACAAACCGCCGTTTAGTGAATCCTCCCCTCTCACCATAACGCAAGCTTCATTCGTATCAACTGCAATCATACGAATTGCAAGCAGGGGAATGCTCCAATCTCCCGAACGGGACTCGTACGGGTAATTCACTTCCCGATCAGCAAACTCACGAATTGCCACTAATAGCCGAAACCATATATCTCCCAAGCAGCTAATACTTCCATTCCGGCAGTCGCTATTCGTGTAGTAAATTCCCCTCCATTAACGAGACCAAGCTCCGCATTGAGGGTAAAACATGAACTGGGTTTACTGTGGGCTACCCGCCTGTATTTATGCAGGTCTCCCCCTAGGGGACCAAATGGGAGACTGTAATGGCAGATGGACATACAGGATTTCAGGACACACAGGCACATAATATTCCCAGCATGCATCATGGTTTCCTCCCCTCTGCCCTGGAGATTATTGAGAAGTAATTCAATTATCTCCCAGGACAGAGGCAAATCGCCATTTTAGATACAACTCAAAAAACACATAAAAATATATAACTTTACAATTACCGAACATTTCTCATTCATGTAACATATCCCCAGATAGCCTGGATCTGAGTGCATATTATTGGCGAATAGCGCTCAGATCCCATACGCACAGTTCAATCGCCATGGAGTCAAAGTCTATTACTGTCTTTCGGTATACGATTGACTCCATGGGAAGGCTATCTGGGTTAAGTCCATTTGTGCGGTTCAAACTCCCGAACGGCCGGTGTTCGTATGCTTTTGTCGATCGAGAAGGGAGGTCGGTGGCATTAGCCGTGTTCGGCGGAAAAAGTGTCTGTTTTCAGTTCCATAGAATCTGTGCCGAACACCGCTGGTCTTTTGCCTGTTTTAAAATGGCCACCGCCTCGTGGTCGACATACGAATGGCGACCACCCTGTATTAGGTTTTAATTGAAAGGTGTCTGCGGTTAACCACAATGTTCTAATTGGGAGCAAGAGGTTATCCAGCAGCACACTTCTCTTCTGGGTGGCCGTCCATTCGGTAATTTTGTTCGGCAGGAAAGTCAAATAAACAAACAGGGGCATACGGACAGGTAATTCCACGAAAAGAGGCAAAACAGATTAACTAGCAATCCCAGTCTATACAGATGGATCTGTCACACGGGTGTGTATGGTTGATGGGTGCTGTACAAGTGATATATGGGTGTGTGTGGTTGATGGGTGCTGTATTAGTGATATATGGGTGTGTGGTTGATGGGTGCTGTATTAGTGATATATGGGTGTGTGTGGTTGATGGGTGCTGTATTACTGATATATGGGTGTGTGGTTGATGGGTGCTGTATTACTGATATATGGGTGTGTGGTTGATGGGTGCTGTATTACTGATATATGGGTGTGTGGTTGATGGGTGCTGTATTAGTGATATATGGGTGTGTGGTTGATGGGTGCTGTATTAGTGATATATGGGTGTGTGTGGTTGATGGGTGCTGTATTACTGATAAATGGGTGTGTGGTTGATGGGTGCTGTATTAGTGATATATGGGTGTGTGTGGTTGATGGGTGCTGTATTACTGATATATGGGTGTGTGTGGTTGATGGGTGCTGTATTACTGATATATGGGTGTGTGTGGTTGATGGGTGCTGTATTACTGATATATGGGTGTGTGGTTGATGGGTGCTGTATTATTGATATATGGGTGTGTGGTTGATGGGTGCTGTATTAGTGATATATGGGTGTGTGGTGTTGATGGGTGCTGTATGACTGATATATGGGTGTGTGGTTGATAGGTGCTGTATTAGTGATATATGGGTGTGTGTGGTTGATGCGTGCTGTATTAGTGCTATATGGGTGTGTGGTTGATGGGTGCTGTATTAGTGATATATGGGTGTGTGGTTGATAGGTGCTGTGTTACTGATATATGGGTGTGTGGTTGATGGGTGCTGTATGACTGATATATGGGTGTGTGTGGTTGATGGGTGCTGTATGACTGATATATGGGTGTGTGGTTGATGGGTGCTGTATTAGTGATATATGGGTGTGTGCGGTTGATGGGTGCTGTATGACTGATATATGAGTGTGTGGTTGATGGGTGCTGTATTACTGATATATGGGTGTGTGGTTGATGGGTGCTGTATTATTGATATATGGGTGTGTGGTTGATGGGTGCTGTATTAGTGATATATGGGTGTGTGTGGTTGATGGGTGCTGTATGACTGATATATGAGTGTGTGGTTGATGGGTGCTGTATTACTGATATATGGGTGTGTGGTTGATGGGTGTTGTATTAGTGATATATGGGAGTGTGTTTGTGGTTGATGGGTGCTGTATTACTGATATATGGGTTGTAACGGCACCCTCAGCATCAGACAAACCGCCGTTTAGTGAATCCTCCCCTCTCACCATAACGCAAGCTTCATTCGTATCAACTGCAATCATACGAATTGCAAGCAGGGGAATGCTCCAATCTCCCGAACGGGACTCGTACGGGTAATTCACTTCCCGATCAGCAAACTCACGAATTGCCACTAATAGCCGAAACCATATATCTCCCAAGCAGCTAATACTTCCATTCCGGCAGTCGCTATTCGTGTAGTAAATTCCCCTCCATTAAGGAGACCAAGCTCCGCATTGAGGGTAAAACATGAACTGGGTTTACTGTGGGCTACCCGCCTGTATTTATGCAGGTCTCCCCCTAGGGGACCAAATGGGAGACTGTAATGGCAGATGGACATACAGGATTTCAGGACACACAGGCACATAATATTCCCAGCATGCATCATGGTTTCCTCCCCTCTGCCCTGGAGATTATTGAGAAGTAATTCAATTATCTCCCAGGACAGAGGCAAATCGCCATTTTAGATACAACCCAAAAAACACATAAAAATATATAACTTTACAATTACCGAACATTTCTCATTCATGTAACATATCCCCAGATAGCCTGGATCTGAGTGCATATTATTGGCGAATAGCGCTCAGATCCCATACGCACAGTTCAATCGCCATGGAGTCAAAGTCTATTACTGTCTTTCGGTATACGATTGACTCCATGGGAAGGCTATCTGGGTTAAGTCCATTTGTGCGGTTCAAACTCCCGAACGGCCGGTGTTCGTATGCTTTTGTCGATCGAGAAGGGAGGTCGGTGGCATTAGCCGTGTTCGGCGGAAAAAGTGTCTGTTTTCAGTTCCATAGAATCTGTGCCGAACACCGCTGGTCTTTTGCCTGTTTTAAAATGGCCACCGCCTCGTGGTCGACATACGAATGGCGACCACCCTGTATTAGGTTTTAATTGAAAGGTGTCTGCGGTTAACCACAATGTTCTAATTGGGAGCAAGAGGTTATCCAGCAGCACACTTCTCTTCTGGGTGGCCGTCCATTCGGTAATTTTGTTCGGCAGGAAAGTCAAATAAACAAACAGGGGCATACGGACAGGTAATTCCACGAAAAGAGGCAAAACAGATTAACTAGCAATCCCAGTCTATACAGATGGATCTGTCACACGGGTGTGTATGGTTGATGGGTGCTGTACAAGTGATATATGGGTGTGTGTGGTTGATGGGTGCTGTATTAGTGATATATGGGTGTGTGGTTGATGGGTGCTGTATTAGTGATATATGGGTGTGTGTGGTTGATGGGTGCTGTATTACTGATATATGGGTGTGTGGTTGATGGGTGCTGTATTACTGATATATGGGTGTGTGGTTGATGGGTGCTGTATTACTGATATATGGGTGTGTGGTTGATGGGTGCTGTATTAGTGATATATGGGTGTGTGGTTGATGGGTGCTGTATTAGTGATATATGGGTGTGTGTGGTTGATGGGTGCTGTATTACTGATAAATGGGTGTGTGGTTGATGGGTGCTGTATTAGTGATATATGGGTGTGTGTGGTTGATGGGTGCTGTATTACTGATATATGGGTGTGTGTGGTTGATGGGTGCTGTATTACTGATATATGGGTGTGTGTGGTTGATGGGTGCTGTATTACTGATATATGAGTGTGTATGTTGCAATATTTAAAAATTTCTGTTTTGGAACAGGGCATCATGTTAAAATAGTGATTATTTTTGTGTTTGGTTTTCTCTTCAATTGTTCTGGCACCGTAAATGTAGGAAAAAAGTTAGTTTTGTTCTAATTAATTTCAATGCATCAAATGCAATGATGGTTTTAGTTCCTCCGTTCCTCCTTCGAATCATGTCATCTGTTTGACATTCTGCGGAGGTTACGGACGCCACTAATTGTAACAGATTATACCATATCACCACCTAGTGGACACTGAGCCTTGTCATGATTGCATGCTCAATATAAAGCAAGCATATAATTGTGAAATAATCAAAGCCATCTTATGTAAGAGAGATTTTACAGAAACAACACCTGCTCTGTGCATATTGGATGCGGAAAGAGTATTGGTTAGACCAAAGTAACAGTCATCCGCTGTGCTAGCTGTTTCTTTGGAAATACCCCTTTCTATATCACTGTGAGGCCTTAACAGGGACGAAGCTAGGTATGTCTGCGCCAATAACCAAAATGGCTGTCGTGTTCATGTTGCAACTCTACAGCTCATAGATTGCAATACATCTGTCACGTATACACATATCAATATTCAACAGCATTAAACACCGCAATGAAAATATATCAGATATATGTATTCTACACACAAATAATTTAATACAATAAGGTTTCAAAGTTTATCTCATAATCGTGTAGTCATAGGGGAAAGAACTGGAAAGACTCAAGCAAAAGAGAGGCACGATTTTCGTGATTCTTAGACATTTTGTGGGTGAAACAGCATTGTGGAGTTATATGTTTGTCACCCTTGTAAGAAATACAGTGCCAGACTTCTTATTGTTAATGTGTGTAATAGCTGTTATACATCATCTTTTTCATTAGAAGAACATGCACCAAGACAGCCCCTTCCTTGACCACTGATGACCACTAGAGTGGTCATTACGTTTTTTGGACCCCGGACCCGAACACGGACATATCACTGTATGTTCGGGTTGGAGTTCGGTGTTCGGCGATTTAATAACGCTTTTTGAAAGGCTGCAGGGCAGCCAATCAACAAGCGTTTGACTCGTGTGCCCTTAGAAGCCATCACAGCCATGCCTACTAATGGCATGGCTGTGATTGGCCAGTGCAGCATGTGACCCAGCTAGTAGGGGCATGTCTATTAAACAGTGAGCAGCCTGTTAAAAAAAAAAAAATTCCCCCCTCCTGAGCCCCCACCCGCGACACGCTTTTAAACTAAAGGGGGACCTATTGCCCCCCACGGCCCCCAACCCTGAACAGTGGGTGGGGGCCCTAAATAACAATAAGGGGGGGACCTACTGTCCTTCCCCCCGGCCCCCACACCTGAGCGGTGGGTGGGGCCATAAATAAAAATTGGGGGGTGGACCTAATGTCTCCCCCCCCGGCCCTCAACCCTGAGCAGCGGGTGGGGGGCCCTAAAAAAAAATGTACCCCTCCCAGGTGACTAGGAGTCCCCAAACTCCTAGTCACCCACCTCCCCCCCAAAAAATTACCCCTACTTACCCCCCTCATCCTAAAAATAATGAGGGGGGACCCTTATCTAAATACCTGTTAAAAAAAAATAGACTTACCATTTTCTTCTAAAATCTTCTTTTTTCAGCCCCCAAAAAGGCCAAATAAAAATCCATAATAACCGATGCACATAATAACCGATGGGGTTGGGAGGAAAACATTAGGTCCCCCTTATTGTTATTTAGGGCCCCCACCCACCGCGCAGGGGTGGGGGCCAGGACAGTAGGTCGTCCCCCACAAATTCTTATTTATGGCCCCCACCCACTGCTCAGGGGTGGGGGCCAAGCGGGAGGACAGTAGGTCCCCCCTTATTGTTATTTAGGGCCCCCACCCGCTGCTCAGGGGTGAGGGGCCAGGGGGGAGGACAGTATCTCCACAATCTTATTTAGGGCCCCCACCCGTCACACAGGGGTGGGGGCAATAGGTTTCTTTTGTTTGTTTTTTACAGTGAGCAGCCACTAGCTGCTCACTGTTTACTAGACACCCTCCTACTTGCGGTATAGCGAGTAAGGGCTGAATTTACTAATACTAAGTAGTCTTTACTTAGTATTAGTAAATGTGGCTGAAAGACCTAAATTGGTCTTTTGGTAGATAGCTCCCTAATACTGTGGGAATTAGGGAGTTATCTACTAAGCGCCTGCTTATTTTATATTATTTTAAGTTATTTTAAGTGATTTCCCTATCCACATTTGTTTGCAGGGCACTTGTCCTACACTTACCCCCATTTTACTTCCTTTTGTAGCCCTCTAGCCCTTTCCAGAAGTTTTTTAGAGCCATTTTTGTGCCCAAAAGTTCAGGTCCCCATTGACTTCAGTGGGATTCGGGGTCAAGTTCGGGGTCAAGTTCGAGCCCGAACCCGGACTATTTTTCAAAGTTTGGCCAAACGCGCAGGACCCAAACATCCAGGTGCCCGCTCAACTCTAATGACCACCTATAATGATCACATTGTTGGGCCTCCACAACAATCTTCTCTTCTTTAATAAAGTTGGAGTAATGCTTCAGGGTTATTTACTGAAATAAAAATTCAAAGTGAATTTCAAATTTACTGAAAGCATAGCTGACAGAATTCTTCTGGTTCGATAATGCTGACCTAAAATTTTAAATCTCACTTTGAAATCTCATTTTAATAAATAACTCTGACAGTCTTTGTCTTCTCTACAGCAGTGACATCTTCTTTGTTCTGTTTATTCTGTGCCCCACATCCCCCTATTCCCGAACAAACCTTCCTTTTTATTCCATAAAAGAACTGAAACTGCACACATGATCTCAATATATCAATGACATCACAGGATAACTCCACCCATTATGTCTGGTGGTTGTATGATGTCACTGACTGTTAGACCTGCTGATCTCCAATTTATTGTACTGGTGTCACAACACAACAAACACTTCCATTTGCATGAGAATGTAGGAAGACCCAGAATTTGTTCTGATTATCCTTCACACACCTACATAAATAGAATATGTCAATAAAGTTGGATTTTTCTTGGCTGTTTTTGTAGAATTTGTGTTTGGCCTCCAGTGTTTTTGCTTCTGTTCCGAGCTTCTCCTTTGATGGAATTACATTTCTGGACTCTTAAAAGCTTGTTAGAGGACTTTTTCTGCCACCGCTTCACAGTGTGTGAAATGTTAATATTTCATTTTCAGACATCGACGAGCTTTGTTTAAATGAGTTCGACATTTACCTTATCTAGACCTGAACTCTTGGTTATTGGACTATAATGTCCTCTGTATGTGTGTCCCTTCACATCTATTCCGCTAATAGGTATCTGTTAAAGAATACGATAGAAGGCTAATTTCTAATAATCGTTGCGAATTGAATGTATCTCTGACATTTAGAAAGGAATTGAGTAAATGACCCTTGTATAGATCTTGTTCTTCTAAACTAATAGGCTCCTAATATGCAATGAATCCTTACTTTTTAACTAAAGTGACCTAACACAGTAAAATAAATAAATGTCAAACTGTCTCGGTTACATGAAAGTGATAATTTTCAACTGCAGGATTTTCTTTTAAAGAATTTTATGAGCTGTTAGGAAATTAAAATTCTATCATTACTGTGCTGGGAAATCGGATTTTTACTTTTTTGGGGGGGACAATGGAACAAGTCCTCTCCAAGAGGTGGTTAGTCCAGCATGGAAACCGTTAAATGGGAACGCTATGCAAAACGCACTGAGAATGGGTGCACTGGGAAATGTGTAAAATATATTTATATCAAACTATAGTAATTTGTGGGTTTATCTTCAATGGTTTTGGGATCAGAGGTCGTGGGAAACAAAATGAAAACACAGGAGAAGCTTTTGGCAGTTTAGTTTAGGTGAGGGTTATATGAAGTCCATTTGGATCTTTTCCAAGGAAATTCACGAAGTGTAAAATGACATTTGTTAAATTTAACTTGGGTCCATCTCACCAGGATCACTGAGTACCTAACACCAAGTACCTTCAATGGAAATTAAATGGAGGGTGATTCTCTGCAGTTAACACTTGGAAGCAAGGTTTTGCCAGCTCAGTAGAGGCTGACATTGAGATAGCTGATAGTTAAGTGGTGTTAGTGAGGTTACTATGTGTGCTCATTAGAACTTTGTAATGTTTGCGAAATTATCCAGTTTTAAATTTATCTAAATGATCCGATGTGACCCTCACAATGTAACAAGTTCCCAGATGTATTCTTTACTGCAAGCATCAGGAGATATCTTCTATGATAAGCCATACACGCCCTCTTCAATCCTATTGAAGTCTCCTGTAAATTCTCAAACCCAAATGTGTGAATCTGGCTCAGAAAGGAGCTCTGACCCCGATCTAATCTTTAACCTTGGAAGAATGTTTGATGTTTTTTTCTGTTTGGATCGAGGATCAAAGAGCAAGGTGCAATCTAACAGCTTCAAGGTGGTGTCATTTATACTAGAGCTCTTTATTTATTTATTTAATAAATGTGCTATAAAGTTTAAAAATAAATTTAAATGAAAGTCTAGGTAACTTTTTTGCTGTTTGTATGTGTGTATTATTGTACTAAAGATATATGGACTTTTACTTATTCAATACATGAACGCTAAATTGTGAAAAATTAAAATGGCGTTTTGTGGGTATGTAAATAAGGACTATTAAGAGGACCTATCACAAAAGTCCAATGTACAACCGAGGACTTTAAAAACCCTCATCCAAAATTTGGTCCAGTTTGTCTAGTGCACAACGTGTTTGAAGTTTTTAATACTTTTTGTCATTGAAATAAATCCTTTGTATAATTTTCATCCAATTGAGCTCTTTTCACTCTGTCAGTGTATTTCCTTAGCCCTCTATTAGGGTACACTTTGTGGGAACACTGTTTATATTGTGAATTCTGTACAATCTACAACATCAAGTGTTCTTTGTGTATTTCTTTCTATATGTGCTGAGAAAAACTACATGGAGGTCATCTCTTAAATACTAAGTACCATCTCTTAAATACAAAGTACCATCTCTTAAATAGTAAGTACCATCTCTTAAATACTTAGTATCATCTCTTAAATACTAAGTACCATCTCTTAAATACTAAGTATCATCTCTTAAATACTAAGTACCATCTCTTAAATACTAAGTATCATCTCGTAAATACTAAGTACCATCTCTTAAATACTAAGTACCATCTCTTAAATACTTAGTATCATCTCTTAAATACTAAGTACCATCTCTTGAATACTAAGTACCATCTCTTAAATACTAAGTATCATCTCTTAAATACTTAGTATCATCTCTTGAATACTAAGTACCATCTCTTAAATACTTAGTACCATCTCTTAAATACTAAGTACCATCTCTTAAATACTAAGTATCATCTCTTAAATACTAAGTATCATCTCGTAAATACTAAGTACCATCTCTTAAATACTAAGTACCATCTCTTAAATACAAAGTACCATCTCTTAAATACTTAGTATTATCTCTTAAATACAAAGTACCATCTCTTAAATACTAAGTACCATCTCTTAAATACAAAGTATCATCTCGTAAATACTAAGTACCATCTCTTAAATACAAAGTACCATCTCTTAAATACTAAGTACCATCTCTTAAATACTAAGTATCATCTCGTAAATACTAAGCACCATCTCTTAAATACTTAGTATCATCTCTTAAATACTTAGTATCATCTCTTAAATACTAAGTACCATCTCTTAATACTAAGTATCATCTCTTAAATACTTAGTATCATCTCTTAAATACTAAGTACCATCTCTTAAATACTAAGTATCATCTCTTAAATACTTAGTATCATCTCTTGAATACTAAGTACCATCTCTTAAATACTTAGTACCATCTCTTAAATACTAAGTACCATCTCTTAAATACAAAGTACCATCTCTTAAATACTTAGTATCATCTCTTAAATACTAAGTACCATCTCTTAAATACTAAGTATCATCTCTTAAATACTAAGTATCATCTCGTAAATACTAAGTACCATCTCTTAAATACTAAGTACCATCTCTTAAATACAAAGTACCATCTCTTAAATACTTAGTATTATCTCTTAAATACAAAGTACCATCTCTTAAATACTAAGTACCATCTCTTAAATACAAAGTATCATCTCGTAAATACTAAGTACCATCTCTTAAATACAAAGTACCATCTCTTAAATACTAAGTACCATCTCTTAAATACTAAGTATCATCTCGTAAATACTAAGTACCATCTCTTAAATACTTAGTATCATCTCTTAAATACTTAGTATCATCTCTTAAATACTAAGTACCATCTCTTAATACTAAGTATCATCTCTTAAATACTTAGTATCATCTCTTAAATACTAAGTACCATCTCTTAAATACTAAGTACCATCTCTTAAATACTTAGTATCATCTCTTAAATACTAAGTACCATCTCTTAAATACTAAGTATCATCTCTTAAATACTTAGTATCATCTCTTAAATACTAAGTACCATCTCTTAAATACTAAGTATCATCTCTTAAATACTTAGTATCATCTCTTAAATACTAAGTACCATCTCTTAAATACTAAGTACCATCTCTTAAATACTAAGTATCATCTCTTAAATACTTAGTATCATCTCTTGAATACTAAGTACCATCTCTTAAATACTTAGTACCATCTCTTAAATACTAAGTATCATCTCTTAAATACTTAGTACCATCTCTTAAATACTAAGTACCATCTCTTAAATACAAAGTACCATCTCTTAAATACTTAGTATCATCTCTTAAATGCTAAGTATCTTCCTTAATTTCCTCTATTGCCTCACATCCTATAAATACTTAAGGTTTATCACCTAAACAACCACCATTTCTTGAAATATTGCTCCACTCTCAATTACTTTTTTCTTTATGTATACTATGAATGTTTAAGGGTATCATGCCTAGAGTGTGTTTAGCAGCAATTTGTAAATCCCCTTCTTTCAGAGCGCTCCAGAAACCTATTATCCTATCTATACTAGAACTCTACTCACTTTATTAATGTAACCCCAAAAAGCAGGATCAAATTCAAAAGATGAGTCTAAGGGCTGAATAATGCACTTACTGTACAGGGCTGGAAAGACTTGTAAAACAACTGAAATGATGGATTTAAAAGCAGAACGTACAGTCCGCTAGTACCAGAACATTTTTTTTAATAAGAGCATGTGCTCTGGCCATGTTTGATACTGAGACAGCTAGGATGGGACTGGATTAGATGTAAGTAATGGTGAATCAGGAGTTGGACACCGGTGGGATGAGTAAACCTTAATACAAATTAAAATCACCAAATTTATCGTACCTCACAAAATTAGGAAAGTAGGGGACGTGCCAGTGACGTTAACTACCATGTTTCAGAATCAAACTGAATTTGTTTTGGATCAAACTGCAATTCAGTTGAATTTTGGCCAATCGGGTATTCTGCTAAATTCCCAAATTCCTAGCCAAACTATATCTGAATTATAAAACAAATGAAACACACAATAGCTGAACATGTTTGGGTAAGTAAATATCCCACCCTTCGTGACAAAGAAAGAGATGATTGATGGCTTTGGACAGTCACTAAATTTTTATTTTATTCACAGATCAAGTAAGAATATGCAGAACGAACCAAAAAGTTTGTTTCAGTTTGTTCTCCTGATTCGGTTTTGATATAACATTGGCTGAACCAACATCCGGGAGATATTCGGGTGTCCCAAACAAATTTCTATCCTCCAGAAAAGTGATTCAGTAGAATGGGAATTAGGTGCACAAGTCTAATTCTATCCGACCGGTTACCTGCCCTAAGTCCCTTCCTTCATCTGAACAGGAACCATTTAAACTATAAAGAGACCCCCCCCCCCCCCCCAGTAACTGGATGACATACAGTTCTTGAGGTTCAACAACAACTTTATTGGCTGCACACGGTTTTTATAACCCATGCAAGGCATGTAACATACAGCATACAATGTTCCCTTCCATGATCCACCCCCTCCCCGGGAACCTACTGCGGGAAATGGCTTTGTTCCTTTGTCTCCAAACGCTCACCACCCAAATACAGGCTTTCCAACATCCGGGGACAGGGGGGTCTTCCTCCCATGAGCCTCTGTACCTGGGAGACTAAGCGCGGGAAAAGGGACCTTCCCTTTGTCTCCCAGGCACAGAGCCCGCACATGGGAAAAGAGCTGGTCTCTCTGTCCCAGCGGGCACCGCAAAGCCTGCCGTACTCGCCAGTGTCCCAGAAGTGCCCACTCCAATCTCAGAAACCCTTGCAGCGGTACCTTCCTCGACTAGGCTCCACTCGCAAGGTCTCTGTGTGAAACCCTACAAGGGTCTCCTTTTTGGGACATGAATGCTCCCCCTGGACGGCATTCGTCTGTACGAAATGGCGGCCACCCAGGGTAAGATTCATTAATTACTTGCTATTTCACACTTATGTTGCAAGTGTGAATGTTCTGATTAATTGGTGTGAACGTTCTAATGGGGCACTGGGGAGGTCTTAGTTCAGGAAACTAACGAGTTGGGAAACAATCCACGAACGCTCCCCCTGGCTGGTGTTCATCTGCACGAAGGGCGGCCAGCCGGAGGAGTGCCCATTAATTGCCTCCCTTGCGGTTTGACACTATGTTGCAAGGTGTGAAGGTTCTAAACCACCATTCTCAATGGGGTATTGGGGCGGTCCCCGTTCGGGAGGCAAATTAATTCCCTTCATGGAAGCACTTCCGAATGGGGAGCGGGCAAAAAATACAAAAAGATGGGGAAACATACGTAATATCAGACAGGCAATTTCCGGACCGGCAGCAGTCCCACCACACTAACCATCTAGGTTAGCTGTCTAGGACAGGAGACAATAAAACTGTAAGGATCTACACAACTAACAACATGAGAAATATTATTCTACAATCACGGCACTGCCCCTTTGAATGCACAAAAAAAAGTAATTTTCATTCCAACTAAATTTAATAATTGAGTCCATTTTAAATGCATTTTATTTCTGGCCCTGAACTAAATACATAGGATTAATAGAGCTGTAAATAGTGTTGATAAGTTAAATTGTGTTTTCGTTTATCTATATTTGAAATAAATTACAATACGATCACACATGGATAGCCGGACACTGGAATCTGCTAGCACAGAACAGTAATGACGAGCCCATAATTCTTCCTTGAAACTATGTAAAGCTGCATGAAAAAGATTTTTTTTTACTTTAGCAAGATTGGGAGAGTTTTAAGACCAAAACACTCATAGAGCCTGCTGATCACCTCATTCTAAAACAATCCAAATTAGTTAATATTAAAATAAATTCTATATCATGTATGTTTCAGAATGTCTCAACTAAAAGATGGTTGAATCCAGTCATTTGCATTCCTTTCCCTTGGGTCTAGAAATCCATTGAATCAATAATTGTGTGCAGGTTGGAAGAGAGCCAGGGGAAGGGCTATTTTCTGAAAGAGGCACTCGCAGGTTATTTGTCCTGCACCTCACTTAGTGCTGACCGTACCCCTTTTCCTCCACTGATAAAATGTCTTTAAAATGATTTTGGATCTGGGTTGACTTATCTGACATTGTGTCATCGATAGTACATGCTCTGCTTCACTCCCACCTTATTTGATTGCTATTTCCTGTCCTAATGTGTTTTATACTGTAGCGGAATGGTGGTCTCTCACAGACTGTTTCCGCTGGTAGTCCAGGTGTGGCTCAGGAACAAGCAATAATCCCAGGCACAGTACCCACAGTGAGCGAATAATCCAGCAGCATAACAAGCACAATCCGCAATACAATCCAATAATATCCCATCACCTTTCCCAATAACTGGACGACACACAGTATCAGGACCAGAACTGAACTTTTATTCCACAACCCCTGCTTTTATGCAATCCTCCCATGCAAGGGAGACACCCACAATAATTAGTAAATTCACCAATCGGATACATGTTATCTCCCACACATCTCCTCCCCTCTGCCTGTGATCCAATTATCTCAACACAATAGACTAACTTAATTATCACAGGCAGAGAAATACATTTTTTTCAAAATATTAACAACTTCCAAAATATACATGGCACAAACATAAAAATTACATATTACATAAAAATGGGACTTAATCTCTGCGTGTGCAAAATCATTGTGGGAGAAGGTAAGGCTCAGTGGTGTTCGCGGAACTGTGTAGCCGATTTCAGTTCCATGAATTTGGCTCCACACCCCACTGACCGCATTGAATGAAAAATGATGGCCACCGCCATGTGTTCGTTTGCGCGAACAGAGGCCCCCCAGCGTTCAGCAATTTACCTACAGCAGGCTACCAGACTGGGAGATAAATTGCCTGCACACTTCCAGTTCTGGGTGGTCCGTCTGTGCAGTGAATGACTCGGTAAGCCCCAATTACCGAACCATAAGGGAAAAAGCCATTTAAAAGTTATTTCCAAAGACTGGGGACACTGGGGACACCATCTTAAAGGGGACAAAGTCTTAAAGGGGCCTTGTCCCAAATAGGTCTGGGGACACAGATTTAAAGGGGCATTTTCCCAAAATTTTCACCATGCCCCAAAATGGTTCTTAAAGGGCTAGCAGCACCATACAAATCCAATATGCCCAAATATTGTACTTAAAGGGCCACATCTTCCCGGGACCATAACCACTGGGTAGGAGGCGGGCCAGCAGCCCCCTCCAAGAATACATGGCAAACGCTGTTAAAGGGGTGAGTTTGCTACATATACCCCACCTCCTATAGACTGTAAGCTTGTTTGAGCAGGGTCCTCTTCACCCTATTGTTTCAGTAAGTTTTCTTGTAATTGTCCTATTTATAGTTAAATCACCCCTCTCATAATATTTTAAAGCGCTGCGGAATCTGATGGCGCTATATAAATGGCAATAATAATAATAATAATAATAATAATAATAAAATGGGTGAAACTGGGCAGCTCAGTGCTATCATAGAACCTGTTCAAGCTTTCTTAACATAATTCATGTTTTTAAGTGATGTATAAAAAGTCTTTATGTTTATTATGTTTGTAATCAAAATTTTACTGGCTATTAGACATTTCCAAAAATAGTTGCAAAAATTATAAAAGGAGCCGCACTCAATCCTAGCAGTCACCCGGTGCTCCGGAGCAGGACCAGCAATCCCACAGCGATAAGACAACACAAGAAATTATCCAGGCACTCCAGGTGTTCAAGTCGCAGGCAGTTCCAAGCTTTTTTAAGTTTCAGCTCCACTTCCAAGCTTGACAAAAACCTCATAGCAGGTCGAAAAGTTGTTGCTCCTTTTGTCCTATTAAAACTGCGGCTTAAACACCTTGAGTGCCTGGAGAATTTCTTGTGTTGTATTTCCAAAAATTATGACATGATGTTTAGCATATATAACATGTGATATCCATAATAAAGAGACCTGAACACATATATGTTGAGTTGACATTTGCCATGTAATTGACCTCACTTGACTAGTTGTGTTTCATACCATTTTACTAGGGTGGGTGAAAGTGTCTCAGGTCATTGACCTAGGTTATGCTCCAAATCATTGAACTAGGTTGGGTTGAAATATTCCGTTATTGCCTAGATCGGGTAAGAGTGTTGCATTTCCTTGACCTAGATTGGGTGAAACTGTTCTATGCCTTTGACCTAGACTGAGTGGAAGAGCTATGCACTATTGACTTAGATTGGGTGTAAGAGCTCCATGTCATTGACCTAGATTGTGTGAATTTGTTCCTTGTCATTGACCTAGACTGGGTGAAAGTGTGCCCCATTATTGATCTAGATTGGTTGACATATTCCTTGATTTGATCTAGATTTGATAAGTGTCCATTTTATTGACTTTCATTGACCTAGAATTGGTGAAACCGGTCTATGTCATTGACCTAGATTGGACGAAACTGTTGCATGTCTTGACCTAGATTAAGTGAAAGAGCTCTGTGTCATTGACCTAGATTGGGTAGAAGATCTCTGGGTCATTGACATAGATAGGGTGGATGATCACCATGTCATTGAACTACATTGGATAGAAGAGCTCCATGTCACTGACATATTGAGCCATTGACCTAGATTGGACAGAAGTGTTGTTTTACATTAACCTAGATTGGTTGAAAGTGTACTCTGTCATTGTCCTAGACTTGGTCAAATTATTCTGTCATTGACCTAGATTAAGTGGAAGACCTCTGTGGCAAACCTAGCCACTTGAACTATAACTAGAGACTGTGCCTTTAAGGGTTGCCTACAGGTCTGGGGAGATATGCGCTTTATTCTTATGTATGTGCTTGATGTATTTTCTGCAGAGACTGTAATTACTGTTTAGCCGAATGCCAATGGCGGTTTGTATGGGGATTCCCGTTCGTGAAGCGAACGCGATACCCCCTCATAGACCACACACTTAGAGGCATGTGGCGCTAGTTAACCGATTGCAACATTGTTGCAATCGGTAATTAGAGGCTCTCCTGGGTGGCCGCCGTTCGACTACCGACCATGCGGCGGTCGGCCATCTTGGATCCTTTGTTCCTCAGCGGGTCCGTGTTGTCGAACGCATAGTATTACCAATAGCTATTCGACGGCACGAACACCGCTGAGCCTCCAGGACGTTCGGGAGTTTCAGAACCGTGTTCACTAAAAGTAATCGGTTCTTTTCGTATGTTTTGAAAGAAATGTGTTTTCTGTGCGGCGTTCGGTTATTCTAGCTGGGATCTGAGCGGCAATCTCACGAATGATGCGCCCAGACCCCAGCTATCTACCGAACGTCCATTCGTGCAAATCCACCGTGTATTTTAAAAGTTATAGATTTTTGTGTGAATTGCCGGTTCTGCTGCACGAGGGGATAATCCCCTTAACGGTGCATTCTGGGAGGATGATCCCTCTCGTGCAGCAGTGCCTGATGGGAGAAATATGTTGTACTGTAAGTCCCCCATGTAGTCCCCTCTGGGAGTGCCCCTGGGGAGGGACTCAGGAAACCCCTTGCATGGGGACTTGTATAAATTGTCGTGCCGATTAAAGGATTTTCAGTTGACTCCCAAAACTGTGTCTCGTCCGGTTATTGGGAGGTTGGGGATATTGCCTTGTTGTTTTCAGCGCTTGACTGTGGATTCGTTTCTGGACCAGCGGAATTCGTGGATTTATTATTGGCGTTCCGCTACAATTGGTGGCAAGCGACGGGATCCAACTCTACAGCCGAATACAGCGCATTCGAATGAAAGGACCGAACCGAACGGAAAGGCAATTCGTATGAAACAAGCAGACGAAAGTGATCAGTGAATGGGGACTGATTACACGGCGTTAAAGAGACAGACGCTAAAAGAGCTGCTGGAGGCTAGAGGGAAAAGCGCTAGCAATAAATCGAAAGCAGTACTGATTGCAGAGCTAATGGAGGGCGACCAAGCGCACAGCAGTCCACCCCCACCTGCCAGAGAGGAAACACCATACCAGAGGGAACTGAGAACCCGGCTGGAATTTGTACCACAGCCAGTAACCCTGGACATCTTAACCGTGCTGATGGCGGACGTCCAGGATTATATTATGGCACAGCAACACCAGAGGTCACCATCCAGGGCAGAATCCATCGTCAACTCATTCTGCGTTCCATTGAAGCAGAAAATACCTTACCAGGCATTTAAAGCATTCTGCGAGGAGAAAGATGAGATTGACGGATACCTGCAGGATTTTGAGCGGTTATGCGACCTACACGATCTGGAACAGGCTATGTGGGTACCCTTACTGGCAGGCAAGTTGGCAGGACGAGCAGCCGAGGCGTATCGCGCTGTGCCCAGAGAAGATAGCAAGGACTATTTTAAAGTTAAGAGGGCAATTCTGGAGAGGTATGCCATAACCCCGGAGGCGTACCGGCGTAAATTTCGGAGATTGAGGAAGCCCGAGAAAGATTCCCACGCTGAGTGGGCACATAAGCTCGACCAAGCGTCGCAAGGATGGATTCAGGCGAGCCAAGCTACCACAATGGAGGAACTGCGCCAACTCATCCTGCTGGAGCAATTTTTTAATGGACTGTCACCCGAGGCACAAGAATGGGTAAGGGACAGGAAACCCCTCACCCTAACCGAAGCCGCCCGGTTGGCGGATCAGCATTTTGACGCCAGAAGGCATCATGGGCTTCTCAACAGGGCTCCCCTGAGACCAGCTGTACCACACCACCCAGCCATCTCCACACCCGCCAACGCTACTCCATTCCGGCCACCACCAGGAAACCCCCCACCGCCATCACGCTACAATGGCAGGGCCAACATACAATGCCATACCTGCCGGCAGTGGGGGCATATGTCCCGGGAGTGCACCCAGAATCGGAGCAGGCAGGCGTGGAACCAGGTACGGCAAAACTCCGCTCCAAGGGCAGCGGCCCATTTCTACCACACAGAACCTGACCACTCGGAGCTGGCAAGTCTACCAACCGAGGAACCATTGGGGGTTCTGTACGAGGTGATGTCTGTGCAAGCCACGGACAACCGGCAGCATCACCGCCAAGTTGTATTTGTGGGAGGGAAAGAAGTGCAGGGGCTGCGGGACTCGGGAGCCACCTTGACCTTAGTGGCCCCCCATTTAATTCCAGATACGGCCCACACTGGCGGATCAGTGGCAGTCCGGGTAGCCGGGGGAGCCATGTACCGGTTACCCACGGCCAAAGTGCATTTGAACTGGGGTGCTGGGGAGGGGGTTGTGGAAGTGGCCATAATGAAGAAACTACCAGCCGATGTTGTTTTGGGGAATGACTTGGGCCAGATGACTTCTGCTTTTCTTCCCCAGGCGCCTTCACAAGAGGCGCATCCGGTAACCACCCGGCAACAGGCTCGCACCACGGCATTCCCCGCACACTCTGAGGCTCAGGTAAGAAACCATGACCCCCCCTTGACCGACATGACTTGGGACACCCCGACCACGTTTGAAGCTGAAGTTCAGACAGATCCCACACTGCAGGTGTACCGAGATAGGGTAGACACGGACCAGGTGGGGCGGGAGGGAGAACGGTACGTATGGGAAACGAGGTTACTGTACCGGGTGGCGGAAAGGGCAATAGGCAACTCTGTAACGCTCCAAACCAAGCAGCTAGTAGTGCCCCAGAAGTATAGGCAGGAGTTACTGAGAATAGCTCATGATATTCCTCTGTCCGGCCATTTAGGGATGACCAGGACCCGGTATCGCTTAACGCACGCTTTCTTTTGGCCCGGGATTTCTAAAGACGTGAGGCAATATTGTACCTCCTGTGATGTGTGCCAGAGGGTAGGCAAAAGGGGGGATCGCCATAAGGCAAAACTATGTCCCCTACCCATAATTGAGGAACCGTTCAGCCGGGTAGCTGTAGATATAGTAGGGCCACTACCAAAACCCAGCCCCTCTGGGAAACGGTATATCCTGACCGTGGTGGATTACGCCACCCGGTACCCCGAGGCAATTGCCCTAACGAATATCCACGCGGAGACCGTAGCCGAAGCCTTGATGAAAATATTCTCCCGAGTAGGGTTCCCACAGGAAATGGTCTCAGATAGGGGGACCCAATTCACGGCTGAGGTTACTCAGCAGTTATGGAGGATATGTGGCATAAAGCCGATCATTAACTCCGCGTACCACCCGCAATCCAATGGATTATGTGAGAGATTCAACGGTACCCTAAAACAGATGCTCCGGACATTCGGAGAGACCCATAAGGACTGGGAACGATTCCTTCCCCATCTGTTGTTTGCATACAGAGAGGTGCCCCAAGAGTCCACGGGGTTCTCCCCGTTTGAACTATTGTTTGGGAGAAGGGTCCGGGGGCCGTTGGATCTCATTAGAGAGCATTGGGAGGGAGAGAGTAGCGCAGATGGGACCCCTATTGTACCATACGTGCTGGCGTTCCAGGATCGCCTGGAGGAAATGACCCAGGCAGTGCGCACCAACCTCCAGGCCGCCCAGCAACGACAGCGTCGTTGGTATGACAGAGGGGCCAGAGACCGTAGTTTTCAAGTGGGACAGAAAGTGCTAATCCTTAAACCTGTCCGCACCGATAAACTGCAGGCCGTCTGGCAGGGCCCATACCAGGTGGTAGAGCAGAGATGCGATACCACCTATGTGATCGGCCCATGCTCCGGAGTAGGGAAGAGACGCATGCTCCATGTGAACATGCTCAAACCTACCACGAGCGGACGGAGGACGTGGCAGCTATTTGCACGCCCGCCTCCGAAGATCAGGAGAACCTGCCCCTTCCGGATCTGTTAGAGCAGGAGGAGCAGAAGGAACCCTCCCAGGGGGTTCAACTGGGGGAGCGGCTAAGTCCTCAAGAGCGTATCCAGGTACAAGAACTGATAGCAACCAAGGGCGCCACCTTTTCTAACCTACCTGGGTACACTCCACTAGCCACCCACCGAGTAGAAACCCCGGGACAGCTTCCCATGCGACAGACCCCCTATCGGATTCCTGAATCCGTGCGGGAACATATGAGGAAAGAAATTGAAGAGATGTTGCAGTTGGGGGTTATTGAACACTCAGATAGCCCCTGGGCATCGCCGGTAGTCCTGGTTCCCAAGAAAGATGGTACCACCCGGTTCTGCGTGGACTACCGGAGGTTGAACGACAAAACTGTGTCGGACGCCTACCCGATGCCTCGGATAGACGAACTGCTTGATAGGATGGCCCGGGGTCAGTATCTCACTACCATAGATTTGTGTAAGGGATACTGGCAAATTCCACTAGCCGAGGACGCCATCCCTAAGTCGGCGTTTGTCACCCCGTTTGGCTTGTACCAATTTCGAGTGATGCCATTCGGGATGAAGAACGCCCCCGCGACATTCCAGCGGATGGTGGATCGGCTACTGGACGGGTTCCAGGACTATGTGTGTGCATATCTGGACGATATTGCCATCTACAGTCAGACCTGGTCGGAACACCTACAACACATAGGGGCGGTAATAGATCGGATCCGAGAGGCAGGGCTTACCTTGAAACCCAGCAAATGCCACATAGGGATGGCAGAGGTCCAGTACTTAGGACACCAGGTTGGTAGCGGGCAGCAGAAGCCTGAGCCCGCAAAGATTGAAGCTGTAGCCCAGTGGCCTACCCCTAGGACCAAAACCCAAGTCCTGGCTTTCCTAGGTACCGCAGGGTATTACAGAAAATTTGTGCCCAACTACAGTGCCCTGGCCAAACCCCTGACTGATTTGACGAAGAAAAACCTGCCCCGGCAGGTCGTCTGGGCCCCAGAGTGTGAACAGGCATTCAACCAGCTGAAGACGGCTCTGACCAATGCCCCTGTACTGGCTGCTCCTGATCCAACTAAACGTTTTCTTGTTCACACAGACGCCTCAATGTTTGGATTGGGAGCAGTACTGAGCCAGGTCGGAGCCGATGGCGGAGAACACCCCGTAGCCTACTTGAGTCGGAAACTGTTACCCCGAGAAGTGAGCTACACCGCCATAGAAAAGGAATGCCTGGCCGTGGTGTGGGCCCAGAAAAAGTTACAGCCGTATCTCTATGGGCAACCCTTTTCTTTGCTCACAGATCACAACCCGTTGGTGTGGCTAAACCGTGTGGCTGGGGACAATGCCAGGCTGCTGCGCTGGAGTTTGGCGCTGCAGCCCTTTGACTTTACGATCCACTACCGCCCAGGGAAACAAAACGGTAATGCCGACGGGTTGTCCAGACAAACAGACCTTGAGAAGTGATCTGTGAGCACTCCCCGGACATCCCCAAGCCGATCCGTGGGGATCAGACTGTGTATGCCGGCTTGGTTCTGGGGGAGCATTGTGGCAAACCTAGCCACTTGAACTATAACTAGAGACTGTGCCTTTAAGGGTTGCCTACAGGTCTGGGGAGATATGCGCTTTATTCTTATGTATGTGCTTGATGTATTTTCTGCAGAGACTGTAATTACTGTTTAGCCGAATGACAATGGCGGTTTGTATGGGGATTCCCGTTCGTTTCACGAACGGCACTTTGGAGGGCCGTTCGTGAAGCGAACGCGATACCCCCTCATAGCCCACACACTTAGAGGCGTGTGGCGCTAGTTAACCGATTGCAACATTGTTGCAATCGGTAATTAGAGGCTCTCCTGGGTGGCCGTCGTTCGACTACCGACCATGCGGCGGTCGGCCATCTTGGATCCTTTGTTCCTCAGCGGGTCCGTGTTGTCGAACGCATAGTATTACCAATAGCTATTCGACGGCACGAACACCGCTGAGCCTCCAGGACGTTCGGGAGTTTCAGAACCGTGTTCACTAAAAGTAATCGGTTCTTTTCGTATGTTTTGAAAGAAATGTGTTTTCTGTGCGGCGTTCGGTTATTCTAGCTGGGATCTGAGCGGCAATCTCACGAATGATGCGCCCAGACCCCAGCTATCTACCGAACGTCCATTCGTGCAAATCCACCGTGTATTTTAAAAGTTATAGATTTTTGTGTGAATTGCCGGTTCTGCTGCACGAGGGGATAATCCCCTTAACGGTGCATTCTGGGAGGATGATCCCTCTCGTGCAGCAGTGCCTGATGGGAGAAATATGTTGTACTGTAAGTCCCCCATGTAGTCCCCTCTGGGAGTGCCCCTGGGGAGGGACTCAGGAAACCCCTTGCATGGGGACTTGTATAAATTGTCGTGCCGATTAAAGGATTTTTCAGTTGACTCCCAAAACTGTGTCTCGTCCGGTTATTGGGAGGTTGGGGATATTGCCTTGTTGTTTTCAGCGCTTGACTGTGGATTCGTTTCTGGACCAGCGGAATTTGTGGATTTATTATTGGCGTTCCGCTACAACCTCAATGTCATTGACTAGAATTGGGCGGAAGAGCTCTGTGTCATTGACTTACATTGGGTGGAGGGGACCTTGTCATTGACCTAGATTGGTTGGAAGTGTTGCCTCTCATTAACCTAGATTGGTTGAAAGTGCCATTGACCTGGATTAGGTGGAAGCAATCCATGTCAGTTACCTGGATTGGGTGGAAGAGCTCCTTTCCTTGACTTAGAAAGGGTGGATTAGCACTGTGCCATTGACCAAAATTGGGGGAAGAGAACCGTGTCATTAACCTAGATTTGCTGAATGTGTCACCTGTCTTTATCCTTCACTGAATGAAAGTGTTCACTGACACTGACATAGACTCTGTATAATAGACCTAAATTGGGTGGAAGATTGATCTAATTTGGACTGAGGGGTCAAAAAGTATTGCACTACACTGAGAAAGGCTTTGACATTGGACACTAAGCAATTCATTCTGGGCAGAGCCATAGGCCCTGGCAAACAGGGAGTGCCACCAATAATGTTCACAATCCACAGTTAAGAAATACTGATATTGTCAGTCTTAACAAGCAAGGATCAAATGGCAAGGAATTTACTCATAGTCCCCAGAGTGTAAGGGGTCCTTGGTCTTTTGACGTTAGCAGTAAATATTTCTACATTTAATATCTGTCCTTCTTAGCACCCGCTGCAGTGATATCTGCATTAGTGACATTAAATTATAGTTCATTATTCGAGATTTATGTTTTCAACGCCATCTTTTTTTCCTCCTCACATCTTTCATTGCCTGCTTACCATTTTACAACGTAGCATAACTTTGTCTAAATTGAAAAAAAATATTACATTTTATAGACCTCGTTATAATTACTGCTCATAAATATAATGCAAGCCCATTAATAATGACGTGCACACTTGGGATTGATGTGTATTTAGATAAGGGATACACTTGTTACCAACATTTAATTTCAACACGGCTCATTGATTAAACCAAAGTTTGATATACAGTACAATAGATGCTAAAATGGTTTGCTATAATTCTGAAAAACTACAAGAAATGTTATGCATAATCAAAGAACGCAGCACAAAGCCTCTGTACTACAATCAATATGGCTTAAATGTTTATAAAATCCGCCTAATACCCAAAAACATCTGAAAACGCTGGCTGATTTTCCTACTGTTAGCGAAAGCCTCAATCCCACTCCATTGTATATATTTACTCCTCCTACCAACTCTGCCTGTTTTCCCAACTTACAACTTACCTTATTTTATAACAGTGCTTACAAGGGATGAAGGTATGACGCATCCCACTCATAAACACAGTAAAAATAGACTAGACCACTTACAGGTCTTAGCTATAGTTCAGCGGGTGAGGGTCAGCAGACATTTGACCATGGCGTGCTTGCTAGCAGAGGGATGCAGAATATAGTGTCAAATCCCTGTGTCTCTAAAAAAGCAGAGCAAGATCTCTGCAATTAACAACAATTTAGCACAAGCCTTTCTAAATATTATCATTTTAAAGCTTGACTTTACTTATCATTCTATGAAAAATTAAAACAATTTGAATTAGTGTTTTGTGCAGTGTGTTAATATGTATTATTTTACTCAATAATTTATGTTGTAGGTTTATGATTTTGTTACGCCTGAACATTATGATACTTAACGTTTGCTTAATCTGCAAGTCTGGCATTTACAGAATTTCCAGACTCATGCCAACATTATGCCTGTATGAAGCTACTAATATAGATCTTTTCCTTGAGGCCGTGGTTCCACAAAGCCACCAAAGGCACAGCTTCAGGAGTTCTTCATTCTAGCTCATTGTGGAAGGGTTGACTTGGCCAGAAACAATACGTATTTGGTGAGTACCCAGACGTGTTTCCATGCACATCCTTGTCCCGATATTGGTGGGTTCTCTACTGAAAATAAGGGGTGCTCGTTTTGAGAAGAACTAATGGCAGCCACCAACCAAAAAAGTCTGTCTGCTTTATATTGTATCATGCAGGTTCTGTGCAGATAAAATGTTGTGTTTTGACTCCATAGACAATTTTCTCTTTTCTGTTGTTGAAACTTTTCCTACATTATAAAGTAAGAGTTTAAAAAGCAAATTTTTTCTTTTAACTGTGATTTTCGGTATTTTTTATTTATTTTTAGCTTCTATTTTAGATATGATAATCAGTATCAAAGGCTGTGATTTATGTAGCTCATATATCTTATAATATGCCTTTTGGCATCTGCAAATCTTCCATTTCATTTCTCCAGAGCATAAATATGTATTACGCTAAAACACTCGTCTCACGTTATAAATAATAGAATTTATTACCCTGTGGTTTCTGTCGCTCAGCTCTTCTGTTACTTCAGTTTATCATTTAAATTACAGCTGACTAATTAAGGTGGACAAAATCACACATAGCTTCGCTTGCTTTTCAACGGGAGGTTTTTAAAAATGTTTAGCGAGATAAATTGGGATAACACCGTGACAATAACTTCCTGTCACAGAAGATTGTTCACAGCCAGCAGCAGGAAAACTTAAAATAAATCAATTAAAAAAATTAATGGATATATTTATTGTCTGCCCAGAATAGAATCTACTACACAGACATCTCATAAGAAAATACGCACCTGGAGAGGACTCTCACGATAATCTGCAGACACTGATGATAACAATAGATGATTGAGGTAGTGACTCAGTTACCTGCTACAGGTAGGAGAGGAGTAATGGCATCTTAATGTATATTAAAATATTTACAAGTAATATATACTACATTAACTAACGTGCCTTATGGCTTCACTTTAAATAATTCCAGTGTCTTTGATAATTAAATTTAATATTCAAACAACTCTTGCCCAAATTGCTAATTGCACTGTTTCTCGACCTCCATCTTCTGCCAGAAATGTTTGTCCTATGTTCACATCTTTGACTCCTCCTTTCTGGGGATCTTGAAGGCAACATCATGCTATTGGAAATGTCCTACCTCAATCTATCAGTCAGAACACTCTACTCTGTACATTTTTTTTTAAATCCCTCAAATCCATGTTTTTAGATTAGTGGAAACATGGGTTCATTCTCTGCCCTGTCTCTCCCCATACACCTTGTGATTTCAATCTCTGACTTAAGCAATCTACAGCTTCCTACTCACACCAGACATGTTAGAGATATCTCTCGGGACAGGTCGCTTGTTACCTCTTGTGTGTTTACTCCTGTGCCTCTTCGATTGTAAACTAATTTGAGTGAAGCCTTCTGCACCCACTGTGCTGACATTAACTGTTTTGTAATGTATTAATTGTAAGTCATGTCCCCATAGTAAAGAGCTGCACAATATGTTGGTGCTATGTAAATAATAGTAATATTTAATAGAGATATGGACTCCCTTATTCCCTCACACTGTGAATAGAGGTGTGAAAGCTAATAACTGCCGATGATTAACAGATGTTTGTTTTAGCCTGAAAAAGAACTAGTAGAACAGGATGTTTTCAGAGCTGGGAACTTGGTCTATAGATAGGATGAGTAACTAGACTTCAGCATATCAGTACGTGATATTAAGGTCCGTATGTGACATTGTACCTCCTCGTTAGCTGACACTTGGCCTTTAAATCACAGCAGCAGGCAGTGAGGAAGCTTAGGCCGCTTCAAAACTCCTTACATGATGGTTTACTGAGGACCACACATGCTGGATCATTGCGGTCGTGGTGAGGACCACACATGCTGGATTATGGAGGACCTTCAGAGGACCACACATGCTGGATTACTGAGGACCACACATGCTGCATTATTGAGGACCACACATGTTAGATCCCTGTGGACCTTCAGAGGACCACACATGCTGGATTACTGAGGACCTTCAGAGGACCACACATGCTGCATCTTTGAGGACCACACATGATGGATTACTGAGGACCACACATGCTGGATCACTGCGGCCCTGCTGAGGACCACACATGTTAGATTACTGAGGACCTTCAGAGGACCACACAAACTGGATTACTGAGGACCACACATGCTGGCTTACTGAGCTCCTTTAGTGTACCACACCAGCTGGATTATGAGGACCACACATGCTGGATTACTGCAGACCTTCAGAGGACCACACATGCTGGATTACTGAGCACCTTCAGAGGACCACACATGCTGGATTACTGAGCACCTTCAGAGGACCACACATGCTGGGTTACTGAGGACCAAGTTGTTGAGAGAGAGAACAAAGGGCTGGGACCTCAAAAAAGAGTTGATAACATCATCAGGTAGATATTATTTTGGAAGGATCAGCACTAAAGCATTAGTCTTGTTTTAAGGCTTACTACACAAGTTTGGTCTATTATATAATTAGTCTAAATTAACCACTATGAACAATCAGAAGAATGCATCTAGAATAGCAAATATGAGCGTGCAGAACTGATTGCAGTAATGACAGATGATCATCTGGATACTGGGCTATTACTGAATCATGGAGCCGTGGAGAGAAAATTGGAATAAATCTTTTCTGGCAGAATCTTTATAGAGAATGGACAGACGGAGGGAAAGCATAACACAAGCTTACTAAACTCTTTATAACCTGTGCTGCCTATAAGGAATATGTATCAGTTCTGAGGATTGGAAACACGTTTCCCTGATAGAACAGAGGGGCTCGGGAACGCTGCTTCAACAAAATGAAGCACCGATTAAAACAAAACCCACTGTAAACAAATTCTATATAAAATGGACACGCAAACAACCATAGCAATCGCTGCTCCAGGCATATGGCTATGGGAAGCACGTAGAAGCTGTTATTAGCTTCACTTGTAAGTTACCGAATATGTCCCAAATGATCATGTACTCTGACTGGGGACTGTGACAGACCGCCTGACACCCTGACTGGGTGCCTCCGTCAATCGATGCTACTAGTGCTCACCGAGGACTCCAAGCACTCCACTAGACACCATCAGCACCGTAGACCCCACAAACCGCCGCAGATTGTTTGGGGTCTCGCCATCCTCATCCCACCCTGGACCCAAGACCAGGATCCAGCTTCCAGTGGGTGAACCTCTCCTACTCCAGAGAGTATAGCAGGAGTGAGTATAGCTGTCCCCTCCACACATGAGACGAGGATCTATGTTGAGGGTGAAGAGGAACTGATTTAATGTTGCCACACTTGGCCTTATATGACAATTCCCATGCAAGGGGTATGCCAACATGGACCTTGTGGGGAACTGAGTTACAATATTCACAGTATTCCAATGCACAACACTCCCACACATAGCATCCAATCCCTCCCCTCTGCCTGGGAGATAATTGAGTCAGATACCGTATTAACTCAATTATCTCCAGGCAGAAAAAACACATAGTTTTGTAGAACCCCGAAAGTACCCCAAAGCACATAGTATCTCCACAAATTCACATCCCCTGATAGCCCTGGTCTGGGTGACCAACATATCCTAAAATCACCCAGATCCGTTTAGGGGTTCAGGAATTCTATGGAAGTCAAATTTTGACCGACCGCACACATGGACCCATGCCGAAAACAGTTCCAGAGAATCAGGCTGTGTGATCGGTCTATTTCAGGAATTCGAAATAAAGTTCAAAATACCGAACATAGCCGTTCATGAGTAAAGTCAATGTATTTCTCTTGTTCGGGAGTTTAATCTTACTGAATGCCGTTCGACTCCCGTTCGAATAGCCTGTTATGCTACTAGGGGTTTTTAGAATTGGAACTCAACTGCAGCTTGTAGAACTCCTTAATTACAATAGTGAAGGAACGGAGAATCTTTAAATTATCAATACTGTAGCTTTAAGAAAAGAGAGGATTGCTGGCAATTAGAGAATCAAACGAAGTTTTAATGATTGTGATAAACTTAAGTGAAAAGCATATAGGTAATAATTCAATAAGAAGAAATTGCTGGTTATATCAAACAATACAAAGTTCATCAATAAGTATTTCCTCAGAGATGTATTGAATAATATTCTTTAGGCTGATAGGAATAATCTTCAATAGAAATAGTATGCAGGTAGCAGAGAATATTTGCAAAGCAAGAAACAGTTCATAGTGGTTAAGCTTGATGGGAGTTATCCTCAATATAAATAGTATGCATGGAGCAGAGAGGATTTGAACAGGCAAGAAACAGTTCATAAATAACTGAGATTCCAGATAATAAATTGGAAGTTATACTTAAGATTAATGTGAGTTGTCCTCCAAGAGATCAGTATTAGAGTCCACTTGTTAAATGGTAAAGTGTCCGTTCTCCAGTAATCCTCTAGCGGATGAAGCATAATCCTTTTATCTTCAAAGGTTTAGGAAGGCTTGTGCGAGAAGCTTGTGGAGCCGGCGTCTATACCCGGAAGAAGGTCCCACAATCACCAAGCGCTTTCTCTCTGGCGCGGTTTCTCTAAGTAGTGCCAGAGAGCCGCGTCAGAAGGGGGCGGGGCCGGCTCCGCATAGTGGGAATGCCGAACCCGGAAGAGATAACACATGACATAGCCGAACATCCATGGAAGGTAAATAATTAGTGGTGTTTGTGCAGACGCATGTCCGATTTGAGTTCCATGAACTCGACGATCGAACACTGCTCATTGTACTCGCGGTTTAAGATCGCCGCTGCCACGTGTTCAAATGCCGCTTCGAACCACTTCGACCGTTCCGTAGTTCGAAGTGCCGATACGAAAGTTTGAAGTGTTCCTTTTATAAGTCCAAAGGGCACAAACAGGGTAGGAGGCTGGCAAACAGGCCCCTCCAAAAATCAGTGGCAAGGTTACTTTTGCCACAGAGACCTTTAGTTTCCCCCCAACCATAAATTATTGGGGATGTGGAGGGCATTGACTGCTTTCTACATCAACCGATCACATCCTGGTAGATTTAAAGAGAATTATGGGGGAATTCTATACAAATCAGTGTTTGTAAGATGGGAATTGGCAAATCGCTTGCTAATAGAGTAGCTTCCTTTTGCTTGGTATAAAAGTTAGAATCCAGTTTTGATCTAAAACATAGAAATATATTATGAGGATATTTACACAATCTTTTGTTCAATCAATTCAGTACAAGTTAAATATTTTAGGACCTAATTTATTACCATCTAACTTAAGATATCTATAGATCACTAAATCTTCAGTAGTGGAGTCCACAATCATACATGGACCTTCACAGCAGAGGTTGAGGAGGCATATTCACAAAGAATTACAACTTACCCTGTAGTCAGTATCTTATAAAATATTCATTCACCAGAAATGCACATTAAGGGCATTTTCATTGCATCAAAAGAGCATCACTAAGAATTGATAACAGAGCGTAATAAAAGCATTATCACTAATGCATCAAGTTTCATTAAATCTTCATTGAAGCATTTGGTGGACTTTGTGAGTCCAGATCAATAATATAATAGTCCATGGTACAGTCTTAGTTTAGCTGACGAACATTTGTCAGTAGGAAAGCTCGCACCATACATGTTCAACAGGTACAGTATGAAAAAGTTACAAGATCGGGTAGACACAACATAACTACAATCATTGACCATATATCTTATAAATGCCAAAGTAGCATATCTCAGCCTAGAACATGTTTATGTATGTTTGTTACTTTACGGTTGGACTAGACCGGTATTAATGGAGTTAAAAGTGTGGTAGTTGTTTAAACAGTTGTTGTTTTTTTCCATAACCTATCTATCATGGAAATGGAAAAGAGTTGAAAAATCTGTGACCTATATCTCAGGGTTTATTGACTTTCTCTTAAAGAAGGAAGCATGAGGTCTATAAATGGATGGTTTTAGACCTGGCTGTATTTTCCAGGTTTCTGACATATTTCCTCTGTGAAGTGCCCATTAAGCTAATATATTGATGAAAAAAATGACCGCAGTAAAGTGTCGTACATGTGTAACATATTATCTGGCTGGAGGAGGTGACTGGGAGATTTTCAGGAAGATTTTAATGGAAAACATTTTACTCAATCAATAGATCATGACGACATTGAAAAGTGTGTTTTTCATAAACTATTCAGCAGAATTGTTTTTAAAATAATTTAGCAACCATTCGGTCAGTGCTTAACCCATACACGAAGAGTTTAGGACGTGCATTATATCCCCACGCCATCTATGCAATCGAGAAAATGTTGCAATCGACAAGATGCGAGGCAAATACTGGCAACTTTTAGAATTAAATAGAAGAGGTTGCAATTTCCTGCCAAAAATAGGATGTGAAACTAGTCAATCTTCGCCTGCAATTACGAGATGTAAATGTCTCACCGTTGTCTCCCACATTAATTACAGCCGTTTACACAAGCATAACGTGATCGAAGAGAAAGGGAAAATTCAAATTCCAAAACTGTCAGTCTGCAGACATTTTCCATGAAAAAAAAAAACAATATTCACTCAATGGTTGGCTGGTTCTCCTGCTTTAGCACAGGTCTGCTAATCAGTGCTTTCCCTGCTTTAGCACAGGTTTTCTAGTCAATGATCTCCCTGCTTTGGCACAGATCTGCTAGTCTGTGACCTCCCTGCTTTAGCACAGGTCAGCTAATCGGTGCTCTTTTTGCTTTAGCACAGGTCTGCTAGTCAGTGCTCTCCCTGCTTTAGCACAGGTCTGCTAATCAGTGCTCTCCCTGCTTTAGCACAGATCTGCTAATCAGTGTTCTCTCTGCTTTAGCACAGGTCTGCTAGTCAGTGCTCTCCCTGCTTTAGCACAGGTCTGCTAGTCTGTGATCTCCCTGCTTTAGCACAGATCTGCTAGTGTGTGATCTCCCTGCTTTAGCATGTCTGCTAATCTGCTTTCTGGTAGTGCTGATTGCCCTTGAACAGCGCTAGGAGCATCCGTCAGTGGAGGTGGTCCGTCACATCTTATATATGCCAAAGTAGCATATCTCAGCCTAGAAGATGTTTATGGATGGTTTGCTTTAGCACAGGTCTGCTAGTCTGTGATCTCCCTGCTTTAGCACAGGTCTGCTAGTCAGTGCTCTCCTTGCTTTAGCACAGGTTGGCTAATCAGTGCTCTCCCTGATTTAGCACAGGTCTGCTAATCAGTGCTCTCCGTACTTTAGCACAGGTCTGCTAGTCTGTGATCTCCTTTTTTTACAGTGGCGAATCCGGGGGGGGGCAACTGGGCAATTATTTCCCCCCCCCCCCCAGATTCTCCCCTGCCAGCTAATGCAGGGCTGACATTGTCCAAGTGCCAGCCCTGAAATGTGCCTGCGGATCAGAGAGGGAGATCCGGCTAGCAGCCGGCAGGGGAGGGAGAGAGGACCCGGGAGCTCAGCCGCTCAGGGCTGGGGGCTCGGGAGGAGGGCCTCGTGTTTTTTTTTTAAAATGAGCGGCCACAGGCTGATTACTGTTTAATAGACATAACCTTTACTTAGTATTAGTACATTTGGCTGAAAGACCAATTTAGGTTTTTCAGCCTTTTAGTAAATAGCTCCCTAATACCGTTTAAATTAAGGGGGTTATCTACTAAGCGGCTGCAAGAGAACATCCAAAGTCCCGAAATTCCGAAGCGTCGAAGTGCCGAATTTCGGATTGCCGAACTGAATATTTTCCCCATGCACATCCCTGTGGAATATCTTTTTTGGGGTGATTAAAAGTTAAAATTTGGTACTCCTCTAAAAGTGATGAAGGGTTTCTCAGGAATAATTTCATTATCTTTTTTCAGGACATGCCAATGTTTGTTTACTATTGACTTAATTTTCTTACAATCTTGATTAAAATCAAAAACTAGAGGTAGTAGCCTATCTTTATTTGTGTTCATATCAGTTATGGGTTTAGTTCCAGTAGTAATTTTATTGGATCCAACTTTATTACTTCATTATATGCTTTCTCTAAAAGTTGTTGCGGATATTTTTTCTGAGTAAATTTATCCATTACTACATTGGCCTGTTCTTCAAATTTATCCATACTGTAGTGGAGCGGCAATATTAAATCCCACGAACTCTGCTGGTAAAGAAGGTAATCCACAGTCAAGTGCTGAAAAGTAAGGCAATATCCCAAATCCCCCAGTAACCGGACGAAACACAGTTTTGGGAGTCAACTGAGGTTTTTATTCACAGCATCCAGTATTTATGCAAGTCCCCATGCAAGGGGTTTCCATACTGTCATAGCAGGGGTAATACAGTAGGGGACTACATGGGGGACTTAACATTCAGACCTTTTCTCCCATCTGGCACTGTTGGACGAGAGGGATACTCCCACTGGGATGTACCGTTAAGTGGATTATCCCTTCGTGCAGCAGAACCGACAATTCACATTAAAATCTATAACTTTTACAATACTTGGTAGATTTAAACGAATGGACGTTCGGTAGTTGGCTGAGGTCTGAGCGCACCTTTCGTGAGAATACCGCTCAGATCCCAGCTAAAACAACCAAACGCCGCACAAAATACACTTTGCCCATGAGTTCACCTGAAACTACCGAACACTGATGGGAAACCGTAATAGGGGAATACCGGAGCTCCAGAACGGCCTGGAAGTCCAGCGGGGTTCGCGCCGTAGAGTAGCCGATTTCGGCTCCACGCGCTCAACCACCAAACCCTGCTGGTAAGACAAAGGATCCAAGATGGCCGACCGCCGCGTGGTCGGTAGCCGAACAACGGCCACCTAGGAATGCCTTTAATTACCGATTGCAACACTGTTGCAATCGGTTAACGAGCGCCACACGTCCCTCTGTGTGTGGGCTATTAGGGCATATCTCATTCGGTTCACGAACAGCCTGTAAAGTTGCTGTTCGTGAAACGAAACCCATGAATGTTGGCGGCTTTCGGCTGCTAGCATACGAATGCAATATACACATACAGTAATACACATGTTACAGCCAAGTTACACCAGACAGTACAAGGATTATTATAGGCAACCTTTTCTGTGCATAGTCCAGAATATTATAAGTGGCTAGGTTTGCCACGCGTACAATTTCTCCTAATCCTTTGTAGCTTTCCTCTAGGGATATTATTCAGCCAAGGTGTATAATAGCCACTATTATAGAGAACATAATTATTAACGTCCTAATGTTCCTGATCTATTTAAGCAATCTTTTACTACTTGACATCCTTGAATGTGATGTATACAATGAAGATACCTAACTCGTAACTAAAATATATGATTCCTCCTATTTTATATTTCTAAAAATATTAATAACATCCAAAGTATCTTTCAAATAGGAAAGTATTTTTTTTAACTAAATCTTGTAGCCAAGTATCTACATATTTAGAAAGATTTGCAGTGATGGAATCAATACCTGAGACAATGGGTCTTCCATGGAGATTTTCTTTATTTTTATGAGCCTTGGGCAGGGTATAGAAGACTGGCAATCTCGGAGACTCCTTACGGTGAAACCAATATTCATCTTCATTCAGAATGCCATCTTCTTTCCCCTTATCCAATAATTCATACAAAGAATTTTTAATGTCTTCTATGGGATCTTTTTCCAAATTTTTTTTTATTCTTTCTTATCCTGTAGTTGTTTATGTATTCCCTTAGGTAATTTTACGAATCTTGAATTACAATACTCCCCCCCTTTATCCGCTGGATTATAATGATTTTTCCATATGAACGCCTTTTTAAATTACATTATTGCTTAAACGGAAGGATGCCATACATGCCTATATGGGTGGGTATAAAAGACTATGACAGGCAAGAGTGTGCAGTTCTGAAGAAGCCAGGAATATGGCAAAACGCGTCATCACACTCGAGCACGTACGAACGCACATTGGTACGTCTGCAGATTGGTAACTCCACCCCCCGGAAGTCTTTGGTTTTTATCCCAGGAGGGATTGATATTGGGAGCTGTCATAGTTAGAGCAGACTTTTCTGCTCTACCTTTGCGAGTGTGCACTTTTAAACATTACATTTTACTTTCTGTTTTATAGATTTACACTATCATTGCTTTTGCTCTCCCTCCTTTTTATGTTACATGGAGAGGATCAACATATGCATTTATAAGTGAGTGCTTTGTGTGTTTTACCACAGTTTTACAATGTATGTGTTAAGGATATTTCTGCACTTTATATCACATTCTGCACAATAAATCACTTGCTGCACTTTAAATAACTTTGTCTTAAAGGCACAGCGCACCTATATTTAGATTTTTTGCATTTACTGTGTGTTATGAGCTATAACAATGTTTAAGGTGCTGATTCTTTCTAGAAATATTTGTGTTAAGTTTTATTATTTATCTAGAGGACAAATATTATTAGCGCCTGTACATTTACGTGTCCTTTTTTTATTCTAGTGACTTAGTATGTTTGTTATACGATAAGTTGTTATTATTATTAAAGCTGTGAACATATTAAGTGTTGGTGTCTTGTTAAGTGCTATTGGGTTATGGTACTAATATCCCCATCTGCCCATATGGTGCCTATGCATCTGTCAGGTACCTTACTATCATAGGATGGAGCTCGTATTGTAGCCCTCACAGTCGGTATGTTGGAATAAATGTGAGTTCTGATTTTACAGGCTGTGGCACCTTTAGGTTTCTCTGTATTGTGATAAAGTGAAGGCAGATAGGCCTATAACATTTAACCCCAGAGGGAGTATGTGTAGTATGTGTTGTAGGCAACACAAACCAAAGTTTAGTTATGGGCACCTGGGGTGGAGCATTTGGAGAACAGGGTGGGCCAATGCTCCACTCCGCAGTTTGTATACAACTGGGAGAAATAGGTTCCAGGCCAGAGTTTTTTGGAGCTGTCTCCAACCCACTGCTCAGCTGCAGATAATCAGCTGTAGCAGTGGGAATAAACCCCTCCCTGCTAGCCAGGTAAAGGGGGATTGCTGGCTTCCTCCCTGGAAGCAGGTGGGAGAGACGCTGTTCTCTCCTGTGAGAGAGTCAAGGAGACTGAGCACTGGGAGTGCAGAAGGAAAGCAGTCAAGGCTGGCTTGGAACACTGGGAGTGCAGAAGGAAAGCAGTTAAGGCTGGCTTGGAGCACTGGGAGTGCAGAAAGTAAAGCAGTAGGCTAGCTGAGAGCACTGGGAGTGCAGAAAGGAAATCAGTTAAGGCTGGCTTGGAGCACTGGGTGTGCAGAAGGGAACGCAGTTCAGGCTGGCTTGGAGCACTGGGAGTGCAGAAGGAAAGCAGTTAAGGCTGTCTTGGAGCACTTGGTGTGCAGAAGGAAGCAGTCAAGGCTGGCTTGGAGCACTGGGAGTGCAGAAGGAAAGCAGCAGGCTGGCTTGTAGCACTGGGAGTGCAGAAAGGAAAGCAGTTAAGGCTGGCTTGGAGCACTGGGAGCGCAGAAGGAAAGCAGTCAATGCTGGCTTGGAGCACTGGGAGTGCAGAAGGAAAGCAGTTAAGGTCGGCTCGGAGCACTAGGAGTTCAGAAGGGAAAGCAGTTCAGGCTGACTTGGAGCACTCGGAGTGCAGAAGGAAGCAGTCAAGGCTGGCTTGGAGCATTGGGAGTGCATATGGGAAAGCAGTCAAGGCTGGCTTGGAGCATTGGGAGTGCAGAAGGAAGCAGTTAAGGCCGGCTTGGAGCACTGGGAGTGCAGAAGGAAAGCAGTTAAGGCCGGCTTGGAGCACTGGGAGTGCAGAAGGAAAACAGCAGGCTAGCTGAGAGCACTGGGAGTGCGGAAAGGAGAGAGAATTTTGTTTCTTTCTAGAAGGAATGGGAGCCACATACTAACCGAGTGTGGAGTGCAGAGATCTGACAAGGCACTAGGTTGGTGAAACCAATTCTTGTTCTGTTATAGTTTAAACCCTTGAGAGATAGGGGATTTGATGTTAGTTAGTGCTCAGACCGAGTTAGGTTTTGTTTATAGGGATTTGTGTTACTGTTTTTTTCTCATTTGCTGCTGTATCTGTGGTGGAGTTTAACAATAAAGTGCCTGGAATGAAGTTGCCTTATAAGACTGTGCATGTTTGTGCCCAAGAGGACCGTGCTACCTGCAGACAAGGATCACAGTATAATGAAACATCGAGATCCACACAGAGCCTATTCCCCCACCCTGGGTACATTAAAATATATGCCCTTTGGACAGACATTTAAAACCCCTGTAGCACCAGCAATATAGATCCACCAACGAACAACATACATCCATAGAGAGAGAGAGAGAGAGAGGCATAACGCGCAGTATGTGAAGTAATAGGCTTACTGTGCAGACCCCATTAAATGTATCCCTGTAGACAGATTGAGTTTAGTTTTGGGTGAAAATTATTCTCTGAAGCAAATCACTGTCACGCCATCACTTTAATCTTAACTGAGACAGGCGATCTTCAGAAAACATATTGAAGTATTTTGTCTTTTTCTTCACAGAGTGAGACATCTCATCATTATCTGCTGCTGAATAGCCAGATCAAGTTGCAAAACAATCCAGGTTTGCATAATTAGCTCCTGAGGTTTAATTCCCACCTGCCCTGCTCGATAACGGCTTGCTTGAAATTCCTCCGGAGGGGCAAAATGGCAGCTTGGAACCTCTGGCCTTGTTAGCCTCCAAGCCTGAGCTTGATTAATGACTCAGGGGAATGTGAGTGCTTTAAGGTCTTTAATTAAAGCAAAGAAATATCCGTGGCTCTTACTTGTCACTATCGTTGCTGTAATTATGAAGTAATAAGTAGGTTGAACTCTCCACAGAGAGCTTTGTATGGGGGCATGACGGAAACTTGCCTTCGAGTTTTATCTTCTTGCAAATTCCAGCCCTCTGGGGACTTTGCCTACAACAATTCATTTTACATCGGCAGAAATGTGTAAATAGAATCCCCCCAACCCCACACAAACACACATTTAATGCAATAAAATATATATTTATTTGAATTACAACCAAATAGACTCTTTGGCACAAAACAACCAAACCAACATATTTGTACTCGAGACGCTTTACACATGAAACCTTTTTATTAGTAATGTCTTAGAACATGTTTTATACAGGATAAAAGGCTCACATTTGGTTGGTCCTAATTAAAATGCAATATGTTTAATACACGTAACACAAAGTGGTCATGGTGGTGGTAAACGTGTGATGTCATGGGAGAACAGTTGCTAAATTAAAGTAGTGTTTATGAGACTTGTGCAAAATAATTTCTTTCAAAGACAAACTTTTTGGGGGCACCCGAGATTCAGCAATGTGTTGGTGTGATTTGTCAAAATGTTGGTTCATGAAACGAATCAGGAGATCAAGACAAAAGGTGCAAAAATGTGCAAATCTTATTATATAAATATTTTTGCAGTACACTGATAGGAGCATTTTCTCATTTAGTTCAACCGATAGAGGGGAAAAAAGAGGATGATCAGTGAATGTATATATCATATACGAAACTAGATTTTAAACTAATCCTCCTCCACTTTATCCCTCTGTTGGTCACCTCTTGATCTGTGAAGAAAATTGACATTTAGTGGCTGTCCCATGTTCGTCAATCATCCTTTTTTCATCACGATTGGCCCAAGTGCGGCCAAATTGCAGTTCAATCTGAAACAAATCTCCAAGTCTGGTATTTTTTTTTTTGTCCTTGAATGTTACTGGTTTGTATTGCACCGAATCCTTTTTAAAGTCGCAATGTAAAGTATAGACCTGTATTGGACCTTGTATTTATCTAGAAAACTAAAAGCTCCATTCCACCCCTGCTAAATAAAGCACTTTTCTGAATCGGTTCTCCATACTACCCAATCTTCACTGCAGGCCAGGTGGGGCATGTGTGGAGCTATATCCCTCCAGGAGAAAGTTGGCCAAATGCCCAGGAATCAACAGACAGACCTGGGGCATAAAGAGAACAAACCTTTTTAAAAAAACAAAAAGGACCATAGTCGTGCCACGCAGACGGTGGAGTGTCTGTTCAAGTTTTCTACTCGGGTCACCTTCAGCCTACATACTGCCTAAGCCTTTTTTTCTGGAGTTCAGCGATAATTTAATTATACTTTGCTTTGATGGGTCTTCTAAATTGAAACTTGACTGACCCCTAAGGGCTTTGTGGTACTGTAACCATTTATTCTCCAACTCCATCACAGTAAATTCTTAGATAATTTAAATAAACGGTGCTAACATGGACCCTTTAATTGTGTCAAGAACATTTAAACCCAATAACAAATCAAACTAACATCCACCTGGTGCAAGCGTGACCTCTTTCCTGTCCTGCCACCATTCACCAGCATTAAGGTACAGAGAACCCATGTATTTTTTTAGTGACCCTGCTATAGAGCAGTTAATTTTGGTAACATTACCTGGCAGGGCTGCAAATGTCCTAGGACAATAAGTGTTGTGTAAATGACTACCATAACTGTGACCTCCTTGGTGACATTTGCTGTTCCCTCAGTTCCCTGTGTTCTTTGCTACAAAGAGATGGCTGTAGTGGTTATGGTGCCACGAATGCCCTGACTCACTCCTTAAGTAGGCAGTCAAACCTCAGAACCTTTCAAGAATGGTTTTCCAACCTCCCTGGAGTCTTGTGGGTGTTGGCCACTGCTTCTTAATTAAAGACTTTTAAAATTATAAACAATTTTGATTTTATAAAATTATCAAAGGGAAAACTTGAATTAAGACAGGAAAATCTGTGGCATTATTAAAATAAAAGAAAAATGAAACAGGTTTTTGTTTAAAACATTTTCATGCCAACATTTTTATTAATAACACGTCTCTCTGTTTTTTATTAATGAAAGCCTTGCTCCATAGCTCATGGTGAGCACATTAGCAGATTCTGATATGTAAATATACTAATTAAGATATTCTGAATCATTGCACGATGTTCGTGAATAGAAACTGACAACGGTCCTTCTTGTTTTGGGGCAGTATTCTTGTCAGTTCTCAGACGAACAGATGTTCAAAAACCTTAAGGAAAATATCAAACAGCAGATAGTTTTTGTTAAGATTTAAATAAACCTATCCCCATTATATTCAAAAACCGAATCACTCGTTATCTGTCCTGCTTATGTTGAGGTATGCAAGTTCTAGCAGAGCCTTAGTCCTGACCAGGACTCTCCCTCTGCTAGGATCAGGAACTCAGGAACAAGAAATCGCCAAGTGAATAGCCCACCTCCTCCCCAGAAACTGGACAACCAGGCCTGCCATCAGGGGGTGACAACCATAACGGTTGTCACTGGCCCGGCGGTCCTGGAGGGCCCACACACTTAGGGCCACCCGATGGGCCCTATATCTTCAGGGGCCTGGTCAGCGTTGTAGCCGTGGTGTGTGTGTATATATATATATATATATATTTTTTAAAGCAGCCGCAAGTGCTGCTGGGAGGAAGTGGTCACTTCCTCCAAGCTCACTCCGCACAGGAGGAGCGCGCGCGCTAGTGAAGAGGGAAAGCCAGGCAGTGAAGAGGGAGCCGCGCCGATTCCCATCAGCCCCAGCCACCCTCCTGCAAAGAAAAGGTAAGCGACAGGAGGGTGGCTGGAAAATGAGCTGTGTGTGTGTATGTCTGTATGCATGTATGTCTATGTATGTCTGTCATGTATGTCTGTCTGTATGTATGTCTATGTATGTATGTGTGTCTCTATGTATGCCTATGTATGCCTATGTATGTATGTGTGTCTGTATGTATGCATGCATGCATGTATGTCTGTCTGAATGTGTATGTCTGTTTGTATGTATGTCTATGTATGTCTGTCTTTATGCATGTATGTCTGTGTATGTATGCCTGTCTGTATGCATGTATGTCTGTCTGACTATATGTCTGTCTGTATGTGTATGTATGCATGTATGTAATGTATGTCTGTATGCATGTATGTCTGTCTGTATGTATGTCTATGTATGTCTATGTATGTATATATGTATGTCTGTATGTCAGTATGAACGTATGTCTGTATATCATTATGAACGTATGTGTATATGGATGTCTGTATGCATGTATGTCTGTCGGTATGTCTGTATATATGCATGTATGTTAGTCTGAATTTATGTATGTATGTATATATGTCTGTATGCCATTATGAATGTATGTGTGTATGGATGTCAGTGTCTGTACGTATGTGTCTTTATGTCCTCATGCATATGTGTCTGTATGTATGTTAGTATGTGTCTGTCTGTCACTATGAATGCCTGTGTGTATGTCTCAGTATGTGTGTGTCAGTATGTATTCCTGTATGCGTGTATGTGTGTCTGTTAGTATGTATCTGTGTCCTTTTGTATCAGTGTGTGTGTTTGTGTCTGTGTGTGTATTCCTGTGGGCGGTATTTGGAGGCGGACACAGTGGGCGGTATTTGGAGGTGGACCCCAGGGGGCCCAGACCCTGAGGTGAGTTAGGGGCCCCAAAATTTCTGGTGGTGGCCCTGTGCACGACACACAGTTCTGGGAGTACAACTGATTTTATTTTGGCCACACATGGCTTTTATGCACTGACCCATAGCATGGGGTCTCCACATCAAAAATTCAAAGGTTTTCCTCCCAGGAGCATCTGTTCCTGAGAGATAATTGAGTGAGAAAACTACATCATGCCTATCATATCCAAAAAGCACTCAGATCAGTTCAGTGGTTTGGATTTTCCATCAAGGTAAACTTTTGACCGACCACACATGTGGCTTCTGCCCAAAATAGTTCCTCTAAGTAAATTGGTAGCAGTTGGTCACTTTCGGGAGTCCAAAACTGAATGAAATACTGAACTGATACTCTGGCTCCTAGGTAGCGATTGTTCACCTAGTTCATGCGAACAATCCCATCGAACAGCTCTCTCCTGACATGTATATAAAAGAAGCAGGTGTTTGTCTAAGTTCAGTGGTGTTCATGAGTTTGTCTGTCCGATTTTTAGTTCCATGCACTCGACAACCAAACACTGCTGCCTGTGTTCGTGCAACAAGATGGCTGCCAACTCAGTTCCCACGTGTTTGTGCATATGAACAGCGGCCACTCAGCTGAACACTTAGAATACATAGTGTGAAAACAATGATGGAGGTGTCATGAGAGGTCAGTAGGGGTTAACAAGCCCAGAGGTGGTCCGCAATTTGTGTATTTGTTCGGTTCCTGAACAGAAAAGTATTTTATGGGATGGTTACATGACCCATAGTCCTTGGGCAGGAGACTGGCCAGCAGGCTCCCCTGGGAGCTTGGGGCATAGGCACATTTGCCACAATACATTTATGTAACTGAGGTTTGGCCACCTCCCAGGAACAAAGTGGAATCACTTAAGAAAGGTCCCAGATGTTATAAGGTGTGGGTCTTGAAGTGTGAGGGTCCCTCAGGAGAATTGTCATAGTCAAAGCATAGTGGAAGCATACCAGCTGTAAGAGATATTCGCTGCACAGAGCTTAGTGGTGATGGGATGCATAGATTTCTGCCATAACAATGTGGAACCGTGTAGGTCTTGGAAAAATGTGAGAAGGTGAGAATCAAACTCAAATGGTGCTTTCTCTTGAATTGCCTCATATTATCAGCTAAGGATTGACATTTCAGAATAATGTCTCTGGTGGGTGTTTGAGGAGACTTAGTTATGCAATAGGACGGGGTATTCCTTACTAGTTTCATGGGCAATACAAAGGCCGCTAGTCTTCAAATTAAATGGGCAAGTTCCTCTGGCACTACAGTGTCGGATACCCCTCTGATTTTTATATTCTCTCTAACCTCTGTTGTCAAGGTTGTCGACTCTCTGTGTTAGGTCAGATTGTAGAGCTTGCATATGATGTACCTTGTCACTCAAGCATTCCATGTTTATTGTCTATGACATATTCCACTGAGGACTGAACCAGGGCAGTGACTACTTGAACCACCATGATATCAGCAGCAAATAATTTTGTGATATCGGTAAATAAGTTTGTAATGTTCTGCTCAGTACGGTGGCATGTCTCTGCACCACCGCTGCAGTATTAATAGAGGCAGGAATAATATTGTGGCAAAACTAGCCACTTAAGACTATTCATGTATTGCATGTGTAGATACCCTTGTTTAAGCTGTAAGAACCAAGTAAAATACTGTATGTGGCTTTCAGGCGAACGAGGGCGTTCGTATGCTTGCAATGTGGAAAACCCAGAATTCCCTATGTAGTTTCACGAACAGTTCGTTTCAACACTGTTCGTGAAACGAATGAACTACCGAATGGTCGACCACACACAGGAGGTCGTGTGGCGCCCATTAACCGATTGCAACATTGTTGCAATCGGTAGTTAAAGGCTTCCCTAGGTGGCCGTCGTTCGGCTACCGACCACGCGGCGGTCAGCCATCTTGATTCCTTTGTTAGCCCAGCGGGGTTTTGCCGTCGAGCGCCTGGAACTAAAATCGGCTACTTGACGGTGCGAACCCCGCTGGACTTCCAGGCCGTTCAGGAGCCCCGGGCGTTCGGCAGTTTGTTCCCCTTATACTAATCGGTATTTTAACAGTGTGTTGAAAATAATATGTATTTCGTGCGGCGTTCGGTTAGTTAGACTGGGAGCTGAGCGGTATTCTCACGAACTGTGCGCTCAGCCCCCAGCTATCTACCGAACGTCCATTCGTGTAAATCAGGGAAATATTACGGAAGTTATGTATTTTAGTGTAAAATGTAAGTTCTGCTGCACGGAGGGATAATCCCATTAACGGTATATTCCAGTGGGAGTATCCCTCTCATACAGCAGTGCATGATGGGAGAAATGTGTGTGTTGGTCAGTTCCCCATGTAGTCCCCTACTGTCCCACCCCTGGAATATCAGTAGGGAAGCCCCTTGCATGGGGGCTTGCATGAATACTGTGACCTGTGAATAAAACCTCAGTTGACTCCCAGCCTGTCTGTATCAGGACATTTAATATCGCATATTATTCATTACTATACACATCATGAAACTCACTGCCACAGACAAACTTCAATGACTCTGTCTGTTTTCCGCTGCAGTGACTCCGTAATCCAGAATCATGAAGCTCTTTAGAACGTGAGTGATTTAAATGCATGGCAGATGTGACATTTTTACATTAGGTGCAGCTGAACTGTCTGAACCTTGATTGTGAGGACTTTTAAATTAGAAACCTGGCCAGTTTCTCCTTCCCATTTCATATTGGCAGCAGTGCAATGCAATTGGTGGACTAACAAACAAGTAGTTGTATGTACAGAAGGAGGCGCTAAGGGCCTGCTAAAATAAGCTTACAATCTAAATCTATATTGTGACAAATCCTCTGTCTCTAGGTTATAATATCTATCGTCTTGTATGTCTTTTTGTTTACCTAAACTCCTTCCATTCCCTTCAGCAAGGTGGCCCTTTAAGTGGAGTGTGCAGCCTGTTAACCTCCCAGAAGCTGTGTTTAACCGCAACTTAATTGACGAATGGCTGGGTGGTCGCCGTTCGTATAGTCTTGTTTAGTTTAACGCATCCAGCTGTGTTTTGTCATTGAGTGCATGGAACTAAAATCGGACACTCAACGGCACGAACAGCTGGGACTTCCACCTCCAGTTAGGTTTAACTGGAATTGCACGAACGGAGCGCCGTTCGGTAGATTTAATTTACTGAACCAGAAACACTCACTAACTCTGTGCACGAATGGCTGCATTCCATTATTGGAACATTACTTTGACTGCTGAAATAGACCGGCCGCACAGCCTAATTCTCTGGAACTGTTTTGGGCATGAAGCCATGCATGAGGTCGGTCAAAAAGAGACTTCCAACTAACCTTTGAACCTCTGAACTGATCTGGGTGATTTTTAAGTATGTTGTTCCCCCAGATCAGGGGATATGTTGTATTTTGAGGTACTTATTGGACTTTGTAAAAAAAAAAATTTTTCTGCCTGGGGATAATTAGGTTAAGGCATTATCTGCCTTGATTTTATCACAGGCAGAGGGGAGGGATTGTGTACTGTATGTGGGAGTGTCATTCTTTGTAACCTTGTTTTCATTGGTTTGTACACTTTGTGCCCAACAAGGTCCACCTGGGCGTCACCCTTGTTCTTGTTGGGAAACCTGCATAAAAGGCAGTGTGCCTCCATTAAACCTCAGATTGTCTTCACCCTCAATACTGAGTTCTGTCTCTTATTGTAGGGAACCGCTATATCACGAATCACTAGCTCTTGTAAGAGCTGTTCCTGCTTCTCTCACAGATGACTCTGGGATTACTGCAGCACCTCTCACCATTGCGAAAAGGACATCTCTGGCAGTGAAACCCTTCTACTACTAGGGGGTGCCGCTACAATATAAAATATGAACACGGTCTGGAATTGTACCTGTGAATGTGGATAAATAGTTTTAAGAATACCAAAAAGGCTTTTATTACCACATTCCTTTTTTATTAATGGTGTAACAATACACAGGTACAAATTCTCTCCTTTCTCTCTTCACTATACATTCTCAAACCTCTGTCCATAAGCACTCATTTCCTCTTAAATGTACTCTCTGGTCTTTTTGATTTTTATCACTAAAGCATTATATTCTCCCTCTGTCTGTCGTATAGTCTCTTCTTCTTGCTTCGACACTTTGATCCCAGGGACTCTTGGGATGTTCTCCCCTATCCACTGTCTACGTTATCCTGGACTGGCAGAATACAATGTGAAGGTCCAGAATGTGGAGAAAACAGTCGGGATCTCTACCCTACCCAGGTCTCCATCATTGCTCTTTGTGATTACTAAACATCAGTCAGAGTGCAGAGAGAAGACATCATCCACCAGTGCCCAGTGATGTTCTGGTAGTTAGGAGACTTTAGCGCTCTATGCTAGGTCAGTAAAGGGAGACAGCATGGTGACTCCATCTAGCCAGTAGTATAGACTCAGCTCTGCCAACTGGTTTCCAGCTGCACTGAAGACATGTTGGCCCTTTTATGGGCACAATATGGGCATTCCCCAATTCCAAGCCAATATCACACATTGAGATACAGGATGTGGGCTGAGCTGGCATTGAGATAAGAAGATAATGTATGGGTTTGGCTTGAGTAATGCCACCTTACAGGGCTTTGCAAAAGTGTCTATTTATTGCAGGAATTGACCATCCAGATCTGTTAACCCCTTTCAGTCCTTATTGCGTTAATAGATATGGAACCAGGATTGACAGGATAATACATTATGGGGTATCATGGGATAATGGGCTGAGAGAAACATGCCACCAATACAAGCAGGAAAGTTTCACCATCTAACTATGGGGTGGGGGTACACAGGTCCATCTCAGACACAGTGAATGGCCGGACTTGAAAGGTTTCCACACACCCTTAAATTCTGTCTGATTCTATGAGAAGACAGAAAGCTGTCAACGTAAAATGGACCGGCATTCCGCAGAGTTTGAGCTGAGTTTATCTCCATTGCTTAATATTGGAGATAAGCAAAAAAATCAGAAAAAGCTATTTAAAAAGTTTTTGTTCAAATATTTTTTAGATTGTAGATTGTAATCGTGTTTGGGCAGGGCCTTCCTCACCTACTGTTTCTGTATGTCAAACATGTCTTATTATAATTAATTCATCATTTGTCCTGTTTACCTCTTGTACTGTTGGATAAACTTTTCAAATGATTTAATGGTTCAAAAAATGTTTAATATTTTGATATTATTTGATATATATTTATTTTATATATTTTTTATATAAAGAAAAAGAGATCTATGTTTATCCAAAGATATTAAACGGTGGCTTTAAATGTAGGTAAAACATATAACATGGGGGTTATTAAAGTGTCTCTATTGATGGCTCACATGAACTGCGGGAGCACTGTGCATAAATGATCTGAATGTGTACATGTCATAAAGCAACAGGAGAGAATTGTATTTTTCCTATTGAATACAATTATTTATATAGCGCTAACATATTCCTGGCAACCCACGCAGTGATCCTTGTGACAGCCTACAATGTGTCAGCCAATGATTTGTAACATTGGTTGAGACATTGTCTCCGTCCCTCTCTTAGCCTTACTTTGATCTGAGGTGAGAGAGGCAGAGAGATCATTGACTAAACTGTGCTTTAAAAAAAAAAGTGAATAGTATTAGAAATAGAAATGATAATCCCATCCCTGCTGCCCGATCACCGGACGGTGCTGTATCAGTGATCACTGCGATCAGAGGGCTCTCTGATTTCCATTTCCTAAGTGCTGTATAAAAAAGCAGCCAGAGGTAAGCTAAACCCATTTCTTGCTTTTATGTTGAAACTTTTTGTCCATTATTTTATTTACCCAGTGCCCCAATCCTTACTCTTTGGAATTAGGAGATGTACAAGGACTTTGTGACAAACATTATCTTTCTTAGGAAATTCTCTCGAAGACGACTTAGGTCCGGAAAATCACTTTGTCAATTTTACAAGTAGAAAAGGGCATCTAATTTATTTAGCTCTATGAGTTACCATAAAAAAAATGAAAAAAGTACAAATAAAAGAATAACCAATAAATGGGGCCTGAATTGGTGAAAACGTTGCTACACCAAACATCTCAAAATACGTCATTTGGAACACGCTGGGAATAATGGTGGAAATATTATTACCCAGGCTGCCACACTCTCTCAAAGGTGACATAGACACAGAAAATCACTTTGTCAAATTTCCAGGTATAAAGATTCCAACTCCCCAAAAACCTGTACATGGGGTTGGGGGGGGTGACAAACTACCCTTCACCATTGGCTTTTGGAGGGGCCTGTTTGCCAGCCTCCTGCCCCAAAACTATGGGCCCTGCAAAAATACATGTTGAAAGATGACATTCATGGGAAAATGTGCCTCTTCCCCTCCCCCTTTTTCCTGTCCCATTGTTCTCTAGCAGGGCGTTGTCCCAGGAACACTGCCAGACCAGTTGAAACTGACTGCTTTGTCCCTCTTCAATCTACCATCAGCCCTTGCTATTTTCTGACCCCACCCTTATTTGTACTATAGTGCACTTTTAACATTGGACATATTGAGCGCTCAGATCCAAGCTATCTGGGGATATGTTGGACATATAGGTTAAAAATTGTATTATAAGAGTTATTTTTATGTGTTTTTGTAACAGTTTCTGACTAAGAGATATTTCCTGTACCTGGAGATAATTAAGTTACAACTTAAGCCAATTATCTCCAGGAAAGAGGAGAAGATAGACCGGCCGCACAGCCTAAATCTGTGGAACTATTTTGGGGATGAAAGCCATGCTTGTGGTCGGACAAATGTGACTTCCATAAAACTTTTGAACCCCTGCTCTGATCTAGGTGATTTTTGGATATGTTGTTCACCCACATCGGGGCTATACAGGGATGTTGTCGGTATCAGCTAGGAAGCATCCGTCAACAGAGGTGCCCAGTCGGGGTGCCAGGAGCTCCCTGTACCCCTGGCTTGGTACCTGCGCCAAGGACCGCTTTCTAGCTGGAACAGGGGACAAATCGCAGCACTGCTGCCCATAGTCACCATGGCTTGACTGGGGCCCTGGAACCGCTCCTTCCTGGCGCTGAATGGGGAATTAGCTCTAGTCTTTACAAGGACTTTCCCCGTTGAATCCCCTACAAGCTGGAACAGCAGACACAGGAGTAAATCTTCTTTCCCTCCAATAACAGGATGACACACAATTTTGGAGTGTAAGCTGTAACAGAAAGTTTAATGGAGGCACACTGGCCTTTTATGCAAGTTTCCCAACAAGGGCGACACCCAGGTGGACCTTGTTGGGCACAGGGACACAAACTTCCAAACCAATAACAACACATTTACAATGTAAGGCACTCCCACACAAGGCAAACAATCCCTGCCCTCTGCTTGGGAGATAATTGACTTAATTTCTGAATCAACTCAATTATCTTCAAGCAGGAAAAACACACATTTTTAAAAAGTCCCAAAAGTACCCCAAAACACAACAGTCACATCCCTTGATAGCCCTGATCTGGGTGAACAACATATCCAAAAATCACCCAGATCAGATCAGGGGTTCAGAAATTCCATGTAATTGCATTATTTGACCGACCGCAAGCATGGCCCCATGCCCAAAACAGTTCCATAGAATCAGGGCTTTGGGTCGGTCTAGTTCAGTAGTTTGAAAATGAACAAACTACCGAACAGAGTCAATAGTCTTACCCTGGAGCTTGTTCCCCTCATCCAGACGAATGATCCCACCGAACAGTGCCCTTCTAACTGGTATAAAACCGAACGCAAGTGATGATGCAAGTCCAGCAGTGTTCGGGAGTTTCTGTATCCGATTTCAGTTCCATGAGATTCATGCCCAAACACCGCTGCCTGCATTCATGCAAACAAGATGGCTGCCACCTCGTGGTTGATTATAGGAAGTGTGGCCACCCAGACGAACAATTAGAACACTGCGGTGAGAAACGTTCCAAGTTGTTAATAGGTGTTAACAAGTTCCAGGGTGGTTTCTGAGACTTTTTACATTATCAGGCTCCTCCAGTAGCTTGTGGCAAACTCAAGAAAAAAGGGGAGTTTGCCACAGGGGGTACTGTTGTACTTGAGTGATATTGTCAAATACATATGTGAGCGTAATGATGATAATATCATCAGTGAAAATGCAGTTTTTGTGTGAAAAATACAAAAATAAATATAAATACTAACTTTGGCCAGTGTTTGTGACTAAGTGGCAACTAAAAAAGACTGAACATACGCCATTTTAAAAACCTTGGGCTGTCTACTTTTGCAAATGGTATGCCATGATGGGGGTAATTCTCATACCATACGGTCTCAAAGGCAACGTAAGCAACCTGGCAAATTTCAATGTGAAAAAACTGGAAAGGGGAAGCCCTATATTTGACCCTGTAACTTTCCGAAACTCCGTACAATCTGTACAAGGAGGCATAGTTGTACTCATGAGACATTGCTGAATAGAATATGTGTACTTTATTGCAGTATCAGTTAACAGTATTATGACATTCACAGTAAAAATGCCAGGCAGAACCTGAAAAATAAAATTTCTTAATTTCTCACACTTTTTAGATTCTATCCATATTAAATTATGTTTCATTTATAAATTTTTAGTATGAAATGAAAGCCCTGTTTCTCCTGAATAAAATGATATATAATAAGTGTGAAATAGGTAACTTATGGATAAACAGACATATCGCTCAGAATTTACAATCGCCTCCATCCTTAAGGGGTTAAATTGATCATATCCTTTGTTATTGGAATTGTATGTGTGAGTAGTTTCAATTTCTACCACTAGATGTCAGACCTGCTCCATTCTCCTAATATCTTCCTATAGGGCACAGGTAAAAGACAAGATTGGACTGTAGATAAATAAAAATCACAATTTATTTAACTCCGGCATCTCCAAAGAGTTCGACCTAATCAAACTGTGCAGTTATTTACACCACACAACCAATTCTGAGGGTTAAAAAGTCTGAGTTTTATTTTAAGTTATTATATGGTCTCCGTCCGAGAGGGCACATATCACATAATTAGAGTAAGGTCTTTTAACTCACTATGGTCAATGCCCAGAATGCACTGGTGCAATACATTTAGCAGCACAGATAATTCCCGTAGAACTGATCTTTGTGTAATCCCTATAAACACCACTAGATGTCTCACTATGCACGAATCAAATTAAATACAAAACATAACTTAATAGAAGGAGTTAAAAGGATCCCAGCCTGGCACAATGCAGCGAACATCCTGGTTAATATCAGAGTGTTAGAGTGGAAATAGCCTTCCAGTGGGAGCGGTAACAGCGATATAGAAAGGGTAGTAGATACCTGGAATAGCCTTCCAGTGGGAGCAGTAACAGCGATGTAGAAAGGGTAGTAGATACCTGGAATAGCCTTCCAGTGGGAGCAGTAACAGCGATATAGAAAGGGTAGTAGATACCTGGAGTAGCCTTCCAGTGGGAGCAGTAACAGCGATATAGAAAGGGTATTCGATACCTGGAATAGCCTTCCAATGGGAGCAGTAACAGTGATATAGAAAGCGTAGTAGATACCTGGAATTGCCTTCCAGTGGGAGCAGTAACAGTGATATAGAAAGGGTAGTAGATACCTGGAACAACATTCCAGGGGGAGCAGTAACAGTGATATAGAAAGGGTAGAAGATACCTGGAATAGCCTTCCAGTGGGAGCAGTAACAGTGATATAGAAAGGGTAGTAGATACCTGGAATAGCCTTCCAGTGGGATCAGTAACAGTGATATAGAAAGGGTAGTGGATACCTGGAATAGCCTTCCAGTGGGATCAGTAACAGTGATATAGAAAGGGTAGTAGATATCTGGAATAGCCTTCCAGTGGGATCAGTAACAGTGATATAGAAAGGGTAGTGGATACCTGGAATAGCCTTCCAGTGGGAGCAGTAACAGTGATATAGAAAGGGTAGTAGATACCTGGAATAGCCTTCCAGTGGGAGCAGTAACAGTGATATAGAAAGGGTAGTAGATACCTGGAATAGCCTTCCAGTGGGAGCAGTAACAGTGATATAGAAAGGGTAGTGGATACCTGGAATAGTCATCCAGTGGGAGCAATAACCGCAATATAGAAAGGGTAGTGGATACCTGGAATAGCCTTCCAGTGGGAGCAGTAACAGT